>CM066329.1:86490677-87137760 GCA_033807585.1 Hydrophis major | reverse complement strand
TTCCTTTCCCACGTACGTGGGCGGCATGTCCTGATACTCACGGACAACGTCACCGCCAAGGCTCACGTCAACCGACAAGGGGGCACCCAGTCCATAAGTTTGATGAGAGAGGCCGAGCGCCTCTGCTGTTGGGCGGAGCGCAATCTCCTCTCCCTCAAAGCCGAGCACATCTCAGGGGTCTCAAACACCCAAGCAGATTGGCTGAGCAGGACCACAGTGGACCAGTCCGAGTGGCGCATTCACCCGTCACTGTTCAGGGAAGCAACCGTGATGTTCAGTCTCCCGTCAGTAGACCTCTTCGCATCCCCACTCAACACCCAACTCCCCAGGTTTTTCTCGAGGTATCCCTCCCACGGGGCCGAGAATCACAACGCCCTCTGTTGCCCCTGGCCCATAGGGCTTTTATATGCATTCCTTCCATTGGCCCTGGTCCCCAGAGTCATCCAGAAGCTCATCTCCGAGAAAACAGAGCTGATTTTAGTGGCACCCTACTGGCCCAGGCGCCCATGGTTTGCGGACCTCCGCTATCTATCAGTGGCCCCCCCTTAGAAAATTCCCCTGCACAGGATATCCCTTTCCCAGGGGCCCCTCCAACACCCAGACCCTCAGTGGCTCCAGTTAGCTGTTTGGAGGTTGAGTGGGAACGTCTAAGGAAGGAGCACTTCTCTGACCAGGTTACTGATACCATTTTAGCCACAAGGCGGCCCTCAACAACCCGAATATACAATGCCACTTGGAATAGCTTCTGCAAGTGGTGCCATAATTTCCAGATCAACCCTCTTTCACCCTCCATTGCTCAAGTTTTGGAATTCCTCCAAGAAGGTCTGAGGAAGGGACTTTCTCCGAACACCCTGAGGTGTCAGGTAGCAGCCCTTTCAACTGTGATTATTTGCGACAATCTGGGTACCCTCTCCCTCCACCCTCGCATTAGGGCATTCCTTAGGGGAGCAACTAACTTGTGTCCCCCAACTGTACACAGATACCCTACCTGGGACCTCAACAAGGTCCTGGCATTCCTTACTAAACATCCCTTTGAGCCTCTCAGGGAATCCTCACTCCAGTTCCAAACTTTCAAAGTTGTATTCCTGGTGGCCATTACTTCGGCTCGCCGAATATCGGAGATAGCCACCTTGTCGGTGAGAAAAGACCTTTGCATCTTCCATGCCGACCGGGTGGTTCTACGGCCGGACCCTACCTTCTTGCCTAAGGTCAATTCAGCCTTCCACAGGGCACAGGAACTCACACTTCCGAACTTCTGCCCCAATCCCTCGCGGGAAAGGGAAAAGCTTTGGCACACCCTGGACGTAAGACGGGCCCTCTGCATTTACATTAAACGTACCCAGCCCTTTAGGAAGTCCGAATCCTTATTCCTTTCCTTTCAACCTAAATCCTTAGGACACAAAGTGTCCCCGGCAACCATCGGCCTCTGGATTAGAGCTACTATTTCCAAAGCTTACTTGTCCCAGGCTCTGCCGGTGCCCAGCGGAATAAGAGCACACTCCACCAGAAGTGCAACCACCTCGGCAGCTTGGGCCACCCAGGCTCCAATTGCTGATATTTGTCGGGCAGCCACCTGGGCCTCCCCATTTCCCTTCATTAGACATTATAAGATCAACATATTTGCCTCGGCGGAGGCTTCATTGGGGAGACGAGTTCTCCAGCGAGTCCTCAAGGAACCGCAGGGACTTCAGAACCAGACGGAGTCCCTCCCATAGGACAGCCAAGCTTTGGTATGTCCCACTCTCTGGATGATCCGACCGGCTCTCAGGAGAATGGGCGTTGGTCCTTACCTGACACGCCATTTCTCAGGAACTGGGAGGATCATCCAGCCCCACCCTTTTAGTTCACCGTCTGGTGGGGTCTTGTTTCGGCCAAGGAACCGCTTAGCATAGTAAGATGAGAGCACGATCTTCTCTTCACTCTCGTCTTCGCGTAAACTGAGGAATGCAAGGGAGCCACGTGACGGAGGGCGGAGCATTCCTCAGTAATTAAGCTCAGCCTTCAACAACGCAGACTGAAGCACCTCCGTTCTCTCTGGATGATCCTCCTGACTCCAGAGAAATGGCGTGTCAGGTACGCCCAATCTATGTGTTTATAAGGAGATGTGTTAATGATGTATAAAATGTTTTATTTGTTTAAAATTTACAAATAACTTTCAGAAAAGAGGTTTTATGTTCTTATGTTTTATGTTTTATATGTCTTTAAAAATTAATAAAATATGTTCAAAAAAAAAGAGGTATGGTCGCTCAGAAGAAAAATCACATGACTGTGATTGGCTTACAATGTCACAGTCATTAGGTGAATTACTGTGGTTATTTAGTGAGATATCATGGAATTGCAACTGTCATGCCCCTGACGGAGTCTGAATCCAAGGAGGAAGACAAACAGCTAAAAGGGAGTGGGAGTGTGGCTCCGTTGACTGTGGAGGAAACTGGGGAAGGGCAAAGTCCAGCTGGGCAGAGCAGGGAAGAGATAGAACAAGGGAGAAGTAGAACAAGGGAGAGGGAGTTCAGAGGAAGACCCAGGCCCACTCCCTCTTCATCCTAGGCATGCAGGGAGGAATGAAGAAGAAAGCAACATGGGTTGCATGGCTTATGGGGGAGGAAAGAGCCCTGATTCCCTTCATTAGCCACACCTGGGAAGAGAGTTTAAAAGAGATGCATGCTGAGAGATTTTAAAAAAGATGTCTGCTGGGAACAAATGTGAGTTTATGTTCTGACCCATGCCCTTTTCCAACAAATCAAACACAATCCAAAGGGAATAGAAATCTTGTAATGCTTCTGCAAAATAGTTAGCTGTAATAAGCACAAACCTTGCCAAATTGTGTAAGACTGCCAAAAGATAACAGACAAGAAATAATTTGCAATACCAGAATCTTGAAATATAAACTCAGGATGCCGGAATGTCCACGAGGCTGGAGTTTCAAAATGTCTTTGCCTTCTGCAAAGAATGTTTGTTTCACAGCTGGCTTTTATCTGCTTGAAGGAGGGGCCATTACCTTGCAGCCTTACTCCTGATTTGCCCGTGCTGTTGTAGCTGCTCTTTCCTGCGAGCAATCCTGTGCGCATGCACACTTGGCACAGGCTCCTCGGGAACCTCCTCATTGCTGCTGCCAGCCCCCACAAATTCTGAAGGTAGAAGTCCACTCCCTACTGGTCCTGGCCCCTCATCTGAGTCCTCGCTCTCAGCTGTCCGCACCTGCTGCAGGCTAACCACAACAGTTTATCTTGTGTTTACTTTGTGTTAGATCTGGGGTGGATCGGTTTGAAGGAGACGCGAGACCATTCAGTGATTTCAGCTCTTTATTGTAGGTGAGAATAGTCTGGAGAATGCGAGCCGCGGCAGCCCTTCATATAGGGCTGGCTCGCGGCTCGGCGGCCAATGGCAGTGCTTTGAATCTCCCACGATTGGCACAGCTGATCGTGGTAGATTCCTAGCGCTCCAATCATGGCCGAGTATTCGACCAATCAGGTCGCTGTCCATTTGGACCAATCAGTTCAGGGGGTTTGGAGTATGCTAATATCGTACACCCCTCGCCTCTTGGTTTTGCCCGTCGGTGCGTCGTGATGTAGTCACGTAGGTAGGCGGGGCTTCATACCTGTCTACTTGACTTGCGCGGTTTAGTTCTGGTGTGGTCGCCGACCGGTTTGGATGCCTTCTCTGTCGCTCCAGTTCCTTGGGATGGAACCGCCTGGAACGTTGAGCTGGGCCTTTCTGGGTAGCTCCCTCCCGGTCTACCTGGGCTGGTTGAGCTGCCGTTTCTGTTGTTCCCGCCGGATCTTTCCGGGCCGGTTGAACTGGTTTGGCTGCTCCTTCCAGGTGAAGATTCCAGGGTTTCATGTTCCATGGGTCCTGCATCTACAGGTGAGTAGCATCGGTTTATTTGTGGTTTATTTATTGTGGGTGGGTGGTGTTCTGTTTGTGTTAGTTGGTTCTCTTCGGCTCTTTCTTTCCCGCTTGCCGATTTCCCCCCCCCTTTCTAGTTACCTGCTCTGGTAGTTGGTTGTTGGTGACAGCTATCCTCGATCTTAGCTGCTTGATGTATCGTTTCCAGCTTTTGCCGTCGCTTGTCTCTAATCGGTATGATATGGGGCCGGTTATCTGGGTGATTGTTGCTGGTACCCAGAGTGGTTCTCCTGACAGGTTTTTCGCGTATACTGTGTCCCCTATTTTAAATGTTCTGTGTTTGCTTGAGGAACCCGGGGGTTTGTCCGGGTTGTATGTTGGATGCATTCTATCTAGGGTTGACCGCAGTTTCCTACCCATCATCAGTTCTGCTGGGCTTCTATTTGTGGTTGCGCTAGGTGTGATATGTTGTATGAGGAGAATTTTATTAATTTTGTCCTGTAAGTTGGTTGCTTCTATTTTTTGGATGGCCTTCTTAGTGTATTGGACCATGCGTTCCACTCGTCTGTTCGCCACTGGATTTGCTGGTGCGGTTAATGCATGGCGTATTCCTTGGCCTGCCAGAAATTGCTCGAATGTTAGGGTGGTAAATTGGGGCCCGTTATCTGATACTATCACATCTGGCAGGCCGTGCGTGGCAAACAGTTTGCTCAGTTTTCTGATTACCGCCTCTGTTGTGGTAGATTATATGGGGCTTACCTCCAGCCAGTTGTAGTAAGCATCCACTGTGATAAGGTACATGTGTCCCTTGGTTGGCCCTGCGAAGTCTATGTGAATTCTAGACCACGGGCCTCTCGGTGTTTCCCATTCTTGGGTTGGGGCTGCGGGAGGGTTAGGTCTGGATTCTTGGCATTGCTTGCATCTGGCCACCCAGGTTTCGATCTGTTTGTCCATTCCTGGCCACTATGCATAGCTTCTGGCCAGACTTTTCATTTTGACCATCCCTAGGTGCCCCTCATGCAGCATCCCCAATACCCTTTCCTGTAATGTTTCTGAAATTACCACTCTGTCCCCCCACAGTATGCAGCCCTTCTCGGTAAAGAGTTCAGTTTGTCTGTTCCGGAAGGGTCTGAATAGTTCGTCCTTGTCCCCTTCCGGCCACCCTTTTCCAACCCAGCTCAAGACTCGCGCCAGCCACTTGTCTTTATTTGTTTCTCTGGCAATGTCTGGCGCGGTCACGAGTGGGTTGGATATTGTCTCTACTTGGAGTACCTCTGTTGTGGGTGCTGGGTCGTCTTCCCAGTCAGGTAGGGGTGAGCGGCTCAGGGCATGTGCGTGGGCGATGTCCTTGCTGGGTCGGTGTATCAACTGGTAATTGTATGCTGCTAGGAATTCGGACTACCTAGTCATTCTTGGCGATAGAATGTTCGGTGTGGCCCTGTTTCCCGCCAGGATTCCTAGCAGCGGTTTGTGATCTGTGATGATTGTAAAAGTCCTACCGTAAAGGTATTCGTGAAATTTTTTGATGCCGGCGATGACTGCTAGAGCCTCTTTGTCGAGCTGGCTGTAGTTCCGTTCTGGTTTTGAAAGTGTCCTTGACGAGAAAGCGATGGGTGCTTCCCTCCCGTCTGGTAACTGGTGGCTGAGGATGGCGCCGATCTCAAGTGGCGACGCATCACAAGTTACCGTCAATGGCAGGGTCTCGCTGTACTGGATTAGTACCGCCTCAAATGTTAGCAGGTTCTTTGTGTTGTTGAAGGCACTCTCTTCCCATTCTCCCCAGGTCCAGGTGGCTGTTTTATCTAACAGCCTATGCAGCGGTTCCGCCATGGTCGCCTTTTGAGGTAGGAAGACATTGTAAAAGTTTAACAGTCCCAGGAAAGCCTGTAACTCCATTTTGTTTTTGGGTCGAGGTGCTTCCCTTATGGCTCTCAGTTTCTTTTCTGTGGGGTGGATCCCTTGTTTGTCTAGAAGGTACCCTAGAAATTTGACCCTCTCGACCCGTAGTTGGCACTTCCCTTTCTTGACTTTAAGTCCCAAGTCTCTGAATTTCTTCAGTACCTCCCTCAATCTGGCTTCTAGTTGTTTTTCATTTTTCGCGGCCACCAAGACATCGTCAAAGTAGGGCACAACTCCTTCTATGCCCTGGAGGAGTCTTTCCATAAGGCTTTGGAAGACCCCGGGTGCCATGCTGACTCCAAATTGGAGCCAGTTACAGCGGAAAGCCCCTCGGTGCGTTACGATGGTTTGGGCTTCTGCTGTTGCGGCGTCGACCGGCAGCTGCTGGTAAGCTTGTGCCAGGTCGAGCTTTGCGAAAATTCGGCCTCCCCCCAGTGAGTGCAGAAGATGCTGGACTACTGGGACGGGGTATACGCTTTGTTGGAGAGCATGGTTTATGGTGGCCTTGTAGTCACCACAAATTCTCACAGACCCATCTGGCTTGATGGGGGTGACAATTGGGGTCTCCCATGGGGCATGATCGATCAGTTCCAGCACCCCTTGCACAACGAGCTTATCGAGCTGCTCATCGATCTTGGGCTTGAGTGCAAACGGCACTCGCCTGGGCTTAAGACGGATTGGCACGATGCTCGGGTCTATGTTAAATGAGATAGGGGACCCCTGGTACTTGCCTAGGCTATCATCGAAGACTCCTGGAAATCCCTCATGAGCGCCGCTTCCCAATCTACCTCTCCGATGTGGTGTATTCCGGTTACTTCGATGCCCAGGGGTGCAAACCACTGTAGTCCCAACAGGCTCGGGCGATCTCGGTCAACGATTGTCAGGGGTAGCACTTCTGTGTGGCCCTTGGACGGTCTGGTGTGTTTCCTCTCTTTGTCTCATCTCCTGGAGTCACCTGTTCCGACCTTCTCGGCTCCAGCGGTTCTTTGTCCGGCGATCGCAGTTCCTGGTGGGAGTGCTTTCTCTCCGTCGGGGGTTGGCGTCTCGTCATCACGGGCTGTAGTGTTTTTTATTCCAGCATACTTTGGCGATGTGCCCCCGTTTCTCGTAATGCCTGCAGATGGCATCGAGAAAACGACAGTCCGCTCGGGGGTGATCGCCGCCGCAGCCGGCACACTGGAACCTCGACTTACGACCTCGTGGTTCCCACCGCTCCCGCGCTGATTGGAGGTGGTGGATCTCCTCCTCCTCGTCTTTGGTTTCCGAGAAGGAATCGATGTCGCCGTGGTGTGTGGTTGTGTGGTCTGCCTCTGGTCACCTCTCAGGGGTTGACATTGTCTCTCCGGCCGCCGCTCGTGGCATGATGCTCGATTGTCGCATCCGAGCTGCTGATTTCTTGGCCGCTACTGCTGCAGCGGCTTCGGTGAGGGCATCAGCGAGGGAGATGTCTCCCTTTGCCATGATGCGGCTCTGGAGGATGGGGTCTCGGAGTCCTAGGATGACGCGGTCTCGCAGGGCCTCGTCCAGGTCGGCAAACTCGCACAGGCCGCCCAGGTCCCATAGTGCTGCCATGAAGTCACCCAGCCCCTCGCCCTCGCGTTGATCCCGCCTGTAGAAATCATGCTGCCGGATAAGGATGGGCACGACGGGGGCATAGTGGCTTCGCAGCAGGGGCTCGAGATCGTCCCACTCCATCGCCTTGACGTCCTCCGGTTTGGCCAAGGCTTTGGCCATCTTGAACACTGCGGGCCCGCAGTGCGTGAGGAACACGGCTCGTTTCTTGTGACCATTGGCGTCCTTGAGGTTGCTACTTTCGAGGAACATTTGGAACCTATCCATATAGGATTCCCAGTCCTCGGTAGCAGGGTTGAAGGGTGCGGGTGGCGAGTTGATGCCGGCCATGCTGCCTGTTCAGTGTGTCGTTCTGCCACGTGCTGGGGTCTCCTTGTTCACAATCCTACCTTCATCGCCAGTGTTAGATCTGGGGTGGATGGTTCGAAGGAGACGCGAGACCATTCAGTGATTTCAGCTCTTTATTGTAGGTGAGAATAGTGTGGAGAATGCGAGCTGCGGCAGCCCTTCATATAGGGCTGGCTCGCGGCTCGGTGGCCAATGGCAGCACTTTGAATCTCCCGTGATCGGCACAGCCAATCGCGGTAGATTCCTAGCGCTCCAATCATGGCCGAGTATTCGACCAATCAGGTCGCTGTCCGTTTGGACCAATCAGTTCTAGGGGTTTAGAGTATGCTAATATCGTACACTTTGGTTATCTGCATTCCTGGCGTCTTTCCAATCATGTTGAGTTATTGCTGTGCCTTTGTATCTGGAATTCTTGCTCCTGAACTGCCGGACTAATTACCTCATTTTGCCTTGATTGGACTTATCATTATAGTTTTTGTTGATTGCACTTTGGACTTGATTCTCTGCAGCCAAAGACTGTTCCTGGGAGAGTTTTTCTCCAGTCAAAAGGTAACCAGGACAATGGAAGCTAATAAAACTGATTATCTGACTGTGTTGCCTTTGTGCCATGCCCCGGGTCATCACAGCAAATTGCTATTTTACTTTGTGTTCTCCATTAGCTCTGCTCATTACAAGCCAGTTGGGAAGCACACATATGACAATCACATGACCGTGGGATGCTGCAACCGTTGTAAATGTGCACTAGTTGCAGAAGTGTCCCAGTTATGATCACATGACACTTATAAATGTAAAGATTGGTGGCAAAACTTGTTTTTTCACCATTTTAATTTTCCACAGTCACTAATCAAAGCAGTGGGTAAGTAAGTTCTACCTGTATACCTTCTCTGAGCTCTTACATTGGAGAGCTAAAGCTGTTAATTTCTGACAGTCCCTCACACTCCATGATTCCACCACCCTATAAAGGAAACTTTTTCATTTTCTGTAGTTTTATACATTACTTGACTACCAGGAAGCAGTTTTGTTTTTACTGAGACTCATCCTATTAGCATTATTCATAAAACTTGACCTATTTCTTTCTATGGTACATGAGAGCCAGTTTGGTCTAGTGGTTAAAGCATCAAGCAAGAAAGCAGAAGCTTGTGAGTTCAAGTTCCACTTTAGCTATGAAAGCTGAGTGGGTGACTTTGGGCCAGTCACTCTATCTCAGCCCAACTCACCTCACAGGGTTGTTGTAGTAGGGCATACAGGAGGAAGAAGGTGCATTGGTTTTGTTCGCCACCTGGAGTTATTTCTAAAAATAATAAAGGCAGGCTACAAATAAAAACAAACCTAACAATTCTAGCTCATTCTTCAAAGTATAGCACAATGTGTATACCATATATACTCGAGTATAAGCCGAGTTTTTCAGCCCATTTTTTGTGCTGAAAAAACCGCCCTCGGCTTATACTCGAGTCAGATTCCCCTCTGTGTGTGTGTGGGGGATTTTAACAGAGGGAAGATGTAGGGAGAAGGCAAAAGCGAGGCTGAGAAAACAACGCGAGCCGAGGTTGCTTCGGCTCCACTCAGCTTCCCTCTCTCTCTCTCTCCCCGTAATACAGTCAAGCCCTTTCCAGCACGTGGGATCCGCCCCCGCCGCTTTGCACCTTGCAAATGCAAAAACCCCAGGATTTTGCATTTGCAAGGTGCAAAGTGGCGGAGTGTGTGTGCGTGTGTGTGTGTGTGTGTGTGTGTGTCTTTCTCTCTCTCTCTTCCTCACACCAGAGCGCCTTCCTTCCACTGCTATGCATTTGGGCTGCTTTATGCCCCCCTCCCTCCCCGGCTGAAACTGTGGATGGCTGCTCCGGAGGCGAGCGCGGTAGCTCCCATACAACAGGCGGGTAAAGGAGCCGCTCGCCGCCAAGTTGAGAAGAGCGAGAGAAGGAGGTGAGGACGTGAGGTGAGGCGCGGCCCGGCGCAGCTCTGCAAAAGGCTGCACCTGCAATGCTGCCCCGGGCGCTGAGCGAGGCTGACTAGCGGCGCCCGGGCTGTTCGGGAGTGGGAAGCGGCTGTGCCCCTGGCTGGCCAGGGGAATGGGGACCCTGCCTGAGCGGGAGGCGGCGGCGGTGGTGGGGTTTTTCCAGTTAGCATCCAGGGGTGGCAGCCGCCCAGGCGTCCTCCTCTCGTCTTTCAGCCGGCCGTTTTCAGGGCTCAGAGAGTCACTCGGACTTCGGGCCAGTCTGCACCAGGAGTTGCCCCGCCACTGCGCACCGGGGAAGTGGTGGCTGCTCGCCTTCACTGCATTCGGAGCTCTTCGGGGGCGCCCCTCGTCTCTGTCTTTGATCTGTCTCTGATCGCGGCTGCGATCGCCTCCCGTCAGGGCGCTCGTCTGGAGGAGGCGACCCCAAGCGGCCTCTTCTTCCCCATTAACGGGCGCCCGGGGCCCCCGCGAGCTCCTGTGTTGCGCGTTTCCAGCTTCGCAAAGAAACTGCCAGGCTCCCCCACCCCCTAGACTAGCAGCGAAGAGCTGCTCCGGGGGCAGCGAGACAAAGTGCCTGGCTGCGCCGTGGCAGGAGCCCCCGGAGCAGCTCTTCGCTGCTAGGGGAGGGGGTGGGGGAGGCTGCCTGAGCCTGGCGACCCCAAGCAGCCTCTTCTTCCCCATTAACGGGCGCCCGGGGCCCCCGCGAGCTCCTGTGTTGTGCGCTTCCAGCTTCGCAAAGAAACTGCCAGGCTCCCCCACCCCCTAGCCTAGCAGCGAAGAGCTGCTCCGGGGGCAGTGAGACAAAGTGCCTGGCTGCGCCGTGGCGGAAGCCCCCGGAGCAGCTCTTCGCTGCTAGGAGGGGCGGGGGAGGCTGCCTGAGCCTGGCGACCCCAAGCGGCCTCTTCTTCCCCATTAACAGGCGCCCGGGGCCCCCGCGAGCTCCTACGTTGCGCGCTTCCAGCTTCACCAACAAATGGAGCTGCAAATCTGATAATCACTTGCGGAGCCTCGGCACGAACCCCCTTTCCCCGCACTCCTCCCCCCGCACTCCTCTGGTGGCAGCAGGCGGAGAAAGCCCCAGTTCCCCCTGGCTTTGATGGCACGCGTGAGTTGGCTTCCCACTCTTTTTTTTTTTAACTTTCCTCTTCCTCCTCCTCCTCTCCTCTCCCCTTGTTGTCTGGTCTTCCCTAAGGAAACTCGAGGGCTCACACTTCCAGGTGTTTCTCCCTGTCTTTCTCCCTGTCAATGATCTTTTCTTCCCTTCCCTTCTCTCAGCCCCATCCTCCTTCACCTTTGTCACCACAATCCTGAACAGATGAAGTTTGTATTTCTCAAGAAAGGTTGGATGTTCCTTTTGAGGAGGGAACCTAGTGTGACATCTGTATGTTGACCTACTATTGAGCCGTGGCATGTGTGCACATGCAATGGAGGCATGAGGGAGAGCTGTGAAAGAGATGGTGGCTCTCCAAAACAGGATGTACATGCAGCACATACACATGCTTTTTTCTTGTAAGGGAGAGAGTGACTCTGTTTGGACATACAGATGATGATGAGGAATCCAGTTTTGAAGGATTTTAACTCTTGTGTTTTAGCTTGGTTGCTGATTGAGCTAAGGTTTTTGTACTTTTAAAATTATTGTTGATACCATATTGGTTTTGTTGGCTCTCTTTTCCACTTACAGAGCTAGTTTACTGTTTTCTTTGAAATAAATATTCAAAAACATTTAACCTACTGATGCCTCAATTCATGTAATTTTATTGGTATCTATTTTTATTTTTGAAATTTACCAGTAGCTGCTGCATTTCCCACCCTCGACTTATACTTGAATCAATAAGTTTTCCCAGTTTTTTGTGGTAAAATTGGGTGCCTCGACTTATATTCGGATCGACTTATACTCGAGTATATACAGTATTCAACCTTAGAAGATGTATTAATTTCAGGGATGAGGTAAATGAGGACCAAGAGTTTTCTGTCTTTCCTGTGTCTTTGTTTTGAACTATATTAAAATCAACAGTTTTAAGCAATGACAGTTTGAAGAGATTGCAAAAGCCACAAAAAACCCTCCCAGAAGTCAGAAAATGCCTATTTTTATATAGAGTAGCAGTTTCGGCAAATGCACATATTGAACAACACAACAAAAACCCTGGTGATATGTTATAGATCAATATTTTTCAGACTTTAAATTGTGCAGACTTTAACTCTCAGAATTCCATAAGCACATAGCAGATGTCAACATTTCTGAATCTTTTATCATCTCTGAGCCAAGATATGCTGCCTAGGGAATTCTGGGACTTGAAGTCCACACATCTTAAAGTTGCCTACTTTGGAAATCTCAGCCCTAGATTAAACTTTAGCAGTGAGTTTGCTTGTCTTTTACTTAAAGTTAGCCAAAGTTTGATTTAGATTTATAAATATGCATGAGTGAATTTCAGGATAAATGTTGTCGATGGTTGTAGATCCAAGCTGTTTTAAGTTTCTAGCAATGCCCAAAGCATCATTTTTGAACATATTCCCCAACAGTTGAAAAAGAATTATCCAGCAGTTAAAACAAAAACATTAAAATGCAATTGTATGAATATTTATGAGTTAGTAGTCAAAGTGGGGCATGGATACAAATAAGTATACATCACTAGTGATTTAGTACAAGTTTATACAAATCTGTTCAGAAACAAAGTTTACTAGATTCACTGAAACTTAGTCTCATTTAACATTTCTATTTGAAATTATTTTTCCAAAATAAATGATCAAATTAACTCTTGTGATACAAACAAATATTATTCTGCTCTAAGAAAGATTTGAGTCTGAACATTAAAATGAGAGTGATTTTGATTGGGAGTTTGAATTTTTATTATTTTGTCAGTCTAACATAAAGTTGCAGAATAAATTACTGTATTTGCTGGCATATAAAATGACTTTTTTTCCCTGAAAAACATGTCTCCAAGTGGGGGGGTCGTCTTATACGTCGGTATATCCACTGCGGCTGTCGGATGCTTGTGGGACGCAGCGAAGGCACCTCTGGCTTCCTGGATCCCCCGCGTCGCTTCCGCCAAGAGCCTCCCCGTGTCTCTGAATCAGGTTCGAATCCCGCTCGCCTCGCTCCGCCCGAGGCTGCAGCGACTGGGCGGAGCGAGAGCATGGGTCGCTCCTGTTACCCCAGGCATGGCCATGTGAAGGCTGCCCGCCTTCTTGCTCCTCCCACGGCCCCTGGCACTCCGCCTGCTGCTGCAGCCCCGGGGATTTATGGAGGGCGTTTCCGGTGACCCCGCTGGGATCATTTGGCTGACCAACACAGAATAACATGCACACTGTGTAAATATTGGATGGTTAGTTACCGGGGGGGTTGTCTTATATGCCGGGTCATCTTATACGCCGGCAAATACGGTATACTAAAAGTTAGCACCCACCCCTCTCCTAGAAAAATGAAACATCCTGAGAAATATTAAAAAGGCAGAATATTTCTGTTCTGTCCCTTAATTAGCATTCTTGAGATCCCCGCGCTTTGATTGGCCAAAGTGCGGGGCACTCTGATTGGTCAGGCGAGCCGCGCCGATTGGCTCGCTAAGAATCTCCTGCGATTGGTCTATTCAAATCGCGGGAGATTCAAAGCGGTGCCATTGGCCGCGGCCGCCGTGGCTAAAAGAATAAAAGCCGCGAACCTTTTGCAAAGCGCCAGTTCGGTTCCTACTTTAATAAAAGAGCATGATTTGAAGTCACCGACTCCTGGCATCATTTTCGAGGACACGACACTGGCGACGAGGATGGGATTCAGACCCTGAACCGAACCACGTGTCCGACGGAAGCCAGACGAACCACCACGATGGCGAAAATCACACACCCCGCACCCTTCAACCCCGCCACCGAGGACTGGGAATCGTACTCCGACCGATTCCGCATGTTCCTCGAGTGCAGCGATCTGAAGGACGCCACCGGCCCCATGAAGCGTGCCGTCTTCCTGACCCACTGCGGGACCGAGGTATTCAAGATGGCCAAGGCGCTTGCCAAACCCGCCGATGCGACCGCGATGGACTGGGACGTCCTCGAGCCAATACTTCGGCAGCACTACGCTCCAGAGGTACCCATCCTGATCTGACGCAACGAATTCTACCGTCGGGACCAACGGTCGGGTGAGAGTTTCAGCGACTTCGTCGCCGAACTACGGCACCTAGGGGGGCTCTGCGAATTTGACAACCTGAACGATGCCCTGCGAGACAGAATCGTGCTCGGCTTGTGGGACCCCGTCCTCCAGAGCCGGCTGATGGCCAAGGGCAACATCAGCCTAGCAGACACCCTCACCGCAGCCGCAGCCGCCGAAGCAACCCGAACATCCGCCGACCGCATGCGCAGACCGAACACTGGGGACCGCAGCGGGAACAACAACCCTGCAAGGTCGGCCGAGGCCCAACCCGAGACGACCACCCACCAGGGCGATTTCCACTCGGCATCGGGCACTTCCGATGACGAGGAGGACATTCATCACCTCCAGACAGGCCACGACCCACGGAACCGGCAGGGTCGTAAGGCGAGGACGAACTGTGCCGGTTCCGGAGGCGACCACCCCAGGTCCGAATGCCGGTTTTTCGAGTTGATCTGCCGGCATTGTGACAAAAAGGGTCACATCGCCCGCATCTGCCGCCTTTAAAAGGACTGCAGCCCGCCCCGATGGGACCAGAGCAAACGGAGGAGAGAGAACACACCACCCCGGACCAGAGATAGCCCCTCGGACAACAGATGGGACCGGAACGGACGATCCCTGCGAGGCGGCGATAACCGGCGAAGAGAGGAGACCCATCAGACGGTCACCATCGGCCACGCCATAACCAATGACGCCCGGAAGGTCCACGTGGAGGTAGGCATCGAGGGCGAGCCATGCAAAATGGAGGTGGACTCCGGGTCCTACCTCTCCATGATAGCATGGCATGAAATAAAGCGCTTGGTGCCTACCCTCCAAAGGAGGAACCTAGACAGCCAGAGACTCATCGTAAAGGACTACCAGGGAAACCGCATCCCGGTAGTCGGAACCGGACACTTCAACGTCACATATAAAGGACACACCGAAAGGCTTCCCCTGACAATCGTCGACCGCGACCGCCCAAGCCTACTGGGACTGCAATGGTTCGCCCCGCTCGGCATCGCAGTCACGGGAGTCGACCACGTCACCGACGACAGCTGGGAGCAACAACTGGCCCGGGAATTCCAAGAGGTCTTCGACGGAAACCTAGGCAAGTACCGAGGGCCCCTTATATCATTCAGCCTAGACCCAAACGTCCCCCCAAAACACCTGAAACCAAGGCGGGTGCCATTCGCACTTAAACCCAAGATAGACGAGCAAATTGACAAGCTCGTCAAGCAAGGGGTCCTTCAGCCAATAGACCACGCCCGGTGGGAGACCCCCCATAGTCACCCCGATCAAGCCCGATGGGTCGGTGAGGATCTGTGGGGACTATAAGGCCACCCTAAATGGCGCGTTGCAACAAAGCGCCTACCCCGTCCCAGTAGTGCAACACCTACTGCACTCACTGGGAGGGGGCAAGGTTTTCGCCAAGCTCGACCTCGCCCAGGCATACCAACAGTTGCCAGTCGACGAGCAAACAGCAGAAGCGCAAACCATAGTCACCCACCGGGGGGCATTTAAATGCAACCGACTCCAATTCGGAGTCAGCGTGGCACCGGGAATATTCCAAAGCCTAATGGAAAGACTATTGCAAGGCATCAAGGGGATGGTACCTTACTTCGACGACGTCCTAGTGTCGGCAACCAACCAAGACGAACTAGAGGGTCGCCTAAGAGAGGTCCTAACCAAATTCAAAGAAACCGGGCTCAAAGTAAAAAGGGAGAAATGCCAATTATACACGGAACGGGTTGAATACCTAGGATACCTCCTAGACCGTCATGGCATTCACCCCACAAATCAAAAAATCAAGGCCATCAAAGAAGCCCCCACACCCAAGTCGAAGACGGAACTACAGGCATTCCTGGGGCTACTTAACTTTTACAATGTTTTCCTGCCCCAAAAGGCGACGGTGGCGGAGCCCTTGCATAGGCTCCTGGACAAGGCGGCGACTTGGACTTGGGGCAAACGCGAGCAAGCCGACTTCCAAAGAACAAAGGACCTCCTCACTTCGGACAACGTCCTTATACAGTATAACGAGACCCTACCTCTGGCCGTCACATGCGACGCATCACCCTTCAGCGTCGGCGTTGTCCTCAGCCATACCCTCCCCGACGGAAAAGAAGCACCCATCGCGTTCTTTTCAAGGACCCTCACCAAACCGGAGCGGAACTATAGCCAGCTGGACAAAGAGGCTCTGGCTATCGTTGCCGCCGTAAAAAGATTCTACAAGTACCTCTACGGCCGGACATTCACCATCATAACCGACCACAAGCCACTGCTGGGAATCCTTGCAGGAAACCAGGCCACCCCGAACATTCTGTCTCCCCGAATGACAAGGTGGTCCGAGTTCCTGGCAGCCTACAACTACAGACTCATACACAGACCGGGTAAGACGATTTCCCATGCAGACGCCTTAAGCCGCTCGCCGCTACCTGAACCTGACACCGACCCAGCACCCACGACGACCACCCTCAGCATAGAGACTCTACCCAACCTGCCCATAACCGCGTCAGACATTGCCCGAGAGACTAATAAAGACAAACGTCTGGCGCGGGTGTTGCATTGGGTAGAGAAAGGGTGGCCGGAAAGGGACAACGACGAGTCTGTCAAAACATTCCGAAACCGGCAAACGGAACTCTCGTTATTAAAAGGGTGAATACTATGGGGGGATAGGTTGGTCATTCCTGAAAAACTACAAGGGAAGGTTCTGGAACTACTACACGAGGGGCACCCTGGCATCGTTAGGACTAAAGCCCTGGCCAGAAGTTACGCTTGGTGGCCAGGGATGGACAAACAAATTGAGACCTGGGTAGCAAGGTGCCAACGATGCCAGGAAACTAGGCCAAGCCCACCCACAGCACCCGTCCTAGAGTGGGAAACCCCAAGGGGACCTTGGTCTAGGATCCATATAGACTTCGCCGGGTCCACTAAAGGACACACCTTCCTTATAACTGTAGACGCTTACTCCAACTGGCTGGAGGTAAGCAACATGAAAACAACAACCACGGAGGCCGTGATCAAGGAACTCTGCAAACTCTTTGCAACGCACGGCCTCCCAGACGTCGTCATTTCTGACAACGGGCCCCAATTCACCTCGCTGGAATTCGAAAAATTCCTAGCGGAAAGGGGTATCCGCCACACGCTGACAGCACCGGCGCATCCGGCGGCGAATGGTAGGGCGGAACGGATGGTGCAATTCACTAAGAAAACCATCCGGAAAATAGACCACGGGGAGATCTAGGAGAAAATAAACAAACTACTATTCACCCAACACATAACCCCAAATACCACAACGAATAAGAGCCCAGCCGAACTATTAATGGGGAGGAAATTAAGGTCCCCACTTGACAGGTTACACCCCACGTATAACCCGGAGAAGCCCCCAGACTCAAACAGCAAACACCGAACTTTCGCACCAGGCGACCCCATATACGCAAGAAACCTGACGGGAGACCCATTATGGGTACCGGCCGTCATCACACAAATAACAGGCCCACACTCGTACCGGCTACAAACAGCAGACGGACGAGCATGGAAACGCCACATCGACCAATTAAGGTCGAGGACAACCAACCAAGAGACCACCGACGCACAAACAGGCGAAACCGACCCCCACAACACAAACCAAGGGGGGAGGGAATACCCAGGGGACCAAAACCAAAGAAGAATAAACCAGCCATACTTACCGGAAAGCAGCCAGCACGACCCCTCGCCAGGAAGAGACAGCCAGGCCAGCTCGACCGACCCGGGGAGACCGAGCGGGAGCGGCGAAACCCGCAGCTCAACCAACCCGGGAGGCCCAGGAGGGAGCTACGGAGAGCGGCCCGGCCCGATCGACCAGCCGGTTCCCACGACGGCATCAGGAGCAACAGAGATCCCGACCGAACCGGCTGGGATCCAACCTACGACTGAGCTGCGCAGGTCCAGTAGGCTCAGACGGAGCCCCGCCTACCTACGTGACTACGCAACGTAAGGACCAAACCAAGAGGGGAGGGGTGTTCTGTCCCTTAATTAGCATTCTTGAGATCCCCGCGCTTTGATTGGCCAAAGCGCGGGGCACCCTGATTGGTCAGGCAAGCCGCGCCGATTGGCTCGCTAAGAATCTCCCACGATTGGTCTATTCGAATCGCGGGAGATTCAAAGCGGTGCCATTGGCCGCAGCCGCCGCAGCTAAAAGAATAAAAGCCGCGAACCTTTTGCAAAGCACGAGTTCGGCTTTAATAAAAGAGCATGATTTGAAGTCACCGACTCCTGGCATCATTTTCGAGGACACGACAATTTCCCCTAAAAAGAGTAGACGCTCAGAAGCAGAAACTCACCTCAGAAGTAGAAGCTCACCCCCACCTTTGTTAATGGGTGGGCCATTAAGGGCTGGACCAGAATATTTTACATTACAAAGATCTCCAGGTTAAGCTATAGCAATTGCCCAGAGCCCTTTTCATTACCTCATCATCCAGCAAGGCTCAACCAAGCCTGGAACTCAGGACAACCTACAGAGTTGCCCCTGCATGGCTCCATGGGAGTCTGACAACCAATCAGAATACAAGCTCAAATTCAAATTTCAACAGAGGGTATAAAACCAGGCACTTCCAGCCCTCCCCTTTCCTTCTTTTTTCACCTTGAAACATGTTATCATCCTTTTCACTTTGGAGCTCCAAGCTATGTGGTCCTTCTGTCCACCATTAAACCATCTTTCCAAACAGCCTCCATATTTCCAGTGTCTTTTTCTCCACTTGGAACTGAACCCAGAAGGATAATTCTTCGAATAATTACTAATAAATTATGTCCACAAATTATGCTAGAAATCTCAGATTAGACCAACACGATTTTAACTATAAACTGTTTCATTGTTAACTGCTTTTTAACAAAGCTTTATCACTTACTATTTATACAAACTTGAATATTCTCCCCACACTGATTTTTTTTCTCTTTTAAAAAGAGGCAAATTGTTCTGTTTATGAAACTGTAACCATAACATGTAAATCATATAAATGACAATTTCATATCTGAATCATCATCACATAAATACTGCTATTATGTATGTTGAGGCAATTGTGTGATGAGAATATCCACATTTTTCCATTGGTTCACCATGGATTTGCACAGGATGCATAGGTAGGCTATTTGAAAAAATAAAATAAAAAAACCTCTTAGTGTATATGCATATGGATGTTTTTATGTTTGTTTAAATACTTTTCTTTTTCTAAAGGAAAATTTTGTCAAGAGAGTTGACAAACATTTATTCATTTACTTATTCTATTAAATTTGTCTGCCGACTATCTCACCATGAGGTAACTACTGTAGACTATTAAAACATCAACCACAACTATAATAAATTAGAAAAGTGATCTCTTTTCAGAAGCTGATGGAACAAGTTATGTAACATACAATGAAACTCGAAAAATTACAATATCGTGCAAAAGTTCAAATCTACAATCTCAGAAAATTAGAATATTACATGCAATCAATAAAACAAGGATTGTACATAGAACGATATCGGACCTCTGAAAAGTATAAGCATGCATATGTACTCAGTACTTGGTTTGGGCCCCTTTTGCAGCAATTACTCCCTCAATGCGACGTGGCATGGAAGCTATCAGCCTGTGGCACTGCTGAGGTGTTATGGAAGACCAGGATGCTTCAATAGTGGCCTTCAACTCTTCTGCATTGTTCGGTCTCATGTCTCTCATCTTTCTCTTGGGAATGCCCCATAGATTTTCTATGGGGTTCAGGTCAGGTGAGTTTGCTGGCCAATCAAGCACAGTAATCCCATGGTCATTGAACCAGGTTTTGGTGCTTTTGGCAGTGTGGGCAGGTGCCAAGTCCTGCTGGAAAATGAAGTCAGCATGCCCATAAAGTTCATCTGCAGAAGGAAGCATGAAGTGCTCCAAAATCTCCTGGTAGATGGCTGTGTTGACCCTGGACTTAATGAAGCACAGTGGACCAACGCCAGCAGATGACATGGCTCCCCAAAACAACAAAGACTGTGGAAACTTCACACTGGACTTCAAGCATCTTGCAGTGTGTGCTTTCCATTTTTCCTCCAGACTCTGGGTCCTTGGTTTCCAAATGAGATGCAAAAGTTGCTCCCATCAGAAAAGAGGACTTTGGACCACTGAGCAACAGACCATTTTTTTTTTTTCTTTAGCCCAGGTAAGATGCTTCTGATGCTGTTTGTTGTTCAGGAGCAGCTTGACAATAGGAATACGACATTTCAAGCCCATGTCCAGGATCCATCTGTGTGTGGTGGCTCTTGATGCACTGACTCCAGCCTCAGTCCACTCCTTGTGAAAGTCCCCAACACTTTTGAATGGCCTTTTACTGACAATCCTCTCCAGGCTGCAGTCATCCCTGCTGCTTGTGCACCTTTTTCTTCCACCTTTTTCCCTTCCACAGCACTTTGGGAACATCCAACTTCTTTTGCAATTATCTTTTGAGGCTTTCCCTCCTTATGGAGGGTGTCAATGATGGTTTTCTGCACAACTGTCAGGTCAGCAGTCTTTCCCATGATTATGATTCCTACTGAACCTGACTAAGAGACCATTTAAAGGCTCAGGAACCCTTTGCAGGTGTTATGGCTTAATTAGCTGATTAGAGTGGGACACTTTGAGCCTAGAATATTGAACCCTTTCTAAATATTCTAATTTTCTGAGCTTGTGGATTTGGGGTTTCATGAGCTGTAAGCCATAATCATCTCAATTATGACAAATCACGGCTTGAACTATCTTGCTTTGCATGGAATGAGTCTATCTCATATACTAGTTTCACCTTTTAAGTTGCATAAATGAAATAAATGAACTTTTGCACGATATTCTAATTTTTCAAGTTTCACCTGTAGATTTGTCTTTTGAAAACGTTAAAAAAATATTTTATTCCTCTCTGTGCATAGGGCATCTGATCACAAAACTCTTGTGAGATAAGTAGACTAAAACTAGCCTAAATTCACCTAATATATGCCCTACTCAACTCTAGTGACTTGAAGCTATAGCATGTAAAACATATGGCACTATCCTTTTGTTTCTTTGATAATACCATGGAGCTTGCATGAGTCTACTGATTTGGGTTGGCTGCTTGGCTGCTGCTCCAACATTTTCATGAAGCTGCCAGAGTTCAGTTTTGTTTTAAGCAAATTACTGGACTCACAGATACTTTTCAGAGTTATCTTTAGCTTCCTGCAATTACTTTTCATTGAAATTCTTGCCATTTGCTCCTGAGATTTCTCCCTCCCTCTTCAAATGAGAGTGCTGTTGGGTTGTACCACATAGCTACAGGTGTTTCCTTTGTTTATGTGAAAGCAATGAACGAAACATAAAGGGAAGGAAAGAAGTTGCTGGGCAGAACACCAATTTCCCTGCCATTTTCCCAATTGCACTGTCCAGCCATCAGAAAATGTGTATCTGCCTTGTCTCCAGAGTTTCATTCATACATCTATCCAAAATATAAGGAAGTCTCTTTCCACATTGGCTTCAAATCTGGTTATCCAAGCAAAGTGCAAAATGTTTTCTGCATTTCTAATCATTTAAAACTCTTCTCCTTATGGCCACCAGATGGTATCTCTGTTCTAAGTTTAACAAAAAGTTCAGTTTTGTTTTAAGGAAATTACTGGACTCACAGATACTTTTCAGAGTTATCTTTAGCTTCCTGCAACCTATTTTTTTATAATGTTTTTGTATATGAAACTTGTTAAGTCTGGAGCATGGGTGCGAATAATGGAGACGAGCCGGTAGAAACAGTGAACTTCAAACTCTTTATTTACATGGTGTGACAGCTCAAAATGGAGGGCTGCTATAGCCTTCCTTATATAGGTAACTTATTAACTATTCAACCAATAGCAAACCTGGAGCGCTAGCTCCGTTAACCAATGAGAATGGCCTGTTAATGGCCAATCAGATGCTCCTGAACGGACCAATCCGATCCTGCCATTAACAGCCAATCAGAAGTGCAGGGCCAGAACCCTGCACTTGACTTCAAGCTCAAGATAACTTTATTGGCATTATTCATTCACAACACCCCTTTCCCCCGGCTTCTGCCCACGGGGCGCGGTTACATAGTCCTTGAGGTAGGACGGTTGTTTTATCAGTCTTTTTGATTTTTGCAAAGTGCCTGGCGGTTGGCTGCACTTCTGTTGAAGTAGATCGTTGTTTAACAGTAGGGGTGCCTCTGGTTCCGAGTTTGTGTTCCCGTCGTCACCAATATCACTGGCCACTCCCTGAGGTGAACTCACTCCGGTCCCCGGTTCCTGTTCCTGCGTTTCAGTTCTGTTTTCAGTCCCCTCAAAAAGGTTTTCCTCTAGTTGCAATTCGTTTTCCTCTGTATCTCCCCCCCCCCTCAGTTTGGTCATAAGGGAGTTCGGAATTGCATGACGGTAGCCACGATCGTAGTTGATCTATGTGGCGCTTCCAAAGTCTATCGTCAGGGCACTGAACGAGACATGATCTTGGGCCGGTTATGCGGATTACGGTCGCTTCTATCCACAGCGGATCCCGATAAGTTTTTAGTGAATACTAAATCGCCTACCTGGAAGGTACGGCATCGGCCGCTGGATCCGAGTGGCTTTTCCGGTTCGTAGGCTGGGTGTAACCGATCGAGGTGGGAGTGGAGCTTTCGTCCCATTAGCAGCTCGGTGGGAGTTTTGTTGGTGACGCTGTGAGGTGTGATGTGCTGTAAGAAAAGGATTCGGTTGATTTTTTTCATCGATGGTGTCGCAGTCTATCTTTTGTAGAGTCCTTTTGACGAATTGTACCATGCGCTCAGCCCTACTGTTGGCCGCAGGGTGCGCAGGCGAAGTAAGCGCATGTCGGATACCGCGGTCAGCCAGGTACTGTTCAAAAGACAGCGCGGTAAATTGGGGCCCGTTGTTGGATACCAGAACGTCTGGTAATCCGTGGGTTGCAAACAGTCTTTCCAGTCTTTTGATGACCGCTTCGGTGGTCGTATTCCTCATTCGGTGAATCTCAAGCCAATTTGAGTAGGCGTTGCATCTCCCATTCGGTTGGGGTTGCCTTTGGTGGAGCGTTGCTTACTTCTTGGCATCTCTGGCAAGTTTTCACCCACAATTCGATTTGTCTGTCGATGCCTGGCCACCACGCATAGCTTCGTGAAAGGCCCTTCATGCACACGATGCCAGGGTGGCCATCGTGCAAGGTTCTTAGCAGTGCCTGTTGGAGTCGTTCTGGGATAACGACTCTATCGCCCCAGATGATACAGCCCTTCTGCGAGAACAACTCTGTTTGACGGCTTTTGAATGGTGCAAAGTCATCTGGTACTTGGTCCAATGGCCATCCACGTTCCACCCATGTGAGGACTCGTGCTAAGATGGGGTCGCATTTTGTTTCTCTCGCAATGTCACAGGAAGTTAATGGCGGCGTATGGAGTGTCTTGATCTACAACGTTGTCATCTTTGGTGCAGGATCGTTGATGGTTTCAGTGAGCGGTGCACGGCTCAACGCGTCGGCGTGGGGAATGGCTTTACCGGGATGATATTGTAGCTGATAATTGTAGGCATCCAAGAATTCTGACCAGCGGGTCATCCTGGGAGAAAGTATGTAGGGAGTTGGCTTGTCCCCAGCAATGGTTTGTGGTCAGTTACAATGGTAAAAGCCCGGCCGTACACGTACTCATGGAATCTTTTAACAGCTGATACAATTGCCAGGGCTTCTTTATCGATCTGGCTGTAATTTCACTCGGTTTTCGAGAGCGTTTTTGAAAAGTAAGCAACAGGGGCTTCGCTACCATTAGGTAATACATGGCTCAAAATGGCGCCCACTCCAAAAGGCGATGCATCACATGTGATATTTAACGGCAAGGTCTCATTGTACTGCATTAGTATGGTGTCAGAAGTCAGTAGTTGTTTTACATTAAGGAACGCCTGCTCTTCTCTGTGACCCCATACCCAAATTGCTTTTTTATCTAGTAGGCGATGTAAAGGTTCAGCGACAGTCACCTTGTGCGGCAAGAATACATTATAGAAATTGATGAGGCCTAAGAACGCCTGGAGGTCGGCTTTGTTCCGGGGTCTGGGAGTGTTTTTTATTGCTCTCAATTTGCTATCGGTAGGGTGAATACCCTCACTGTCAATTAAATACCCTAAGAATTCAACATGATCTGTACACAGTTTGCACTTATTTTTCTTCACTTTCAGGCCTGCTTCTTGGAATTTTTGTAAAACCAGTCTTAAACGATCCCGTAAAATTTTTGGAGTGGGGCAGCAATGAGCACATCGTCAAAATACGGGACAACGCCTTTGATCTCCTGCAATAGTCTCTCCATTAGGCTCTGAAAGATCCCTGGGGCTACACTGACTCCAAATTGAAGCTGCGTACACTTAAAGGCACCTCGGTGTGTTACGATAGTCTGTGCCTGTGCCGTTTTTTCATCAACCAGCAGTTGCTGATAAGTCTGAGCTAAGTCTAGTTTAGCGAACACTTTTCTGCCCCCCAGGGAATGGAAGAGGTGTTGCACCACCGGCACCGGATATGGATTTTGTTGCAGGGCGTGGTTTAGGGTGGCTCGATAGTCCCCACAAATTCTAATGGAGCCGTCCGGCTTAATTGGGGTCACGATTGGTGTTTCCCATGGAGAGTGGTCGGTTGGCTTTAAAACTCCCTGGGCTATCAACTTTTCAAGGTGTTCGTCGATTTTCGGCTTTAGAGCGAACGGGACTCAACGAGGCTTAAGGCGGATGGGAGCTATCTTTGGATTAAGGCTAAAGGATATCAGGGTCCCCTTGTACTCGCCTAGTTTTTCCGTGAAGACATCCCTGAATTTGTGGGCGAGGTCTTCTTCCCAATCACTGCCGCCGATTCAGTTAATGCCTGCTACTTCAATGCCGAGTGGTGCGAACCATTGCAGGCCTAGCAGGCTAGGCCGGTCCTTGTCGATCACCGTCAGGGGTAAGTACACCGTGCGGTTCTTGAATGCAACCCGGACTCTACTGGATCCTACGACTGGAATCCGGTTCCCCTGGTAGTCCTTTAACACGAGCCGTTGGAATTGAAGGTCTTGGCGCCGGATAGTAGGGATGAGTTGCTTGAGGGTCTTCCAGGAGACCATTGACAGAGACAACCCCGAGTCAACTTCCATTTGGCAAGGTTGATTTTCGATGTCCACTTTGATCCGAATTTTCTTAGCGTCTAGTGAAGAGGTGTGGCCGATAGCGAGTGTTTGGTGGGCCTCTTCCCGTCTCGTTAGGCGATTCACGGGTCGGTTTCTGTTGGAGTGGTTTGCTGGTTCTCACCTTACAGAGCGATTCCCTGTCAATTGGTGGAGATTGGTACCCTTCGCAGTCTGGCTGAGTCCGAGGAGACTTCTGCAGACCCATCCGATGTGGCCTCGTTTCCCGCACTCGTGGCAGAGCGTGTCGTGGAATTTGCAATTGGAGCGGTAATGGTTGGCGCTGCAGCAAGCGCACGGTTGCTGGGACTTCGGGTAACGGTCCCGATCGGACTGCAGGTGATGGACCTCCTCTTTGTCACTGTCTGACGACGAAGAGAGGTCCTCATGGTGGGTCGTCTGCAGCTTCCCTTCTGCCTTAGGTGAAACTTCGCTGGCCAGTTGGTGTGCTGGAGTGCGATTTCGGCATAGTTGGGCAGCCGACTTCTTGGTCACCTCCGCTGCTGTAGCTTCAGCCATGGCGTCTTTAAGGGTGATGTCGCCCTTTGCCATTATTTTGCTCTGCACGTTTAGAGCATCTAACCTGAGAACTATTCGGTCTCTCAAAGCCTCCTCTAGGTCGGTGAAATCGCAAAGGCCTCCCAAGTTCCGGTCTGCAACGAAATTGGCGACGCTTTCTCCTTTCCGCTGGTTTCTTTGATAGAACTCGTGTTGTCTTATGAGCGTTGGAACAGTCGGTGCATAGTGGGCCCTTAGTAGCGGTTCGAGGACGTCCCAGTCCATGGCCTTCACTTCACATTAGCTGGTTTCGCTAATGCCTTAGCCATTTTGAATACCGTCTGGCCGCAGTGCGTTAGGAATGCCGCCCGTTTCTTCCTGGTTGTGGCATCCTTCAGATTATTCGTTTCCAAAAACATTTGGAAACGGTCCATGTAGGACTCCCAGTCCTCTTGAGCTGGATCGAATGGAGCAGGTGGTACTATGCCGCCGGACATGGTTCCGCCGTTGTGCGCTTCAGCCACGTGCTTAGTTGTCTTCGTCGTTGGGTCTGATGTCATCCAATCCCACCTTCGTCGCCAGTGTTAAGTCTGGAGCATGGGTGCGAATAATGGAGACGAGCCGGTAGAAACAGTGAACTTCAAACTCTTTATTTACATGGTGTGACAGCTCAAAATGGAGGGCTGCTATAGCCTTCCTTATATAGGCAACTTATTAACTATTCAACCAATAGCAATCCTGGAGCGCTAGCTCCGTTAACCAATGAGAATGGCCTGTTAATGGCCCATCAGATGCTCCGGAACGGACCAATCCGATCCTGCCATTAACAGCCAATCAGAAGTGCAGGGCCAGAACCCTGCACTTGACTTCAAGCTCAAGATAACTTTATTGGCATTATTCATTCACAACAAAACTATGTCTCTGAAGTCAACTACAGTGATATAATTTTTCATCGTTACTCAATGCATTTTTCAAGTGCTTTTAGCAGAACAGCTACTGCAATCTGTAATTACTAATTATAAATAATAAATAGTATTAAAATGTCACACCTCCCTGACCAATAGAGTTCTTTTACCACCTTATAATATTAAACAGTTTAATTAAACCATTTGCAGAAATATAATTTACATGTCAATCTTGTGTTCACTCCTCAGACTACTGTATTTAGAGGAAAATGTATGTTTCATTTATTTAAAATCATTCCTCTTTTTTTCACAATGCCACCCAAAGAAATAAAATTTCTTGGACAATCCCTTGTTTCTGGTAGTGACTAGACACAGACCTGCTTCAACGAATTATTATCTTATAGGCCCCAAAGAACTATAAATTAATAGTTTATATAACACATTTATATTGCTCTATTTAGTTTTCATTCTACTTCATTATGGACTATTAATGTGCCTGAAATATAAATACTGAGCACTCACAGTGAAGAGCCCATTTCTAAAACTAGGCCACAGCCTCAAGTTACATATCGCACCACTGTTATAACTCCATGGAGTACTGTTTTTCAAGGAAAAAAGGAGCAGGTGCCCTCCTTTCAAATTTACTGGGAAATTTCCTAGGGAACAAGTGTCAGTGCTGACAATGTTGGGCTACCAATATAACTTGGTTTAAAGCAGGGGTGGGATTCAAATTTTTTAAGAACCAGTTCTGTGGGCATGGATAGGTGGACATGGATAGGTGGGTGTGGCCATGTGACTGGGTAAGTGTGGCTTCTTTTTTGCAGCACCCTCCTCCCTATTTTTGAGCCTCCTCAGTCTCGGGGGAGCCTCCTCGGTCTTGGGGGAGCCTCCTGAGGGGCATTTTTGCTCCCAGGAAGCTTCCCTGGGGCTCAGGAAGGCAAATAATGGAGCTGGGGGGGCACAGCTTCCTTCCCCCATGATCCCCCCTTTGCCTCCTGGGCCTCCCGGAAGCCTCCTGGGTGAAGCAGTAAGACAGCAAGGGGGATCCTGGCACAGCTGATCATCAGAACAGCTGATCATCGGGGGGGGGAAGAAATACCTTAAGGACTGGGCAGGGAGGGGAGGGGTGGGTGGAGTGGGGTAGGGCCAGCCAGGGGCATGATTTGCCAGTTCTCTGAACTGTGCAGAATCATAACAACCGGTTCTATAGAACTGGTCCAAACCGGGAGAATCCCACCCCTGGTTTAAAGACATTTTTCTATGTTTCTGTATTTTATCTTGTGAAACCATTGCCATCATTTGCCTGGAATGTATAAATACAGTGATTCTCATATTATAATGGGTACAACATTGAAAGAGCTGAAGGGCCAAGTTGAAGAGAGTTGAACTTTATGAGTTGACACTAACTTGATGGTACAGTTGGCATCGAATTGCTACCATTTGTTTAGTGATTGAAGTTACAATGTTATGACTGTTTTTCACACTTACGACTGCTGTAGCATCCCTATGATCTCATGATCCAAATTCAGATGCTTGGCAACTGGCATATATTCATGATGGCTGCAGTATCTGGGATCATGTGAACACTTTTTGTGATCCTCTGGCAAGCAACAACAAGGAGAAAGCCAGATTCACTTAATGACTATGTTACTAACTGAACAACTGCAGTGATTCATTTAACCACTGTGGCAAGAAAGGTCATAAAATGGGGCAAGCTTCACTTAATAACTGTCTTGCATAGCAATGGAAATTTTGGATACAATTGTGATCATAAGTCTAGGACTAGCTGTACATAAGCAAGTAAACAATAGACATCATTATGCACCTTGATTTATTTATTTATTTAGCATATGGCACATATATATGGACTAGCGACATATTTCAACATTTCATCTAAATTAATAAAACACAATAAAATATAAATGTTAAAAAAATTATGTTCAAATACTTGGCTTCCGGTTTCGTGTGGCTTCGGGGCAGCAGGAATTCGCGACAGCTCGCGATTCCTGCTGTGCTAGCCGTCGAGGTACCCCCGATCCATATGGGTCAGGGGGATATGGCTGCCCTGTAGGGACAGCTGAAGAGAGAGGGGAGTCGGACAGGGAGGTGGGGGTGTCGCAGACCCCCCCCTTCTCCGGAAAAACCCCTTTTTCCCAAGGTGGTGGAGCGGCGGTCAGCAATGGCCGCCACGAAGAAGCCAGCAACCGGGTAAGATTGTGCTGGAGGAAATGTGAAGAGTGAAAGTGTTGTCTGAGCCGGGTCAAGTAACATCCTTTAAATTGCCTGGAACTGAGCTGTTTGAATTGCTGGAGGATACATTGTATCCCTAAGAAGAGCGAAAGCGGCGGAGAAGCTGTTAAAGGGAACTTTTGTTTTTTCTTCACTCTCCTACCCCATGGAAACAGCAGAAATGTTTGGATATATTGGACATTGAAAGTGAATTGTTTTGAGAGTTGAAGCTAAGGGACAAAAGGATTCTTGGACATTGAAAAATTTAAGAAATTGGAAAACCCTTGTTGGAGGTATGGATTTCTGATTATTTAAAATTGACATTGCAAGTGGGAAGGGAGAGGAAAAAAAAATTGGAGCAGAAGCTGAAAAAGGAGGAGATTGCCTAGAATCCCAAAGAAAGATATATGGTAATTGGACCTCTTTGATTAAACATTAACCCCAGAAAGAGAAAGAGAAGAAGGAAGAAAAGTATTAACTTTTGGAACTTTTTTTTAATTGTTTTTGATTAAAAATACTTGTGGTTGTTTTGGGAAAAGTTTCTCTTTTCATAATGGCATCGTTTGTGGATGAACTAAAGACTGAATATCAAAAATATAAAAAGGAAGATACTTCGGGCGCTTTGTTTCAATTCTTAGAAATGGCGTTATGTACTTATGAAAAGTTGATTACGCAGCAGAAGGACTGGGACAAGGAAGAAGAGGAAGAAGAAGCCATCTTTGATGAACAATGGGTCCCTTCCGGAGAGGAGGAGAAAAAGGATAAGAAGGGGATTTTAAGAATTATAAAAACAACCAAAAAAGAGAAAAATGAGCGAAAAGGTGGAGGCAAGGTTAGAAAGCAAAGGAAAAGGAGTAAGAAAAGCGAGGAGAAAAAACAAAGGGGTAAAAAGGGCAAGGAGAAGAATAAGCAAGAGAGAAAGGGAGGGAGGAGAAGCCTTAATGGGGGGAAGCAAGATCTAAAGAAAAAAAGTTTATTTAGAGACAATGGGTGAATTTAATTTAGGATAAAAGAGGGATTCTGGAGGGTACATAAGTTTGTGTTTTTATATGTGTATTTAGAGTATAAAATTCATTATGTAATTTTAGAATCTTTTAAACAGAATCCCAAGAAAAATTGTTATACGAAGTACTTTTAAGTTAGGGTAATGAGTTATAGACGTTACTCCAATTGGTGTATAGAAGAAGTATAATAAAAGAAAAAAGATGAATGGATAGTTGGAAATAGAACAGACAAAGAATGTTATTGAAAATGGTAATAAGATATGGAAGGATATATAAAGGTTTTGTTATGGTTTTTTTTTTGGATTTTGTATATTGATAAAAGGCAATAAAATTTTAATTAATAAGAAATAATTTGGATGAAAAGGAGAAGTAGGGATAAGATATGAAGTTAAATAGATAAAGTATTGATACTATAAGTTGGAATTGTTATGCTTTATTGGTTTTTTATTATTATTTTTTCCTGGAAAAGAATTTATAAGCTGTTATGCCTTGATTCTTTGTGCATTGTTTTTATAAAATTGATAAAAATGGTTTTTATATATATATAAAAAAAAGAAAATGATAATAAGATATGGAAGGATATATGGGATGAATATGATGTTTGAATTTGTGTCTGTGTGAAGAGTTTTAACCCGGGATCAGACAACCTTCAGAAAAGATCTTTTAGTTTTGTTTATGTTTTGTGTTTTGTATGTTTGTGTATTATGTCTTCTGTAAAATTAATAAAATTTGTTTAAAAAAAAAAAAAATTATGTTCAAATACCAATGTCTAGGTTGTTTAACCATTGAAGCGCAGCATTGTTTATATTTTAAAAAAACCAGATACTGGACCAGTATATGCCCTCAGCTTTCGGCTGATCATGATGTGGTGTATAATTTGACATGGGACCCCACAGCCACAATGAGGCTAGGATACTATGCCCCGTTTATACAGCGATTCCTAGCACATGACATGTGAGGTGTGAATCCTATTCAAGATTATCCATTGCTGATGTGATGGTTCCAAGCCTGGCACCCTTTTTGTGGGGTCATTTATATGTCTCTTGCCTTGATAATTTAAGTTAAATGTATCATGTATCTGGTACCCACAATCTATATCACTGAGGAAGAATTGCTACTGACCCAACTTTCAGTCCTGACATATTAAAAAAAGAAATGGTTGGGGGACAGTTACAGGTTTCACATTTGAGATGATCTCAGGTTTCAATGGTTCATTTTGAATTTGAAACAGTTGTTTTGAGTTTAAAAGTGGTTGATCTGACCAGTCTGTGATATTCTAAGTTTGAAACAGTTCCATTCAATTGAAAACCTCAAACAGCTGTTTCAACTCTGAGGTGTTTTGAATTCAAAATGTGTTAGCCTATTTAGACAGCTTTAGATAAGTTCAAGATAGCTTTAGACAAGATCTTGACAATTCTCTTCCAAAAGATCTTGACAGACTTGAACACTGGGCCCCATCTAACAAAATGAAATTTAGTGTAGATAAAAGTAAGATTTTACACTTCAGCAAGAAAAGCCAGCTATATAGCTACAGACTAGGTGAAACTTGGCTTAATGCCAATAACTGTGACAGGGATCTTGGAGTCCTAGTGGACAATTACTTAAATATGAGCCAACAGTGTGTGGCAGCAATCAAAACAACCAATGCAATTCTAGGCTGCATTAATAGAGGAATAGAACTGAGGTCATGTGAAGTTCTAGTTATGCTTTAAAAAGGCTCACATAGAATACTGCATCCAGTGTTGGTCACAAAATAAAAAAGATGTTGAGACCCTGGAAAGAGAAAGGTAACAAAAATGATTAGGGAACTGGAAGCTAAAACCTACAAAGAACAGTTACAGGAATTGCATATGTCTAATCAAATGAAAAGAAGGAGTAGAGTGACATGGTAGTTCGAATATATCAGGGGCTCCTACAAAGATGAACTATTTTCCAAAGCACCAAATGGCAATACGAGAAATAATGACTGGGAACTACATAACTAACGAGACATCCAACCTAAAACTAAGGATAAATTTCCTAACAATGGAAGCAATCAACCAATGGAATAGCTTGCCTTCAGAAGTTGTGGGTGCTCCATCAAAAAGAGATTAAACAATCATTTGTCTGAAATAGTATAGGGTTTCCTGCTGGAGCATGAGGTTGGACTAGAACCTCTGTGGTCTCTTCCAACTCTATTATTCTATGATCCGTGTTCTATGTGCTTAGTGTACAGGAAGCCAGCCTTATCTATGCAATTTTGTTGTGACATTCACCCTATACTTTTCTTGGGTTTTGAAAATAGACATTCTAATCAGGGATGGGATCCGACTGGTATAACTACCGGTTCTGTTGCTCTGCATCGTGTGCGCACGGGCTAGTCACGCAAATTGTGCAAGGGCAATTTACGATCTGCTGAGCTGCCTGGACAGCTGAGCAGCACTGCTTGCAAGTTTGCAGCGGTTGGAAAAGCCCCTTTTTCCTGCTTTTTCAACCACAGCTGTGTCACGCAAAGCGGCTGCAGTTGAAAAAGCAGGAAATAAAGGTCAGATAAGAGCCCAGGCGGGTGAGTGAGCCAAAACAGCAGCAGACATAGAACCGGTTCTATGTATGTTCTCTGTCTGCTGCTCTTCAGAACTACCAGTTCGACAGAGGTGGACAGAACCAGTAGAATCCCACCCCTGATTCTAATGTATTCAAATAACACTTGCTATCCATTGTACACAATTCCTCAGAATTAAGACTTCATTGCAGATAAATGAACCAGACTTCAGTAGCAGAAAATGAGCAATTTTCTCACTGAGCAAATAATTCAAAGGAATTAAATTGAAAACATTAAACTTGTTTTGTTTTTATCTCATTTATTTTATTGCTGAATAAAATAATAACTGCAAATATAGAGAAAACAATCAACTATTTGGGGGGGGGGAACAGACAACAGCAATCTATTGAAATCATGGTCTGACATTGACATAAGAAATATGTTTTCACTATCAGAGTTACGTTAAAGTTATTTTGGCAGGTTCTTTTATAACTTTCTTTTTTGCTGCATGTTTGGGATTAAAGATTATTCACCATCATCATGAGAAACCGGAAAAATGTTGCAGTGATTGTTCTATACTGTATTCACAAGAGGACAGTTAATGGGGAAAATGGCCTAAGTTTGATCCCATCATCCTAAGCAAATAGCAAAGGAAACAAGGAAGTCAATGAAAATGTATATCATAATGTACATAAATGTTCAGTCATTTATCCCGATTCTTTCCTTCAGCTCATTTACTTATCCATTGCTTTTTATGTTTTTGATATCTTCTGGTATTTACCATCTGGATATTATGAATCAGCTATTAATACACTTTTCCAAAAGAAGGCCTTTGAGTAGCATGCTAAGAGCTGCAGTCCCAAAGCTAATGGGAAGGAACTAGTGGTGGGATTCAAAAAATTTTACTACCAGTTCTATGGGTGTGACTTGGTGGGTGTGGCATAGTTTGGTGAGCATGGCCGGGGAAGGTTATTGCAAAATCTCCATTCCCTCCCCACCCCACTAACCTGCTTTCCAGCTCCAGTCTCCTGTGCAGGGCAACAAAAGAAGACCCAGCTGATCAGATGAGACTCAGGAGGCAGAGAATAGATGGGGGAAGGGCCAGTCAGAAGTAGTTTTTACCAGTTCTCCAAACTACTCAAAATTTCCATTACCGGTTCTCCAGAACTGGTTAGATCCTGCTTGAATACAACCTCTGGAAGGAACAGAATAATAGGTAAAATTGATTCAATTTACATTTAAAGTTAATTAAAAATTTTAATTAAAACTAGCCACCTAGAGTTGTGGATGCTCAGTCACTGGAGATTTTCAAAAATAGATTGGCAACCATTTGGCTGGGATGGTATAAGGCTCCTGCCTTGAGTAGAAGTTTGGACAGGAAGACAGCTGAGGTCCCTTCCAGCCCTATGATTCTATGGCCTGGTCTATATTCTAAAATTAACTTTCTCTCTTTACCCTTCAATCCTGGGTTTAATCATGCTTCCTTTCTGTCACATTCTCTCCATTTGATAACGGCTTTGGATGTCACTGAGATGTTAGGGGATTGCACACAACCTAAGAGCTTGTACAACTTTGACTTATATATTGTCTGTAGATTTTAAAATATGTTTACTGTATTTTGGTAACTCTCCTTTTTTAAACCAGTCAGAACATTTGTCTGTTAGCTGGGGAATATGGAGATAGGGTTTCTTAGTGGTGTGATTAGATCTCCAGTTGGGTTGGTTTCAGTTTGGCTTTTAATAGAACAGTATATATCAGCTATTTCCAATGAGTATTCATATATACATATGTCTACTGATTCATTCCGAGATGTGTTTAATATGTGTTTAACCTGTAACATAGTGAACTTTGTAATACTGATAGGATTGTATCTTACCTATTAAATGGGAAAGATGCAGTCTTAAAAGACAGTTCAGACTGCATTACTTTACTTTAACTTTACTTTAACTTTACTTTACTTTACTTTACTTTACTTTACTTTACTTTACTTTACTTTACTTTACTTTACTTTACTTTACTTTACTTTACTTTACTTTACTTTACTTTACTTTACTTTTACTTTTACTTTTACTTTTACTTTTACTTTTACTTTTACTTTTACTTTTACTTTTACTTTTACTTTATTGTCAATGCACCTCATACAACGAAATCGAACACCATCTTCAGTGCACATCATGACCATGAAAATAAACTAGACCCTTCACACATTGAATCGGAAACTCCCAACACCACACCAACACTCACTATACAGCAGAATTCAAAAGAGCTACTGCCCTGGGATAGAAGCTGTTTTTCAACCTATTTGCCCTTGTTTTTATTATTCTGTACCGTCTGCCAGATGGTAATAGTTCAAAAAAAAGGGTTCCCAAGATGAGATGGATCTTTAAGAATGTTTTGAACTTTCTTAAGGCAGCAGGAGCTATAAAGCTCTTCCAAAGAGGGGAGAGGGCAACCAATGATCTTCTGGACGTTAACCTTCTGGAGTGCTTTCCTATCTGCCATTGTGCAATTGGCAAACCATACAGAGGTGCAGTATGTTAAAATGCTCTCTATGGTGCAGCGGTAGAAGGTCACCAGCAGTTTTTCATTCAGTCGTTGTTTTCTGAGAAGTCTCAGGTAATATAATCTCTGCTGGGCCCTTTTGACCAGTGCTGCAATGCCCAGGTCCTCTTTTAGGATAATACCCAGGTCCCAACCCCATGCCAGGTCCTCTTTTAGGATAATACCCAGAAACTTAAAGCTGGCCATTTGCTCCACTTGGTCTCCATTGATAAGCAAGGGCTGCATGTCTGATCTGTTCCTTCTATAATACACTATAAGCTCCTTGGTCTTATTGATGTTGAGGACCACGTTATTGTCTCCACACCACTAAAGTAACCTGTTAAGTGTGGAGCATGGGTGTGAAGAATGGAGATGAGCCAGTGAAATAGTGAACTTCAAAACTCTTTATTAACATGGTGTGACAGCTCGAACTGGATGGCTGCTATAGCCTTCCTTAAAAAGGCAACTTATTAACTATTCAACCAATGGCAACTTGGGAGCGCTATCTCCGTTAACCAATGAGAACGGCGTGCTAATGGCCAATCAGATTCTCCTGAATGGACCAATCTGATCTCGCCATTTAACAGCCAATCAGAAGTGCAGGGCCAGAACCCTGCACTTGACTTCAAGCTCTAGATAACTTTATTAAACATTTATTCATTCACAACACCCCTTCCCCCCGGGTTCTGTTTACGGGGTGCGGTCATGTAGTCCTTGAGGTAGGACAGTTGTTTTGTTAGTCTTTTTGATTTTTGCTGTGCACCTGGAATTTGGCTGCACTCTTGTTGAGGTAGGGCGTTGTTTGGCGAAAGGATTGCTTCTGATTCAGAGTTCGCATTTTCGTTGTCACCAACATCTTCGGTATCACCCTGAGGTGAACTCACTCCCATCCTTGATTCCTGTTCTCGCGTTTCTGTTCCGTTATCGTTTCCTTCAAAAAGGTTTTCTACTAATTGCAATTCATCTTCTTCTGTATCTCCCCACCCCCCTCATTTTGGTCATTAGGGAGTTCGGAATTGCCTGACTGCAGCCTTGATCGTAGTTGATCGATATGGCGCTTCCAAAGTCTATCGTCAGTGCATTTAACAAGGTATGATCTCGGGCCGGTTACACGGACCACAGTCGCTTCTACCCACAGCGGATCACCTGATAAGTTTTTAGCGAACACCAAATCACCTACCTGGAAGGTGCGGCATCGGTCGCTGGATCCGAGTGGTTTCTCTGGTTCGTAGGCTGGGTGTAACCGGTCGAGGTGGGAGCGGAGCTTTCATCCCATTAGCAGCTCGGCAGGAGTTTTGTTGGTGACGCTGTGAGGAGTGATATGCTGTAAAAAGAGGATTCAGTTTATCTTCTCTTCGATGTTGTCATAATCCACTTTCTGTAGCGTTTTCTTGACGAATTGTACCATGCGCTCGGCCCTACCATTGGCCGCAGGATGTGCAGGTGAAGTGAGTGCATGTCGAATACCGCGGTCCACCAGGTACTGCTCAAAGGACAGCGCGGTAAATTGGGGCCCGTTGTCGGATACCAGAACGTCTGGTAATCCGTGGGTTGCAAACAGTCTTTCTAGTTTTTTGATGACCGCTTCAGTTGTCGTGTTCCTCATTCAGTGGATTTCGAGCCAGTTCGAGTAGGTGTCTACGGTTAACAAGAAGGTGTGGCCTTTGGTCGGCCCAGCAAAATCCAGATGGATACGGGACCAGGGTCCCCGTGGTGTCTCCCATTCGGTTGGGATTGCCTTTGGTGGAGCGTTGCTTACTTCCTGGCATCTATGACAAGTTTTGACCCACGACTCAATTTGCTTGTCGATGCCTGGCCACCATGCGTAGCTTCGTGCGAGGGCCTTCATGCGCACGATGCCGGGGTGGCCATCGTGCAAGGTTCTTAGTAGTGCCTGTTGGAGTCGTTCTGGAATAACGACTCTATCGCCCCAAATGATGCAGCCCTTTTGAGAAAACAACTCTGTTTGTCGACTTTTGAATGGTGCGAAGTCGTCTGATACTTGGTCCAATGGCCATCCGCGTTCCACCCACGTGAGGACTCGTGCCAAGGTGGGGTCACGTTTTGTTTCTCTCGCGATATCACAGGCAGTTAATGGCGGTACACGGAGTGTCTCGATCTGCAATGTTGTCATTGTTGGCGCGGGGTCGTCAGCAGTCTCTGGAAGCGGTGCACGGCTCAACGCGTCGGTGTGGAGAATAGCTTTCCCGGGGCGGTATTGCAGCTGATAATTATAAGCAGCCAAGAATTCTGACCAGCGAGTCATCCTGGGGGATAATATATAGGGGGTTGGCTTATCCCCAGCTTTTATTCCCAGCAAAGGTTTGTGGTCAGTCACTATAGTAAAAGCCTGGCCGTACATGTACTTATGAAATCTTTTGACAGCCGACACAATTGCAAGGGCTTCTTTATCAATCTGGCTATAATTTCACTCAGTTTTCGAGAGTGTCTTTGAAAAATAGGCAACAGGGGCTTCGCTACCGTTAGGCAATGCATGGCTCAAAATGGCGCCCCCTCCAAAAGGTGATGCATCACACGTGATATTTAACGGTAATTTTTCATTGTACTGCATTAGTACAGCATCAGAAGTCAGTAGTTTTTTTACATTAGCGAACGCCTGCTCTTCTCTATGACCCCATACCCAAATTGCTTTTTTGTCCAATAGACAATGTAAAGGTTCAGCGACAGTTACCTTGTGTGGCAAGAATACATTATAAAAATTGATGAGGCCTAGAAAGGCTTGAAGGTCGGCCTTATTCTGGGGTCTGGGAGCGTTTTTTATTGCTCTCAATTTGCTATCTGTAGGGTGGATACCCTGACTGTCAATTAAGTACCCTAAAAATTCGACACGATCTGTGCACAGCTTACACTTATTTTTCTTCACCTTGAGGCCTGCATCTTTGAATTTTTGGAGAACCAGTCTTAAATGATCCCGTAAAACTTTTGAAGTAGGGGCAGCAATTAACACATTGTCAAAGTAGGGGACAATGCCTTTAATCCCTTGTAAGAGTCTTTCCATAAGGCTCTGAAAGATCCCCGGGGCAACACTCACTCCGTATTGGAGCCGTGTACATTTAAAGGCACCTCGGTGCATCACGATTGTCTGTTTCGTTTTTTCATCAACCGGCAGTTGCTGATAAGCCTGAGCTAAGTCTAGTTTAGCGAAGACTTTTCCGCCCCCCATGGAATGGAGGAGGTGTTGCACCACCGGCACCGGATATGGGCTCTGCTGCAGGGCGTGGTTCAGGGTGGCTCGGTAGTCCCCACAAATTATGATTGAACCATCCGGCTTAATGGGTGTCACGATTGGGGTCTCCCAGGGAGAGTGATCGGTTGGCTCTAACACTCCCTGGGCTATTAACTTATCAAGCTGTTCGTTGATTTTCGGCTTTAGTGCGAACGGAACTCGATGAGGCTTGAGGCGGATGGGAGCTATTTTTGGATTAAGGCTAAAGGATATCGGGGTCCCCTTGTACTCGCCTAGCTTTTCCGCGAAGACATCCTTGAATTCATGGACGAGGTCTTCCTCCCAGTCACTGCCATCAATTCGGTTAATGCCTGCCACTTCAATGCCGAGTGGTGCGACCATTGCAGGCCTAACAGGCTAGGCCGGTCCTTGTCGATCACTGTCAGGGGTAAGTACGCTGTGCGGTTTTTGAACGAAACCCGGACTCGACTGGATCCCACGACTGGAATCTGGTTCCCCTGATAGTCTTTAAGTATGAGTCTTTGGGAATGAAGGTTTTGGTGCCGGATAGTAGGGATGAGTTGCTTGAGGGTCTTCCAGGAAACCATCGAAAGAGACGATCCCAAGTCGACTTCCATTTGGCACAGCTGATTTTCGATGGCCACTTTAACTTGAATTTTCTTGGCATCCAAGGAAGAGGCGTGACCGATAGTGATAGTTTGGTGAGCCTCTTCTCGCTTCGTTAGGTGATTCATGGGTCGGTTTCTGTAGGAGTGGTTTACTGGTTCTCGCCTTTCAGGACGATTTCCTGTCGATTGGCGATAGTTGGCCCCCTTCGAGGTCTGGCTGGGTCCTAGGAGACTTCTACAGACCCATCCGATATGGCCTCATTTCCCGCACTCATGGCAGAGTGCGTCGCGGAATTTGCATTCAGACCGGTAATGGTTGGCCCCGCAGCCAGCGCATGGTTGCTGGGACTTCGGGTAATGGTCCCGATCGGACCGCAGTCAGTGGACCTCTTCTTCGTCGCTGTCTGATGACGAAGAGAGGTCCTCGTGGTGGGCCGTCAATAGCTGTCCTTCTGACTTAGCTGAAATGTCGCAGGCTGGTTGGTGTGTTGGAGTGCGGTTGCGGCGCAGTTGGGCGGCCGACTTCTTGGTTGCTTCTGCTGCAGTGGCATCAGCGATGGCATCGGCAAGGCTAATGTTGCCCTTTGCCATTATCTTGCTCTGCACGTTTAGCGCATATAATCCCAGAAGTACTCAGTCTCTCAAAGCCTCTTCCAGGTCGGCCAAATCGCAGAGGCCTCCCAAGTTTCGGAGGTCCGCAACGAAATTGGCAACGCTCTCTCCTTTCCTCTGGTTTCTTTGGTAGAACTCGTGCCATCTTACGAGCGTTGGTACGGTTGGTGCATAGTGGGCCCTTAGCAGAGGTTCGAGGATGTCCCAGTCCATAGCTTTCACTTCAGCCAGTTTTGCTAGTGCTTTGGCCATCTTGAATATGGTCGGCCCGCAATGCGTTAGGAATACCGCCCGTTTCTTCCCGGTTGTGGCATCCTTCAAATTATTGGTTTCCAAGAACATTTGGAAACGATCCATGTAGAACTCCCAGTCTTCTTGCGCTGGGTCGAACGGAGTGGGTGGTACGATGACGCCGGACATGGTTCCGCCATTGTGCGTTTCAGCCATGTGCTTGGTTGTCCTCTTCGTTGTTTAGTCAGCTCTGACGTCTCCACATCCCATCCTCATCGCCAGTGTTAAGTGTGGAGCATGGGTGCGAAGAATGGAGACGAGCCGGTGAAATAGTGAACTTCAAAACTCTTTATTAACATGGTGTGACAGCTCGAACTGGATGGCTGCTATAGCCTTCCTTATTTAGGCAACTTATTAACTATTCAACCAATGGCAACCTGGGAGCGCTATCTCCATTAACCAATGAGAACGGCGTGCTAATGGCCAATCAGATTCTCCTGAACGGACCAATCTGATCTCGCCATTTAACAGCCAATCTGGCCCTGCACTTGACTTCAAGCTCTAGAAAACTTTATTAAACATTTATTCATTCACAACATAACCGGTCCACCTCATCTTGGTAGGCAGACTCATCTCTCCTGGAGATAAGTCCCACCACTGTTGTATCATCTGCAAATTTAGCATTAGTATTTCTAGCATGAGTGGGAATGCAGTCATGCCCATAAAGAGTATAGAGTAAGGGATTCAACACGCAACCCTGTGGTCTACCAGTGTTTTGAATAAGGGCTGAAGAGGTGTGATTATCTTATCTGACCCTCTGTGAGCGGCCAGACAGGAAATCCATGATCCAAAGGCAGATTGAATTAGAAAGCCCAAGGTCCAGAAGTTTAGACACTAGTCTATGTGGAAGAATTGTGTTAAACGCAGAACTAAAATCCACAAAAAGCATCCTCACATAGCACACACACACACACACCCGCTGTTCTAGATGAGTCAGAGCAGTGTGAAGAGTGATGACTATAGCATCCTCTGTAGATCTATTAAATCTGAGGTGAATGCTAGTAACATGAAAAGTTTATTGTTTGTCAATTAAATGAGAGACCTTGAAAAACATTTACATTTGTCTGCTTCCTGCCCTTCCCAGTGAGTTCCTGATGCTACGTTATGGTTTCCGGCTGTCCTTCTGTCTCCCACATCATCCAGCAGAGGGAGCTGTGATCTCATGAAAACAGCCTCTTCTCTCAAAGCTAATCAGGCCACCGCTGCAGGAAACATGGTTTCCTCGTGATCTGAGGCCTCCTGTGCTGCTTAATGTAGCCAGCATGTGCCTGAACAAATCTTATCTTCCAGCTCACATAATAATCCAAAGCCAACCATTCTAGTCAATAGCTGCTGACAAATGATGAATGAACAGAGCAGGGAGCTTTTGAGCAGTTCCAACTTCCAGATCCAGGATATTATTTTTAAAACGAATGCCTCTGGGAGAGAGATGGTGGCGGCCCAGATTAAAAATAAGGGAATAAGATTCTCACACGCACACATATACAAGTATCCCTTTGCTACAACGAGCTACCTGTTAGCTTTCTCATATAACAATTTAATCACTGCAAAAATGGTTTGAATGGAAAGAAATTAGTTTAAACAGGAAGGATTGAAGCAGAGATGGTATTCAGCAGGTTCTGACCAGTTCTAGAGAACCGGTAGTGAACATTTTGAATAGTTCGCATATGCCACCTCTGACTAGCCACACTCCCATCTATTGTCTGCCTTCTGAGTCCCAGCTGATTGGCTGGGTCTTCTTTTGTTTCCCTGCAAAGGAAAACAGAGCTGGAAAGCAGGTTAGTGGGGTGGGGAGAGAATGGGGATTTTGCAGTATCCTTCCCCTGCCACACCCACCAAGCCATACCCACCAAGCCACATCACGCCCTCCAAGCTATGCCCATGGAACTGGTAGTAAAAAATTTGGAATCCCACCAATGGGTTGTAGGAAGTTTGCACCCATCCCTCTCCTAGAAAATTGAAATATCTTAGGAAATGTTAAAAAGGCAGAATATTTCCCCTAAGAAGAGTAGAAACTCAAGAGCAGAAACACCTCAGAAGCAGACGTTCACCCCCACCTTTGTTAATACTTTACATAAAGATCTCCAGGTAAAGCAATAGAAATTGCCCAAAAGCCCTTTCAGTGCTTAATCATCCAGCAAGGCTCAACCAAGCCTGGAACTCAGGACAGCCTATATAGTTGTCCCTGCATGGCCCCATGGGAGTCTGACAACCAATCAGAATACAAGCTCCAATTGAAATCCCAACGAAAGTTATAAAACCCAGGCACTATCAGCATATCAGCCCTTCTTGATCTTTTCCTTCACCTTGAAGCATATGACCATCCTTTTCACTTTGGAGCTCCAATCCATGTGGTCCTGTCCACCATTAAACCATCTTCCCAAATAGTCTCCATATTTCCAGTGTCTTTTTCCCCACTTGGAACTGAACCCAGAAGGATAATTCTTCCAACAGGGTATTTATTAAAGCATGGCTGATCACTACAGTTTCAGGTGGACTATGTTTTATTTGTTTGGGTCACTTGCAAACAATCCCCTTTTCTCTATCTATTATTGCACTGCAACTGTATACTTCCCTTTTCTAATTGTAATTTTATTAAAATTGCAATTAAAAAGGTAAAATAGTGCAGAAAGAAAAATTGAAAAGGAAGTAAAGCATAAAGAAAAAATAAAGAAATATATATCAGAATGACTTCCCACTTTATCACAAGTGTAAAATATTTTATTAACTTGTCATCTATCTTTAAAATACAACAAATTTTCCTATATCTCATTTCTTATCTATAAACAAACAATTTAATCCTGATTGGCAAAATCATTAAAGGTTACTAGAGATAACAATACAGTGCATTCAGAAAGCATTCAGACCCCTTTCACTTTTGTCAATTTTGTTATGCTGCTAGAGTTGTTGAAATTCAAATTTTTTGCTCATTAATCTACACTTAGAACCTCCTACTGACAAAGTGAAAACAGAATTTTAGAAATGTCTGTAAATTTATGAAAAAGAAAAAACTGAAAAATTTACAAAAGTGAACCAAGTCTGAATACTTTCCGAATATGCTGCATATTAACCTTGGCCATGTAAACCAATTTTATATCCTTTTACTTGATCTTTAGTCCCTTCTTCAACATTGCAGGCCATTGTTTAACTCCCATGATCCTGATGTTCAATTTTCTATGACAGTTTCCCAGCCACTTGAGCAATTTCTTGCTTCCTCCCTCACCTGATAGCAGTCACTCACCTGCCTGCGGGCCTTGGACTTGGAACTTCCTGCTGACTTTCTCTCTGGAAGCTTCCCATAAGTAAAATAAATGGGGAAGTTGGCAGAAATTGCATGGAGAGAGGGAGGATTTCAAATGCTCCCTAGCAATTTCCAAAAGAAAACTCAATGGGAAAGTTTTTAATTCTAAAATCTTATTTCAAATCCATCTGGAGTTGTAATTTTCCAAAATCAAAGTTCTAATTACCTTTTGCTTTTATTTCAGAAAAAAAGTAAGTCCTTTAAAAAATTTAATTTAGTTAAGGATTGAAGAAAACTGGTGCTATAAAACTGGTTGATCTATAGTCTCCTAATAGTTGTGAAGCAGTTAACAAGAAATTTAGAAAAGTGATTAGAAAAGGAAACATGCAAACCCACTGATCTTTTTGATGGCATCAATCATGGATTCTGCAAGATGCTTATTTCCTCATCTTCCTCATCTCTAAACCTACCAGATGGCTGTCTAGTGGTTTTCTCCCAAGGATCACTTGTGAGCAATCTCCAGACCTCTCCTTTTTCAGAGAGGAATTACAAGGAATGGTTCTACTTGCCAGGTCCTCATTTCTTTTTTTTAATTTTCTTTTAGTTTTTTTATTCTAGAAAAAAACATTTATTTGACATACATTTAAAACAGACAAATATATATATATATATATTCTTAAGTTTTCGCGGGTACTTACATGTATGGTATTCAGCTTTGTTTGGGTCATTGTAGTTGTGCTTTTAAAGTTGTAGCAACGTTTCGGCAGAATCTCATCTGCCATCATCAGGCTTCTATATAGTGTTCGTCTGTGAGTTAGACTTTTACAACTCACAGACGAACACTATACAGAAGCCTGATGATGACAGATGAGATTCTGCTGAAACGTTGCTACAACTTTAAAAGCACCACTACTATGATGTGGGAAAATACCCGAACAAAGCTGAATGCCATACATGTAAGTACCCACAAAAACTTAAGAAAACATACATATACATATACATATACATATACACACACACACATATATACACATATATACATTTTACACCCTATATTCCCTGGAAGTTACAATGCATACTTTCAGTTAAACAAGTACCTGGGATCAGTGTGACCTTTACAATAAGAAAATCCTCATTTGCAAACAGTGAGCATGTAATTCAACTGATAATCCAGTCAATGGTGAAGATGCTTAGAAATACTCTTGAAGAATTCAATGTTGTCTTACCATTCAGAAAGTGCATACATCACAGTTATACATCTGCAATATGAATTAAGCTGAGCTTCCTGAAACAATACTTTCCATAATTTTGTTCCAATTGTAGTAAATCTATACAGTGCAAGACAATCTCAGCACAGACATAGTTGCATAGTCCATTGCAAAGTCTGGTCAAACAAAAACATCGAACTTCTCTAGATGACAAACAAATCGATTTGAAGATTATAATCCATTGTTGTATACATATTCAGTAAATCCCTGCTATCAGTATGCAATATTATCCACCAGAGAATACTTGTGTTTGTGAAATAATGATGTTTCCTACATTTTTTAAAAAAGCACATTTTGAGTTGTGAATCCCCCAAATCCACGTCTACTTTTCCTTTTATTGAATCTCATTCCCATATTCTGCAATGTGAAAGTTAATTTTCAATATTTATGCACAACACTGTCAATTATAAAAGCATTGAAGTTATATCCAGTTGATACTATCCAAGTCAATCCTGGCTTGGAGGATATCTATAATTTAATAGTTGCTTTGAAGATTTGTATGAGTTACTTGGATGTGCATAGTGTTTTATTTATTATTATTTTAATTGAAAGGTATAGGGTTGCTCAGGGGAAACTCCTTATGGCAGAAGTGTAGGAATCCCTTTCCCTGGTTATCACTGTATTCCCCCCCAAATTTGCACTGGCAATAGATTTTAGCAGCAATAGGTAGGGCTTAAGACAAATGTAACTGAGAGTTATTTCTTTGTACTTTTGTCTCTCTTCTCTTTGTCACTCCTTTCTATTTTCATTTATCTCAGTCCCTGTTATCACATCCAGCATGCTGATAGGGAATAGCAGACTCACTGACTCTGCTTAAAAGTCTGAACTGGTCACTTAGAGGGAACTTTTGAAATAAAGCCAAAAAGTAGCATGTCCATGCCTGCCATATGCATATTTTGCCTGTAATCTTTGGAATAATTTAAGAAATAGTTTTTCTGAGGATATAGCTAGGCACCTTAATCAATGTTTTCTATTAATAATCAGGAGATATTTATGGTATTAGGATATACTTCTTTGTGATATTATTTATTTATTAGATTTTTTTTGATCCCGTCTTTATTACTTTTCCCAGTAACCCATGGCTGTCGTGTCCTCGAAAATGATGCCAGGAGTTGGTGACTTCAAATCATGCTCTTTTATCAAAGTAGGAACCGAACTGGCGCTTTGCAAAAGGTTCGCGGATTTTATTCTTTTAGCCGCGGCGGCCGCAACCAATGGCACCACTTTGAATCTCCCGCGATTCGAATAGACCAATCACGGGAGATTCTTAGCAAGCCAATCGGCGCGGCTCGCCTGACCAATCAGAGTGCCCCGCGCTTTGGCCAATCAAAGCGCGGGGATCTCAAGAATGCTAATTAAGGGACAGAACACCCCTCCCCTCTTGGTTTGGTCCTTACGTTGCGTAGTCACGTAGGTAGGCGGGGCTCCGTCTGAGCCTACTGGACCTGCGCAGCTCAGTCGTAGGTTGGATCCCGGCCGGTTCGGTAGGGATCTCTGTTGCTCCTGATGCCGTCGTGGGAACCGGCTGGTCGGTCGGGCCGGGCCACTCTCCGTAGCTCCCTCCTGGGCCTCCCGGGTTGGTTGAGCTGCGGGTTTCGCCGCTCCCGCTCGGTCTCCCCGGGTCGGTCGAGCTGGCCTGGCTGTCTCTTCCTGGCGAGGGGTCGTGCTGGCTGCTTTCCGGTAAGTATGGCTGGTTTATTCTTCTTTGGTTTTGGTCCCCTGGGTATTCCCTCCCCCCTTGGTTTGTGTTGTGGGGGTCGGTTTCACCTGTTTGTGCGTCGGTGGTCTCTTGGTTGGTCGTCCTTGACCTTAATTGGTCGATGTGGCGTTTCCAGGCTCGTCCGTCTGCTGTTTGTAGCCGGTACGAGTGTGGGCCTGTTATTTGTGTGATGACGGCCGGTACCCATAATGGGTCTCCCGTCAGGTTTCTTGCGTATACGGGGTCGCCTGGTGCGAAAGTTCGGTGTTTGCTGTTTGAGTCTGGGGGCTTCTCCGGGTTATACGTGGGGTGTAACCTGTCGAGTGGGGACCTTAATTTCCTCCCCATTAATAGTTCAGCTGGGCTCTTATTCGTTGTGGTATTTGGGGTTATGTGTTGGGTGAAGAGTAGTTTGTTTATTTTCTCCTGGATCTCCCCGTGGTCTATTTTCCGGATGGTTTTCTTAGTGAATTGCACCATCCGTTCCGCCCTACCGTTCGCCGCCGGGTGCGCCGGTGCTGTCAGCGCATGGCGGATACCCCTTTCCGCTAGGAATTTTTTGAATTCCAGCGAGGTGAATTGGGGCCCGTTGTCGGAAACAACGACGTCTGGGAGGCCGTGCATTGCAAAGAGTTTGCAGAGTTCCTTGATCACGGCCTCCGTGGTTGTTGTTTTCATGTTGCTTACCTCCAGCCAGTTGGAGTAAGCATCTACTGTTATAAGGAAGGTGTGTCCTTTAGTGGGCCCAGCGAAGTCTATATGGATCCTAGACCAAGGTCCCCTTGGGGTTTCCCACTCTAGGATGGGTGCTGTGGGTGGGCTTGGCCTAGTTTCCTGGCATCGTTGGCACCTTGCTACCCAGGTCTCAATTTGTTTGTCCATCCCTGGCCACCAAGCGTAACTTCTGGCCAGGGCTTTAGTCCTAACGATGCCAGGGTGCCCCTCGTGTAGTAGTTCCAGAACCTTCCCTTGTAGTTTTTCAGGAATGACCACCCTATCCCCCCATAGTATGCACCCTTTTAATAACGAGAGTTCCGTTGGCCGGTTTCGGAATGTTTTGACGGACTCGTCGTTGTCCCTTTCCGGCCACCCTTTCTCTACCCAATGCAACACCCACGCCAGACATTTGTCTTTATTAGTCTCTCGGGCAATGTCTGACATGGTTATGGGCAGGTTGGGTAGAGTCTCTATGCTGAGGGTGGTCGTCGTGGGTGCTGGGTCAGTGTCAGGTTCAGGTAGCGGCGAGCGGCTTAAGGCGTCTGCATGGGAGATCGTCTTACCCGGTCTGTGTATGAGTCCGTAGTTGTAGGCCGCCAGGAACTTGGACCACCTTGTCATTCGGGGAGACAGAATGTTCGGGGTGGCCCGGTTTCCTGCAAGGATTCCCAGCAGCGGCTTGTGGTCGGTTATGATGGTGAATGTCCGGCCGTAGAGGTACTCGTGGAATTTTTTTTCGGCGGCAACGATAGCCAGAGCCTCTTTGTCCAGCTGGCTATAGTTCCGCTCCAGTTTGGTGAGGATCCTTGAAAAGAACGCGATGGGTGCTTCTTTTCTGTCGGGGAGGGTATGGCTGAGGGCAGCGCCGACGCCGAAGGGTGATGCGTCGCATGTGACGGCCAGAGGTAGGGTCTCGTTATACTGCATAAGGACGGCGTCCGAAGTGAGGAGGTCCTTTGTTCTTTGGAAGGCGGCTTGCTCGCGTTTGCCCCAAGTCCAAGTCGCCGCCTTGTCCAGGAGCCTATGCAAGGGCTCCGCCACTGTTGCCTTTTGGGGCAGGAAAACATTGTAAAAATTAAGTAGCCCCAGGAATGCCTGTACTTCCGTCTTCGACTTGGGTGTGGGGGCTTCTTTGATGGCCTTGATTTTTTGGTTTGTGGGGTGAATGCCGTGACGGTCTAGGAGGTATCCTAGGAATTCAACCCATTCCGTGTATAATTGGCATTTCTCCCTTTTTACTTTGAGCCCGGTTTCTTTGAATTTGGTTAGGACCTCTCTTAGGCGACCCTCTAGTTCGGCTTGGTTGGTTGCCGACACTAGGACGTCGTCGAAGTAAGGTACCACCCCCTTGATGCCTTGCAATAGTCTTTCCATTAGGCTTTGGAATATTCCCGGTGCCACGCTGACTCCGAATTGGAGTCGGTTGCATTTAAATGCCCCCCGGCGGGTGACTATGGTTTGCGCTTCTGCCGTTTGCTGGTCGACTGGCAACTGCTGGTATGACTGGGCGAGGTCGAGCTTGGCGAAAACCTTGCCCCCTCCCAGTGAGTGCAGTAGGTGTTGCACTACTGGGATGGGGTAGGCGCTTTGTTGCAACGCGCCATTTAGGGTGGCCTTATAGTCCCCACAGATCCTCACCGACCCATCGGGCTTGATCGGGGTGACTATGGGGGTCTCCCACCGGGCGTGGTCTATTGGCTGTAGGACCCCTTGCTTGGCGAGCTTGTCAATTTGCTCGTCTATCTTGGGTTTAAGTGCGAATGGCACCCGCCTTGGTTTCAGGCGTTTTGGGGGGACGTTTGGGTCTAGGCTGAATGGTATAAGGGGCCCTCGGTACTTGCCTAGGATGCCTTTGGATGGTAGGCACGAAGCGCTTTATTTCATGCCATGCTATCATGGAGAGGTAGGACCCGGAGTCCACCTCCATTTTGCATGGCTTGCCCTCGATGCCTACCTCCACGTGGACCTTCCAGGCGTCATTGGTTATGGCGTGGCCGATGGTGACCGTCTGATGGGTCTCCTCTCTTCGCCAGTTATCGCCGCCTCGTAAGGATCATCTGTTCCGGTCCCATCTGTTGTCCGAGGGGAGATCTCTGGTCCAGGGTGGTGTGTTCTCTCTCCTCCGTTCGCTCTGGTCCCATCGGGGTGGGCTGCGGTTCTTTTTAAGGCGGCAGACGCGGGCAATGTGATCCTTCTTGTCACAATGCCGGCAGATCGACTCGAAAAATCGGCATTCAGACCTGGGGTGGTCGCCTCTGCAACCGGCACAGTTGGTCCTCGACTTATGACCCCACCGGTTCCGTGGGTCGCGGCCTGTCTGGAGGCGATGAATGTCCTCCTCGTCATCGGAAGTGCCCGATGCCGAGTGGAAATCGCCCTGGTGGGTGGTTGTCTCGGGTTGGGTCTCGGCCGACCTTGCAGGGTTGTTGTTCCCGCTGCGGTCCCCAGCGTTCGGTCTGCGCATGCGGTCGGCAGACGTTCGGGTTGCTTCGGCGGCTGCGGTGAGGGTGTCTGCTAGGCTGATGTTGCCCTTGGCCATCAGCCGGCTCTGGAGGACGGGGTCCTACAAGCCGAGCACGATTCGGTCTCGCAGGGCGTCGTTCAGGTTGTCGAATTCGCAGAGCCCCCCTAGGCGCCCTAGTTCGGCGATGAAGTCGCTGAAACTCTCACCCGACCGTTGGTCCCGACGGTAGAATTCGTTGCGTCGGATCAGGATGGGTACCTCTGGAGCATAGTGCCGCCGAAGTATTGGCTCGAGGACGTCCCAGTCCATCGCGGTCGCATCGGCGGGTTTGGCAAGCGCCTTGGCCATCTTGAATACCTTGGTCCCACAGTGGGTCAGGAAGACGGCGCGCTTCATGGGGCTGGTGGCGTCCTTCAGATCGCTGCACTCGAAGAACATGCGGAATCGGTCGGAGTACGATTCCCAGTCCTCGGTGGCGGGGTTGAAGGGTGCGGGGGGTGCGATTTTCGCCATCGTGGTGGTTCGTCTGGCTTCCGTCGGACACGTGGTTCAGTTCAGGGTCTGTATCCCATCCTCGTCGCCAGTGTCGTGTCCTCGAAAATGATGCCAGGAGTCGGTGACTTCAAATCATGCTCTTTTATTAAAGTAGGAACCAAACTCGCGCTTTGCAAAAGTTTCGCGGCTTTTATTCTTTTAGCCGCGGCGGCCGCGGCCAATGGCACCACTTTGAATCTCCCGCGATTCGAATAGACCAATCGCGGGAGATTCTTAGCGAGCCAATCGGCGCGGCTCGCCTGACCAATCAGGGTGCCCCGCGCTTTGGCCAATCAAAGCGCGGGGATCTCAAGAATGCTAATTAAGGGACAGAACAATGGCAGTAAAGGTACTTAATACTCTTCCTATTTTCCTCACAATAAAAGTCTTGTGAGGTAATTTGGACTGAGAAAGAGTGACTGGGCCAAAGTCATCCAGCCATTTTTTCATGCCTAAAGTGGGTCTAGAACTCACAGTCGCCTGGTTTCTAGGCCAGCACGCCATCCCTATTTATTTCTTTATTTCTTCATTATATTTATATATTGCTGGAATCAGGATCAAATCCCAAAACCAAATAATTATGGCCTATTCTTGATTGAAATCTGTAACAACAAATCCAATGAATCACCAAAGATAATTTTCTGATTATCCAACAATTGCCTGAGTTCTGTGCCCAGCAGGATACCAAGAAGAGCAATTGGGAAGCTGGTACCATACAAACACAGAGTTAGAGAATCATTGTGTATGCTTGCGTGTAAGAATTGTGAGCATAACAGCTACATTTGCTAATCTGCCTGCTTGTCAGAGCATTCTGCCAAGTAGACTCACCACACTTCATCAGGTTTGCCAGACATTCATAGGAATTGTGTTTGGTGGTTTGGTTTGGTGGCTTTTCTTTCCTTTGTCTGATTCAGTCTGCCATACCCAATGAATGTCTTGACACATCTGTTCCCTAATCAGTCTCTCTATCTTCACCAGTGTTGGATTTCCAATTTTTTTCCTACTGGTTCTGAGAGGGTGTTTCGTGCATGCGCACGCAATTTAAGCAGAGCTTAAAGACTGCCCTCTGTGTCAATGTTGTAAGTTGTGCTGTTTTTTAGCTCAGCTGAGGCACGACAATTCGCTCTGCCACATGAATCAGCTGGGCTAAAAAAACAAGGAAATTGCTATAGCCTTCCTTATAAAGGCAACTTATTAACTATTCAACCAATAGCAATCTGGGAGCGTTAGCTCCGTTAACCAATGAGAACGGCCTGCTAATGGCCAGTCAGATTCTCCTGAACGGACCAATCTGATCTTGCCATTTAACAGCCAATCAGAAGTGCAGGGCCAGAACCCTGCACTTGACTTCAAGCTCTAGATAACTTTATTAAACATTTATTCATTCACAACAATTATTTTACTTCGCAATCCTTTCCAATGAACTGATTACTTATGAAATCCATTTTCTCTGTGATTGAAGGTCAAGTAACAGGTTTTGAGTAACTTCATCATTGTTCTTATTTTGCAAATTAGCCCGGTATCTCTGCAATAATCTTTTTTTTTTAAAATGAAAAAACCTCCCACAGTCATTAAAATGAACTCTCAAGAACCCATGAATATTTTCTCCTTGATTAAACAGCCTGGGAACTAAGTCAAGTCTTATTCACACCAATCACAAATAATCTATGATGGGAGCTAAATGTGGCTTTGATTTGTTTTATTGACATTGAAAGTGACTATGAGATGCCCTTCCCTGGCCCTTCCCTTATCGGATGACATTTTACCCCATGCTATTTCCTAACTGAAATTGAAATCTACTTCCTGAAGTTGCTATTTGTCTCATGGAACAAAACATGCGTGGGTCTTGATCAGACACATTTCCAACAAAAGGAAGGATCATTTCACTTTCACAAAGAGAGTGAGAATTGTGTGAATATCAGAGTTCATTGCCACTTCCTATTGCTTTGAAGGAGAAAAAAGACAGAAATGAGTGCAGGATCTTGTGATGTTTTTGTTCCTTTCAGTTGTGAAAATGCACTAATGGCAGTGATCAGTGTTCTGCTTGGCCTAGCTAAAACTGTTTAAAAAGTTTCCGGTTCTTCAGAAATTCAGTATATTAAATGGAGAAGTAGCAGGACATTTCAGTTCAGTGGACATTTGCAGAACATCACAGTTTCTCCTCCCAGTTCTTACAGTGACAAAGATTATCTTCACTTCTGCTTAACTATGTAGCACCAGAAGCCAAAAAATTCTCCCTCCAGTTGACTAGTGTGAAAGTGCAAAAATTAGTCCAATCAGTGACCTGGAAATCCAAAAGCAAATACGATTATACACAGTTTACAGGGCACTGAGAAAAATAACACCTTGACTTTGAGAGTGGAACATAAGAGGTTTGTCTGCTAAAAAGCACCCTAGCAAGCTCTGCTATCTGATGCTAGAGTTGACACAGCCGAGCATGTCTTTTGCCCTTGGCAGCAGCTTTGCAGGTATTTTCTCAAGGTCATTTAAATGTACCATTTGGATTGAAATTAATGAAGACTGTAATGCTAATAGAAGGGAATATATGTACACTGCTCAAAAAAATAAAGGGAACACTTAAACAACACAATGTAACTCCAAGTCAATCACACTTCTGTGAAATCAAACTGTCCACTTAGGTAGCAACACTGATTGACAATCAATTTCACATGCTGTTATGCAAATGGAATAGACAACAGGTAGAAAGCATAGGCAGTTAGCAAGACATCCCCAGTAAAGGAGTGGTTCTGCAGGTGGTGACCACAGACCACTTCTCAGTTCCTATGCTTTCTGGATTATGGTTTGGTCACTTTTGAATGCTGGTGGTGCTTTCACTCTAGTGGTAGCATGAGATGGAGTCTACAACCCACACAAGTGACTCAGGTAGTGCAGCTTATCCAGGATGGCACATCAATGCCATCCTGGATGAGCTGTGGCAGGAAGGTTTGCTGTGTCTGTCAGCATAGTGTCCAGAGCATGGAGGAGCTACCAGGAGAAGGCCAGTACATCAGGAGATGTGGAGGAGGCCATAGGAAGGCAACAACCCAGCATCAGGACTGCTACCTCCTCCTTTGCACAAGGAAGGACAGGAGAGCACTGCCAGAGCCCTGCAAAATGACCTCCAGTGGCCACAAATGTGCATGTGGCTGCTCAAACAGTCAGAAACAGACTCCATGAGGGTGGTATGAGGGCCTGATGTCCACAGGTGGGGGTTGTGCTTACAGCCCAACACCGTGCAGGACGTTTGGCATTTGCCAGAGAACACCAAGATTGGCAAATTCGCCACTGGCACCCTGTGCTCTTCACAGATGAAAGCAGGTTCACACTGAGCACATTTGACAGACATGACAGGGTCTGGAGATGCTGTGGAGAATGTTCTGCTGCCTGCAACATCCTCCAGCATGACCGGTTTGGCAGTGGGTCAGTAATGGTGTGGGGTGGCATTTCTTTAGGGGGCCACACAGCCCTCCATGTGCTCGCCAGAGGTAGCCTGACTGCCATTAGGTACCGAGATGAGATCTTCAGACCCCTTGTGAGACCATATGCTGGTGCGGTTGGTCCTGGATTCCTCCTGATGCAAGACAATGCCAGACCTCATGTGGCTAGAGTGTGTCAGCAGTTCCTGCAAGATGAAGGCATTGATGCTATGGACTGGCCCGCCCATTCCCTAGACCTGAATCCAATTAAGCACATCTGGGACATCATGTCTCGCTCCATCCACATTGCACCACACCACATTGCACCACAGACTGTCCAGGAGTTTGGGGATGCTTTAGTCCAGGTGTGGGAGGAGATCCCTCAGGAGACCATCTGCCACCTCATCAGGAGCATGCCCAGACATTGTAGGGAGGTCATACAGGCCACACACACTACTGAGTCTCATTTTGACTTGTTTTAAGGACATTACATCAAAGTTGGATCAGCCTGTAGTGTTTTTTTCCACTTTAATTTTGAGTGTAACTCCAAATCCAGACCTCTGTGGATTGCTAAATTTGATTTCCATTGATAATTTTTGTGTGATTTTGTTGTCAGTAGATTCAACTATGTAATAAACAAAGTATTTAAAAAGAATATTTCATTGTATCCCTCTGTTAATGCAACTTAGAATTGCATTGGTTTTTTTGTCTGCTACTGCACACTGCTGGCTCATATTTAGCTGGTTGTCCACTAAGACTCCAAGATCCCTCTCACAGTTATTGCTATTGAGCCTGGTTTCACCCAGTCTGTATGAGTACTTTTGGTTTTTCTTGCCTAAGTGTAGGACTTTACTTTTCTCTACATTGAATTTCATTTTGTTAGATATGGCCCAGTGTTCTAGTCTTCTTGGGTGTTAGCTATTCCTGCAAGCTTAGTATCATCTGCAAATTTGGTAAGTTTCCCTTCTATTCCCTCATATAAGTCATTCATGATAGATATTGAAGAGTACTGGGCCTAAGATGGAACCTTGTGGCACCCCACTGCTTACTTCCCTCCATGTAGACTTAGACCCATTAAGGACTATTTGTTGAGTACGGTTTCTCAATGAGAGAAACAACCTAAAGCTAAGGAGAAATTTTCTGACAATTGGAACAATTAATCAGTGGAATGACTTGCCTCCATAAGTTGTGGATACTCCAGCACTGGAAATTTTAGAAAGAAATTGGACAATTATTTGTCTAAAATGTATAGGTTTTCTTACTTGAATAAGGGTTGGACTAAAAGACCTCCAAAGTCCTTTCCAACTCTGTTATTTTTTGGCTTTGATACCATACATTATGGCATCCTGATGAATTTTACAAGGAAGGTGAGGTTCTGAAAACATAGTTCTGATATATTTTCATTCCTCTCTCAATGGCATCTTTGAGGAATATGATAATTCATCTTCATGGATTTATTATGTAGATGTTACCTTGAAAGGAAGTTCAGCTAGAAACAAGTAGACCCATGGCATTCTGTAGAGTGGCATCAATGCAGTAGAACTTTCTCCTTCTGAGAAATAGGCTTCACACTCACATCCACTATTAAGAGAAATCTAAAAATCTATATACACGAACAAGCATTCACTTCTAAACCTTTAGTATTTTTATGACTGTATTATTCATGGTTTGGAAATTAATAAGATCTTTAAAGAGCTGTCACAGATATTATACATGTAGGACTGATATACCATACTGTGGATTGTTCTAATTTTGCCATGAGAATTAATGGATGAGAGAATCTTGAGTAGATGGAAACAAATAAGTAAATAAAATCATTATTTTGCCTGTTCTCTTTATTGTTTTCTCAAAAACTATATCACTCAGCAAAGATAACTTCATTTCCTAGGACATAAAAGCAGCTGAAAAGAAGCAGTTTTGCAGGAACAAGATTGGAAAATGGAAGGTTTTATAAACTTTCTGACCCAGCCCACTTTATAGCAATAAAAAATTAAATTCAGCCCCAAATATACGCTGCCATCACAGGTTAATCATCCAACTAATGCCTTTCAAGTTGGAATGTGTTATTTCCAAATGCCCTCTGTATAATAAGCAGAGCCAATCTTAATATGAGTATAATTTTAGCATTTGAATTAAAAACGGAGCAAACAAGTTCAAGAGCTGACTATATTATTGATGAAAGAGACATGTACTAAAGACCTTTAACTAGTTATTTTATAACCTGGTAAGCCAAGGGATGTAAAAATGGCATGCAAAAAGTTGTCTGCACAGCTTTTTTTTTTTTTACACATTTTATGAACATATATGCTGCTTCCAATAACTCAGAAATGAGCTATCTATTAATTTACTATGCTTGTACAGCAGGCTAAGCCATGTTTATCATTAATCACTGACAGGAGACTTAACCGTCAATGTTATGCCAGAAAACACAGCAACACTGTGTGACTAGTGCCAACATCTCAACCAAATTCAAAAGTACATGTACAGAAGCCAGGTGGGAGGGTAGGAGTAGGAAAGGATAATCCTCCTACCAATTTTGTTCGCTCTTTGGTGCTGTGTATGAAAAAGTCAGACAGAAAGGTAAAGATACTGTGGCAGAAACAGCCCTCCTTTGTGATCCAATCTTGCAGCTGCTTCTAAAAGCTGCTGTAGGATTGACATTATTTGGAAATCAAACTGTATGGAAAGATAGGTTTTCCAGAGCTACAACAATGATGCCAAAATTTCAATCATGACATCATGACCGAAGCTCTGGCTTTTTGTATCAGTATCTTGATATCACATGCAAACATAGAAGGGGTCAAGTTTGCATAACCATGCCATGTGTTTTGTCATTTCTCTCCTTGACACAAGGCCATCCCCATTAATACTCATTTATGCAGGACTGAATTCCAAGAACATGCCATGAATTTAGATTGTGGCAAACATGTATGTACAATTTAGGTTGATAGGTACATGTAAATACTGAGGTTCTGGTCTTTGATTTGGATAATGAAATTTCCTGTTTAGCTTGAAGTTCACTTTGTCCCACTAGCTATTTATCTCCTTATACTCTTGTATAGTTGTTATAGCAATAAAATGGATGAAGAATCATTTGGATTCATGTGAAATTTCCTGGAGGAGAAGGAGAATAAAAATGAATAACTATGTCGGAATATTTCAGCAGATGTGCTGCAATTTTGGTTTATTAAAGTGTAAAATACTATATTATACATCTTGAACCTAAAAACAGGCAAAATCACTAATCTTTGTAATACTCTCCCATTTGACCTCCTGATCCTGTTAAACCCATCTCTTAGGACTTCAGTATCAGATGTATCTTGAATTCCAAAATCAATTTTACAATTTCAAGTTTTAAATGCATAATAATTATTGTATTTATCCCCAAACATCTGATTCATTAACAAGTTGGCCCAAGAACTAAAAAGTCTGTAGAAAAGGACTGTTTCCTTATATCTACAAGACTCTTTGGAGAGGTGAAATCTTCTTTGTTACTGTTGAGTTCACTTAGGTCGGTATTTTATCTTGCTTAGTCCATAGATCTATCCATCTTTTTTTTTTTCCAAATTCCTACAATGAAAGTCATCTGAGTTGTAAATCAGGCAAAGAAGAATGTCCACTCCTCAGTGGAAACTATTCCCTTTGTGCAACACAGTTTGGGTTCCAGAGATATTAGTAGCTTAGCACAATTCACATGCATCAGTAAGTTCTTCATCTTCTTTCTCCAAAGGGATTTTGTGGCAGAGCATACTTGTGAAGATGTAAAGCCCATGTAATTCTATGGATTTCATCTTCGATCCCAAATAAAATAGGAATTCAATCATCTTTGGTAACTCATTGTATCATGAGAACACATCAGTGCACTGTGGTTTTATCCCAAAATACCTTTGCATTAGAACATTAATCCTGCTCAGCCTCTTTACTTTTCATGGAAAGAACAATCATTTACAAATATTTTAATTTTTAGTGAAATGTGTTACACAACTACACTGGTTCATTTTGATTCACAGCAACCCATCAATAGCCCGTGTGATTTAGAAGACAATGCAGTCTAACAGCAAGTGGGGGCAAATGAACTGAAAGAAGATGAATAAACCTGATTTGGCACACAAACTCAAAGCTTTCACACAAGGAGATACCTTGCACAACAATTACCTATTACCCTGACTCACAGACAGAAGTCTTTCAGATCATCTGATACATAATCTCTCAAGCTAGAAATAGGTGATCTTCTCCATGGAGTCTGTGTTGAATAATCCATAACTCTTCCCATTACAAAAGAAGGGTGTGGAAGCCATAATTTCAGCTACCGACTCTTCACTTTGTCACCTGCTGTACAAAGACACTAAACCCTACACATACACTGCAGGATGATGATGACAGAATTGGTTACGGATATATTAAAATGCACTTTTTCTTCCTTGGTTTCCAGCATATTAGGGCATTTTAAAATGCATCTTGGCCCTGTATCCAGCATTGTGTGCCATTTTTTAAAAAGTCATTTTGTTCTCCCAAGTACTTGTACATTAAAGAAGAGAAAAAAATATAAGGCCATTTGGTGACTTTGGGAGGATGTGCCAACAGAATGACTAGAGTTGTGTCTCAGCTCATCCCAATGGTGCCAGACTGGCAAAAGCTAATTGAAATAGAAGAGTCAATCGATGCCAGATTGTTCATCATCCTGTTTCATTGTGGAACAATTTCCAGTGCAAAATTAACCTATAGCAGCTTACAAGCATCAGGCTATGGCATTCCTTTAGCAGTTGTTCCATCTTGAAGCTTCAGAATTACATTATCATAAAATCCATCCAGAACATGTGCAAAACTTCAGATGCAGTAATTTGAACAGATACATTGATTTCAGCTTCCTCTGTCCTTCACTCTCAAAAGTATAGCTTTGTGTATTATGCATGAACTATATTAAATATGAACATTTTTATTCCACAGATTAAAGTCATTGCTTTTTTTTCCGGTAGCAAAATAACATTTTTCTGGATTCCATAAATTCCTGATGTGAGGCAAATGGATCTCTGGATGGAGTATGGCAGGCAAGTAGTTAAGCAACAGTTTTGAATAATGTCCCATGAAAAGGCTACACTGCCATCTTCCAGTTATCCAGAGGTGGTATTCAGCAGGTTCTGACCTGTTCTGGAGAACCGGTAGCAGAAATTTTGAGTAGTTCAGAGAGCCAACAAATACCACCTCTGACTGGAGATTTTACAGTATCTTTCCCCTGCCATGCCCACCAAGCCATGCCCATAGAACCTGTAGTAAAAATTTTTTGAATCCCACCACTGCTTTTGACATCTGCCAATCAAACCTCTCCTGTCTATATTTCCATGAACATAGTAGTGACAAAACTGGATATTGCCATTTCATTATGACTACCAAGAAAACTACCTGGATATGTAGGTGGGTGGTGGGTAGGAGATGGACGATCAAATCGTTAATTATTTTCCTGTCAACATTTTCCTACAGAATTGCATTTCTATAATCTTCCTTTTCCCTCATGCAGACTTTTTAAAGATTCAAAGTCTAATATATATATATTTTTAAAAAAGAAGAAAACATGTTTCTATGGCCAAACCAAGTTATTGAAAATTGAAGGCAAGAATTTGAAAGAGAATAAAATGGTTACAATACATTACAGTTTAGCTAACAAAAAATGTTTAAAAATCCCTTTTGGTGGTGTTTTAAACCTGTTGCCAACTTGTGAAGGAAAAGGGCATAGAGCACTGTGCAATAAGTTTCCCATCATTCAGGTTGTGCTTCAAATCGCCCCTTTCTAGGAATGCAGGTTACAACCCATTCTTACGACCTAGGTCAGCCACCATCAAAATAACTTATTTTCAAATCTAGATGCCCAAGATGGAGTGACCCAAATTGAGAAAAGTGCCCTACTGCTGAGAGTCTGAAGTCAATGAGTGTATTTGATAACAGACTAATTAGTAGCACTTTATTTCCCAGGATGGAAAGCTTCATTTGACCGGCATGACTTGATCAAAAAAACCTGGTTTTCTAAGTCCACTTTGGAGCTGCTGTGCCTAATTAGCTACAACACAGAAGATTAGACAGAGATCAAAACCATCAGAACAATTCTTAAAATCCCCCATATGACCTTGCCTTCACCCTTTGACAGCCCAAAAGAGAAAGGAAACTGGACTCTCTGTGTTAACTACTAGAGGGTTTAATTTGCATAACATCAAAGAATCTTCATTTCAGAGCATGTGCTAAACTGGAAATCCAAACTAATTGGCATATGTCAAAGAATTTATTCTCTGTTGTTTCTTCAAGTGTGTTAGTACTGCTTGCTGACAAATATTCCCTGTTTGCACTAACCAAACATTTCTTCCTACATTTGTACTGAATCCTAAGAGGAGAACTGATAGAGATTCTTAAATGTGGAGGAAATGATGGATTAAACATCTACAGTATTTGAAAACAAGATATCGTGTTTCTATGGCAGAGATTATGTATTCATATATAGAGGCTTGCTAGGTGAAAGATAATCCCTTTGGCAAGATGGTGTGAAGAAAAAAGAAGTCCCAGGACTGAGTGAGGCAGACAGTTGAACAGCTGGTTCAAGGATCAAACCAAAAATGACCCTAAATTGCTGTTCTGATCTGGTCAAAGACTTGCCTGGGCTAGTCCTCTGTTATGCAACTTACCAGATCCCAGAAGATATGAATAGATTGTTTTCCTTCCTCCTTTCCTTCCTTCCTCCCTTCCTCCTTCCCTCCTTCCCTCCCTCCCTCCCTCCTTTTCTTCTTCATGGAAAATGGATACTAGAGAACTATAGCCAATATAACTAATAGCCCCAAACTGCATGTTCCTCTATCCCATTTTCTTTTAAAACCATCTAAACTGGCATCCATCATTATATCTTGCATGGGAATACTGTATAATTTAATTATATGTGGCATAAATAGTTATATCCTTTTTTTATTCCGAATCTCTCCCTTTTCCACTTCATTGTATGATCCTGGGTCCTAATATTTCAAGAAGGGGAAGTAGAAAAACAAATATTCATACTCAAGTTTCGTGCCCCATGTATAATGCTATACATACAAGAACTATAGTGGCGCACTGGTTAGAATGCAGTACTGCAGGCTACTTCTGCCAACTGCCAGCTGTTCAGCAGTTCAGCAGTTCGATTCTCACCAGGCTCAAGGTTGACTCAGCCTTGCATCCTTCTGAAGTCAGTAAACTGAGGACCCAGATTGTTGGAGGCAATATGTTGACTCTGTAAACTGCTTGGGGAGCACTGTAAAGCACTGTGAAGTGGTATATATGTCTAAGTGCTATTGCTATAAACAATTTTTCCTCCTTAACCTATTTTGCAAAATAGTGTCACAGAATCTTAGTGCTAGAAGGTGCCATTGAAATCACCAATTCCTTACCTAGCCCAGGTATCAAAATCAAAGCAACTCACACAGAGATCTGTCCAACCTTGGTTTGTACATATCCACTAGCTCACTATTCCTCTGTATAATTGGCTCCACTGTCAAATTGCTCTTACTGTGAGATGTTCTTTTCTAACAGTAGAAAATTCTGTCACATTCTACATTTTGATGAGGATAAAGTAGAAAAAAACAATGGACCATACCTAATGCTAATGTGAGCTTGAACTCTATGGAGGAAGTTACATAAATAGTGTAGTAAGGAAGTAAGACAGGAAAGCTGTAGGAAAACATTTTCCAGTAGTACCTGAGCATCCAGATTTCAATGCCTTGTAGGACTTGTTAACAAATGGAGCAGATTAAATCACACAAATTAAAAAGTAGGGTAGATGAATTCAGACTGTAGATTGCTTCATTGACTGTTTATAAAAACTATGCAAACCACAAAATCCATAATGCAGGGAGATTTAATGAAGTATGCTTGTGCAAAAGAAATTATCCCTCTGGCCCATTCTCCATCTTTTTCCAGACTCTGTTGCTAAAGTTAACAAAAAGCGGAGATTGATGAAAGGGACTAAGAAAAAGAAAAACATGCTCACAAAATCTTGTAATTTTGGAGTCCTAATGTTTTCTTAAGTTCGGCAGATTCTGCCAAAACGTTGCTACAACTTTAAAAGCACAACTATAATGACGGCAGAATCTCATCTGCCATCATCAGGCTTCTGTATAGTGTTCATCTGTGAGTCAGACTTTTACAGTGGTTTCGGATTTAAATTTGGGGCAGCCTGAAACCACTGTAAAAGTCTGATTCAGAGATGAACACTACAGAAGCCTAATGATGGCAGATGAGATTCTGCCGAAACGTTGCTACAACTTTAAAAGCATAACTACAATGACGTGGGAAAATACCCGAACTAAGCTGAATGCCATACATGTAAGTACCCGTGAAAACTTAAGAAAACATATATATGCGTGTGTGTGTGTGTGTGTGTATTTGTGTGTGTGTGTGTGTGTGTGTGTATTTTCCAACTTGTAATTTTGAACAGTAAGGTGAAAGGGCAGGATTAAATCATGAGATTGACCTAAGTGCTGTCAGAAAATACATGTTTACATTCAGGGAATTTAAATTTCTAGGATCAGGTGAATTCCACATATTAATTATATATTTTCTTTTAATAAAGTTTGGATGTATCAGGTGACTGGGAAAGAGTAACTTTTGTCCTTATTCTTAAAAAGGTGGGAATGAAGGATCAAAGGATCTATAGACCAATCAAACTAATGCTGGTAATTGGGAAGATTCTAGAGCATAAAGTGATTGATTTGACAGAACTTTTAAAATGATATAGTGATTTCTGGAAGTCAGCATGGATTTATCAAGAACAAGTTTTACTTGACCAGCCTTATCTATTTTTTAATCAGATAATAAAATGTGGGAATGCTGTAAATACAATATATCTTGATTTTAGCAAAGCATATGGCAAATAACTCCATTAATTAACAAAATAATTAGGCAGGGATGGATGGAATGACAATTAAATAAACACATCACTGGCTTGAAAATTGTACTCAGTACTCATTAACAGTTTTTCATTAAAATAAAGGGAAGAATCAAATGGATGCCACAATGAACAGCATTTGATAAGAAACTACATATGACTCAGCAATGAACATGAAAAGGCCTCTGTGACTATAAACACTGTAAATGCAGGCTTAATAACCAGAAACATTATTTCTAAATCATGGGAAGTAATCTGTTTTATGCTCTATATTTCAGACTCCACCTCAGGTATGGAGTCTAGTTGTGGATAACACATTTTAAAGAATGAACAAACTGAAACAGGTTCACTGAATAGCAAAAGAAAAAAAAAGATCATGAGGTTAAAAATGATGATCAGAGTGAAACAATGGCGAATGTTTAACTTTAAGAAGAGAAAAGTGATAAGAAGGAGTCTCTTCCTCAGTTAATCAAGCTCCATGCTACGAACAACTCTATCAGTGATGAAGAAACTTTCAGGATGGGTGACCTTGAGCCAGTCACTCTCTTTCATACCCTCCAGGCTTTATCTTGTAAGAGTAATGGTTGAATCTATTCTTCTTCATCCTCCTGATACTGATGTGTGACCTCAACAGTAGAACTTGGTCAAGCAGAGGTCAAGATATACAGTTGAATATTATCAGCATACCTATGATACCTTACCCATGTCAACAGGTGACCTCACTCGGCAGTTTCATGTGGACATTAAGCAATCAAAGCAAGAATGCCAAGCCTTCATGCACCTCAAAAATCATATGCTTCAGTCTGGATTTTTTTGTGCTATCAACTCTAAATGTAACTGGCTACAAGAAAGAACAACCAGTAAAACTCCCTGATCTGGTAGCCAGTCCACAAGGATATTGTGATCAATGGTATGAAAAGCCATCGAGAGATCAAGAAAAACCAGAATGGTCGCACCCCTTTGTTCTGCCTCTACCAAAATGTAAATCTTTGTCATCTTTCATATCAAAGAAATTATTGATAAGTAGTTCTGAAATCATTATTGCATTGCAGCTATCACCTGTTGTTATTTATTTATTCTTGAGAACAATGAGGCATTGTACAGGACTCTCAGCATATTTTTCTTTGAATGAGACCGTTTCTTAATGTGGTATACACTTTTTATCTACCTATCCCTGGTCTACACTGGTTCTCCAGAAAGTAAGAGCAAAATGACTGGAGGGTATTTTTCATTCTCCTAGATTCTGTGGCTGCACACAGATCTGCAGATAAAAGATGCATAGACAATAGTAGCCAGCAAGAACACCGTACACTGAAGTTATTAAATCATGGCAGTAGGATTATAGAAGGCCAGGAAACAACCTGGGTCATCTGCCCAGGAAACAACCTGGGTCACTCTCTCTGCCTCACAAACATACACACCAGTGATGGGATTCAAAAATTTTTTACTACCAGTTCTGTGGACATGGCTTGATGGGTGTGGCTTGCTGGGCATGGCAGGGGAAGGATACTGTAAAATCTCCATTCTCACCCCACTCCAGGGGAAGGATACTGCAAATCCCATTCCCTCCCCACCCCATTAACCTGCTTTCCAGCTCCGTTCTCCTGTGCAGGACAACAAAACACCCAGCAGATCAGCTGGGACTCGGGAGGCAGAGAATAGATGGGGCAGGCTCAGTCAGAGATGGTTTTTGCCGGTTCTCCAAACTACTCAAATTTTCTGCTACTGGTTCTCCAGAACTGGTCAGAACCTGCTGAATACACTCACAGGTTTGATTCTGTGATGGTTAAACAATAATAAAGAGAAATCTCTATCTTTCTGTTAAGTCCTGAGCATGGGCACAAGGAACGGAGATGAGACATCGAACGGTGACTTCAACTCTTTATTGTAAAGAAAGAACAGAGCAAATACTTGGGCAGCAGCAGCTCTTTTATAGAGCTGGCTGCTGTCAAACAACCAATGATTTGGGCTTACCGCTTTCACAAGCATCCAATCAGGGGGCCCCGTTAACAGCCAATCAGACTGGCCAAAAACGACCAATCACGACTCGCTATTTTCGGGCCAATGAGAAGTGCAGGATTACAAGCCTGCTGTAAAGTAAAGCTGTTTAGGGTTGTATCGCTGCGTTGGCTTAGTCCATAACACCCATCCCACCTAGGTTCTGTCTGAGGGGTGGGGTGATGTATTCTCGCAAATAGGCAGGTTGCTTCACTTGTCTGCTTGACCTGCACTGTTCCACCGGTTTCTGTCCTGGCTCTGGTTCTGGTTCCGGTGGGCTGCTAGCTGGGTTGGATGGTGAAAATTGTGGCCCCTGGCTGCTTTCCCTGCTTACGCCAGTGCTGCCTTCAGGGTTCCCTGGATCTGTTTCGATCGCAGTGCTGTCACGCGGCGAGGACGCTCCCTGGCTCGGTTCTTCTGATGGTGAGTATCCCCTGGTTGGTTGCGTAGGCTGTTGGGTTTCGATTATCATTTTTTCTTTGGCCTCCTCAATGTTCTCTCCCCCCCCCCACTAGAGGTTCCGGGGCTGAGATGGGACTAGGCGCTAATCTGGAATGGAGTTGGTCTATGTGGCGTTTCCACATCTTACCATCTGCAGTTTGAAGGCGATAGGATCGGGGTCCCGTAAGTTGCATTATGGTCGTGGGGACCCACAATGGGTCACCCAAGAAGTTTTTCGCAAACACGAGGTCACCTTCCTGGAATGCCCGACACTTGTTACTGGATCCCGGGGGTTGTTCCGGTGTGTAGTTTGGGTGGTGGCGATCGAGATGCAAGCGAACTTTCTGGCCCATCAGGAGTTCAGCTGGGGTTTTGTTTGTGGTACTGTTTGGGGTTATGTGCTGGAGGAGAAGCATCCGGTTTATTTTGTCGTCAATGTCGCCGTGGTCCATTTTGTGCAAAGTCTGTTTTACAAATTGAACCATTCGCTCAGCCCTACCATTGGCCTCAGGGTGAGCTGGCAATGTTAAGGCATGGCGGATGCCCCGATCTGCCAGGTACTGTTCAAATGGCAGGGCAGTAAATTGGGGGCCATTATCGGAGACCAGGACATCCGGAAATCCATGGGTAGCAAATAGTTTATGCAACTTTTTAGTGACTGCCTCTGTGGTGATGCTTTTCATCTTGTGGACTTCGAGCCAGTTTGAATAGGCATCCACTGTTAGGAGGAAAGTGTGTCCTCTTGTGGGTCCCGCAAAATCGATGTGGATACTGGACCAAGGACCTTGAGGCGTTTCCCACTGAGTTGGGAGAGTTTTTGGAGGAGTGGAGCGAGTCTCCTGGCATTTGCTGCATTTTGCTACCCAGGTCCCTATCTGTTTGTCTAAGCCAGGCCACCATGTGTAACTCCTGGGCAATGCCTACATCCGCATGATGTCTGGATGTCCATCATGCAACATTTTCAATACCCTATATTGCAATTTCTCCGGGACTATGACTCTGTCTCCCCACACTATGCAGCCTTTCTGTGAGAATAGCTCTGTTTGACGATTCTGAAATGGCTTGAACGTGTCATTGGTTGCGCTGACTGGCCAACCCCGTTCTACCCAACTGAGGACTCGTGCCAAAACAGGGTCCTTTTTTGTTTCTAAGGCAATGTCTCGAGCAGTCAGAAGCGGTGATTTGAGGATTTCAATTTGCAATAAGGCCTAAGGATGGAGCAGGGTCCTCTATGATGTCTGGTAATGGAGAGCGGCTCAAAGCGTCAGCGTGGGGAATGGTTTTCCCCAGGCGGTGTTGCAATCGGTAATCGTAGGCGGCTAAAAATTCTGACCAATGTGTCATTCTTGGAGATAAGATATGGGGAGTTGGTTTGTTTCCCACCAAAATACCAAGTAGCGGCTTGTGGTCTGTAATTATGGTAAAGGGTCTCCCATACACATATTCATGGAAATGTTTAATTGCGGATACAATAGCGAGAGCCTCTTTATCAAATTGACAATAGTTCCTTTCGGTTTTAGACAAAGTTCTCGAAAAGAACGCAATATGTGCCTCATTCCCATTTGGTAGGACATGGCTTAAAATGGCTCCCACTCCAAATGGTGAGGCGTCACAGGTAACCGTCAAAGATAGAGTCTCGTTGTATTGCATTAATACAGCATTGGAGGTTATGAGGTCTTTTACCTCTTGGAACGCTTTCTCTTCACACCGTCCCCAGACCCAGGAAGCTTTTTTGTCGAGAAGTCTATATAGGGGTTCGGCTACGGTCGCCTTCTGGGGCAAGAAGATTTTATAAAAATTAGTGAGTCCCAGGAAGGCTTGGAGGTCTGTCTTATTCCTAGGTCTCGGGGCGTTTTTGATTGCGGTTAGTTTTTTTTCGGTGGGGTGGATTCCCTGTCTGTCGAGAAGGTATCCCAGGAACTCCACTCTCTCCGTACAAAGTTGACACTTGTCCCCTTTTACTTTCAGACCAGCATCTTTAAATTTCTGAAGAACTTTTCTGAGTCATTGTACTAATAACTCTTTAGTGGGGGCAGCTATTAGGACATCATCAAAATAAGGCACGACGCCTTTTATGCCTTGTAATAGTCTTTCCATTAAACTTTGGAAAATGCCAGGCGCCACGCTTACTCCGAATTGGAGTCTATTCCACTTGAAAGCACCTCTATGTGTAACTATTGTCTGGGCTTCTGCAGTCGTCGCGTCTACAGGTAGTTGCTGGTACGTCTGAGCTAAGTCCAATTTCACAAATATTTTTCTGCCACCCAGGGAATGAAGGAGGTGTTGAACCACCAGTACTGGGTAAGCGCTCTGTTGAAGAGCATGATTTAGGGTGGCCCGGTAATCCCCACAAATTCTTAACGAACCATCTGGCTTCATAGGCGTTACTATCGGAGTTTCCCAGCGGGCATGGTCAGTTCCAATACGCCCTGGGCTATCAGTTTATCTAGCTGCTCGTCGATCTTCGGCTTTAAGGCAAAAGGTACCCGACGAGGCTTAAGCCGAATGGGAGTTACATTGGGGCTGAGATTAAATGATATAGGGGTCCCCTTGTACTTGCCTAATGTTCCTGTGAACACGTCCTGGAATTCCTGGATGAGAGCCTCTTCCCAGTTGTTGCTTCTGGTTTGGTGTATGCCAGCTAGTTCAATCCCGATGGGGCGAACCACTGTAACCCTAACAAACTGGGTCGGTCACGATCGACGACAGTCAGGGGAAGTGTTGCTGTGTGGTCCTTGAAGGATACTTGGACGTGGCTGGAACCGACAACTGGAATTCTGTTTCCCTGGTAGTCTTTCAGGATGATTCGTTGCGTGCTGAGGTCCTGGCGGCAGATGTCAGGGATCAGCTGTTTGAGGGTTTTCCAGGATACCATCGATAGGGATGATCCCGAATCGACTTCCATCATGCATGGTTGATTCTCAATAGTAACCCTTACGCGGATCTTTCTTGCATCGAACGATGAAGTGTGACCGATAATAATGGTTTGGTGAGCCTCTTCTCATCTCGTTGAAGAGGCAGGTGCTCGATTTCTGCAGTAGTAGTGGTTGTTCAGACGGTCCTGGTTCTCAGGAAGTTTGCCTGTCTCCCGACAGAGGTTGTTCTCCCTTCGGCTGGGACTGGACTCTCGCTTGCTTCTGCAGACTTTTGAGATGTGGCCTCTTTTTCCGCAGGTACAGCAGAGTGCGTCGAGGAATTTGCAGTCCGATCGTGGGTGGTTTGCCCCGCAACCAGCACATTGGCGCAGACGTCTCTGGGTTTTTTTGCTCTCATTCTGAGCGGAGCTGGTTGACCTCCTCTTCCTCAATATCTGAGGATGATTCGAGGTCTTTGTGGTGGGTGGTGGTAGCGTGCTTCTCAGCGGTGAGCGGGCTATTGTTAGCGAGTTGGCGAAGCGGTACGTTAGCTCGGCGCATTCGAGCAGCTGACTTCCTGGTTGCTTCTTGAGCAATAGCGTCAGCGATGACATCTGTAGGGCTGATGTCGCCTTTTGCCATCAGTTTACTCTGCACGTGTGGTGCATTTAATCCCAGAAATATGCGGTCTCTTAGGGCTTCCTCTAAGTTTGCAAAACCACAAAGGCCTCCTAGGTTCCGGAGGTCGGCTACAAAATTTCCAACGCTCTCATCCTTCCGTTGGTCCCTCTGGTAAAATTCATGTCTTCGTATCAGTGTAGGTACTGCAGGTGCGTAATGGGCCCAGAGGATTGACCAATCCATGGTCTTCACTTCCACCGGTTTTGCCAGTGCTTTAGCCATTTTGAAGACGGCGGGGCCACAATGAGTCAGAAACACTGCTTGTTTCTTGCCAGGCGTAGCATCTTTTAAATTGTTGGTCTCCAGGAACATCTGGAAGCGATCTATATATGAGTCCCAGTCTTCGGTTGCTGGGTCGAATGGAGTGGGTGGTATAGCGCTGCTGGTCATCTTGCCGTCTGTTGCATGCGCTCTTTCGCCACGTGCTCTGTCTTTGTCCAATATGTTCTAGTCAGCTCTATCGTCTCTGCATCCCATCCTCGTCACCAGTGTTAGGTCCTGGGCATGGGCACAAGAACGGATACGAGACATCGGATGGTGACTTCAACTCTTTATTTAACAAGAAAGAATGGAGCAAAGATCTGGGCAGCAGTAGCTCTTTTATAGAGCTTGCTGCCGTCAAACAACCAATGAACTGAGTCTATCGCTTTCACAAGCGTCCAATCAGGGGTTTCCGTTAACAGCCACTCAGACTGGCCAAACCTGACCAATAACGACTCGCTATTCACGGGCCAATGAGAATTGCAGGATTACAAGCCTGCTGTAAAGTAAAGCTGTTTAGGGTTGTATCGCTGCGTTGGCTTAGTCCATAACACTTTCCTTTCCTACCTGAAAAAAATCGTCAGGTGCTGCTTCAGTTGAGGCATACAACTAATTGAGTTCCCCCAAATGCTGACCATTAGCCTTGATTCCGGCAGAGAAAAAATGAGTAAAAATTAGCAAACAATCATGGTCAGCACTACTAATTTTAATAGGAATAGAATTATCAGTTTTTAAGGCATGCAATCTGCCATATGCAGCTGAGACAAGAAAAGGGGTGATGAGAGAATGAAAGCAACTATGAGAACCTCCATCAGAAAGAAAGAAAGCTTGTGTTCTAAAACATAGTTTGTGTGGCTTTATTTTTTGGCATTCGGCTACCAAAAAACACAGGTGGCATGTGATGAGGAAAAAAAAGAAAAACACAGGTGATATGTGATGGGGAAAAAAAAGAAAACCACTGCCTGTCAGTTTAGAAAACTTTCAGTATTGAGCTATTCTTGCTTGATAAAAACTCTGACCTCATTCTGAGACATAGCCATGGTGGGCTTGAGCTCAGAATGTCACTTGAAAGAGCCAATATTTTTTATAACATGATTAGCAAGTTTAGTGACTCACACCCTGGGGAAAGTGACTGAGTTATCCTTAAATTTGTGAAATCCAGAGGAGGAGGAACTGAGAAGAGTCAGACCTGCATACTGGACTTTTCAAACAGCAGATTTGAAAGAACTCTGAGGGAAAGTAGGCCAGATTCAATGGCTTGAAATTCTGAAAGAAGAAAGTGCCCAAGAAGAAGAGGAGACTCTCTGAAATGAGATACTGAAATCAGAAACAATTGACCCAAGAAAGAACAATTGGAGAAATCTAAAGAGACCAACATGGACATAAGCAAACTAAAACAGAAAAGGCAAAAAGAGATATATGGAGGAAATGGAAGGAGGGTGGCCGAAATGCCAAGGAGAATGTAGCCAAAAAATCATTGTAAGGTAGCGTTCGGAAATTGTCAGAAAGCTAAACTCAGAATTAGTTGAGGTTTATGGGAAATATTAAAAATAAAATGGTAAACTGTGGGTTAGATGTTCCACAAAAGGGCTACACTTCAGCTTGTGAAGTATTGAAATGAGTGCCACAGGATTTTGTCCCAACCTTGAATTATTCAACATTGTCATCAATGTTTGCAGAGGGCACAACCCTGATAGGCATTGCTATCACTTTAGAAACAGGAGTGAGCATAGGATTATGACTAAAATAGAACTTAATAGAGAGAAATAAACTTTCTCCCTGTGAGGGAAAATGGAAGACCCAGGTATAAGATAGAAAGGAACAGGCTCAGCAAAAGTCCATATGAACAAAAACTGGATGGCCTTGATGCTCTCAAGTTAAATAAAACTCAGCTCTGTAATGCAACTGTTAAAAAGGCAGATGTTATCTTGCATTGCATTTATAGGACCACTGTCTAACTCAAACCTTCCTTGGAATTCTGGGTCCAGTATTTCTGGGCACTACAGACCAGCAAATTGGGAGAACTACCAAAATGAAGGATCTGAAAGGATCTGACTTACGATGTATTGTTGAAGAATTTGGGAAGGAATTAACCTAAGGGAAAGACAATGAAAGGCAGATATGACAGTCGACTTCAAATATCTGAAACAGAGATGGTATTCAGCAGGCTCTGACCAGTTCTGTAGCACCGGTAGCAGAAATTTTGAGTAGTTCAGAGAACCGGCAAATACCACCTTTGACTGGAGATTTTACAGTATCCTTCCCCTGCCATGCCCACCAAGCCATGCCCACAGAACCAGTAGTAAAAAAAATTGAATCTCACCACTGATCTGAAAGTTGTCACAAAGAAAAGGGAGTGGACTTATTTTATCTTGTCTCAGGGGACAGGACTAGACCCAGTGTGTTAAAACTATACTAAAACTGTAAGGAAGTTTTAGTGTCAAGCTAAACCTCAGCCAGACCTTCCTGATAATATGAACTGTCAACAGCAAGACTGCCACATGGCATGATGAGATCTCCTTTGGTAGATGTCTTCAAACAAAGGATGGATGGTCATCTTTTTCAGTTATGTTCTAGTGAATCCTACACCGAGAGGTGGTGCCTTTCAACTCTTACCATTTTTAATTGTTTTTCAATAGCATCTTAGTGACAAAATTTCCTTTTTTCTTCAAAACAGAACTCTTCTTTTGTAGTAAAAAGAGTTTAACTATACAAGTTTTAGAAGTCTAGAACAAACCAAAATTATTAGTATTTTTACAGACAAATGGTTCAAATACACTTGAAACTAAAATTATTAGTATCATCTTTAAGCAGTAAGAAAACACAGGGAAATACAGTAGTTCCTGTCGTGTCCTCGAAAATGATGCCAGGAGTCGGTGACTTCAAATCATGCTCTTTTATTAATGTAGGAACCGAACTGGCGCTTTGCAAAAGGTTCGCGGCTTTTATTCCTTTACCCGTGGCAGCCGCGGCCAATGGCACCGCTTTGAATCTCCCGCGATTCGAATAGACCAATCGCGGGAGATTCTTAGCGAGCCAATCGGCGTGGCTCGCCTGACCAATCAAAGAGCCCCGCGCTTTGGCCAAAGTGCGGGGATCTCAAGAATGTTAATAAGGGAACAGAACACCCCTCCCCTCTTGGTTTAGTCCTTACGTCGCGTAGTCACGTAGGTAGGTGGGGCCCAGTCTGAGCCTACTGGACCTGCACAGCTCAGTCGTAGGTTGGATCCCGGCGGGTTCGGTCGGGATCTCTGTTTCTCCTGATGCCGTCGTGTGAACCGGCTGGTCGATCGGGCCGGGCCGCTCTCCGTAGCTCCCTCCTGGGCCTCCCAGGTTGGTTGAGCTGCGGGTTTCGCCGCTCCCGCTCAGTCTCCCCAGGTCGGTCAAGCTGGCCTGGCTGTCTCTTCCTGGCGAGGGGTCGTGCTGGCTGCTTTCCGGTAAATATGGCTGGTTTATTCTTCTTTGGTTTTGGTCCCCTGGGTATTCCCTTCCCCCTTGGTTTGTGTTGTGGGGGTCGGTTTCGCCTGTTTGTGCATCGGTGGTCTCTTGGTTGGTCGTCCTCGACCTTAATTGGTTGATGTGGCGTTTCCATGCTCGTCCGTCTGCTGTTTGTAGCCGGTACGAGTGTGGGCCTGTTATTTGTGTGATGACGGCCGGTACCCATAATGGGTCTCCCGTCAGGTTTCTTGCGTATACGGGGTCACCTGGTGCGAAAGTTCGGTGTTTGCTGTTTGAGTCTGGGGGCTTCTCTGGGTTATACGTGGGGTGTAACCTGTCGAGTGGGGACCTTAATTTCCTCCCCATTAATAGTTCAGCTGGGCTCTTATTCGTTGTGGTATTTGGGGTTATGTGTTGGGTGAAGAGTAGTTTGTTTATTTTCTCCTGGATCTCCCTATGGTCTATTTTCCGGATGGTTTTCTTAGTGAATTGCACCATCCGTTCTGCCCTACCATTCGCCGCCGGGTGCGCCGGTGCTGTCAGCGCATGGCGGATACCCCTTTCCGCTAGGAATTTTTCGAATTCCAGTGAGGTGAATTGGGGCCCGTTGTCGGAAACGACGACGTCTGGGAGGCTGTGCGTTGCAAAGAGTTTGCAGAGTTCCTTGATCACGGCCTCCGTGGTTGTTGTTTTCATGTTGCTTACCTCCAGCCAGTTGGAGTAAGCGCCTACTCTTATAAGGAAGGTGTGTCCTTTTGTGGGCCCGGCGAAGTCTATATGGATCCTAGACCAAGGTCCCCTTGGGGTTTCCCACTATAGGACGGGTGCTGTGGGTGGGCTTGGCCAAGTTTCCTGGCATCGTTGGCACCTTGCTACCCAGGTCTCAATTTGTTTGTCCATCCCTGGCCATCAAGCGTAACTTCTGGCCAGGGCTTTAGTCCTAATGATGCCAGGGTGCCCCTCGTGTAGTCATTCCAGAACCTTCCCTTGTAGTTTTTCTGGAATGACCACCCTATCCCCCCATAGTATGCACCCTTTTAATAACGAGAGTTCCGTTTGCCGGTTTTGGAATGTTTTGACGGACTCGTCGTTGTCCCTCTCCAGCCACCCTTTCTCTACCCAATGCAACACCCGCGCCAGACGTTTGTCTTTATTAGTCTCTCGGGCAATGTCTGACGCGGTTATGGGCAGGTTGGGTAGAGTCTCTATGCTGAGGGTGGTCGTCGTGGGTGCTGGGTCGGTGTCAGGTAGCGGCGAGCGGCTTAAGGCGTCTGCATGGGAGATCGTCTTACCCGGTCTGTGTATGAGTCCGTAGTTGTAGGCCGCCAGGAACTCGGACCACCTTGTCATTCGGGGAGACAGAATGTTCGGGGTGGCCCGGTTTCCTGCAAGGATTCCCAGCAGCAGCTTGTGGTCGGTTATGATGGTGAATGTCCGGCCGTAGAGGTACTCGTGGAATCTTTTTATGGCGGCAACAATAGCCAGAGCCTCTTTGTCCAGCTGGCTATAGTTCCGCCCCGGTTTGGTGAGGGTCCTTGAAAAGAACGCGATGGGTGCTTCTTTTCCGTCGGGGAGGGTATGGCTGAGGACAGCGCCGACGCCGAAGGGTGATGCGTCGCATGTGACGGCCAGAGGTAGGGTCTCGTTATACTGCATAAGGACGGCGTCCGAAGTGAGGAGGTCCTTTGTTCTTTGGAAGGCGGCTTGCTCGCGTTTCCCCCAAGTCCAAGTCGCCGCCTTGTCCAGGAGCCTATGCAAGGGCTCCACCACCGTCGCCTTTTGGGGCAGGAAAACATTGTAAAAGATAAGTAGCCCCAGGAATGCCTGTAGTTCCGTCTTCGACTTGGGTGTGGGGGCTCCTTTGATGGCCTTGATTTTTTGGTTTGTGGGGTGAATGCCGTGACGGTCTAGGAGGTATCCTAGGAATTCAACCCGTTCCGTGTATAATTGGCATTTTTTCCTCTTTACTTTGAGCCCGGTCTCTTTGAATTTGGTTAGGACCTCTCTTAGGCGACCCTCTAGTTCGGCTTGGTTGGTTGCCGACACTAGGACGTCATCGAAGTAAGGTACCACCCCCTTGATGCCTTGCAATAGTCTTTCCATTAGGCTTTGGAATATTCCCGGTACCACGCTGACTCCGAATTGGAGTCGGTTGCATTTAAATGCTCCCGGTGGGTGACTATGGTTTGCGCTTCTGCTGTTTGCTCGTCGACTTGGTATGCCTGGGCGAGGTCGAGCTTGGCGAAAACCTTGCCCCCTCTCAGTGAGTGCAGTAGGTGTTGCACTACTGGGACGGGGTAGGCACTTTGTTGCAACGCGCCATTTAGGGTGGCCTTATAGTCCCCACAGATCCTCACCGACCCATCGGGCTTGATCGGGGTGACTATGGGGGTCTCCCACCGGGCGTGGTCTATATTGGCTGTAGGACCCCTTGCTTGACGAGCTTGTCAATTTGCTCGTCTATCTTGGGTTTAAGTGCGAATGGCACCCGCCTAGGTTTCAGGTGTTTTGGGGGGACGTTTGGGTCTAGGCTGAATGATATAAGGGGCCCTCGGTACTTGCCTAGGTTTCCGTCGAAGACCTCTTGGAATTCCTGGGCCAGTTGTTGCTCCCAGCTGTCATCGGTGACGTGGTCGACTCCCGTGACTGCAATGCCGAGTGGGGCGAACCATTGCAGTCCCAGTAGGCTTGGGCGGTCGCGGTTGACGATTGTCAGGGGAAGCCTTTCGGTGTGCCCTTTATATGTGACGTTAAAGTGTCCAGTTCCGACTACCGGGATGCGGTTTCCCTGGTAGTCCTTTACGATTAGTCTCTGGCTGTCTAGGCTTTTCCTTTGGATGGTAGGCACCAAGCGCTTTATTTCATGCCATGCTATCATGGAGAGGTAGGACCCGGAGTCCACCTCCATTTTGCATGGCTGGCCCTCGATGCCTACCTCCACGTGGACCTTCCAGACGTCATTGGTTATGGCGTGGCCGATGGTGACCGTCTGATGGGTCTCCTCTCTTTGCCGGTTATCGCCGCCTCGTAGGGATCGTCCGTTCCGGTCCCATCGGGGCGGGCTGCGGTTCTTTTTAAGGTGGCAGACGCGGGCGATGTGACCCTTCTTGTCACAATGCCGGCAGATCGACTTGAAAAACTGGCATTTGGACCTGGGGTGGTCGCCTCCGCAACCGGCACAGTTGGTCCTCGACTTACGACCCCGCCGGTCCCGTGGGTCGCGGCCTGTCTGGAGGCGATGAATTTCCTCCTCGTCATCGGAAGTGCCCGATGCCGAGTGGAAATCACCCTGGTGGGTGGTCGTCTCGGGTTGGGCCTCGGCCGACCTTGCAGGGTTGTTGTTCCCGCTGCGGTCCCCAGCGTTCAGTCGGCGCATGCAGTCGGCGGATGTTCGGGTTGCTTCGGCGGCTGAGGCTGCGGTGAGGGTGTCTGCTTGGCTGATGTTGCCCTTGGCCATCAGCCAGCTCTGGAGGACGGGGTCCCACAAGCCGAGCACGATTCTGTCTCACAGGGCGTCGTTCAGGTTGTCGAATTCGCACAGCCCCCCTAGGCGCCGTAGTTCGGCGACGAAGTCACTGAAACTCTCACCCGACCGTTGGTCCCGACGGTAGAATTTGTTGCATCGGATCAGGATGGGTACCTCTGGAGCGTAGTGCCGCCAAAGTATTGGCTCGAGGACGTCCCAGTCCATCGCGGTCGCATCGGCGGGTTTGGCAAGCGCCTTGGCCATCTTGAATACCTTGGTCTCACAGTGGGTCAGGAAGACGGCGCGCTTCATGGGGCTGGTGGCATCCTTCAGATCGCTGCACTCGAGGAACATGCGGAATCGGTCGGAGTACGATTCCCAGTCCTCGGTGGCGGGGTTTAAGGGTGCGGGGGGTGCGATTTTCACCATCATGGAGATTCGTCTGGCTTCCGTCGGACACGTGGTTCGGTTCAGGGTCTGGATCCCACCCTCGTCGCCAGTGTCGTGTCCTCGAAAATGATGCCAGGAGTCGGTGACTTCAAATCATGCTCTTTTATTAATGTAGGAACCGAACTGGCGCTTTGCAAAAGGTTCGCGGCTTTTATTCCTTTAGCCGCGGCGGCCGCGGCCAATGGCACCGCTTTGAATCTCCCGCGATTCGAATAGACCAATCGCGGGAGATTCTTAGTGAGCCAATCGGCGCGGCTCGCCTGACCAATCAGAGTGCCCCGCACTTTGGCCAATCAAAGCGCGGGGATCTCAAGAATGCTAATGAGGGGACAGAACAGTTCCAAATAAGATTATCTTTGAAAGGAAGTAATTGGAAACTCACTGACATATTACAGAACCATTGTGCTGGTGGATACCCCATTCCTTGTTTCAGTGAATCCTAGAGTTTATATTTATACTGAATGTTTTCTTTGCCATTTTAAAAAAAAAATCATTTCCCTGAAGGAGTCCAGATTCCTCATCATGAGAGAGAAATTTAACATTTAATTCACGCTTACAATATTATCTTTTAGAGGACTCAATCATAACTTCTTTTCATGTTTTTGTTTTCCAAGTGGAAATGTCCTTAAAAGACTTGCTACAACCTGCTAAAAAAAAAAAATCTGCAATCCATCATTACATATTTTTTTTTTGAGTTTGGGAAATTAGAAGGATCATATTATTCCAAATGTATATTTGTAAGATGGCACTATTGTGTTGGTTAATTATATTTCACACAATATTACTACATTTAAAAATGAACCCATCAACCATCTCTGTTTTTGTTCACATTTCCACTAAGTCACAATCCCAAGATCTCTTTCTGAATCAGCCATCACAGCTTCCAATTTAAGCTTTGCACTCAGAACTTGCCTCATTAGAACAAGCATTGGTGCTGCTATTCCTGGCCCTTGCCCTATCAGATAACGCAGGGATTCCGCAAACAAGAGGACTTAATTCCTTGTCATCTCATCTTTCAAGTATTTTGCGAAGGGTCAACCCTGTGAAATGTGAATAGGCACTCCCAAACTTCTCTCTGTACAGAAAAGCACTGCCTTCAACCTGTAAACTATGTATTTTTCCAGATAGGAGAGGGGAGGGGGGAATCAAAGACACAGAGAAGAAGGGCAGAAATTTACTCAGTAAGAATAAAAATTGTACAGAGGGGTCCTTGGTGCTCTCTGAGCTTGGCTGTTTTCTTGAAGATGTTTTATTACCCAAACTAGGTAACCTCATCAGTGCTGGTAAGTTGCTGGTGATGTTATCTGGTTTGGGTAATGAAACATCTGCAAGAAAACAACCAAGTTCAGAAAGCACCAAGGATCCTTTCATTTTAACCCTTGGCTACAAATATTCTCCTATTGAATAATTGTACAATAGCAGTACCAGTATATTTTCATTAAAACTTAAAAAAAAAGTCCTAATAAGCCAGGCCAAAGATTCTTGAGTCTAGCATTTCACAGTCCCACACTGGCCAACAAGGGTCATTGAGGTAAATCATAAATAGGGATAAGAGGGTGACAACCCTCCACCACTGTTGCTCTATGAATCTTTCAGATAGCCATTCAGAGTCCCTTTGAAAAAAAGGAGATGGGCAGCATATAAGTTTAATAAATAAATAAAATCAAAATAAACATGGTAGCAAACATCCTTTGAGATTCATTGTCATTGAAGACTGACTCTTACAATTTTGTCCAGCTCCCTTTTAAAATTATTTCAACTGATGGCCCTCAACAACATCTGATAATAGGAAAAATATATTAACTGAGCTCAAGCAAAATCTTGAATCCTCCTCCATGTATTTTTGCTGGATGCTGAAAACATTGTTTTTCCATCTCCACAGTGTGGTGATTGCTGCTGGGAGAGTAAGCATAGACGTTGCCAGCAGGCATTGTGTCGTGATAATATGAAGAAGTAGAAGAAGCAAGGTGATCCTGAGGACACAGATAAACCTCCAAGTGCTTCAACAACCCTCTAAAAGGATGCAAATTACTAGCTGTCTGCAAGGAATATAAATCCTTCCATTCCCCACTATCCTGTCAGAGCTGAAGAAGCTTCTTGGATAAGAAGCAAAAGGTCTTTAACAGGAAAAAAAAATAAGAAAGTCCAATTGCCTCCTGAAAAAGCACCTTTGAGACAACCATGACCTGGATGACTGAGAATCTCTATAGACTTTTAAAAGAAGCAAGGCTGTATTGATGCTATCATATGGAAAATATCTAATGGTAAATAAGGGGTGTTGTTCATTAATGGACTTTAGGAGCATTCTGGAGTCATCTCGTTAGATCATCAGCAAATAAATTTAATAAATAATTTTATAAATAAAAATAGCTACATTAACATGTTGCTGGGGGGAAATGATAATCTGAAGCTTTTGCTGCAGTAAACTGATTCAAAGGTGGAACCTCCAGAGTACAATTCAAAGGTCACAGATCACTAGGGACTTTCTGAACAACACAGGACATGCAACCTTTGGTTGAGAATGGATTAGTGAAACAAATGTTCTCTGTGTATTATCTCAGTTAAGCAAGAGAGGAGATGAACTGGAAGGGGATTGTAGGCAAGGGCTCTGTCAAACCAATGCCCTAAATTCAGTCTTAGCTCTTTCCTTGATATTTTACCAAGAACACCTTCCCTTGACTGTAAATCTTTTCTCACACATTGGGTGTAACTGCCAAACATTCTGAAACCTCACCCTCACTGTGATTTGAATAACCATTTCAGCATGTCTCTGTGGGTATGTGTACACTAGGAGTGGTTTCCAAGAACTCACCCATTTGTTTTCCTCAGTGGCTTTTTTTTTCTTTTTTCTTTTGGTGAGCTGCACCCTGTCCAAATCTCTGGCATGCAGAAATCAATGCAAAGGAGAGGCCTGTGGGCCTTTGACATCCTTACTAAAGCATGTCTGGACTAGGGAGTGGGGACTGAATCAGGAAAGCACGGTTAAAGAAAGTGAAATGGACCCACCCTTGGTGTAAGATAGGATCAATGCAAGATTAGTTGCCTAGAAGCTCATGCAAGGGTCAGTATGAATCTTTAATCCCCCACACCCACCCCAAAGTTTTAGTTATTTCCACTCATTTCTTCCAAACCTCCCATCTCTGGTTTCATGCGAACACAAATTCACTCACTCATACAAATGACTAAACAGTTCTGCCTGAAGAAGCAAACCAATTCTTCAGAAACTCTCTGCTGTTTATCTGTTTGCAAAAGAGCACACAACGTATGCTGTTTTCTTTCTGTGAACTGCTCTTCTGTTGCTAAGAGCAGTTATAAGTCTTTTCTGCAAGTTCACTTCCACTTTACAAGTTTCACACTGGAAAGCATTAGACCCTCTATTATACAGGAGAGCTGTTATGGAGCTATAGCTTCCTGCAACCAGCTATTATGCCCATGATTTTTTCACTTCTGCTCTATGGTTTGTTTATTAAATTTAAATGTCACTCATTTTGCTTTCAATCAACTCTGGGTGGCTTACAAGAAGATAAAAATGATGATATAAAACTTGAGAACATTAAAACAATAAATTAATATTATCTCTGTTATCTCTACATACTATTAAAATATAGCATTCTAGGATTTTCAAGAATAGAATAAAGTAGAACAGAACAGAACAGAATAGAATAGAATAGAATAGAATTCTTTATTGGCCAAGTGGGGTTGGACACACAAGGAAATTGTCTTGGTACAAATACTCTCAGTATACATAAAATAAAAGATACATTCATCATGAGTCAAGAATCATAAGGTACAACATTTAATAATACTCACAGAGTAGAAATAATAATCGTACTAGGAAACAGTCAATATAAATTGTAAGGATATAAGCTACAAAGTTACAGTCATACAGTACACAAAGTTACAGTCCCAAGTGGGAGGAGATGGGTGATAAGGAGTGGAGAAGATTAATAGTAGTAGTAGTAGTGCAGACTTTATAAATAGTTTGACAGTGTTGAGGGAATTATTTGTTTAGCAGAGCGATGACATTTGGGGAAAACTGTTTTTGTGTCTAGTTGTTCTGGTGTGCAGTGCCCTATAGCATCGTTTTGAGGCTAGGAGTTGAAACAGTTTATGTCTTCAGATTGTATTTAACCATATTATACGAACTGTTTTCACAATTGGCTTCAACTCTTGCATAGGTAATGGAATGGATAACCTGTATTTTATATTTAAATGAAGAACCCTTATTTCAGAATTCCCAAACAACCACTTGGTTGCCTCTCTCTGGATATAGTCTGCGTGTCTACTCATATGGAATTCCATCCACTTCTTTGCCCTTTTCAGATAATCTGACCTATAATTTGGCAGTGAAGAAAATGATTGTAATTCAAGTAAAGGGTTAGCTGGAAAGTCAATAAGGGGTGAGAAAAATAATAGGAAGTGGGATAATTAGCAGACTCCTGGAATAGAACAAATATAAAACTGAGAAACCCTGACCTGGTTCTGATTTCACTGTCCTGAGCTTGGATGTGATTTAACAGTAAATTATTGTAATAAAAGGAAGGGAGGGAGGGAGGGAGGCAGGGAGGAAGGAAGGAAGGAAGGAAGGAAGGAAGGAAGGAAGGTCATGCCTAAATACAGATTAACAGAATTGGTAGCAGAGGTGGTATTCAGCAGGTTCTGACCAGTTCTGGAGAGCTGGTAGCAGAAATTCAGAGAACCGGCAAATACCACCTCTGACTGGAGATTTTACAGTATCCTTCCCCTGCCATGCCTACCAAGCCACGCCCACAGAACCAGTAGTAAAAAAATTTGAATCCCACCACTGGTTGGAAGGGACCTTGTAGGTCATCTAGTCCAACCCCCCACCCTGAGAATATTAACATACCTATACTACAGACAGACATCAACTGATCATCAAAGCTGGTCATGTCATGGTCATAAGCCTCCTTGGGACCAGAAATAATTTTCCAGCCCTTTTCCATGTGGTCATTAAGTGAACTTATTTATTTGAATGCACACTTTTGCCAGGAACCGGCAAAACTTACCGCAAATTGCCAAAAAGAAACATGAATCATGGTCATGTGACCAGAAAATGCCACAATGGGTCATAAATCTGATCCACCCAACATGTGGCCATTCAACCACAGGAAGTAGGTGTGATCATTTATGATAGCTGGGGTGCTTTACAGGCTATAAATGACCCATTCTGTGGCTGTTGTAATTTTGAACAGTCATAAAATGATCAGTTGTTCAATGAGGATTACTTGCACTGCTGATTCTTTAAACTGGTGATGGCAAGAGTAGTTTACATGCATAGTATGTACTATAAGTTAGCTATTTTCCACTTCCAGCAGAAACTTTTAAATTTCTTCTGGAAGTGGAAAATAGCTAACTTGCAGCACATACTATGCATGTAAACTACTCTTGCCATCACCAGTTTAAAGAATCAATAGTGCAAGTAATCCTCACTGAACAACTGATCATTTTATGACTGTTCAAATTTTTTTTAAAAGTTTCTTCTCACAATCAGAGAAAATAAAGGATGATAAATGCTTCTTTCTCAATCAGCATAAGAGATACGTGCTACGTGAACATTGATAATCGAAGTGCCTAGCTTAGAAAAGAATTAAAATACATGGATGTAAATTGCCTATTGACATCCAGAGTTGCCTTGTAGGGGAAATGGGTGGTATAGAAATTTAATAAATAAATAAATAATAAATAAATAAAACATAAGATTCCTGAGGCAAAAGTAGTCGGAACTAATGAGTTTGATTATCATTGGCTTTATGATAGGACATGATATTAAACCATAAAGTGCCTTATTTCATATATGACACTGGGAAAATACAGCCACTATGAATGCCTTAATGCAGGGGTGTCAAACACGCGTTGTCACGGTGGCATCATGTGATATATCGAATCTCTTTTTCCTTCACTAAACCAAGTGTGGGCATGGCCAGTGCATGACGCATCCAGCCTGCAGGCTGTGAGTTTGACATCCCTGCCTTAATGCAATGCTTCTCAACCTTTTCTTCACTATGGGCCTCCTTTTGTGGCCATGGATCATGGCCTCAGACCCTCAAGATTTAAATCAAGATTTAAATCATAACATTTCTTCAAGGCTTTGTGGACGCCTGTAATGATATATTGCCCCCATCCCCGGATCCATGAACCACAGGTTAAGAACCACTGCCTTAATGTATTGTTTGAACTCAGAGAATCATGGCTGATGTATTTGTTTACTCTCCCATTTGCATCTTGCAACAACTCCAAGAACTCCAAAAAGGCTAATTTCCAGCTCCTATAAATAAAACCAACCCACCTTACTGCAATATGTGAATTCTCTCACAGGCTCAAAGGTAGACAGATTCTTTCTGCATGTTTGTACAATTTGTATGTATCATGCACCACCATTTTGCGGCTATTAATCTCTGACTCAGAGCCTTGTCTCCATGTGGAGGGGAAAAAAAGTGTTCTGGTAATGTGCACATTGTGATGAAACACTTGTTGGCCTTGGAAAACCTGAGGGCTGTTTTTCTGGGAGAAATCAAAGGAGAGAAATGAAAGCTCTTGAAAAGAAACCTCTATCTTTTTCTAAAGGGGGATCATTTAGGCCACCATTTTGTGGTGTGGTCAGCCTGACATTTCTTTATTGAAAATCACAGTGGCGGTGGCCATGCACCTACCTTTAAGATGCATTATAAAGAAGGCCTGGCAGCTATCTCCCTCCTCAGCTTTGAACTGTAAATGGCCCACTTTTTCCTTTTGAAGGATTGTCTACCTTTTGGCAGTCACCTGAGACATCTCCCTTTCAGAAAAGAAAGGTATTTCCAGGTCTTGGATTTCTTACGGGCTCTTGATTCAGAAAGCCCATCGTGTAATTAACAAAGCATCACTCCAATTGCAGACATTCCTTCGGGTATCCCCCTCAGCAGGAAACACTTCAATATTCTCCTTGTGCAGCTGTCACATGCAAAGCAGTTGCTGGCATTCCTTCCCCACTCACAGGATTCGTTCTTGGGCAGCAACAGATCTTTGCAATTGTTGCCAAACATTTTTCACCCCAAGGCAAACCCAGCTTTTCACCTCCCTGTGATTAATTCTCCCCACTCTTAGCAAACATTCTCCTCCCATCCAAGAAAGAAGGGCTGAGTTCCTCCTCCAAGCCTCCTTTTTGAGCAAGGTCCTTGTCATGGGGTCAAGGGATGAGAGGGACTATATAGGGGACAAGAGTCATAGGCCAATGTTCAGAGGACACAATGTTGCTAAAGCATGTTTGTTTACTTGGGGGAACTTATTATCTGCTATGGAATAGTTTGGTGATGCTTGTTTTCCTTTTGCTGATTTAAAAAAGAAGATATTATCAATGCACCATTTGCAAAAAGAAAAAAAGTAAGAAAGGCCATTGCTTGGTAAAATTGTCCATAATGTACATGGAAATGATCCTAGTTTCAGTCTCCTGCCCTCACTCTGACATCAAGTCCTGGAGAGCAGCTATAGCAGTGGTGGGATTCAAAAAATTTTACTACCAGTTCTATGGGCATGGATACTGTGGAAAGGATACTGTGAAATCTCCATTCCCTCCCCACTCCTGGGGGAAGGTTATTACAAAATCCCATTCCCTCCCCACCCCACTAACCTGCTTTCCAGCTCTGTTCTCCTATGCAGGGCAACAAAAGAAGACCCAGATAATCAACTGGGACTCAGGAGGCAGAGAATAGATCGGGGCAGGGCCAGTCAGAGGTGGTATTTGCCAGTTCTCCAAACTACTCAAAATTTCCACTACTGGTTCTCCAGAATTGGTCAGAACCTGCTGAATACCACCTGAGCTACAATCACAGTACTGAATAAGGCAACTTTAGCTGAGCTCATTCGGATAGGCAAAAGTTCTCCAAGGATTGAGAGAATAGCATCAAAAAATCAAGAAGGGTGTTTGTAATCCATTGAAGCCATAGACTTATATTCAATGACCCAGCAGAGGCAGGCATACTGAGGCTTAGCGGGAGTGACTTCTGAGTCCAACTGTACAGAATGGGGAGACATTGCTAAACTCTTTGTGGAACTTTGAAATACTAAGTTGGAAAGTCTTCTAGAAATGCTATACCTTTTATGAGAATATGGCATCTTTGTGAATGAAATAAAGAATTATGACAGCACAATCTACATACTTACTGGAGAAAAATGAAGCTTAACAACAGTCATATATCCAAGCAAATATATCTTGGAGTGAGATGGAGCAATGCAATCCTGTGTAAACTAAGTTCCATCGATACACTAAGAATTCAGCATGCATTGAATGGAGCTGCAGGGTTCCTCCCGTCCCCCACCCAAAAAACCCAAAAACTACGCAACAGGTTGCTGTTAACATTTGCAAAATATTGCTAGATTTAAGTATCATGAAAACAATATTTCAGATATCTAACACTTCAAAACTATTCCCGTGGGCTAGATCATCTGACTGGAAATGTCTTGTTGGCTTAGCTTTGTCTATTCGCTAGCTTGTTTAGTTTATTTCATGTTAAAAAAAGGAAACTTTTTCCCTGTGTCAATGCCCAGAGGCGGGAACAGTCATTCATCACCAGTCTCCATCCCCCACCCACAGGGAGCCACCCACTCAATCCAGGCCATAGGTGGCACATGCAGGGATTCCTGCTAAGAATTGCACAACAATATCATTTTCTTTTCTTCCTTGTCATCACCGGGGACCAATCTTGTTAGCTGCTGTAAAATCCATCAGGCTTCTTGTCTACTTTGAACCTCTTACATCAGATCAGCAAGAGGACTGTGTTTTTAAGATCCTGTCTCAGGTTTTATAAGTGGAGGAACAGGGCCCAAGACTATCCTTTCATGCCATCTGTCTCAGCAACACCCATAGTAAAACAATTGCCTGTGTGAACAAGGAGAAACAACTGCAAGGGAGAGGCCAACCTAGGCATCATAACCCCCAGGCCATTTTCTGCTTAAATGAACTTGGTTCAATCCTCTCTCTCTCTCTCTCATACCTGTCCTTGTGCTAAAGAAAGCCTGGGGAAAATGCTGAGGTGAATAAATCTACTATGTAGAAGTATCTCGCTCCTTCCCTGTTCTGAAACCACAGTCCCCTTCCTTTTGTATCTTTGTTTCTTGAGCTTAGTTGCCCAGTTCTTCACTGGTAAATTTAGCAGTACAAAAACAGTAGCAGGGGATAAAGAGGAGGAGGTAGTGAAGTCAGCTGAATATTCCTTGGCCAGCTCCAAAAGATTATGCCTCATCTGCCAAGCTTTACTGAAAGAGCACAGTCTTCTCACGGGGCCTTGGAGGGGAAAAAGAGAGAGAGAGAGATTGCCTCTTATTCTCCCATGCACACACACAGAATTTGGCTGTCGTGGTTGGGTTTCAGAAGCTAAGCAAGGATGGGCCTAATTAGTACACATATAGGAGACTGCCAAGGCTGTAGACTAGACTGGGAAGTCCAAGCAATCATTCAAGAAAGCAGCTCTAGCAAATTATTTCCAGATAGTGCTAATGTCAAATCTCTCCCCTCCCCACATGAAGAGTTGTTCAAGTCAGACCCCTGGCAAATAGCTAATAGGGATCCCAACAGTGCTTTTTCAGGAGGCAACTGAATGTTCTTATTTTTTTCTTTGAAGACATTTCATTTCTCATCCAAGAAGCTTCTTCAGTTCTGACAGGATAGTGTGGAATGGAAGACTTTATATTCCTTGCAGACAGCTGGTCATTTGCATTCTTTTAGAGGGTCATTGAAGCATTTGGAGGTTTATCTGTGTCCTCAGGGTCACCGCCTGGTTCCTGTAGTTTGCAATTTTTCTTCTGGAAATCCCATTCCTACTCCCACACCATTCCAAGCATGTTCATCCCAAATTGTGTAGCTAAAAGTCCATAGAGATTCTGAGTCATCCAGGCCATGTGCCTTTGGGCCAACCGTGACCTGGATGGGTGAGAATCTCTACAGACTTTGAACTAATAGGGTTCGTGGTGGGGAGAAAAGCCGGAAATTCTGGGTTAACAGATAACAGAGTTGGAAGGGATCCAACCTGCTGCTCAGCCAGAGAACCCTATAACGTTTCAGACAATAACTTGTCTAATCTCTTCTTAAAACCTCCAGTGTTAGAGCACCCACAACTTCTGGAGGCAAGTTGTTCCACTGATACAGTTGCATTTTTATTGGGCTATGTGGTTAGAACTTGGAGGCATTCAAATCATGTGGCCAGTCTCAAGAAGTTGCACCGTACTTGTTGTGCCTTAGAAAGAAGAAGGTATTAAGCTGGCTCTGGAAAGGACTCATAAACTGTGAAGGCCAGAGTCCAGGTTTTTAAGCAGCTTTTCAGTAACTGAATTTGACTGTTTCTTTTGGACTGTGGTGCAAAAGGTTTGTAATCCTGTTGCTGCTGACCTGAACAACAATGTCTAATATTTTTCATCACTTTTAGTCCCAGGTTCACCCTCTCCTTCTTTCAGACCACCCAAAATCTGTTCTTACTGAGAAGGGATGCGATGCATTTTCATGTCAAATCAACTCTTAACGTAACAATTTTTAAACAACACTCACATCCTCTCTTTCCACCTCTCAGCATGCTGTGATTTCTTTTTTTCTTTAGAAGGCAACCCAGTTTTTTCCCCTCTTATATAATATGCTGAGAAAATTAACAAACTTCTGCAAAGGCATAATTATTGCTAGGTGTGCCTTTCAACAACAGCAGGGACTTTTAAAGAGGGCCTGAATGAACTCCTTCAGGTATAGTGAGAGCTTGAATGAGCTCTTACATCATTGGGAGGGATAATCTGGAATTACATAATGGGTGTGTGGTTTTCCTGCTTCATGCAGGTGATGTGACCTTATCCTGACTGAAATGGATGGAAAGGGACATGAAGTATTGTATAATGAGATTTCTTTGACTTATCTGTGTTACATAGCAGCTGGATGATGCACAAGGTGTTTAGAGTGGGAGGTCCGGCTTTACCCACATGTTGCAGAGCCTGGTGTTGCCATGGATACCCTGGTCCTCAGCATTTCCTTCCTTTATTGGCAGTAACAGTTATTCAATAAAAGAAAGGCAACAGACATCATGACATTACCATCTGAAATCAGAAGGGCAGACTTTGAGTGAAATATTTCTTTTTTTCTTTCTTTCTCTTTTTCTTTCTTTCTCTCTCCCTCTCCCCTCCTTCATTCCCTCCCTATTTCTCCCACACCCATAATGGATGATAATATTAAGACTTCAGCTAAAGTCTCAGATCTGTACAGTATCTTTCAAAAGTATATCAGATAATTGATCTATAGCAACATACTGTATAAACTTTACACCTGAATACATATTTTCAAAACCCATGTTTCTTTAGAAAGTAAGGATTGCCTTTCACAATATAGAAAGCCAAATTAAACACCATAGAACACAGTAGCTCTGAAAATCAATGTATAGAAAACTGTAGTCTATTGAAAAAAAACCACTTATCTATAGAAATCGATTCAGGTAGTCCTTGACTTACAATCATTTGTTTGGTGACTGTTCAAAGATACAATGGCATTGAAAAAAGTGACTTATGATTCGCTGTCATATTTATGGTTGTTGCGGCATCTCCATGGTCATGTGATCCAAATTTGTGTGCTTGGCAACTGGCATGTATTTGTGACAGTTGCACTGTCCCAGAATCATGATTTGTAACTTTTCCAGATTCTGACAAGCAAAGTTAATGGGGAAAAACAAATTCCCTTAACAACTGCATGATTCACTTAACAACTGCACTGATTCACTTAACAATGGTGGCACAAAAGGCAGTTGTGGGATTCAAATTTTTTACTACCAGTTCTATGGGCATGGCTTGGTGGGCGTGGCAGGGGAAGGATACTGTAAAATCTACAGTCAGAGGCGGTACTTGCTGGTTCTCCAAACTACTCAAAATTTCCGCTACTGGTTCTCCAGAACTTGTCAGAACCTGCTGAATACCACCTCTGACAAATGGCCATAAAATGCAGCAAAACTCACTTAACAACTGCCTTGCTTAACAGTGGAAACATTGGGCTCAATTGTGGTCATAAGTCAAAGACTACCTGTGGTCAGTGGTATCTGTTAAAAGCATAAAACAGTTCTCCATGCCTTAGTATTCTGTGATGTGCTGTGGTTTCCATTTTTAATATTCCCAACCATCGTGGTAGACCTTCTGGGAATTAAAGTCGCATCATATCTAGAAGAATAGCATGTTGTGGAAGACTGAGATAGTTATTTGGTTTATTTGATTGTTTCCTTGCTTATAGGACATAGCCGCCAGATTGGCTGCAAAAATCCACATCACTGTAAATTAGCAGAAAAGAGATACAGAAATATTAGGTAGCAAGGAAACAATCAAATAAACCAAATAACTATCTCAGTCGACTTTAATTCCCAGAATGCGACTTTAATTCCCAGAAGGTCTATCTACCACTGTTTTATATCCATGGTAGGAAATCTTTGTCCCTCAGATAACGTTAAATGGCTAAATAACTCCTATCTACCCAACAAAGTTGTCCAGATGTCTCTGTATTAGAAAACTTATCAAGTACTATGAAGTACTCACACTTAAACATTCATAGGAATACACTCTAAGTGAAACTTATCAAGATAGCCATCATTTCTTTTTGCTATGATTCACCAAATGTAACTCAAATAAAGTAACAAACCAAAACATTTGATTTAAACAATATGTATGATCAATTTCCACATCAACACGTTTTTTATTCTTGGTTTTCTTATGCCTTCCTCTTTTGGAGAATAGTAATAACTTGTATCATTGTAACATAGTAAGTTTCAAAAGTTTTCAGTATTCTTTCATATCTCCATTAATCCAGCCTTGCTTTCTTCTTAAATCGGTTTAAGTCTTTTATGTAAACATTGTTTTGGAGTTCAAAGAAAGAATCATAGGTATTATGAGTAATTGTTACCAAGGAATTCTCTCTGATCTCTCAGTGGGTGGAGGACATTATGGAAAGGCACTGAATCGCAGAAATGTATTTCAAGAACATGGTCAGTTTCCAGAAACTAGAAGATCATGAGAATGTTACATTTTACTAAACCTCTGGGGAGATCTTTTTAATTCTGACACTCCAAATCTGATAACTAGTTAAAATAACAGGGTGTGTAGCTAAACCTGGTAATATTATTGTTGTTAGTTGCTATTATTGTTGTTAGATGTTTAGACTGAATTTGGCATTTTTATCCACCAGTCGAGTCCAAGATCCCAAACTAGGCAGATGATACTTGAGAACGTTAAAGGTTTTGTAAGCCTGATGCAACTGACTGAGAGTGATTTAGTTCAAATGATTCCTATGATGTTCAAATGGTGCTCCAAATGTTTTGGGATTGCACCCAAAATTTCTACTACTGGTGCTCTCTTTGCTTTCTTTTACCATGGTTGCACACCATTCTAAATCCTTATCATGTTAACCAAGCATATCACATTTATGCCCAACACATTATTGCTTTATTATGTGTGACATATTCATGCAACATTCACTTGGAGACCCGATGCAATGTCAGATTCAGAGGAGCCCTATATAGACATTGCAGACGGAGTCCTACAAAATGAGATGATGGAAGAAGAGGGAAATATCCTGTACTTTAATGGAAATGGCCCTTGTGCATTGGCATTATGGGAATAGAACAGCATAATTTACTGCACAATGAATGCGTGTTGATATATGGAATGATGTTAGGCTCTTGTTAGACCTGTCTACCCAAGACATCCAATGACCTGAGGCCAACATGAGTTTTCTTTCTTGGAGTGGAGACCAGTGGTGGGATTCAAACTTTTTTACTGATGGTTCTGTGGATATGGCTTGGTGGGCTTGGCAGGGGAAGGATACTGTAAAATCTCCAGTCAGAGGTGGTATTTGCCGGGTCTCCGAAGTACTCAAAATTTCCACTACCAGTTCTTCAGAACTGGTCAGAATCTGCTGAATACTACTTCTGGTGGAGACACTAAGGCAGGCATGGCATTTTGCTTTCACACAGTGAAAATCACTTGCCCACAGCCCCCTTCTGCCTACTGCTCTGCTTAGGGACCCCCTACTTTCCAGGGACCCAAAAGAGCTGCAAATGTTGTAACCCACTTAAGTCATTCATGACAACACAGTAAAAAAAACTATACTGTAAATTTGTATAGCACAGTGCAATACAACACAATACCCAATCCCGTTTTAGTCTTGCCCAGCATCTTGCCCAAACCCAACCAGAGTATTCCATGTGACTTTGCTCAAGTATTTTATAATGCCTTCTGTTTCTGCATTGTGCTTGTCCATCAGTTAGGAAAAAGATATCCTTTGATCTCTGCCTTTAAGAATAGCTTCATTTATAGCCATTAATAGGTGTAGTCTTTTATAGAAGGAAGCAATAATTTATCAACTGCTACTTGCACCTTAGAAGGTTACCAACAAGTGTGTTTTCTATCTTCATGGAGAGGGTTGCTCTAAAAATTAAACTTGAGCCATTTCCATTTACACCAGTGAGAAACCATGCGTGCAAAGTGGTTGTGTAATGATTTACGTAAGTGCAGAATGGATAAGCCACAGCTGGCACGATTATCAGCAGTAACTTCCATCATGAAAAGCTGCAATTACTGTGACATTTAACATAAGCAGAAGCTGCATATGCGAGCTAGGTATGCTGTGCCAGAGAGATATTCCCATTTCTTCCCCTTGCAAAACTCCTGTGCCTTTTAATAGCTTCATGAGCAATGTAAATGCACTAACCAAAACTCTTCCCCCAGGAGACCTCCCTATGAGGGAGGGTTCACTTATTGAATTTCAGCCTGTCTCGTATCTGTTAAAGCCCAGGAGAGGGAAAACACTGCAGTGCTAGCTATAGGATGGAGAAGGAAGCTCTTTTCCCTAGCCAGCGTCAACATAGTGCAGCTGCACTGCAGGCTATCGGATAGCAGAAAGAAAAAATGCTAACTAGGAACTTTGCCAGAATCTGTGACATTTCCCGCAAGCTGCAGCCAAAGGACTGGCTGGATAATTCTAATAAAACTGTGATATTGTCCCTTCCCATAAATATTTGGCCCACCTAGATCTTCCTCATGCAGCACTCAGCATTTCTAATACCTCATCCATGTATGGGGTTAATCCAGGGTACCTTTGGTACTGGTCTCCTGATACATCCCAGAATGTCTTTGAACTTTGCTTTCTCTTCTCTTTGACTCATATTTCCTACATCTCTACTACTTCTTCCCTTCTGCCCAAATCTTCTGTTTACAAAGTAACCTATACATTACCATCTGTCATTTCCTCCATTTTTGGGGTTTATCTCAATCAGCTTTCCAGACACTGATCTGTCTATCTCCTTAGCACTGATTTTCTATGCTCACTTCCCCCATGATGTATTGTATATCTATAATTCCTTCCTCCTCAATCTTTATTCTTCCATCAGCCTTTCTCCAATCCTTTCTCCAATCCTTTCTCATTCCCCAGACGGGGTTCACATATTACATAGAAATCTAGTTTTGGCTTAGTATAGTGTTAACCCCATCCCTACCTGATCCATGGAGGTGGAGCCATCACCCTTGTTTGACAAATAGTTAATCTTTAATAGCAGAAACCTCCCCAAGCAGTTATATGAATCAAACTATATGAATCAAATAAGGTAGGTGGTTCAGTGGCTAAGATGCTGAGCTTGTTGATCAGAAAGGTCAGCAGTTTGAATCCCTAGCATCACATAACAGTGAGCTCCCGTTACTTATCCCAGCTTCTGCCAACCTAGCAGTTTGAAAGCATGTAAAAATGCAAGTAGAAAAATAGGGATCACTAAGGTGGGAAGGTGTTAGGAATATAAGTCACCTAACAGGTATTTGGATTAGAAATACATAAACCAGGATAAACATTTTAGTACTATGTCTTTAAGAGATTGCAAAAACTGCAATTGGGTGTGGCTTTTGGCTATAAGATGGAGCCAGAAACCTGGATTGTATTAGTCTGAGTCTCAGAAGAGAGTGTGAGTGTATCTCTGTTTCCTTCTGTTGAAAAGTATTGCCGTTGCTCCATTTCTTCTAACTGACTAATATTACTGGATTTAATATAAGTCTGTTACTGAATTGTTTTTGATACTGGACTTTGATATTTGGATTATCCCTGGATTGAAAAACTGACTGATTTACCTGTGAATGATTTTGGATTGCTTGTTTGGACTTTGCTTAATGTTTCTGGAAGTAAAAACCTACATTTACTATACAGTGTATCTGTGTGCTGTATGTGTATTATTCAAACACTCCTCTCAAATACGTCTCCCTGTACGCACTCATTCTCCAAACGGGGAATTACCTCAACAGAAGCATTCCGTGCACCTTCATCATTTAGTCATGCCAGCCACATGACCACAGAGATGTCTTCGGGACAGCGCTGGCTGTTTGGTTTTGAAATGGAGATGAGCAACGCCCCCAAGAGCCAGAAACGACGAGCATGTATGTGCAAGGGAAACTTTACCGTTATGGTGATCTTATTTGGTTGTTTTCAATTTTATTCAGTTTGCATACCATCTGACTCTAAACAACTCTAGATAGTTCACAAGAAAATTTAAAAAGCCTAGTAAAAACAAATTCTGATGTTAATTGATCAACTACCTCCACTCCAATTCATAATATTCCCCTATTGGAGCCCCAAGCAGAGCTACATCTTGAAGCTCTTATGGAAGGTCAGAAGGGTTGGAGCCAACCTCGCTCCATGATGTTCCAGAGGGCAGGTTCAACAGCAGAGAAGCCCCTCTCCTGGTCCTTGCCAGTTGGAATAATCAGGCCATCATGGACCACAGCATGCCTCCTCTGCCAGCAAGGATGCGACAGGCCAATCCCAGTGGGATGAAATAGTCTCTCAAGTAGCCTGGACCCATGCCATGAAAGGCTTTAAACCAGAGGTGATATTCAGCAGGTTCTGATCAGTTCTGGAGAATCTGTAGCGGAAATTTTGAGTAGTTCAGAGAACTGGCAAATACCACCTCTGAATGGCCCCGTGCCCATCTATTCTCTGCCTCCCGAGTCCCAGTCTTCTTCTGGGTCTTCTTTTGTTGTCCTGCACAGGAGAACAGAGCTGGAAAGCAGGTTAGTGGGGTAGTAAGGGAATGGGATTTTGCAATATCCTTCCCCTGCCGTGCCTACCAAGCCATGCCCACAGAACTGATAGTAAAAATTTTTGAATCCCACCACTGCTTTAAACACCTTAAAATTGTACCCAGAAGCAGACCAGCAGCCAATGCAGCTCACGGAGCAGTAGTGTTACCTGGTCCATTCTTCCTTCAGAGTCTCTCTCCCCACTAATGCTATATATACTTCTCCTCCCCCTTGTTTCTCTCAATTGGAAAAGGAAAGTGATAGTTAAAGCAAAATAATGGAAGCAATGGTTGGGAGAATGATCAGCCTGAAAGATCTCTAATCAGTATCAGGGCAGGCAGCCTATCTCCATGCTTCCTTATGATGCATTTAGAAGGAGCACTTTGCAAGGGTAGCTTGGGCCATTCTACATTTTCCTGATTGTGACAGCCCTGGAGCCATTTTCCCCTGGCACCTCCAGGGCCAGCTGACAGATTGGTAAAGCGATTCCATGATAGGCATCCCAACAGACTGGGTGTGGTGTATTCAAAGGTGGAAATCAAAGTTTACCTCTCCCCCCACCTCAGCCTAAATAGGACACAGGGAAGCAAAAAAAAATCCAAGAATGATGGCTCCCTCTATCAAATTCCAGAGAAAAATGCTTTAAGCATAGCAAAAGAACAAGTCATCTTTTTTCCACTTCCTCTTGCATGAATAAACTGATGATGGAAGAAACTTTCCCCCTCCCTGGAATCTCATCCTTTGTTTCATCTGACCAACAGGGATTTCAGTGAGGAAATCTGTCCCTTAGGCTGGATTGTATTTCCCTATTTGTGCTATAAAGATTAACACCCATGGTTTTAATTGGGCCTGGAAAAGCACCAAGGACCAATGTAATAGAATTCTCACATGATCCAGTGGCTTCACTAACAATAGGATAGCCAGACTGTCTCAATAGGCAGCAGTACATAGAACATATTACAGATATCCAGCCTCATCTCCCTAATACAAGGTACACGGTATACAGGTAAGGTACATCTTACCTGAAGGAATACAGCTGGAAAACCAGCAATAAGCTATCATATAAGAGTTCTAGCTATTGCAGCTGCTGTATTGATTTCTTTTGTCAGTATAGAGTTCAACGTGGCATCCATGCAACTTAATCTTTCAAGGAATACTACTTGGCCTAAAACAGAAATCTCCTTCAAGAGCATTCTTGTTTTCCTGAGCTCTTCAGCTTTCCTGAAATAAGCATATCAAAGCAAGGATAGTTTCCTTCCCTAAAATCCAGTGGTGCTACAGCCAAAAGGGAGAGACCAAAATTCAAAATAACTCAGGAGCAAAACAAATTACCTACTGAAGGGTGGTCCTTGATGCTCTCTGAGCTTGGTTTTTTTTTCTTGCGGACATTTCATTACCAAACGAAGTAACATCATCAGTGCTAGTCACTCAACATTACTCTAGGACTGGTGATGTTACCAAGGTAATGAAATGTCTGTAAGAAATTAATCAAGCTCAGAGATCACCAAGGACCCTTCATTTAAACCCTGAGCTACAAATATTTTATTTCATTGATAGTTACCAACTCCACAGATTCTTGTTTCCCTCCCTGATAAAATACTATATACACACACAGACACAGACACACATGTCCTGGTAGTATATGAAATATAAAGCTTGCAGCTCCTTCCTGCATAGTTTGTTTGTTTTTTTTAAAAAAATGTTACTACACAGTATGCAAATTAAAAACAGTCAATGTGAGCCTAATTTTTTTTTCCTCCAGGGGCCATGCATACTAATGAGAAAAAAAGAAAATCAATACTCAGAATAAAACCCTGCTATTCTTGGTCAGGTGCTCTTAAAAAAATGAATGGAAGCTATATGATACATATATTATTTTGCCATCTTTCATCCATTTTTAGTCTCTTTTTAATTAGTTTTATTGCGATTTCCTTGTTTGGATTGTTGTGTACCCAAAGTCATTGGGAGTCAGATGGCATACCAGTGTGATTTGATAAATATTTAATGTGCCCTGTAGTTTGCCCCGACTACTATAAATGAAGAACGTAATATAAAATTCTGAAATTCATTTGTGGACCTCAGGAAAAAAGAAACAATTGAAGTGTTACAGGAAATATATAGGGAAGCAGAAAGAAAAATAAATGCAGATTTTTTTCACTTGTCATTTTTTATTAAATGCGTAAAAACTTTTAGTTATCATTTGATCTGTAAACCAACTTAAAGCACATTTACAATTAAAACTATTGCAAAATTTTAAAACAGTGTCTAATTCATAAACAATAGGATTAAAAAATCAAAGCTATTTTAGGAAAGTTAGGAAATTATAAATTAGATGAGATCACAATGTAAGTATAAATAGTTAATAAGCTAAAATATTTTAGTCTTTAGCATTCATACTTGTAACATAAAACCTTGTAAAACCTGCATATTTTTCGAATGTAGGCTTGGCATCCTATGTACTTCCATTGGGCATCAATGAGACATAATGCGATTTCTAGTCCATTGCCTTAACCACGATTTCTTAGATGGATCAAAATTTGATTGTTAATTCCTTTCCTTTTTCTCTTTTCATTCAAATATGATCTTGACATAAGATTTGATGGATATATTAACTTATAAAAAGGAATGATTCTATCATATTTGGAGTATCACATTTGGAGTATCATATTTGGAGCCAAGATAAGAGGACTTTGGAATGCAAGGCAGATTGAGTAATTAAGTCTACTTTGGATGAAAAGGAGTAATTGTGTGGCTTGCAGATAGCAAAGGGGTTTTAAAAAGTCTCTTGAACTCAGTAACTTAAAAGTGACTTTTCAAACTGGTAAGAATTCCAGGGAAATCTCTGAATTGGTCATTCCAGTAAGTTTCCACACAGAAACAATTTTCCATGACCAAATCAGAGACTGCTTCAGTTTCCAAGCAAAATGCAGAATGGGGTCATCTCTCTCTCTCTCTCTCTCTCTCTCTCTCCACTTGTTTCAAGAAGTTTCTGAGTCATCCTGGCCAGATGCTGCATTAAAAACTGAGATGCTGCAGGCAAACTGAGTGGGCATGTTGATACATACAATACGGATTGCCTGTGGATCCTGTGCCAGCAAGCAGTTTTCTTGTGGGAAGGAATAATCTCATCAGTTCAAGCAAAGGGTTGGCTTTTCCTGAAAACTTTTACGCAATAAAAGCTCCTTACACTGAGCTGCAGCCAGGAAGTAAGAAACACAAGGATATCCTCTAAACTACACATCACCTCTGGTTTTTTTTTCTTGTTTGTGTAGGACTTCCTTCATCCCCTTCTCCTTTTTTTCAAGTAACCAATGCTGTCACAAAATCACATTGCTTCCTCCTTAAAGAGAGCCATACTTTCTACTTTACAATTTTTTTTCTTTTATCTAGAGGGCTAAGTGCTTATCTGAGTTTGAAAATTTCAGGTTCATGTATTTTTATTATTGATTTCTGTTCTTATTATATAAAAAGGTACTTTAGGGCAGTCTTATACATCTGTACAGAATTATATGGTATTATCTGTGGATTTCTGGTGAGATTTTTATGGCAAACTAAATATTCTTGAAGGATGGGGCATTATATTGCATGACATTGCAATGGAGATCATCAGCCATGCAATGGATTTTGATTGGCAAAGTCTCTCTGGAAAAAGGAGAGATTATGAAATTGTCCACATGTACTCCAGACAGATGCTTCTTATGAGCAGATTGCGGGAATTGAAGTTTTTGCAGTCAGTTCCTAAGTTAAGGGTCTAGAGCAGGGGCATCAAATTCCCGGTCTGTGGCCCAGATGCATCCTGTATTGGCCACATCCATGCCCCGTTTAGTGAAGGGGGGGAAGTCCCAATATGTCATGTGACACCACCATGACAACATGAGTTTGACACTCCTGGTCTAGAGTCAAGAGATTTGAACTAGGTTCACAGCCATAATGTAGCCTATGTAGACATAAGGCTCACCATGTCTCATTTCTTGATCACTTTCACAAATTACTTCTTAACTGCTTTTAGCAGTTAAGAAGTAGGAACTTTCATAACAGCAAGCGAAATACCTAGCAAAATAAGTTTAAATATAGCGCTATGGGTTTTTAAAAATTCTTTTGGAATAAATAGCACAAAAATATTTAAAATGTTGATTTTGGAAATTTACAAATGGATTAAAGGTCCAAATGAATTTGAAATAAGATTTGGAGATTAACTAAATGAATTCTTCCTATGGTAAAATATTGTACTTTTGAATTGTTCTTTTTTTAATGATAGGATGGGACTTTGAAGATTGGAAACAAAAGGAAACCAGAAGGAACTAAAATTACAATTAAAGGACATTAATTTTTACCTACTAATATAGAATGGAGCAAAATACATTCAATCAGATGTATTGAAGGAGATTTGTGAGCAATGGACTCAGAAGTTAATTAAAAACATCTCTGACACTATAGATAATCTATGTTTAAAAGATAATATCAAAGAGAAACAAGTTTTACTGCACAGACATGAGAATGATTTGAAAATGACAGGCTATGAAAATGATATGGGAAAAGAGGCTATACTAGAAGTCCAAATGAAATTGGCTGATATCTTAATAATTTAAAAGGGATATATAAATCATAAACCAAAAGAGTGACCTGGATAAATTGGATATGTTGGATTTACAAAAGAGTTTTGTTAAAGTTTTGAAGCATTTTGTGAGAAGAAACTCAGAAAAATGAAAAGAAATCAGATAGTAGAAAAGTATTTGAAGGGAATATAAGAAATGAAGATTGTTAGAAGTAAAAAAAAAAAAAAGGAATATAAAGTTGGTCTATTTGATCAAGGTTAGAATAGATAGGTTGTAATCTGTTAACTCTTAATCAATTTTTGCTGATCAGGACCAAATGATGTGGCTTTAAGGATATGTTTATAGATAGGAAGTAGGAAACAGAGAAAAGAAATCTTTTATTGCATTTTAAGAGGAGGTGATGTTGCTAAAATGTTGATACTTGTGATGAAGGGAGAAGTAATTTCCTTATATATTTCTTCTCTTTTCCTTTGCTATATTTTATACTATACTATCTTTTTTTCTTTCTTTCTTTAACTTTCTACTTTTCCTTTCCTTTTTCCATCTTCTATTTTTTATTTATATTCATTTATTTATTTTGAGTTGCATTAGTTCTCATCTTTTAATTGTAATGTTTTTAAAAATATTTTTTAAATAATATAGGGCTGTCTATTAAGGATTAGTTGCCAACATAAGACAGCATGTCATAGCATCTTGGGAAAGCTAAGCAATGACAGACCTTATATAATTTACTTGGATTTCAGTAAGGCATTTGATAAAGTAGACCATAACCTACTACTTGATAAGACAGAGAAATGTGGGTCAGACAGCATCACCACTAGATGGATTTGTTACTGGCTGACCAACTACATTCAACATGTAGTCTTCAATGGAATTGCATCTACATGGAAGAAAGTATGAAGCGGGGTACCCCAAGGCTCTATTTTAGGCCCAGTACTCTTCAACATCTTCACCAATGATTTGAATGAGGGATAGATGGGGAATTCATCAAATTTGCAAATGACACCAAACTGGTAGGAATAGCCAACACTCCAAAAGATAGTTCTAAGATACAAAAGGATTTTCACAGACTTGAACATGGGGTGCTCTCTAACAAAATGAAATTCAATGGTGAAAAAAGTAAGGTTCCACATTTAGGCAAGAAAAGCCAAATATACAGATCAGAGGTGGTATTCAGCAGATTCTGATCAGTTCTGGAGAACTGGTAGTGGAAATTTTGAGTAGTTCAGAGAACCGACAAACCACTTTTGACTGGCGATTTTACAGTATCCTTCCCCTGCCATGCCCACCAAGCCACGCCCACAAAACTGGTAGTACAAAAAATTGAATCCCACCACTGATATAGATATAGTATAAGTGGTACCTGGTTCAATAGTAATAACTGTGAGAGGGGCTTTGGAGTCCTAGTGGACAATGACTCAAATATGAACCAGCAGTTTGCTGCAGCTGCCAAAAAAAAGCCAACACAATTTTAGGTTGCATTAAAAAAGGGATAAAATCAAGATCAAGTGAAGTGTTAATACCATTTTATAATACCTTGATAAGACCACACTTGGAATACTGCACCCAGTTTTGGTCACCATGATGTAAAAAAGATGTTGAGAGTCTAGAAAGAGTTCAGAGAAGAGCAACAAAGATGATTAGGGGACTGGAGGGTAAAACATATAAAAAACAGTTGCTGGAACTGGATATGTATAGTTTAATGAAAAGAAGGACCAGGGGAGACATGATAGCAGTCTTCCAATATCTCATGGGCTGCCACAAAGAAGAGGGAGTCAAGCTGTTCTCCAAAGCACCTGGAGGCAGAACAAGAAGCAATGGATGGAAACTAATCAAGGAGAGAAACAACCTAGAACTGAGAAGAAATTTCCTGACAATTAGGACAATTAATCAGTGGAACAACTTGCCTCCGGAAGTTGTGAATGCTCCAATACTGGAAGATTTTAAAAAGAGTATGGACAACCATATTTATGAAATGGTATAGGGTTTTCTGCTTGAGGAGGAGGTTGGACTAGAAGACATCCAAGGTCCCTTCCAATTCTGTTATTCTGTCAAAAAAAGAAACATGGAGATGCTCATGTATCACCAATAATCAAATTCAACTCATATGAAACTCACAAATAAGATTAAATTCTCAAAAGCTTCTCAAAAACACATGGTTATTACACCTTTCTAGTAAAAGTACATATAGTAACTACCATAATCAACATGAACCCACCTGCAATTTAAATAACATAAGTAACCGTCAAGTTTTACTCATGTGCTGATTAATAGCAATAACACTTAGACTTACAGAATATACTGCTTCACAGTGCTTTACAGCCTTCTCTAAGCAGTTTACAGAATCAGCATATTTGCCCCAACAATCTGGGTTCTCATTTTACCCACCTCAGAAGGATGGAAGGCTCAGTCAAACTCTGAGCCCAGTAAGATTTGAACTGCCAAACTGTAGTCACCTGGCAGTCATCAGAAGTAGCCTGCAGTGTTGCACTCTGCGTCATCAAGGCTCATTAAGCAGAGTTTTCAATCCAATATTCCCTCTTCACCCTCTATTCTTAAATATCAAGGAAGTTCTGTTTTAAGACTATGTACATAAAAAGGACAGGCAAGATTGCATGTGGTAGGGAGTGTTCATAGTTGACAATATAAGATGGATCACATTTTAAACAACAGACACTTGATTTGTCACATGAATCTGTGAGCTGGCAAAAAACCCTCAAATAAAGCTTTGTTTACAAAGTAATAAAATGGAATATAAATGTTAGCCATGGGGAAATAAATCTATCTTTGTTTTAAAAGTTTCTCAGAGAACGATGTCTGGATTGTCCTTCATTTTTCACATTTAATAAAATCAAAATTACTTTTTAAAAGATTATGTAAAGCAGCAAATACCACAGCACTTCTTTGTTAGCTTATTGAGTTAAGGGTCTCTGTGAACTGTGCTAACAGTAGGGCGCATGGAAAGACTAAGGATGACTCAATGCTCTGACTTTTCACATTGTAAGAGAGATTGCTCTGCTTGCCTTTTTCTTTTCTTCAGACTGATAAGAATTCCTAGCAGAAGCTTCATTATTGGAATGTTTGGGGTGATTGTGCTGGGGCTGGATCCACCCACTGGTTCTTCTCTGCTCACCTCCATCATATTATATGTTAGTAACCATCAAGGCAGCTAAAGGATGGGATGATTCAGCCATGATTCACTTTATCTAGAAGAAGAAGAAGGAGGAGGAGGAGGAGGAGGAGGAGGAGGAGGAGGAGGAGGAGGAGGAGGAGGAGGAGGAGGAGGAGGAGGAGAAGGAGAAGAAGAAGAAGAAGAAGAAGAAGAAGAAGAAGAAGAAGAAGAAGAAGAAGAAGAAGAAGAAGAAGAAGAAGAAGAAGAAGAAGAAGAAGAAGAAAACTATAAAACTATAAAACTTTCCTATTCAAGTTAAGGATTTCCAATTATTTGCTGGGATCAGCTTGTAGGTTTCAAATGTAGCTGAAAGAAGAGGCGGCCAGATAAGTTTTAACTGGAGCTCTTGATTAAGTCTTTGGGGAATTTAGTAGCAGTTACATTTTAAGATAGGTTAATTGTCATCATAGCAGAAAGCGTTCCAACTGCCAATAGAGAGATAATAAATTTGGAATGGTGGAGCGATTGGGCCATCAATAAATTGGCTACATTCCATACTCTTTTGAAAACACACTGGAGGAAAGCAAAGAAGGAGAAGTGTATTATATGCACTAGCTGAATTCTGATCATTGTATTATCTGTCTGGAAAAGGCATTACTTCCAAAAACTGCATATATTTCTATCCTTATTCTGTAAAGATTAAAATGAAAAATTGGTATGATTGACAAGAACTGGATGTGGTTCTCTTGTCAGAGCTGTGGCAATGTGATCTAGATAGAACATGGTCAGATCATGCCCTAAACAGCCATGGCATTCTCTGGTCCCTCTATCCAATGCAGAAAGACAGGACCTATTAGATTGGTCTGCTCTCAGCAACTGATTAGCCTTGATGGGTTTCAGAGGAACTTGGAGATTGTTTCTCCTGCTCTGCTGTATGGTCCATTTGAATGCTTGGTCATTGTTTGGAATAAGAAGTCTGCTGAGGTCTTAGATTAGATCACAGCTATGCAACCTCTCTCCTTTTGTGGAACCCATTACTCTCCATACTTGAAGAACTGAAGGAGATAAACAGGTGAGTGCCATTAGTGGCAGTAAGAATAGAAAAATGAAAATACTTCTCTGCCCTTATTGCCTATGCAGATAGCCATCTGGTAGCCTTCTTTAGGTGAGATCTCTTGAGTAGAGGGATTCAGAAATCCTCTTAAAAGGCTGTGTGGAAGAATTTGCTGAGCATCTGTTGCATTAAGTGACTCTAATTTATTTACAGCAGCAGTGTCAAACTGGATTTCTTAAAGGGCCAGATCAGCATTGAAGTTGTCCTCCATGGGCCAGCTGGGCAGGGGGGAGATAGGACAGACAGCAGACTGGATGAACACCTCCTGCAGCACCCTGCTGGCCAAGGCAAAAAACACCCCTTGTGTCCCATTTTCACTAGCAGAGGCACCATGGGCCGGTCCTTTGCTATTTCCAGGCCAGCCCTGTGGGCCAGATCTAAGTATCTTATGGGCCACATCTGGCCCACAGGCTTTCAGTTTGACACCTTTGATTTACAGTTTAATGCAGCCCTTGTTGCAAATGCTAAGGAAATGCTGAAGAAAGGACAGAATCCTGCCTTGCAATCTGGGAATGATTTAAATTGTTGGGAGGCTGAGGAAGTAGACAGAGTCCATATGGTCACCATCTCTTTAGATTCATGTCCCTTCTGGCTAAGTACCTGGGTTGGCATGCTGTGAAGGTGGGTTCTAGTCAGGGGTAGGATTCAAATTTATTAACAACCAGTTCTGTGGACGTGGCTTAGGTGGTCATGTGACTGGGTGGGCATGGCTTGGTGGTCATGTTATTGGGTGGGCGTGGCCAACTCAATATCACTCACATCGAGGCACACATCTCCTCGCCTGGCCTCTCATGACTGTGGGGATGCTGCAACAATTGTAAGTCACTTTTTTCAGTGCCATTGTAACTTTGAGTGGTCACTCCACACAAGCAAAGTGCCAGCAAAGAAGGGAAAAAAAAAACTCCAGAGAAGTTCCTGAGACAGGAAGTCTAGTCTTGCCAAGAATGTAATAAGGGTTAACAGAGAGGCAGTTTCTGTAAGCAACACCAGAATGTTTCCTTCCTGCCTTCCTTACAGGATTAGGCCAGTAATTTCTTCTAACAACCAGTTCTCTGAACTGCTTAGAATGTTAACAACTGATTCTAGTGAATAGGTGTGAACTGGTAGAATCCCACCCCTGGTTCTAGTGCTAGTTGTATAAGGGGAGCTCTTCCTCTGCCTTCTCAGAAGCTCTAGTCCCCCACCCTATGAAATAGCTATGCTTGTGTAACACCAAATGTGATCTCTTTTTAAATATTAATATTTTATTATGAAGCATTTTTAATGTTTATTTTTTTATATTCAGTTTTATTGTATGTCATCAGTAGTCACATTCGTGAGATGGGGAGCTCAATAAATGTGACGAATGAATGAATGAATGATCTGATTAATTCTGAGAAAGAAAATTCTGAACAGGTTAGTTAGTATAGTTCTACCTTTGTAGAGTCATGCTGTCTTTTTTAAAAAAATAGAAAGAATGCAGCATAACAACATAGCATGTTAGTTTTGTTTTCAGTTCTCAGTCTGCTATGGATCTCCATAATCATATGAGAGAATTATTCCCAGACTTGAGGGAAAAGGCCTCTCTTATAATAAAATGGATAAAAAGATGTGTCAACTATTTATTCTTCTTTTCCACTTGACTTAATAGAGGAATGTTTATTATTCTTGAACCCATGACTGAAGAGCCCTTGATTGAATGACATTCTTTTGCATTCACTATTTTGCATTCACTGTTAAGAGCCTTTACTGGATCATGGTAATCTCTATTTATTCTATGTGTTTAGTAAAAGTGAAGATTATCAAAGGTTGGCTTTGAACTATCTTGGATAAATTAGGAAGTAGAAATGGTAGCAGTTTGAAAAGACCCTAAATGATATGACATTGTGCTTTCCAAGGTGGTGCCTCAGGTCACATGTAATATAAATTACAGTAAATTCTAATTGTACTGTACGTATAAAGTTTGAGGAATGCTCTGTGGTTGACAAGGCCACAGTGCCAAGTATAAATTCAAAGATTACATTCTTGGAAGTTTATAGAGCTTATAAGAAGTAGGTAAAACAGCCTTGTTTGTAAATTTATTGAACCATTAAGGCCCTTTTAGGAAACCTTGAGGAATATTTCAGATGAAGGTTGGGTTTACACATTGTGGTGAGTCATGATTTATTCAACCAAGGATAGATGAACACACCACAGCAAATTTATATAACATGCTAAGAAATAATGGATCACAAATCACCATAGCAGAACAGATACAATATGATAATAGAAAACTAGACATACAATTATCCTTCAAATATAATTAGTGCAATAGAAAAACCAGGAATAAAAATATAACAAAACTAGGGTTTTCCATAGGAAGACTCTTTAGTATTTATATTGGGTCTAGTTTCTGTCTTCAGAGAAATGAAATGATAGCTAGTGATAGCCTATTCATGACCTAAAGAAGAAAGATCATACTATCTTAACCCACCTACCCACCCAATACTTTGATCAATATCAAAGTATCAAGACCAAAATTTATTCAGGTTTCATTTCCTTTGGATAAAGTGATCTTGGCTTGACATACAACACTAAGCTATAGTTTGTTTAATAATGTTTATTTAGTAAAGCATCTAAAGATCTTCTAATATGCAGGTCTCATCTAAAGATCTTTTAAAGGCAGGTCTCATCTAACCAAGACCAAATTGTATTGCCTCAAATCAGATTTCCATAGAAGTGTCACCCAAAAGTATTTTCCAGAACTTAAAGCTAAACCACTTCTTCTCCGAAGACCATTCCAGTTTTTTCTTGTACTTTTTGAAAATCTTACTGATTTGAATAATATTCTAAGCTGAGATAGGAAAAAAAGGATATATATTGCAGCGATTTCTTATATGTCTCAATAATTGAGAAATTACTTATTAGTTGCTTATTAACCAAAAAGTTATATCTGGAGGCCACTGAGAAACATGCAGTCATTCAATTCTCATTTCTCCTCTTTTGTTATGAATAAGAATGTGGTACATTCAAAAACTGGTCACCCCTCCTTAAGGATACTCTATCTTAATTTTTAGCTTGCACTTAAAGTCCGCTAATCTCCATTTTGGGCAATTCCCTATGAATGCTTGTCTCATGTGGCTGTTCTGAGTTGTTTCAACCACCTTCAGAAATTTCAGTCTGCATTTCAGGGGCTTAACAATGGGGCCAGGGGCAGTCAAGACCATAATCATTTCAAGATCTGATGTGTAATTTCCTTGTTACTAATCCTTCCAATCCTGCAATGGGCCAGTCTAGCCATGCCTGGCAGGGACACTGGTACCAGCTGGAATGCTGAGAACCAATTATAAGTGCCATTTGTCTAGTGCCATTGTAATTTTGAAGAGTTGTTGAACAAACTGTACTTTTATCTGGTCTGTCTGTACTGGTACTAAGGACACTCTTTGAGCTTGTTTTTCCCCTTGTTGCTCTTATGCTTCAATAATCAAAGCAACAGTGGAACAGATTGTCCTTTCTTTCCATTTTCCTCTTGTAAGCCCATGGTAACAAAGACTAAATGATAATTCCATTCATAGAAACATAGCAGTGATGTGCTTATATTACACCTTTTTTTTAAGGAGAAAGGTGTATTTGCATTGCTGTAGGCATGAGATGGAAAAGCAAGGGATACAGCCTTGGTAGAAACCCAGTTGGGAGATGAATGTGCCAAATGGATGTGCCAAATAGATGAAGACAGCTATTATTGGATTAATCCGAAGTTTTTAAAAATGATATCTGCTTACCAGTGGAGAAGTAGTAGCTTGGCCACACCCCTTGCTAGAGGGGAGGGGTTGTGGCATACCAGCACTTCAGCCAATCAGAACAGGGACTGCTGTTAGAATGATACAAAGTACTGGAGACCATCCACACTGGAGGGCTCTGGTTGGAAAATAGTAGTTTTGAATGAAAGTGTTGGAAGAAATATCCTTCCAGATTCAGTTCCAACATGGCTTGGAGATCCTGGGTGAAAAGGATGATCACATATTCCAAGATGTTGGGTGAAGGAAAAGAAAGGGCAAGATCTTGCCCCTTCTTTTCCTTTACCCAACATCTTGAAGTATGTGATCGTCCTTTTCACTTTGGAGCTCCAAGCCACATGGTCCTCTCCACCATTAAACCATCTTTCCAAGCAGTCACCATGTTTCCAGTGTCTTTCTTCCCCACTTGGAACTGAACCCAGGTTGGGATAGGTTGGGATAGGAACCCAGGTTGGGATATTTCTTCCAACAAAAGGTTGGTAGAGGTCAGGCAGTGTAAACATGTAATAATGAATTCAGTTCATTCAGAACTGAAGAAGCTTCTTGGATGAAAAGCAACACGTTTTCAAGGAAAAACAAAGAAAGTCCAGTTGTCTTTTGAAAAAACACTTTGGGGACAACCATGACCTAGATGACTGAGAATCTCCCTAGACAATAAATATTGAACATCAAACATAGGTTGCATTGGCAATTAGCTGCATTGGCAATTGGGAGGAATATCATGTCATTTGTTCTTGCACTTGGGAAGCAGAAAGTGCAGATGTGTTGTCAAAAATATCATAGTGGTAGTGCAGAGATGGACAACTGATGGCCCCCAAACTTCTATTGTACAGTTCCTTGAATTCTTTCTGGCTGTATTGCCAAATGTCTGTTTTCTAACCATTTGGGAGGGGGATGGAAAGTGTTAGTGCAAACCTAAAATAGACTTAACAGCAAATTTTTTTTGGGGGGGGAAACCAAAAATAAAGGGAAATCCCAGCCCCATCCATGTGATGACACATTTGCAGCATCATCACTGGATCCACTGCAACCCTCAGCCTTCCAAAGAAAGAGAAGAAATTAAATGAGTCCCTGCCCTCTGCAGCCATCCCTATATCAGTGTAACACAAAGTCCCCAGAGGAAATTTTAGGTTCTCCTGACTTTTATGAGGAATGTGATTGTTTAGTGAGTCCCCACTCTGCTCTTACATCCTGATCTTAAAGGAAAAAGACATTTAATCAAGTTACCAAGGATTTATTCTGAGCTTAGTTGAAGAGGGCGTCTCCTGCCTAGCTTCTAATTCCTGCAACAAAATGACTCATTCACCCCAATTTGCTTTAATTACTTGGAAATCTTCTGACTTGAATGTGACCTTTCCTGGGAATGGACTGTTTCACCTTCTGAAGCTAAATCAGGCACATGTCTCTACTTCCTCATGAGGCCTTTGAGATTAGAGGCTTTATGTGGAATTTCTCTTATTCCAGTAAGACATTGTTACCAAGATTCTTCTCATAAAACACTCAGATGGTTCCTTTCCACATCACAAGAACCAACCATTCTACTATTCTCCAGGCTGCAACATGGTTCCTAGTTCTTAGATCAGATCGTCATACTATATACTGAAATCATGGCAAGATTTTCTGTCTTATTACACAGTATAGATCCGTGATGGCGAACCTATGGCACGCATGCCACAGGTGGCATGCAGAGCCATTTGTGTGGGTATGTGAGCCTTGGCCAAACTTACTTGCACTGCACATGTGCATGCCTCCCAGCTGATTTTCAGCCCATTTGAGGCCATTTTCACCCTCCAGGAGGCTTGAGGAAAGCCTCTGTAGCCTCAGAGGGCTGAAAAACAGGCCAGTTTCAGCACTTCCAGTATTTCCGGAAGGCCCATTTTTCGGCCTTCCGAGGCTGCAGAGGCTTCCCTCAAGCCTCCAGAAGGGCAAAAACAGCCTCAAATGGGCCAAAAATCATCTGGGTGGCACATGTGCAGAGCAGGTAAGGGGGCAGGCGGGGTATTGCATGTGCATGTGGAGAGGGGCAAGGCACATTGCATTGTGGGTGCAGGCAAGCGTGCACACTTTCAGCACACTATAACAAAAAGGTCACTGGTATAGATTACCAATCTCTATTTTTGATTCCTACAGGATATTGACTAGTATCAAACCCATGGTCGCTCTGTGAAACCACCATAAAAATAACAATCCTTCCCATATGGAAGCATCAGCATCATATCATGGAGCAGCCATATGGCTCATCTGAATCATGCAGAAAATCCACACATCTGTACTAGTTGCTCAGCAGTTGATGTGGAGCTTTTCACATACAACAGAAACAACAACAACAACAACAACAACAACAACAACAACAACAATAGTGAACCTGCATTGATCTGGTAGGTATGTCCAGAATGTTCTAATTTTGCATCTGTGTTTGCTTTATTTTTGATATTCCTTGACATATGCATTATGAAGATTTCTACCTGATAAGATAATAAGCTCCTGAAGCCGTTTTCATTAGAACATGCAGAAATGCTGAAGATGCTCTTTTTTCTGTGATTCTCACTTGAGTATGTATTATTCTTGATCTTCTGGTGAGGTTGGCATGAATCTTTTGTCACATAGCTAAGGGTTACCCAAAGCCAATATCTTACTTCACAGGGTCACCCTTTCTTGACACTGATGATATCAGTTACATGGCCTGAAAGGTAGATATTAATTTACACCTGAACTGACAGAACAGCCTTTGCTGAAAAAAAAAACCTTCTACCTGTAGTAGGTAGGCCCAGATAGAAGACATTGATAGTGTGTAAAAAAAATAGTGTTGGTGCAGCTTTCGTTTTCCATCTCCTCAAGTGCACTTCTCCCGAGAATACATAAAGGCCTCTCTTACCATTTCAATTATCTGTGAGAGGAGAAGCTGACATGCCATGAGATTTCTATTCTTTCTTCTTTTTTTCCAGTCCAGAGCAGCTAAAGTCACAATTTTCTGGTTCATGTTAAGGCTGCTGGCCCGAAACACTCCGTGACAACATCGTTCTCTTTTCAAAGGCTCTTTTGTACTAGGACACAGTTCAAGGAATCTTTCAGAGCCCTGCAAAAAACACTCGGCACTTGTCACTACACGCTTTACAGATAAAGAGGCAGCTCTTCTGCCACAATGTGGCAATGTGTGTGAGGACGGGTGGAAAAACAGACATGTGTCTCTGTGTGTATACTTCGAGAGCCAACTGCAACACATTTTATATATGATAAGCATGTCCCTAATACCTAATGCATAAATCAATCCCCACCCCTACCTTCCTGTTAGCAGCAACACACAGGCAGCCTCCAAACCATTCAGGGGGCAACTTTTTATAATCAGGTCTTATAATCAAACCAAACCAAAAACAAACACTGAAAACCTCTAGACTAAATTTAGTTTAGGTGAAAACCCCCAATACCCTAATCAGTCTGTCTCCCCAAAGAAGACAAAAAAAAAAAAAAGAAGAAGAAGAAAATCTACATTTAGGCCACAGTCCCAAGTTATTTTGCAACATATCCCTCCGAGCATGCTCCTTGTTAAAGTCAGTGCTTGCCTAACCAAAAGATTGTCTACCCCTGCAGGGGATTAATTTAGGACCTTGGTCAGAGATTAAGATAAGAAGCTTCTGGAGCACATGGCTAGATTTCTCCCCCAGGAAAACAGCATCTGCCTATGGGAGTTTCCCAAGCAGATGATGAAAGGTTAAAATTATGAGACCCTCTCAGTTACTGCTGAATTTTTCGGGACAGAAATACATCCTGTTTCTGAGAAAATGCTTAAGGTTACAGGAGTAAGCACAAAATGTCCAGCCTCCACACTGCCTGCCTTTAATCCTGCGCTGGCAGCAAAAGAACTCGACACACGTAGTAATCTAATGCCAATATTTTCTGATTTTGCAGAAAACATTGACTTTGTGAGTTTGCCTGGAAACTACCTATGCCCATTCCAATGTCGTTCCTGAGCTGTTCAGAAAAGCAAATAGGGAAACCCAGGTTTGTGTCAGCAGAAGAACATGTTTCTTGCAGCCTCCTTCTCTGCCCACATGCTGGGAATGGAGAAGCCTGAAAGAAGGGTGCGACACTGATAGCAATTAGGATGGGGTTCATTTGAAACCATGAGCCAGAAAGGCAGAGAAAAATCACTCAAGGTCCGGCAAGATGTGAGTTTGCATGTCTTTGTGTTGTGTGCAAAAAAGGAGAAGCAACCTCAAAGCTGAGACCCAACCAATATTTGTCCCTGAAGGGAAGAATCTCCAGGGAAATTTCTGATCCCCTGAAAGACATCTTGGGGTTCCTACTTTCCTGCCAGTTGAGACAGGACATAAAGTTGCAAAGGAAAAATCTAATACCTAGCCCCAAACACTGCAATACGCAGATTTTAGCACAGGAAGTTCAACTGGGTCGGTCTCTGACCACTTCCATTCCTGTGGATATCTTCATTGTTGCCACCACCCCTCAAAAGATTGAAAACAGCACAAGCTGGTCAGTGCTCTTCCAGATGATTCATCGGGGAGTGCAAACTCTATGCACTCGGTACTTTGCCCCTCCCTCCCTCACCCTCCCATTTCAAGCTTTATTTCATAATGTGTACATTGCTCCGATCTTTTCTCCTAGACCGTGGTGATCATCAGTGGGGAACTGATCACCGGTGGGGAAATGGGAGAGTCTGGGTTGGCCCAGGAGGTGGGTTGCCCCAGCAGCTCTGAACACTTTACAGGAGCAAAAAGGAAGACACTTTCATTGCTGTTTCAAATACGTTGCAGCCTGGCTGAAAATAAATTAGCTCATCTCGTGACCATTGCTGATGCTGTGGGAGTGAGAGATTCTGGAACCAGTTTCAGCTGGCACAGAGTCCTTGGGTGGAGGTTTCCATTGTTTTGTGATCCCCCACAGTTCTAATAGATTCACAGAGGCATTATAATGTCTCCCCAGTCGAGAATAGAATGTCTTTCTAATTGACCATTAGTTTGTAGGAACAGTTAGGACAACCATGACCAGTATTTCCACTTATAGGGAAGGCATCACATTCAGGAAAGCTGCATTAAATATTCCCACCACGGATTATGCTCCTTCCTGCCTGTCATCTCTAGTGCATTCCCACGTTTGCTTTCTGTACAGCCTCATGTTCTGTGGAAAGAAAGCATTCATCATGTTGCTACATTCCCAGAAGCTTGCTCAGGGAGCCCTATTTATGGCTGAAAGCCTGCTGAAAGAGCTATGGCCCTGTTATTCAGCATGCTGTGCCAAGCCCGCATAGAGATTGGGTTTCTACTGACAGGGTGCCAGGCACGTCTGTTTCCAGGAACCAGCAGCCGTATTTAGCCTCCGGCTGCACATGAAAGACTGGAGTCGGAAACGTGACATTGTGTCAACATTTGAGGCAGGTCAGAGCTGGGTGAGACCATGAAAACAAGCCAGGAGAGGGGAACTTAACACACCCTGTCTGAACAGTCCAAGTGCGAAGGCGGTGTGCAAAGCAGCCCCCTCACAGGCTGATAACTCCAGCTGCACAGAGACGCTTTGAAGCTTCCTCCCTCCCTCCCTCTAATCTGATCCTTGTTTTTCAGCCAGGACAGAGTATACTTGCATTCTGAGGATCATTTTGGGTGGAAACTGCTTCATGGCAAAAGGAAGAGGACAGGCAGGAATAGGATGGCAAGTTAGCATAGATATTTGTATCTGCTGAGCTGGTTATATAACAAGAGAGCGCTTCTGTAGGATTTTCCAAGGGAGGAAATCAGAGCACTGTGCAAACAGCCTTTTACCTAAACACAATTTTCTTCTGGGGATAAGTAAATATTTATTTGTGTGGCAAATTAAAACACACACAACACACAGAGAGAGAGAGAGAAAGAGAAAGATAGAGACATAGACAGACATACCATGGGAGTATCTGAATCAAAACTTTCCCATGTTTACCTATCAGGGATCTTCAGACTCACTCTGTGTGTGTCTCTCTAATATAAATACATTTGCTTTTATTAATGGGATACTTGGCTACAAGGTCTTTTTTAAAAAAATTAAGGGATTATTTTAAGGTATCCTTACTATATGCCTGTTAGTCTGCATTGGGATGGGTTGTTGTTTTTTTTGCCCCCTCTTTGTTTCTTTCCATGTCTCTAAAGATGAATTATCTTGAAATCGTTTGTGTATATCTACCCACCATACTACAAGTATTCATTGACTTACAAGTTTGTTTAATGACCAAAGTTACAGTGGTACTAAAAATAGTGACTTATGACTGTTTACTTATGACTATTGCAGCATTCCCATGGTCATGTGATCAAAATTCAGGTGCTTGGCAACTGACTCCTGTTTATGATGGTTGCAGTTTCCTGGGGTCATGTGATCACTTTTTGCAAACTTTTGACAAGCAAAGACAATGGAGAAGCCAGATTCATTTAACAATCCTGTTACTAATTTAACGACTGCAGTGATTCACTTAACAAATGTGGCAGGAAAGGTCTTAAAATGGGGCAAAACTTAACAATTGTCTCCCTCAGCAACAAAAATTTTGGTCTCATTTGTGGTTGTAAGTCAAAGACTACCTCTTTTCTTTTTCACGGTAAGTACCAAAAAGGAATAAGAAATAGTAACCCAAGGAGACGAGACAAGAAATGAAAAGGAAACACAGCTAAATCTAATTCAGTTTCATTGCATTTGCACCAAGACAAATTCCTTATGTGTCCAATCACACATGGCCAATAAAGAATTATATTCTATTGACTATGGACAGTGGACTTTTCTATCCCAGCAAACCATCCTTGCTTCCATCATTTCAAATATTACCTTTAGCTCTATAAACTTCTCACTCTTCCTTTTTGGTGATGTCATCAATTCCATCCAACCATTATGCTTAACTTCCCTTTCAACCCAATCATTCCTCTTTCTTGTAATGATTTTGCATTTCGGTGATCATTTATTCTTTGTACATGAGCAGAAAATCTCAGCACATTTCATGCAGGCCTCTCACTTTTGTATTCAATCCATATTCATTGATAGCTCTCAATACTTGTCTCCTCTTGTTTTATCATACACAGTTAAGTACTCAATTCCTGGTGTATTCAAAATACACTTTCATATACAGGCATTTTTGTTTCTTTAAACAAAACAAACATTTCTTGGATGCTGCAAAAGATCATGAGTTATTCACCACTTTTCTACTAATTTTAGAAGATCTTAAAATGCCTCTGTTCATTTTTCAATCTTTACTAAACATTCTACTAGATGCATACAATCATCTGTTTGGTCTAATCTTTTCTGTTTATGCATTACTTTCCGTGTAAAACACAACTACTGTGATCTTTTCAGATTTCTTTCAATACCTCTGGTATGTGTGAGTACACTAGATATAATTCCTTGTTGATAAGATGCAGCTAATGGTATGTTGGCTTCAGTAGTGGGATTCAAAAAATTTTACTACTGGTTGTATGAGAGCGTGCGCACAGCATTAAAAACCTGCCCATTTCAAGCTTAAAAATTTACCTTCTATGTCAGTGTTAGTGAGTAAAACAGCTGAGGCATGGCAGTCTGCTCTACTGTGCAAATCAGCTGAGCTGAAAAATGCAAAAATATAGGACAGGATAGGGCAGGGGAAGGTGGGCGGGGCCAGCTGATTGTCTGAGCTACTGGTTCGCTAGAACCAATCCAAATCAGCAGCATCCAACCACTGATTGGCTTGCAAAGTAGTGTCTAGGATTCTAGTTTGCCCAGAACAGCATGAGCCTGTTAGAGTAAAACTGGGCTTTAGTTGCTTTGAGACTTACTGGTTAAAATGTGCTACCATCCAGAACTGAATACTATGGAATGATAACATGGTTATCTTAACATGTTGTGTCTGAGGCTGTTTGTAATGCTTGCTGAAAAACCATCCATAACCATCCTCACTCTTGCATGGAACCCTTAACTGTTGTAGCCTCTACTTCAGTATTGCAATACCAACACTGTCTATGCTGTTTTTGCTCCATGTATATAGAGGGTAACTAAGTAAAGTACAATCATATGAAGGGTTGTTGGTTGTTTTCTTTCAGACTGCACTGATGATGTTACATAGTTGGGTAATGAAATATATGCAAGAAAACAGCCAAGCATAGAGAGCACCAAGGATCTCACAGTTCAGCTGTAACATTCTCTTGTATTAGTTGCGCAAGGATATTAGTAGACAAGGAGCTTACTATTAAATATTAAATGGAACTGCATTATGCATAGTTCAGTCCTAAATATTGGAAGAGTTAATATACTGGCAACATCTCTGAGAGTTAATTAGATGCATGCAATGGCATATATCGTCAGCATTGTCTTTGACTTTTCCTTCCTAGAAAAGCAATTGTGCATGCAGCATCACCTGAAGTAAATTACAAGTTATTTCCCATTCAAATTTCAAAAGAAGCTAAGTATGTTATTAGAAACTCCTCTTCCAGTAACAAGTTACAGGGATTACCAGAAGTGGGTATGTCATTAGAGTTTTCTTAATTATTTGTTACAATTATATCCTGTCTATTTTCTGAGATATGAGGCTCTTTCTTAATTTCTATACCCACCATAACGATTCACTAAGCTGGGCTGCAGGAGGACAGCTGTCCCTGAGATATCCAGTCAGTTTTGTATTGGTTGGAACTTAAGTCTGAATAAAACTTATTCCAACAGTTTTATTGCTACACAATACTGGCTGATATTTTGCTAGAATCAGCAATGGAAATGTTGGTGGGATGCAATCTAAGTTGTTCACCAGGACCAAAGGTTTATTCTTCCAAACTTTCAGAGCCCATCCTCAGGGAACTTCTCTCCAGAATATCAAATGCTAGTATTGTATTTCAGTTTCTTTTGAGTCAAAAGAAATGGCTATTAACAACATGAATGTATATCTGCAAAGAATATATCTGTTACATGTTGTAACAGAAGTGAGGATTATATTTGCACAATATTGGAAAAATGAAGAAACACTGCAAGATGAAGAGATAATTAAGAAGATACTATACTGTGCAGAAATGGATAGATTGACAGTGAAAATTAAGCAAAAACAGAGTACTATCAAACATTTTACCAGTAGCTGGAAAAAAGAGGTTGAGATTAAGAATCTAATCAGCATTGTTAAGCAAATTAAATACCCAGACAACATGTTTATTAAGCACTAAGAAATGTAAATAATAAAAAAAAAAATCAATATTTTTTTTTTGCGGAAAGAGAATCTTTTGAGTCAAAAGAAATGGTTATTAACAATGTGAATATCTGCAAAGAAAAACAATGCCGATGCCAACAGAACAACAGGAGGCTTAAAAATAAATGTCTTGTGTGAGAGAGACAAGGATTCAAAACTAAAATTGCAAAATTGATTCAGAGTTATCTAGGGTGAACAAAGTAGTACAGGAACCTCATATCAAATTGAATTTGGTGCAGCTGCCCAGAACCATTTCCTTTACAGAGAAAGCAATACATTCATTACATCCAGACAAATAATGGAAATGTGTTGTAAAGTTTATAGCAATGGTCTCTGAAAACAGCATGGCTAATTTCTGAGGCAGCACATGTCTCCCATCTATATTATGGGAAACACAACCACTTTTTAAAATATGTTTTTCAAAGTTGGCAACTTTAAATATGTTTTAAACTTGGCTGGGGAACTCTGAAGTCCATATATCTTAAAATTGCCAACTTTGAAAAACTTGATTTAAATTAAGTGTGATCTCTCCCTCCTTGATTTCAGAAGCTTAGAGGTTTAAGTAACAAAAGAGGAGTGAGTGAACTCTGAAATAAGGACTTCTTTTTGCTTTAGGGTTGCCTCTTGAAAAAAGCACCTTTGGGACAACCATGACTTGGATGACTAAGAATCCCCATAAACATTTAGTGGTCTCCTAAGAGTCTTGCTGGTCTTCAGAGCTGACCAGTTCCAGATGTATTCAGATGAGGCTGAAATTTTTGTGCATTTCAAGGACTAGATGAGTCTATAACTCAACTTTGTATGCTTCGTATCTTAGTTTAAACTGTGGCAGCCTCTTTGAAAATATCGCCCTTCATTCGGGATTGTTGTTATCTACTTTTAGACTAGAATGAAATTATGAATTCAACTGTTTCCTACTTAGCTCAGCCAGATGGACAGAGAAAGCATGCTGGATTGCTATTAGAGATATGTCTTTTTAATCATACATGCTTGCTATGAAGTATATTTATTTTATAAATTTATTTTAGATAGGTTGGAACTTGCCACATTGATCTGTGCATCTGGTAACTTCCAACTTTGATTCCTTTTAATGTGACAGGTATGATTTGAAACCTTCAATTATATAGAAAGCAACTGCCTATACCTTGTAACAGCAATGGACAGGCACGTCCTTCATTTACATCAGAAATCTTTTAGATCATTGATGACTTTTTGCTTCTGAATTCTAAAAACTCAAGACTCAAAAAATGTTTAGATTACACTTACCCATATGAACCCGTAGACCAAATCTTGTCATATCAAGATTTTTATTCTTTTATGTTTGTGTGTGTGTACCTTCAAGTCAGTATTGACTCCTGCTAACTTCCTGGATTAATGCTTGTACTTTTCTTGGCATGGTTTCTGAAGTGGTTTGCCATTGCCTCCTTCTTAGGACTGAGAGAGAATGACTTGTCCAAGATCACCCAGCTGGCTTTGTGTCTAAGGTGGAATTACACTTCTAACCTGGCACCTGAACCACTACAGCAAATTCTCTATTGATAGAATATAAAAAGTGAGAAAAGAAAATATAAGAAAATTAAAGTGTTTGGACCAAAGATACTTTTTAAAAGGGGCAACTGGACTTTCTGTTTTTCTTTGAAGATGTTTCACTTCTCATCCAAGAAGCTTCTTCAACTCCGACTGGATGGTGGGGAATGAAACATCTTCAAAGAAAAACCAGAAAGTTCAGTTGTCTCTTTGAAAAAAAAGCACCTTTGGGATAACCAAGACCTGGATGACTGAGAATCTCCATAGACAAAGTGTTTGGAGTGACCATGTAAGGATTTCAATTCTGAATGTGATTTGAGTGAATGGTGAATTATTTAGAGGTTAGCCAATTGAAAAATTGGCTCGCCATTGAGGTAAGCTAGGAAGATCTGCTGATGTGATTGCTCTGCAAGCAGTAGCTTGTCCTGCTGTAGTTCAGTGGCGCCACTATTTGGCACCAAGGGGGATGGGCTCTGCCTTTTGTTCTTCTGAAATGCCTTTGCCTTTCCTTTACAATCAGAAACAAGGACATGCCTTTAAGGCAAAAATGATATACAGGGCAGTTCCAGGGCCACATTCATTCATTCTGAAGGGACAGTGATGGCAAACACAGGACAACCACTTGTTTTTCACCCAAAAAATAGCAATGCAGAAAAGACAGTCAAGAGGTAGGTAACATTTATGATACACCTGAAATTTAGAAAAAAATTACCATTTAAATAGAAATTTAATAAGAGAGAAAGGGAACCCAAGCAAATGCTCAATCTGTCTTTCAATTGCCAAAATCTCATGAGCAATTTCTTATGCCACTTGTGTTTTTAGCAGACTTAGTTTGGAGCTCCCTTTAGAAGAGGGGTATCCAACTTGAGTCATCACAGCCACATGATATATTGGGACTTTTCCCCTCTTTGCTAAACTGGGTGGGGGCAGGGGCAGCATGTGACACATCCGGTCTGTGGGCCACGAGTTTGATACCCCTGCTTTAGAGTGTTCCTTGTTTTTTAAAGGGAGGGGAATTATACTGTATCTGATATGTAGCTGCCAAATATTTCATTCATCCTTGAAGGCCATCCTTTGGGATCTTTTTGACAACTAAAGTTAGATATGTAGTATCAAGGGTGAGGGCCCTGAGGGGCCCAGCTTATGGAATTATCTCAACGAGACATGGCCAGGTGGCCGTATTAATCCATTGACATCATCCTGAAATAATCTTCTTCTTCCAGGCAAATCTTGGAGACATCTAAAATAATATCTCATTATACCAGGATAGTACTTGTAGTTCCTATTATATATTAATCTTTTTTAAAAATTGTTTTTCCCATTTTACATAGCTTTGCCCAAGAGCATTGTTATCACATGAAATAGAAACAAAACAATGCATAGAACATGAGGCCACTGTAACCCCATATCTTTCATTTAAAAAAGGTAATGAGGCACATGATTACATTCTTACAATAGTGCAAGTAAGCCACATGGGAAACGGATAGGTAGTTGTAGCCCTTTGATGGTATGGGAACACCAATGCCCATCTTATCACCTCAACTGACCTCTTGTTCCAGTAAAGTCCAGTTAAGTGAACTTAAACTCAAGTTAGATTATTTTTCTATTTCTCTACAACTACATCCACCTTAGACACTTCCGTCTTATTACAATCAATAGGTTCTTCAGACCCAAAGAGGAACAAAAACTCAAGTTCCACAGGAAAATAATTTTATTAAGTATTTTTTTAAACAACTACTTAACTTTTACTCTGATAAAAATATTTACACTCTACCCACCTTCAAGAAGGTTCCAAAAATAGAAACACTCTATTTCTCCCGAGAGGAAGAACAAGACATTCCCCTCCTTAAAAAGAAAAAAAAAAAAAACAGGAATACATTCATATTTCCCACTTTCTTTGAACTCAAGTAGTTTTACAAGTAATAGAAACATAGAATATGCATATGTACACATTTATAATAGATTTTTTGCAAAGAAAGGCAACAACTGTGTACAAAAACTGCAGGTTTCTTTCAAACCAACAATAAAATATAAATGGTCAAACACAACCTGTAATTGAGCATAGTGCATTCTAGTAGTTGGTGCAATAACATAAGTGAAAATCAGATGATAATAGGACCTTTCTCAAAACAAATTACTAATACCAGCATTTCACCATTTGATCTTTCAAAACTTTAATATTCAGAATCACGGTGGATTGTTCTTTCCTACAGGATGTGTTCCATCTAGGGTCAATTTACAGGTTGGCAGTTTTTCTATTGTGCTGTATTGCTCTGCTGTCCATCTTCCAGGAAAATGGTAGGCATCTCCCTTGCTCTATCATGCTCCAGCAACCAAGATGACAAGCAGGAGGCAAAGACCACAATCCATGACTCACAATTCATCCCTGGGAGTGGCTGTGGTTCTTAAGACTGCAAACTAAAGAATATCGCATCTAAAATCATACCACACACTTTTTTTTTAACCACATAAGGAGGAGGTGCTTCCTCCTTATGGAGAGATTGTTGCTCATCTGCTTCTTATAATCCCTAATCCAATTTCAATAACCAACCTTGGCAGTAAATTCTTTTCAAAAATGTTTCGCTCAATTTATGCAGAGGGACTCTTCTTATACTTTTCTGCCCTAATTAGAAACTTTAGTTTTGTAAGAGAATTTCTGTACCGCCCTGAATGGATGAGCGTGTGTGGGGAAATATGATGTACACACATACACATTCTTTCTCTCTTCAGCTTCCACTTGTCCAGTTTTTGCTATAACCAAGAAAACTGTCTCTGGTTCTAATATAAAATGCTACACTCAGATCCCTGCAGGTCTATGAAGAAGATGCTGAACGGATATGTTTGAAATGGCTCTGGATTTGCATAATATGGTCATGTTAAGGGCTACTACCAGTTATCTCAAAATATTCCAAGTAAGGCCTCTGTTGTGTCAAATTTTAATGTGTTTTATGGTGTTGATTTAGATACCAGTTTATATTAGCATTCAGAAGAATGAAGCTATATATGTTCAACTACAGATATGAAACCATTCTAGAATAGAAAATATATTTGATTATTTTCAGGCAGTACAACACTTGGGGAAAAACTGAGAACTGAGCAGACAATAGGATTCTACTATACTTCACAACAGACTTCGTTTCAGAGTAACAGCCATTTCCGTATCAAAGTAGCAACCTGATGTTAGTCAGAAGTGGACCAGTAACTAATTATTGTGGTAGCCAATGTCCTTTCCAAGAGAATATCCCAGAGGCTTTTGTCCAGAAATTAGGAGAAATAATATCTGCAATAAGGAAAAGAAAGTATATGGTCTGGGTTTTTTTTTCTTCCAAAATGGCTTCCTCAGAGTAGTACCTATCTAGCAGCTCAAACTAAACAAAACTTCCAGACAGTATTTGGGGCAGAGGAAGGAAATTTTGTTGAGCTGAAATAGGCAAAAAACTAGATTCAAAATCTCCCTGAATTACTTACTATGCTTTACTAGCCAATGACTGTTACTGGAAGGATTCATAGCAATGCTATAATAAATGTTATGTATCTAGATGTTAAGATCTCAGATATTGGTGGTGCCAAAAAGCTACCAAAGCCATTCTATCCAATTTTGAAGTTTTGCTTCTCAAGATCATTACCTGAAAAGTCCTCATCAGACACACCAGATTTTTCTTTCTGCACATTCTCTAAATCTGTTTAATCTTTTTGTTTTCTTTCACAGCTTCAAAGTATAATCCTAGCTGATTTAAGGTTTTTCAGATAGCTGAAAGGTAAAAGCATATCCAAACATTTTAATGTAGCAATAAAACACACACCTCTCCTTTTTTTCCACTAACTGGGATGCATCTTTGAAATCTTTTCTAGGACTTGGACACATAGCCTCCCAAATACAGTTTAGAACGGGGGAGAAATCCAAAATAATTTCAAAACTCAACCAAATAGAGCAAGAGAGGCTCTCCTTGTTTAGTCTTTGGTTTCCAGATCTAAAGGAGACATCTGCTTCAAAGCTTGAAGAAGAGCTGTAGAGTCCATGGGGGAATGGGATGGTATAGGCGAGGGGAGTCGGTGAGGCAATAGCAAAGGAGAAGACATTTTCTCTGGGTTCATTAACCCTGAAAGTGCTGCAGTGGACGTTGGGAGGCTTGGATACAAGATAGGCATAGAGGCTGGATACCAACACTTCTCCAACATAGGCAGGTAGGCTGTCGCTGAGGGAGGGAAAACATAAAAAGGCAAACAGAGGGGAGGTTGGTGGGGATGAGGACCTAAGAAGCTGTTGGAGGAAGAGCCAAGCACATTATTACTAAAATGGTCTTCATCCTCTGACATGTCCATCCTGGTCCGTTTTGCTGGTGGATCCTCATTTTCTTGCTTAATAGAAGTGATTCTCTCTTGGGCAGCGTACTTCAGCTCCGTGTCCTTTTTAAAATACTGTGGATCGGATTTAGAGTCACTTTTTTCTAGCTCACCCCCATATCCACTGTCTGTGTCTGTGTCGCTGCCACTCTGTTCTCCACTGGAGTGGGCAAAAGTCCTCTGAATCACAGGCACACAGTTTTTCCCATGTGCCTCAGAAGCTTTGGTCAGAGATGGAGATTTATTCTTCAGATCTGTAAGCTTTGGGGTGGCATCTCCAGGCGTTCGGCTGATTCCACTCTGCAGAGCTTCTGCCATTCTATGCAGGTGGGTCATGAACTGAGATGATTTTGGATCCTTGGCATTTTCGTGCTTGGCCAGGTATTGTAACACTTCTTTGGCACACATCTGGAACCCAGACCGAAATATCTCTTGGCTAGATTCAAGACTCCGTGGTGGCAGCTTATCTGAAAATACATCAGTCACAAATTAATCTGACACACCAAAAAGATTTAGTGAACATGAGAATGTAATGCATCCATAAGAAAGTTTATTTACTGAAAAGCCATTAAGTCACCCCAGTTTCCTTCCAGGTAAGTATGCACATGGGAAATGCTTCAGGAACTTGGTTGTAATGGGTTAATTTATCTGTGTGTCTAAGGGTGAAATCCATGTTTTATTATACTTAATTAAAAAATTATCACTTCAATGGAATGTCCAGGTTTGAAGTAGGGGAGAAGCAGCTGATTGAAATTAGTTCTTTGTCAGGGTAAGTCTCTATTAACAGTTGAGAATAGGGTGAAAATAAAGTGGATGAAAAAAGAATCCTTTATAGGATACTATCTTGTCAGATCTTTTTAATTAATGGAAAACCAAAACATCAGAGTACTACAGGTTTCAATGAAAGCAGGCACAAATCAATTTAACTACATGCAAGAGCTTCTTACATTAACCTTGTATAATTGCACATTTTGCTCAATGTTTAAACATTTAGATTATTTCATTGGATGGATCTGCTCCTTCATATGGCCTTTTCTCCACAATCCTGGAGCTCATTCACAATAACATAAAAAAGGGCTATCTGTACATTGCTAATCATCCATGCAGTAAGCAATCCTAAATGTGAGAGACAGCAGGGAATTCTTGGCCCAGCAAGTCAATTCTTCAGAATATCCCCCTTTCCACGATTCCTACTCGTTACATCTAGAACATCTTACATGAGAAATTATCACTGTTAATGTGGACAGTCTATTTATGCTACTGGTAATAGCATCCAAATAAAGGGCTCCTTCAGTTATAGAAGAAAATATTGGGTCAAAATATAAAATAATATAAACTTGAAAGCAATTGTACTTAACTTGATGTTCTCTGAATTAATTGGGACTGCAACTTCCAATGTACATAAAACTCTGGGAACTATCACTCAATAAATTTGAAGGACTGCTTTAAAGGATAACAGAATATAGCTTGAAGAAGCAGACTTAAAGAAATAACAGAGGAACTTCTTGACAATTTAGAGCTGCAATAACTAATCCAGATTTCTAGGCTGCTGGAATATAATATAAGAAAAAGTCCTTTTGATCTACAGACGATACATGGTTCAGTAGCCCAATCTTTTTTTTTTAAGTGTTCAGGACTTAAATAAAGAACTCCTCCTGAATGGAAAGAACCTAGGTTCAAAATCAAAGGGCAAAGACTGCCAAGTTTCATATTTCTTTCTTTTAAAAAATTGAGGCAAGGATAAATTAAACATCCTTTACCATGAAAAGTTTGTTGTAATGAGCAGCACTATTTTTTTAATAGAGGATTTTGATGTGAAAGGCATCTGTGACTCTAGGAAAGGTGTTAAAGACAAGTACTCACCAGCATGTAAACCTTTTTGGAGGGCTGTGATCTGCTGTTGCTGTTGTTCAATAAGACCAGTTAACGCTTTGACATGCTTCAAGGTAAGTTCAAGAACAACCGCTTTTTCTAAGTGTCCTAAAGTCTGAAAACAGGAAGGGAATGAGTTGGTTAGTTGAAGGAAACAGAATACGGGAGCAATATGTCCTGGCAAAGTATGGGAGGAAATGAGCAGGGATTGAATTAAACACAGCATGTTCCCAATGATATCCACTTTTATGCTGATCAAAAGCTACTTAAATCTACCCTGTGAATAAGCACAATAAGAGGAGTTACAGTTATGTTTATATAATTATTTCAGGTTAAAAAAGCGAAGAAATAAAACAATATTTTTACATAACTAAAGAGAAAGTGTTTTTTAAAAACAATTCCAAAATACAAAGCCCAAATCAGGACTCATTTTTCAAATGGAAACTGATGTAACATTTTCCTTATTTTTTAACAGTGCAGGCATGCAGTCCTATCTTATCACAGAAACCTAACAGAAAACATGAAACTTTTAAGTTTCAAAGTTCTGGAGGGTTTTTTTTTTATATAAATTAGATCATGGAATTTGAAGCAACAATATAGTAACATAGAAAAAAAGGGTGCAATCAAAGCTACCCAATCACTCCAAAATAAATTGTGGTCTCCAATCAGATTTAAGGTATTGTATATTCTGAACCTCACATGCAAGTTCTTCAGAATTATAAGACCAAGGCACAACACTGCAATGCTACCCAGACACAGCCCTTTTCACTTTCATCTGCAGTGACCAAGGAATCCTCTAGATGGCGCTTTTATCCATACAAAAATCCATTCAGCCTAACCTCTCTGAAAAGGAAGACAAGTCTGGACAGCGGCCAGATTTCTACTTACTGTAAGTTTGAGGTGTTCTGGTAAAAGGTCTTTCAGCTGGGCAATGCATTCATTAATCCTATCACGCCTTTTCTTCTCAATCAGCCTGTGAGGCAACTTGTAAGTCTCCTGAAAGGAAAACAAGGAAGGTGGGGGGGACACACAACATCACTCAGAGCTGGACTGGTTTAGATAAAAAAAACTGAAACTGAATAGAAGAATATGGAAACATTTTCTTTGCAAACAGAAAAAATCTCCTGAACCAAGATACTTTTCTGGGAGATAATTACCACAGACATGTCCAGGAAAATACTTTCCAGCAACACTTCTAACCAAATGGATTTTCATAGTATGAGGCTATTAAAATAATTTTATCCTTTAACCACCCCCTATCCTGTACTCCTCCAAACTTGTGCATTCTCTTCCCCAAGCTCTTTTAAAAGCAGAACCCCAATATTGCACTAAAAGGGGGAGCAACTGTCCTTCACCTCAGCTGGGAAGAACCTGAAGCAAAACATGCAATTTGCATTTACCTTACTGTCCTCTCCTCTTTTTAAGCCTCTTCTGGGCTTGTAAACTTGATACATGTGAGCGAAGTCCAACCTGTTGATGACAAGAAGAAAATATATGTTTTTTTAAAAAAAAAACAACAACAACGATGTTTTAACTCGCCGGCAAGAAGGCGAACTTCCCCTCTTCTCCCAGACGGCTAGCGCAAGACTCGCTGTCCTCCCGAGGAAGGTCTTCGGGGCCAAAGCCGGGCAGCCAAACCGGGCGATTTTCCCTTGGAAAGCAAAGCCCTTCGGCGCGCGCTTCTTACCCGGACATGTCGCCACCGTCGAGAGCAGCCAGTTTGCCTAGACAAGCGGGAGGAGGCTGAGCGCTGGGGATCCTCTCCATTGGGGTTTCGGCTTCTCCGAAAGCTCGCTTGGCACCTGGCCGGCCGGAACAGCCTTTTCCCACTCAAGAGGAAGCCAATGAGAAGACCCGGGATTGCCTCCCGCCTCAAAGGAAGCCTCCGTATGGGAGCGAGCAGGGGATGCCGAGGGCTTGCGCCGAGCGAAATTCAAGTTAGCGGCTGCGGCTGCTGCTCATGTCCTTCCCGGCTACCTGGAGCGTCGGCCTGAAAAGGGGGGCCCTTGCGCCGGCGAGCTTGAGAGGAGTAATTGGAAGGCTGCAAGGCTGGGTTAAATGTGAGCGAGGGGGCGGAGGGGAGCGACGCGTTTTACCCTGTGACTCCAGGCACGTCTGGCTGCTACCAGAGGGTGGGACGAGCCTCGCCTCTCTCTCTCCCTCCCCGCCTCATCACATGAGCCTCACGTGTTGGCCAACGCTCCAGCCTCTCTGCTCCCGGCCACACAAGCAGGCGGGAGGAGGGAGGGTGGAAGCGGCGGCGTCTGCTGCTGCTGCTGTTGTCGTCGAAACGTGATGGGGCGATCCCTCGTTTTCTCTCTCTCTCCCGCCCGCCACCCGGGTCGCCGCCTGTACAATGTGCGTGGTCCGGAGGCAGGCAAAGAGGGAAAAGGGAGGGAGCCGCCGCGTGGATTTCCCTCTGGGACTCAAGGTGCCCGCGGCGACGACTTGTCCTCAGCCCCGCGAGCCTTCCCTCCGCATGCTGTGGCGAAGAAACAGGTTGGATGTGCTGCTTCTTGGGCCGAGGTGTCTCCCCCGCTGTAATGAACCCCGGGGGCGGTAAACCAAGAACGCCTGTCCCCCGCATCCCCGTTCCCAAAGGGAGGAAGAGAGAGAGAGAAAAGCAACCCAGCCCTTTTTCCCGGGAGACACGGGCAGTTTTTTGAGGTACATGTGGTTGGGTGGGGGAGACTGTGCTTCCCCTTGTCTGGCAGGTGCACGTTTTGTATAGAAAGGGGACACGCAGTATCTGTGCAGCAAAAGTTCGCAGAACCGCTGGTTGATAGGAAGGAATTCCCCCCCCCCGCACCACTTCTCGGCAGCCACCTAGTGGTGGTCTACATTTTTGCAGCCAAAGGGATGGCAGGCTGATTAACTGTGCCACAAAGCTCTCCTGAGGTGAAGAGCAGGGCGAGGCCTGCTATTTTGGCGCCAGGTATCCTATGGCCCAACGGGCAGTGCAAATATCTTTCCGGTTGTACGGTGAGTCAGACCCCAAAGTACTCCTTTCTTTACTGTGACAAATGGGATTTGCAGGAACTCAAGGGGCAAAAGAGTGGTAAGTGTTCCCTGGCTTATTTCTGTCAGGAAAATTACACGGAGGGAAGAGTGTCTACCTGTCTGAGAATGCAGCTCCTGTTTTCAGCCTCCCTGGCCTTCAGCCATGTCAGCTGGGAATTCTGGGTTTGCAGGCTCCAGAAGACTCTTTCAGGGAAGCCCTGGTTGAATCAGGCATTCCCCGCAGCATGTTGGAGTTGAATGAGGACGTCTTCCACAGAAATAGGAACATGAGCTAACTGATGAAAGACCTTATTTGGCGCTAAAGGACCAGGGAGAGGGGTTCATTTGGACTCAACAATCTTACAATGTCAGGGCTGCCAACTCTCACGCAATCAGCGTGAGACTCACGCAATTCAATCAATTTTGACTGTCTCACTCTGATAAACAAAATCTCACGCTAAACCCCCAAAATCATGGAATGTACAAAAATATCCCTACATTCTCTGATTATATTCCGAATATTCCCCTTAGCTTAGGAGAAGGATGATCTCCCAGCGCCGCCGCGCCCTGCCCAGCCACCCCGCCCTGCCCAGCCACCCCACCGCGCCTCTTTTCCCGCCTTAATCCTTCTGCCGGCGTCCCGTAACTGTCACGATGCCGATCATTATCACTTCAAGAAAGCGAAGAGCAGGAGGCTTCTTCGCCGCCCGGGGCGCTCGCAGCCACTTTGCCCCGCCCTCTCCCTCTCTGCAATGTCCTCTGGGACAAGCCAGCTGCCCTAGGCTTTCCAAAGAAGGACACGAGGGGGCTGGCAAAGCCTCTTTACAGCCTCGGCCAGTAATAACAATGGTAAGCAAAGCCAACGGAGTGGCTTCCATTTAACCCTTTGGTGTTTAAATCTTTGGTGATGTTTCTTTATTTTCTCTGGCTGGATTTCTGACCCAGGGGAGAAAGACCATTTAAAAAAGCAAAAAGGACAGAAAGAACACCAAGAAAGAATGGGACAACCCCCCCCCCCCAAAAAAAGAGATCCAACACAACTCTGAATAAAATTATTATTATTTTAAATTTTATTATTATTATAATTATTATTACCACCCCTTTACACGCCTTATGCTCTCTTTTAGCTGATCCAAAAGAGTCTTCCCAAACCAGCAAGGCGAGAAGCGCGCCAGGCTGATCTATAAAGGGGCTGGGCAGCTTTTTTGCAAAATACTTAATAGAAAGGTTGGAGGACTGACAGGATTACATCTCTGGCAGTGGATGAAGGAATCACTTTTTCCTCTTTCTCCTTTGAGTTTAAATCCTAGGTCTCCATGCACCAGATCGACAGGACTGTACTACATTATTATCATATTTTCAAACCCTTAGATAAGGACTCAATAAGGACTTTTTTTGATGCCAGTAGGCTTCTCAGCCCCAAATTGGGATAGCCCTGACTCAACTAGAACATATTCTAATCTTAACACAATTTACCATCCAAAGAGCGGTAAGACCATTAAGTTCAGAATCTAAACTTACCCAATAAATAATATACTGTTTCCTCACTGTGCTCAAGCTTCAGAATACAGTAGATGAGTTTTACAGTTAACAATATGTATATTTATATGAAGCACTCATTATTTGATTAAATGTTTAGTTTATACATGTCTGAAATTATGAACCCCTATTTCAGTCAACAAGTTAGTATATAATTAAAGACTGAGACTATAGCATTTGATATTGGCATGTAGTATGGTATTTGATACAGAAAGAAGAATACCCATTGATGTATTTGCATTATCTCTGTAGTTGTTTCGGGTTTTTGTCTTTTTGTTGCACATTGAATTCATCCTATAGTGGTCCATAGTACATCACTAAGCTAATAAAGTCAGTTGAGGTAGAATACTGCAGTTACAAGTCAGGAACTTCAATTATTCATGGTCAGTGAACTGCATTATTAATATCTTACAAATCCGGTTCAAGTACATTGGTGCTGCTTGCATGTATGTATGTATGTATATGTCCAAATCATGACTAAAGTATGCATCAGATTGCACCATTTAAAATGTAAAATTGTCAAAGCTCCCTACCGTGGAAGGGGGGACACCCCCCTTCCACACCATCCCCCCCCCCTCGGTCGCTCCACTCCCTCGCAGTGTCTCACTCCGAACTATCACTCAAGGTTGGCAGCCCTGCAATGTTCATACAATGATTGTAAGAATTGGTAGTTAAATCTGTTCAAAATTAAATAGTCATTCCCAGTCAGAGACCGCTGCAAGATAGTTTGATATTCGAGGGAGATATGATAGTTGAGGTGACTCTCAGAATTTGCCTGAGTGAAGAATCAAAGGCAGTAAATGTTCTATACACATTTTCTATGAACAAATAAAAAGTATATCAACATGGCCTTGGGCAGTGGGTTACAGTTAGTACAATGCCCACTAATGACCTTACAGGTTCATTATTTATTTTAAGCTTTCAAGTGAAAATTATTCCAAAAAGGTTTACATCAAAGTACAGAAATATTGTATGCCCAGACCAGGCATTCACTTTCAAAAACCTATTAAGCTATATTTGATATAGTGGTTAAAAAGCACTTGGTTAGAAACGAGACTGTGAGTTCTACTCCCTCTTTAGGCATGAAAGTAGATTGGGGGACGTTGGGCCAGTCACTTTCTCTCAGCCAACTCACCTCACAAGGTTTTGGCAAAAATAGGAGAAGAGAGGGGTATTAAATATGCCTTGTATTTATATATAATAAAAATATTATAAAGCAGCACTGTATCTGAGAAACCTAAGAAGTCTGGGTTCAGACTATTTGGTAAGTGTGGATGCTAAGCATACCCTGGTTACTGACAGCTGCTGGCACCACACTCAGTGGATGTTTTTCTGCTAAGAAAAAAAAGCAGAAGAAATAATGGGGAAGAAGTAAGAAGATTGGAAGTGGAAGAATGTTGCCCTCACTTGCTTCCCCATCCTGTAGAATTCTCTGATTGGGTTATGGCAGTTGCATAATAAAACCCTGATCTGGAATGAGAAAGTCCCATCAAACTTCATGGAACTGAGTCAACGTACATCAGATTGAATGGTATTGCTTCACATCTCACTTTAAAAATGAAGCTAATAAGAATACTTCAGAGCTGTTATGAGAAGAAGGAAAAATTAAACCACATTAGGGTCAATGGGGCAGCTTGGTACATTTTAAACTCTAGTCTTGTGGGATCCTAGTTTCTTTTTCTAAAGATGTAATATGACTTACTTTTGTTATTTCAGCATCAAGTCAGATATTTGCCATGATTGCACCTGTAAGTGTGACCTGGACGTCTGTTGCAAATCCTGTCTTGATTGTGTCACAGGTTAGATTAAACAACAAACAGCAATGATACGATTCTGACAAAGAAGAATATTTGTAACTCATGGTTGAATCAAATAAGCTCAGAGAGCACCAAAGATACTGTATGATTGTTGTTCCTTTGCTAAATACCAGTCATAATGGGAGGACGTCCCTATTATGGTGTCCAGGCTATCTGTGTACCAATATGAACATATCCTTCGTAGGCCTGATCTGAGTTGCTTCTTTCTCCCCAATCACTTATGGTTGCTTATCTCAGTAGATTATTGTTTGCTGTGTGATCAAGTATTTGATGATTGCGTTGGTAGGAGCAATGGTCTAGGTCCAGCAGACAGATCAAGTTGGCTGCACCTGGCTTGTGATGCAAGTCTTAATGTTATTCATACTGAAGGAGTCATTCAGGGTGGAGACTAAGGCAACCATGAAAATACTTCTCTTTTGGCAGGCTTTCTGTTGGAAATTCCCAGAAGCAATAAGTGAGGAAATAGCTAAAAGAAGAAGACTCTGGACCTGGTGGTGAACTCTGCAAGAAGTTGGATAGTGTGGAAGAACTTTGTCAATGAAGGACCCTCAGATTTGTTTTCAGAGCATCCTGAGTTCAAATCTCAATATTAGATGTCTTTTATTTCAGACCACAGAAGAGGCAGTTGTAGCTTAACAGTACGATTTGTCTGATATGGTCTAAAGAATTTTCCTGTGCAGAGCTAGAAGCTTAAAACTTGCATGCAGAATCAGACCATGTTTTGAAAGCCATGTGATTCTTGGTGTGATTGCTGGGAATCAGGATGTAAAGTGGTTGGATAATCCACAAAACATGAAAGAAAGTTCCCAGGGTAACTCATCAAGAGGCATGAGTTTGCAGCATCCTGTGGATGAATTTTCTTTCCACTGAAGTCAGTGAGGTTAATCAGGGATTATTGCTAAAACCAAAATACTGCTGATGAAACCACAGTACAGTGATGTGTTCCACAAGACCAGTTGACTGCTGCCAGAGTTGCTAGCTGATTGAGTTGATGTGGTATTTGAGTACCACATTGGTTTTATTTCTGTACAAATCTGAGCCTCTAAGGAAATCCCCATGGAGAAAACAGGCAAAAAAGGCAAGGGATTTTTTTTTCTTTTTACCCTTTTCCTTTCACATACATTCATCTAAATCTGTACGCTCTCTGCTTCTTTCCTTCCTTCTTTCTGTATCTCCCTTCTCACTCCAGCTTTCTCTACTTCCCCCACCCCAGACATCTAGAGGACTCTTCAGTTCTGTGACTGATTTCAAATGATAGGATAGGATAAAATTGAATTCTTTATTGGCCAAATATGATTGGACACACAAGGAATTTGTCTTTGGTGCATATGCTTTCAGTGTATATAAAGAAAAAAATAAAATGCATTCATCAAGAATCATAAGATACAACACTTAGTGATCGTCATAGGTTACTAATAAGCAATCAGATCATATTAGGAAACCTGGATTTGTCAATTTGTCAACCCATCAGCAGTGCTATTAATGTATACATTGGGAGATACATGGCTGTTTTGTAAAGGGGCTAATTAAGGTACTTCCTATAATCTATAGTGGGGCTCTGGAGAAGAATAATTTTATTTGCCTTATCCCATCTTCATTTAAGCAAAGATGACAGAACTGCCACTCGGGCAACAATTATATACCCATTGATGGAAAGAAAGCCCCACTGAAATTTGTGATGATACAATAAAAATATTGGGGCAGTTCTTGCAATTTTTGTTTTCCAATATTAAGTATTGTTTTCAGGTATTCCAACTGGAAGTGTTATTTTAGTAACAATTTTATGTTGCCAGGGCTACTTGCAAGCAGGTATGCAAATTGCGCCAGGCAGAGAGGTGCTATGATACAGGGAGCGCCAAATTAAGTTTTAATAATCAATTCTCCATTCTGAACACCAACTGTCTCTGCTCACTTACGTCAGATTTCACTTGTTCCAAAATGACTGCTGTGCATCAATCCAGAAAAAAAAACCATATATATTGAGCAATCTGAAACTGTCAGTGCTGCTAACATCTTACAGTGTGCATAATGTTTCAGTTCCAGCAAGGTAACAAATACGACTTGTGCCAAATCTTTTGTGCAGTGAAAAAGATGTCTTACAGGTCAGCAACAACCCTGTAAATTACCGTGCCTTAATTTAAAAAGTAGCTTTAAGTGTCTTTGGATGCCTTTGAAATGTCTTCGCTACATCTTGATCCTATGTGATTCTGAAAGTGCTCTGGGATAGTATGTTAATCATGTATTTCTCTCTTTTTCATTTTCTCTAAAGTAACAGTAAGACCCTGCACTCACAGAGAGCAAAGCTTAATCCTTTTTTTCTCTAATTATCTCCTTCATGAATCCTCTCTCAAAATCTAAATTGACACTAATTAAGATCACTTTTTTTTTTTTTTTGCAGGTGGCAACTTTTAAAGAAAGAACTGATCCACAGTGAAGGATTTAACCATTCTATCCCATATGTTTACTTTGGAAGTAATTAACCTAGCATGTAGTTTGCAGTAGTCCTACTATTAATAGAATCAGTTTGTTAAATATATTAATTTAGCATGGAATCGGAGCTATTACATCATGCAGAGTCACCTATTGAAATTTCAACAAAAGTTTGTTTTCCATAATTATATAGGAGCTGAAGTTGTAAAAGAAGTTTCTGCTTTCATCCAGCAGCCAGTCCTTTGAAAGATTAATGCTTGCAAACGATCTTGTAATATACTTAGCTTTGATGGCAAGTTCAGACTGAAGTGTTTTCATTGCTTAGACAGGCTGCCCTATCTGGACTGTACAAATCTAGATGACCTCTAGAATGGCTGGAAAGACTGTAGATATTTTTTTGTGTCATCGTGTGGTTCCGGGTTTTCGCCAGCCATATAAGATAGCCCTAGCTTAATAATTAAAGAAATAAAAGCTCTTGTTTCTTTCTGCCTACCAATTTTTTTCCTCATTGAGTTTTGCACACTAATCAATTATATCTACTATTGTGGCTGTCTCATCCTTTCCCCCCTCCATCAAATGTTTAGGGTTATTGATCAATGATTGAGAGTTACCTCTGCGAATTTATCTACTTATATACCATCATCACAACAAGACTATCACTCCAATCAACACTATCTACGGTGGGCAAAAACTGTTTGGATATGAGATTTTAACACTAGTGGTAAAAACAAGAACAAAACCTAAAATGAATGTTTTGCAATAGATTTGGAGAAATAAAGCAATTGGTAACTAAGTAGTCTTTACAAAAATAAAGATCACTGAATTGAGGAGAATGCTTTTCAAAATCAGAATACAGGCAATTTAGGACAGTGTAATTTTGAAAGAAATTTACCCTGTTCAATTAAAGTCTGGTTTTAGTCTTTTAGATGCTAGGTATCCTTTGTAAATGTATTAAATAAAGTGATGGCTAGGTGGAAGGTATATTTACCAGATAAGAAATCTGAACTTTAGCACAGAGAATTTGTCAAAGACTTTCCTAATTCCTGAACAAAGCCAAACTGCTGGCAGTCTAAGGTCAGCAAATACAGGGTTGGAATTGGAGCAGCTGAGAAGTCTGAAGTTCAAAGGTTAATGAATCACATAAGGTACTATCCTGTTGAAGAAAGATATTCAGATAGTAGGGTTGAAGTTCTAACACTGCTGCTTCAGTCACTCGTAGCCAATAGGAATTTAAAAAAAAACATTTTGGAGTGAATATAAATAACATGTTTAGGGCGGGAGTCTCCTTTCTTAATTCTTGCCCCAGCATGCAATGGATTCACAGAGAAAATATTCTGCAGTTGTAGTTTCTTACTGGTTTGCTACTGGATATCTATAGATCTAACCTTTTTAACAGTATAATCTATAGCTAGGCTTAAAGTTATTTAGTTCAATTTAATTCCTCTTATGGATCAACAGTGAATTGGGGCCTTCTTATTCTGATACCATCTACCCTGTTTCTCCAACAATATGGCCTCCCCCAATAGGAAGTCCCAGCATGTTTTATAGGCATGAAATGAAATTAAGCCCCTCCCCCCCAAATTAAGGCCTATATTAAAACATGGGAAATGGTGGGGAAATGGTGGGAGGGCTTGTTGTTAGGAAATACTTTTGTTGCGCACCCGGATATGGTGCTGGCTGTGTTGACCCCGATACGAAGTGCCCCACCAATGCCGAGGTCAACATCCAAGCCATCGCCACTCACCTGCCCGAAGATGCAAAGGGGGGGGGGGAATTAAGTCACCCCTGAAAAGACAGACTAGCCATTTTTTCGGGGCTCAAAAAAAAAAAAAAAAAAAAAAGACCCAGCCTTATATGAGAAACACAATGGATGTGTTGAAATTCCTGGTCATCGTATCTTAAGATTGGCAGGAAAGTCCTGGCACACAGTGATTGTTCCTGCTAGTTATAATTTCTCATGGTGAATCATTAAGCCATCCACACCCTGGAAGCCACAAATTCAGTTTTAGACTTAAAGGGGTCAAAATGATATACATAGTCCATAAATACAAAAATAATATATTGATAAATATATAAAATACATTTGATATATTCATAATGAGCTTTGGTGACAAAGTGGTTAGAATGCAATATTGTAAGCTAATTCTACTGACTGCCAATGGCCAGCAGTTCAGAAATTTGAGTTTCATGGGCTCAAAGTTGATTCAGCCTTCCATCCTTCCAAGGTCGGTAAACTGAAGACCCAGATTGTTGGGGGCAATATGCTGACTCTGTAAACCACTTAGGACTGTGAAGCACAAAGTGTATGTAAATCTAAGTGGTATTGCTATTGCTATACACATTTTTTTTCTTTTTAACCTATTTTACAAAATAATGCCACAGAATCCTAGTGCTAGAAGGGGCCACTTAAATCACCAATCCCCTCAGGCTACTTCTGCTGACTGCTGGCTGCCTGCAGTTTGTCAGTTTGAATCTAACCAGGCTCAAGGCTGACTCAGCCATCCATCCTTCTGAGGTTGATAAAATGAGGACACAGATTGTTGGGGGCAATATGCTGACTCTGTAAACCGCTTAGAAAGGGCTGTAAAGCACTGTGAAGTGATTTATAAGTTTAAGTGTTATTGCTATAGTAGCTGAAAAAAGGTGAAAAGTAAATAAAGATAGAGAAGTTGCTCAATTAAACACTTGAGTTCCAGAGAACAGCAAGAAAAAATGATTTATATTTAAATAAGCAATACAACAAAATTGACTATTGTAATTAAATAGGATAAGAGATTTATATAGGAACATTACAGAAATCAAAGGACCTTTTACTGAAAATATGGCTATAATAAAAGACACAGAAGATGAATATCTATTGGAGAAGTATAAAGATCACAAAATGAGCAATGGAAGAATTTGACAACAAAGGTCCCCACATCCACAGTACGTGTGATGGTTTGATTACTAAATGAGAGCCAGACTTTCTGAAAAATAAAGTTAGAAAATATTGCTAACAGCCTCAGTTGGCCAATAAATGAACAGCTTGCCTCTGCTCAGGAACCCATTTGACTGTATCACCAACAGAAAGGTTAGTGAAGTCCATAAGCAAAAACTGACCACTATTACCATATCAGATCAGCTAAGCATAATTTTAAGTTGCCTCATGAATCAGCTGAAGATCAGATGAATATCACATTATCTGGGACAGAAAAGAAAACCAAGTCTGACTTTCTCAAAACAAAGCTTGACAAATCACTTATTAAGCAGCAGGTTTTTCTAATGGGAAAACGGTAATGTTACCCTTTCCATATATGTTGAATGTGAATTCTGGTGGTTCTAATCACAATATGCCAAGACATGTCTAGGTTGGGGCAGGCTGTTTTAGTCCTGTGGAACATGTGCATGGTCATCTTGAAATTGCCTAGCTTCCTTGCAGAACAGTTCTTAATTTGAAAGTGCAAGTTATTCATAATACCTAGAGACACTCATCAGATTTGAAATCACACTTGCAGCATTTCAGAGATACTGTTTCAGATGGTATATTTGCTACTAATTGTACAGCACAGTACTGTATTCTTCCTACCTCTTTTTATCATCATTATAATGTTGTTAGTGTATAGAGTATTCTAAACTTTGCCTGCTTGTGTACACTATTTGTCCAGGGAGTTATAATCAGATAGACAGATGTACATAGATTAAAGGGAATAAAAAGCATGGGAAAATACAATTATATGTAACAAAATGCCAGGCAAAAGTCCCTACCATATATGAGAGTTTCTCTAAAGTTCACATTGTAAGATTTCCAGTGGGTTTTATAGACCAAGGCAGTTAGCCGCAGAAATTTGTACATTCAGTTGTTGCTCCAGAAGAAACACTGAAGAATGAGTGTTTCTTCTAGAAGAGTCACCAAGTGGATGGTTGTCCATTTGTGAGAACTCCTGTCTTCTCTTGTATCCTGGGTTTCTGCCTACTTGTGGTACCTTGCTATCATTTCCTCCACTATGGACATCTCTTACAAGCAGCTCTTCTGCATTCCTATCCAAGAGTCCCTTCAAGTTTATTACCTCCTTCTTTGCAACCCAAAACAAATATAACAAGGGAATATCAAAGAAGCAAGACAAGAAGCCATGGTTGGAAACTAACCAAGGAGAGAAATAGCCTAGAACTAAGGAAAAAATTTCCTGACAGTAAGAACAATTAACCAGTGAAATTCAGAAGTTGTGGGCAATGCATCACTGGAGACTTTTAAAAAGAGACTGGACAGTGGTATAAGATCTCCTATTTGACCAGGGGGTTGGATTAGAAGATCTCCAAGGTCCCTTCCAATTTTGTTATTCTGTTAGAATCTTGTTAGCTACTGATTTGGGCATTGCTTCATTGGCTAATAGGAGGCAGTGCTGCTAGCTTGAAGAAAGGAAAAGCAAAGAATAGGGATGTACAAAATGTGTTGATCTGGGAACAGATTCTTCCAGGTAATTCTGGAATGTTTTGTTTTTCTTCAAATCTTGCTTGACTCTTATGTCTTATTTCCAGCAGTTCCTGGAAATTAATCCTCCAAACCATAAATTGTATAAATTGTATGAGATGTTCAAAACATAGCTTTGCAGATCAAAGAGAGCTGTTTTATGGCTGGATCACCAGAATCTCTTGAGACATACCCACGCTCAATGGTATGGTCTGGCAAGAAATAAAACATTCTAGGAAAACCTATTTCCAAACTGACAAATTGTGAACATCCCCGGTAAAACTATTTTCTGAATGCCACGCAGCTGCATAAAAATTCATAGTTAGACATCTTTGTGGAAAGGGGCTGATATATGACTTGGTGTGTTATGTCCCCAGCCACTAAGATTATTTTATGGTTCAACATATTGTACAAACCCAGAATATTTTATGAATTGGATAAATTGTGGCTTAGTGAATTAGAACATTGTGAGAACATGACGTTTAAGAAATAAAATTAAACAGATGAAGCAAATTCAAGTGGGAAATGACATTTTGATGAGAGGAATGAAAAAAGACAAAAGGCCTGCTTTTCCTTACATCAGACACCTCTTTGTCCAAATTCATTGTCTATGGAAATATTCAATGATTATTTAATTGTATATATTAAGGAGGTATGATGCTTTGGATTCAAGATTACTAATTGCTCAAACATGAAAGTTAAATACCAAATGTTGAAGCAATAATATAAAATATTTTTCAATGCGCTACGTTAGATACTATGACATTAGAATTGAAAGAGTGAGACACTTCAGAATTCTATGTGGTATGGGAAAATTTCTATGTATGTGAAAGGATGTGAAAGGAAATCTAATACGAACTAGAAATTTAAGAAGAGTTTGCATTGTAACAACATCTAGGATAAAAATTGATGTAAAGATTAAATGTAAATATTACATAGCTGTATATATGTATATCAATGTTTATACTGTTTGATAATATTTTACTTATATAACAATGTAAAGACTGATATATATGTCAAAAAGATCACCACATTCAATGGTTTTAAAGTTTAATTTCAATAAAAAATTTTATTTAAAAAAAAGAAGTAAAGCTTTGCATCATCAGCATATGGATGGCATTTCATCCCAGAACTTTAAATAATCACTCCAGTTGTTATAATAACAATATTTAAAAAGCAGTACAAAACAGTTGTTTGTGGCAGTTTTTGCTAGGGTATCAAGACACAATCATCCAAAGTTACTCTCCTAAATCATCCCTCCAAGCAGACATGGATTCAACAAAGAGCAATCTTTCCAACTACTATCTCACAAATATAGTTCAAAGGTTACCATAGAAGAGCACTTATCCACCATGGCAACTCTAAAATATGTGGACTTTCATTTCCAGAATTCCCTAGCCAGCATGGGAATTCTGGGAGTTGAAGTTCATGCATCTTAAAGTTGCCGTGGTGGAGAAACACTTCTGCAGAGAATATTAATACCTAGCAGTATTAAAAACCATCAAAGAGATTTAAAAGGATCAATAGTCATCTTGGCTTTGCCTCTTTCTTGTGGAAGATCTTTGATAAGGGAGTGTGGCTAATTCGTTTCCAAAACCTAGCCAGAGTACAGATCAAAGTGATCCAAATAAAAAGTTTATTTTGAGACTATCTGTAGCTGTACGAACATTCTTATAATACATTGTTTCCCAAACGGTATTCATGATTAGGGAATAATGGTAGTACTAGTTCCTCTTGTGCTACTGTGCACATCCAATGTTTTCAATCAATTATGGTAATTTCCATTAGCAATCTGAAAGTTGGTGGAATGTTCTGTGCCAAGTTTTATAAGGTCTGCCCGTCTTTGTTTTCTTCCAGATGGTGTCCAGCTGATTGCAGTCTTGGCATAGCAGTTAATTTGGAAGAAGTAAAATGTGTTCCCGTGAAGCATATCCTCTGTTTTGCCATGATTTTCTGTATCTGATATGAGTTGCTTCTTTGTAGGATCTCAGTTTTGGTAACACAATTGAAATATGTAATGCCAAGGATCTTTCCTAGACTGTGCTGGTGAAACATATTTAGTCTTTGGGCCTTTTCACTGTGTCATATTCTGTATTTCACTATCATGTGTTGCAGTTGGCAAAACAATACTGTAATAACATTGAAGCTTTGTTTCAGTGTTAATAGTTGACATGGGCCAGATTGGGAACAACTGCTAAAATATACCAATGCTCTTTCAGTCCTGAATTTCCATGCCTATCTTAACATCTCCATCACTGCAAAATGTGCTTCCCAGAGAGGCAAACTGCTCTACCTCTTCAGTGTGTTCAAGTGATGGTATGCTACCGGTTCGGTCCTGTTCAACCAAACCAGTAGCAAAAATTAGTAAAAAAAAAAAAAAAAGCTTCCTACGATCAGCTGAGAGGAGAAAGAAGAGAAAAGTGCAGGATCAGTCCTCCCACCTGCCGCTGCACTTTTCTTTATCGTCTCAGCTGATTGGCTCTGCAGGCCTCAGCTGATGTGTGGAAAGCTGCACAGGCGCAATTACTGAACCAGTAGTGGAACAGGTAGGATCCCACTGCTGGTGTGTTCATATCTGATAAGAGTGTTGCGGTTCCTGTAGCGATAGGCAATTAATTTTTCCAAGGGGCCATATGAGAAACCTCTCCTACTGTGGAGGGCAGTTGCCACCACGCTGCCCTGCCCTCATTGCTACCACTGCTGCCCTCCTCCCACCCGCAGCTGCCTCACTGTTACCCTACTGCCCATTGCTACCACCAACCCCGGGCCAAACAGGAAAAGCCGAAGGGCCAGATGTGGGCTAAAAAATATCCAAGTCTGCCCCAAACCATCTCACAAAGTTTAGTGAATATCAGGCATAAATTAATAAAATGGGAAATAAAATAGACCTGAGTTATTAACAGCTGAAATATTGTCAGCTGTGGGTTTAAAGACCAAGCAATGGAAGCAAAGAGAAGGGAGAAGGGATCTGAGACAAACTGACAAATGTGCTCTTTCACTCCCTGTGTAGGAAGTGAGGGGTGGAGTGGGAGGGAGTGTTTATTTCAAGCAGTTTCATTTCAGGTAATTGGCATCAGAGGTTTTAGAAGAGCCATGCCAAATATCAAAGGTCTTCTGGAAGTTATGTAGGGTAGGAGGAGTGATATCTAAGCTTTTTAACATATGTTTGACCTATTCTAAGAGCTTAATTAACATACAGAACTCAGGATCCAGGATAAGGATCTTGTATGTGCTGATGTATATCTTTGTATTTTTGTGCTGCCACACTGAAAGTGAGACTAAATCCTTTTCTGGCTAGAGACCAATTCACACAACATTCTCTTCTCTAAGGCCTAAGATAAGTGGAAACAGGAATACCAAAAAAAGTGTCGAAGAGTTAAAGAAGTAAATATGTTGTTGCAATAATGTGACAGTGTGGTATTGATCATCAGTAAGTGGGAACCCAATTTGATTTTTTTTTTTTAAATAATTGGCTCCATTCAGTTTTAGGACAAACAGAAGGCATAGGGCCAAATTTACATGGCATATAGTGCTGGGAAAATTGAAAAGAATATTGGGATAACTCTATCCTTGGATTATGAGATGGAAAAAGGGGCATAATACAATCATAAGACCCATCTCCTACTTCCTCCCAAATTTAGCCCAATTCACCCTATTCCTAAATATTAAAAAGAAGTAGCTAGAGTGGCCATGACAAATCTCTAGTTATGGTATAGTTCTACTGTTAAGTTCTGCTCATGGGTGCAAGGAACGAGGCAGTGAACAGTGAACTTCAACTCTTTATTAATCATTCTGAACAGAGCAAAACCCTAGGGCAGCAGCAGCCCTTTTATAGGGTTGGCTGCTGTCCTATTAGCCAATGAGAAACATGGAAGTGTTAAACTCTTGAACCAATGAGAGTTGGCCCGTTAACAGCCAATCAGATTCCCCAGAAAGGACCAATCCGATATCGCTATTATCGGCCAATCAGAAGTGCAGGATTAGAACCCTGCTTTTCCTTAAGGTTTGTTAAAACTTTATTAACCGCCTTTATTAGTTCATAACACCCCTTCTGCCCGGGTTCCATTTGAGGGGTGCGGTGATATAATCCCTAAGATATGCAGGTTGTTTTAACTGTCTATTTGATTTGCGCTGTCCCACCGGTCCCTGTCTGTAGTCCGGGACATTTTTGGGTATGTCTGGTACAGGTGGTTCCGCATCCTCACTGGACGACTCAGTGCCGCTAATTCTGTCGTTGTTCTCCTCCGATCTTTGCGGGCTTGCCTCCATTGAGGTATTCCTCTGTGGCGAGGCCAATCCCCTCCCTGATTCTTCTTCATTTATCACACCCGGTTGCTGACTTCCTTCGATTCTGCTTTCCACCATCTCGAATTCAGTTTCTTCGACATCCCCTCCCCCCTCAGTTTGAGAGTCACAGGAGTCGCGGGAACTGGGTTGTAGCCTAGAGTGAAGCTGATCTATATGGCATTTCCATATTTTTCCATCCCAGGTTTGCACACGGTACAATCTGGGCCCGGTGGTTTGAATTACGGTTGCTTCGACCCATAATGGTTCACCGGAGAGGTTTTTAGCGAAAACTAAGTCGCCTACCTTGAACTCGCGGCATTTTCCGCTAGATCCACAGGGTTTCTCTGGCTCGTAGGATGGGTGGAGCCGGTCGAGGTGGGAACGGAGCTTGCGTCCCATCAACAGTTCAGCTGGAGTCTTGTTGGTGACGCTGTGTGGAGTGATGTGTTGGAGTAGGAGTATTCTGTTTAGCTTGTCGTCAATGTCCCCATAGTCCATTTTGTGGAGAGTTTTTTTAACAAATTGGACCATGCGCTCGGCCCTGCCGTTAGCAGCAGGGTGCGCTGGTGAAGTTAGCGCATGGAGGATACCCCGGTCCGCTAAATATTGTTCAAACACCAAGGCGGTGAACTGGGGTCCGTTGTCAGAGACCAGAATGTCTGGCAGCCCATGCGTTGCGAATAGCCTATTCAATTTTCGGATGATGGACTCAGTTGTAGTATTCTTCATTTCATGGATCTCGAGCCAGTTGTAATAGACATCTACTGTTAGGAGGAATGTATGTCCCTTAGTAGGTCCCGCAAAGTCAACATGGATGCGGGACCACAGCCCCCGGGGGGTTTCCCACTCTGTTGGAGTTGCTCTCGGTGGGGCACTGCTGACTTCTTGTCACTTTAGACAAATCTTTACCCAGGCTTCGATCTGTTTGTCGATGCCCGGCCACCACGCATAGCTTCGTGCGAGCGCTTTCATACGCATGATGCTGGGGTGACCATCATGCAATGTTTTCAATACTGCTCGTTGTAACCGCTCTGGGACGATGACTCTATCTCCCCATAGGATGCAGCCTTTTTGCGAAAAAAAGTTCTGTTTGCCGGTTTCTGAAAGGGGTGTAGTCGTCAGGGGTTTGTTCCACTGGCCATCCTCGCTCGACCCAGCTGAGAACTCGCGCCAGGACAGGATCTCGTTTTGTTTCAATAGCAATGTCTCTGGCTGTTAGCGGTGGTGAATGTAATGTTTCAATCTCAATGCATCAGCATGGGGAATGGCTTTCCCCAGGTGGTGTTGTAATTTATAGTTGTACGCAGCTAAGAACTCCGACCAGCGAGTCATTCTAGGTGACAATATAAAGGGGGTTGGCTTGTCTCCTGCTATAATTCCTAGCAAAGGTTTGTGATAGGTAATAATAGTAAAAACTCGTCCATACACATATTCATGAAACCGTTTCACAGCAGAAACAACAGCAAGAGCCTCTTTGTCGATTTGGCTATACTTACGTTCAGCCTTTGATAGGGTCCTTGAAAAATAGGTAATAGGGGCCTCACAACCATTTGGTAACACATGACTCAATATGGCTCCTACCCTAAATGGTGACGCGTCACATGCAATTGTTAAAGGCAGTCTCGTTATACTGCATTAAAACAGCATCTGAGGTTAGTAAGTTTTCACTTGTTGGAATGTGTGCTCCTCTCGGTGTCCCCAGATCCAGGTTGCTTTTTTGTCGAGAAGTCTATGTAGGGGCTCAGCTACTGTCGCTTTCTGGGGCAAGAAGATGTTGTAAAGGTTAATGAGCCCCAGGAAAGCTTGGAGGTCAGTCTTATTTCTGGGTCTTGGGGCGTTTTTGATTGCTTTTAGTTTGCTATTAGTGGGGTGAATGCCTTGTTTATCGATTAGGTACCCCAGGAACTCTACTTTATCTGTACACAGTTGACATTTATTTTTTTTAACCTGAAGACCAGAGTCTTTAAATTTCTGGAGAACTATTTTAAGACGGTTTTCTAGTACTTCTCTATTCGGGGCAGCAATTAAAACATCATCAAAGTATGGCACGACCCCCTTGATCCCTTGCAAGAATCTCTTCATCAGACTTTGAAAAATCCCTGGGGCTACGCTCACTCCGAATTGGAGTCGGTTGCATTTAAAGGCGACTTGGTGCGTAACGATCGTCTGTGCCTCTGCGGTTTTTTTATCTACAGGCTATTTTATCTAATGGAGAAGGTGTTGCACCACCAGCACCGGATAAGCGTTCTGTTGAAGGGCGTGATTAAGGGTGGCCCGGTAGTCCCCACAAATCCTTAACGATCCATCTGGTTTGATGGGTGTTACGATTGGGGTTTCCCAACGAGCGTGGTCAGTTGGTTCTAAAACACCCTGGGCTATTAATTTATTGAGCTGCTCGTCAATCTTTGGTTTAAGGGCAAAAGGTACCCGACGAGGCTTGAGGTGGATGGGGGCTACTTCAGGGTTAAGGTTAAATGATATCGGGGTCCCCTTGTATTCACCTAGTTTGTCTGCAAAGACGTCCTGGAATTCCTGGATGAGGGCCTCCTTCCAGTCGTCACTTCTGGTTTGGTGAATGCCGGCTACCTCGATTCCGAGTGGGGCGAACCATTGAAGGCCTAACAAACTAGGCCGGTCGCGGTTGACGACGGTCAGTGGTAATGACGCAGTATGATTTTTGAATGATACTTGGACTTGGCTGGATCCAATGACCGGAATTCGGTTCCCCTTGTTAAGCCTGTGTTCCCCAACCAGGGTTAAGGAGACAAGCTAAACAGAATGTGCAGCGTTAGTCAGATCGGCACACAGATAAATGTGTGAGATCAGTTTGTATGTTAGTTAACATACAGTAAAAATAACAGATATGCTTGTGCTATCAAAAATATAGGTTATTCCATTCAGATTTATAGCATAGTCAAAATAACAGTCCATTAGTCATGTATCATTTTAGTCAGTCCATTCAAGGATATTCAATTAGCAAAGTCCGTGTAGAATATCCAATGTCAGTTCACTTACAAATAAATCAGTCCTTTCTCTCTCCCTTTCCAGTAGGAGAAAAAAACGCAGTCTTGAATCCATCCAGTAATTAGGGATCATCAAGTCAGAGAGAGCAAGCTGCCGTTGTCTTGCTTCTTTTATGGTGCTTTCACAACCACTCCCTTAATTACATTCCTACAGTTAAAGTTGCAGACACTTTAACTAACAAACCATGATAACATATTTATTATTTTACCTAAACCAGTTAGGGTAAACAATGTTATCCCTAACACCCCTGATAATCTTTGAGTATGATTCTTTGGGCTCTGAGGTCTTGACGCCGGACGGCAGGGATTAATTGTTTAAGGGTCTTCCAGGAAACCATCGAGAGGGATGATCCTGAATCAACTTCCATCACGCAAGGCTGGTTTTCGATGGCGACCTTCACTCGGATCTTCTTTGCATCTAGCGATGAAGCGTGGCCGATTGTAATGGTTTGGTGTGCCTCTTCTCATCTCGTTGAAGTGGCCAGTTTTTTATTTCTGTAGGAGTGGTTGTTCCATTGCTGGTTCAAATGTTCCCAACTCACAGGACGATTCCCTGTGGTCTGGCGGTAATTGTTTCCCCTCTGAAGTGGGCTGGATCCTTGCTTGCTTCTACAGACCTTCCCAATGTGGCCTCTTTTCCCACAGAAATGGCAGAGCACGTTGAGGAATTTGCAGTCTGATCGTGGGTGGTTTGCCTCACAACCCGCGCATTGGTGCGGTAGTCTTTGATTCCGCTGGTGGCGTTGGTCTCATTCAGACCGGAGCCGGTTGACCTCCTCCTCATCACTTTCTGATGGCGATTCGAGGTCCTCGTGGTGGGTCGCTGTTGTGTGCCTCTCTAGGTGAGGTGAGGTATCGCTGGTGAGTTGACGGAGCGGTGCGTTGGTGCGGCGCATTCGGGCGGCCGACTTCCTGGTTGCTTCTGCTGCAGCAGCGTCTTTGATGTCCCCTTTTGCCATGATCTTGCTCTGTATCGTCTGGTCATCTAATCCCAGAACTATTCAGTCTCTCCGAGCTTCTTTGAGGTCTGTGAACTCACAGAGGCCTCCCAGATTCCGGAGATCCGCGATGAAATCTGCGACGCTCTCTCCTTTCCGCTGGTCCCTCTGGTAAAATTCATGTCTTCGGACAAGCGTTGGTACAGCAGGTGCATAGTGGGCCCGTATAAGGGGCGTGAGGACGTCCCAGTCCATGGTTTTCACCTCAGCCGGTTTCACTAGTGCCTTGGCCATCTTAAAGATGGCAGGCCCGCAATGGGTCAGGAATACTGCTCGCTTTTTCCCCATAGTGGCATCCTTCAAGTTGTTGGTCTCCAGAAACATCTGGAACCGGTCTATGTACGAGTCCCAGTCTTCTTGTGCTGGGTCAAATGAAGCGGGTGGTATGGCGCCACCGGACATGGTTTCTGTTGTCAATGCGCCTTCAGCCACGTGCTCTGTTTGGTGCTTTGTAGTGTTCAGTCAGCTCTGATGTCACCGCATCCCATCCTCGTTGCCAGTGTTAAGTTCTGCGCATGGGTGCAAGGAACGGAGATGAGGCAGTGAACAGTGAACTTCAACTCTTTATTAATCATTCTGAACAGAGCAAAACCCTAGGGCAGCAGCAGCCCTTTTATAGGGTAGGCTGCTGATCTATTAGCCAATGAGAAACATGGAAGTGTTAAACCCTTGAACCAATGAGAGTTGTCCCGTTAACAGCCAATCAGATTCCCCAGAAAGGACCAATCCAATATCGCTATTATCGGCCAATCAGAAGTGCAGGATTAGAACCCTGCTTTTTAAGGTTTGTTAAAACTTTATTTAAGTGCTTTTATTAGTTCATAACATCTATAGTGCCCCTAAAACAGTTGATAAGATGACACCATCTTTCTGAATAGGTGCATCAACCTTCATTTCCCAAACAAGCATTTTACATGTGATCCTATTTATAGAAATAGATTACAGATTAACAGAGTTGGAAAGGACCTTGTAGATCATCTTGTCCAATCCCCCAACCTACACCATTTCTGAAAAATGGCAGTCCAATTTCTTCTTGAAAGTCTCAAGTGATGAAGCTCCCTCAACCTCCGAAAGCAAGCTGTTCCAAAACCAGAGTATCCTTTGATAATTCCACCAGGGTCTTTAGGAAGGTAGATTTAGCCATTACGTAATGTCTGAATTCAAGGACCTTTCAGGAGATGAAACATTGTTTTTGACTGGGCAAATTAAACCAGTATCCACAATGAAACTGGATTTCATTTATCCTTGTAAATTCTATAAAATTGGGGATAGGGGCTGAGAACAAGAATGAGTAAGAAAGACCTGTCTACAGACTTCCCCACAATTTCTCTATAACATTTTTCTCTGGGAACATGTCTCAAAACACAAGAAAATCATTAGTAACTAATGTAGCCAAGCTGATTGCATTGGTTTCATCCAGAATTCTGTGTCATTTTCCTTGTATTTTGCCTTTCTTAACAAAACTCTTTGTTATGTCTATAGATTTTGCTCCACTATAACAGAATTTCTCACTAATACTTCTCCCATGTTCAAGTCTGCATGGTGATACAGCTGTCCTTTATATATCAAGATTGGACTAAGTTTTTTTAAGGGCTTTGAATGGGAAAATTCAAAGCACCTTCCTGTCCATTTTCCTAAAGTTGAGCAGAAGGACTCCACAAGTTTGACAGATCAGGAGTATTTAATATGGCTAGTGACAATCTATCAGGAAATTTTTTAAATTATTCCATCTGTCCCTGTCCCTCTCACACCATATTGTAACAGTGGCCAACATAAATGGTCCAGCCCCATTCTGAGTTGAACATTGAACAACAGATGTATGTATGGACAAAAAGATATGGGAAATATATTAATTCATGCCTTTAAAAAAGCTATTTATTTTGCCATATGGGAATCAATTGATGTTTATTTTAATTTATGAAGATGGCCTCTAGAAGCAGGAAGTACTTTCCCATCTTTACTTATGAAAGATGAGTGATTATCTTACCAATGATATTTAATACCTTTAACTAAAGACTGAATAATATCAAGATTAATCTATATGAAAGAGAGTTTCTAACAGTTTAGTGTAGTGGATAAGGAATCAGACTAAAAATTTGGAGATGATGTGTTTTACCATAAGCACATAGCCAGGTAGATAATCTTGGGCCAGTCACACACACTCAACCCCAGGAAGCAGGTAAGAGCAAATCACTTTTTGAAAAACGCTGCCAAGAAAAGTAGACTTGTCCAGGCAATTGCCAGGAGTCAAAATATTTTATCAAACCTCCCTTCCCCCAAATATGAAGTATCACAGCTTTAATATATGTGAGTGACAGTTCACGCATGTGTTTCTAGGAAAGTTGCACTATTCCATAACCGGCAACTAGCTCTTTGTCGTTGCTACTGAATTAACTGATAGATTCCTGGTTGCTGAGTGCTTTTGCCTAATTACAACTACAAACATTGTCTACATTTGTAAAAAAAATATCTATACCTCGATGACAATCTATTGCAACTCACCCAAAGTGAGGCTAACTTGAATAGTGTCCAGAAGTTTCAACTGATACAAAATGTAACTGTTAAAGTGCTATTTGATGCAATGTGCAGATGTCATACGATGCCTGTTCTGAAAGATTTACAGTTGCCAATTGCTTACTGGACACAATTTAAGATGTTGGTGTTAACCTTTAAACAATTCTGGGCCTCACTATTTGGGGAACTTCCTTTCTCATTATGAGCTTTCCAGATCAACCAGTGAGACTCTTCTGAGGGTATTCTCCATTTTCAGAGATTCACTTATCATTTATTATTGAATGAATAATAACTACCAGGGCTGTATTGTTCTTTAAATCTGAAGTAAAACTAGAATTAGAATTCTTTTATTGACCAAGTGTGATTAGACACACAAGGAATTTGTCAGTGCAAATGCTCTCAGTGTACATAAAAGAAAAGATACATTCGTCAAGAGTCAAGAATCATAAGGTACAACACTTAATGATAGTCATAGGGTACAATAAGCAATCAAATCATACTAGGAAACAGTCAATATAAACCGTAAGGGTACAAGCGACAAAGTTACAGTCACAAGTGGGAAGGGATAAATGATAAGGAGTGATGAGAAGATTAATAGTAATAGTAGTGCAGACTTTGTAAATAGTTGGACAGTGTTGAAAATGTATCTTAAAGCATTCCAGGCCATTTGTGTAGCATCTGCTAGCAACTTCTTAAACCAAATGCATCTTTCTCCTTTGATGACAATGGAGTGGAGTAGAATGGAATGGAGTGAAGTAGAGTGGAAAGAATGGAATGGATTCGGTGGTGGTATTCTACTGGTTTGGCCCAGTTCATGTGAACCAGTAGTAAAAAAATGTTACCGTTTGGCCGAACTGGTAAATCTACTGATTCGGCTGAACCGGTAATTTTTTTTCTCCTCCCAATGATCAGCTGTTCTGATGATCAGCTGTGCTGGGATTTCCCTCGCTTTCTTACTGTTTCACCCAGGAGGCTTCCCTGAGGCCCAGGAGGCAAAAAAAATGGAGTGGGGGGGGGAGTTTGCTGCAAAAAAAGAGAAGCCACGCCCACCCAGTCACATGGCCATGCCCACATAGCCTCATCCACAGAACAGATAGCAAAAATATTTGCATCCCACCATGGAATGGAATAGAATAGGATAGGATAGGATAGGATAGGATAAGATAGGATAGGATAGGATAGGATAGGATAGGATAGGATAGGATAGGATACAGTTTCACTTTGAGTGGCATCTGTATGACCCTTCAAAAAGATGTTGCTGCTTTATGGAGCCAGTGCTTCATGTACCCTGAATCACCTTTTTGGCCTTCAGATATGTAGCAGGAACCCTAATAATTACAGCTAATCATGAATGCCAATTGGTGCAGTTAGAGCCGAAATACAGAGTTCCATAGTCTGGGGGATACCAAATGACCATCCAGATAATGGAATAATTGGATGGTTGATGAACTGGCATCAATATTTCAGCTTGATAGTGGGGCATGTACATAAGTACAAATGACTAGTTGTATTCAACAACATTGAAAAAAGGTCAGCAGTCATTGCTTTCCCCCCTTTTTCTTTCTACACCCTTGGACTTTCTACCTCTTTTCTTCTTTCCCCTTTCTTTTCTGATCTTTGTTTCTATTTGTGTTTTATATTAGTAAAGTCTAATATAAAGAATTAAAAATACATTATTCTTTTCTACAATGGAAATGTGTTTATTCTCAATTAATGCATGGTCTTAGACCATTAAGTCTAAGATCTAAAATTATCTAGGTGTACCATTGACCAATATCTGTCCCAGTGCCAGGAACACTTTTTATACAGTATCAGATTTCAGGTGTGCAGGGCATTTTAAATGGTGATGCGTTATTTCCATCGCTACCCTTGTGGTTCTTTAAAGATTTAGAGCCAAGGACATTCAAATGATGACATGGGGAAAACAGTGAAGGAAGAATTGATCACTGGAGGAAGGTAACATCGTACTTGTGGAGATATGATGGCAGCATAGATGAGAGGGAGTCAATAAGAGCTGCTATAGCAAAGGACATGTTTCAGCCATGCAGAGGCTACAGAACCCCATAATATAATTCAAGAAGGCGATCTCAATAAGAGCAAACTTCCTCATTCATCATTCCTTTGGTATGCGTTGCCTTCATTAAGAGTGATCTTTGGACTAGCTGGGGTCAGCCTGGGAATTAGGAGTCCTCATATGGCTCCTGGCTGGTGAGCATGCTGAATAAACGTTATCTGATGCTTTGAAATACACCCTTTCCTCTGGATGGAAGGCCATTTGTATAAATACATATGACACAATAATCCAAAATTTTTACATAGGCAAAGCTGTTAAGGGACAAGCGTGTCCTACGATATATTTGTTTAGAAGTAAGCTTTGTGTGAGATTGAGATACCGGTATGTTTGCAAAGTAAGTCTACACACAATGAATCTTTCTGGGGAGAAAAAGTTTTTTGGGGAGAAAAGTTTCTTCCCCAAATCCCAAAAACTTTAACCTTAGACTGTATACTATTGACCTCACCCCTTTCCTAAGAGTTCTGTAGGGAGCGTGCATAAGCGCACCATTGTGCCTACAGTCCCTATCCCATTGATTCTTTTTATTTTTCTTATATGTATCCATTTCATGTATTCATAACTATGTTTATACTTGTACCTATTATCTTGTAAGCAATTGACAAATCAAATAAATAAACACTACTAAATAGCATTTGAGTGAGCATTCGTTAACCTAGGCTGCAGAGTACTGGAAAAAATAATTCGGCTTAGATGTAGATGCAATGACTTAGAATGACTGCACATTTTTCCTAGGCTTCAGTGACTATCTAATAGTTGCACAAAGACAAAGGTGGAGAGGCAGCAATGTGAGAAGAACTACCTGAAATATGCAAGCTTTGGTGCATTGGTCAAAGATCTCTCATCTTTTCTTATGCACACTAGGTCATTAACATAGAAAATTTGGAGAACTTTTGTTTAATCCAGGGGTAGCCAAAGAAGCACCTGTGGACAACAACATGGAGTATGCATATATATAGGAGCATCTCTAAGTTAAAAACAAGTTAATTTTAAAAATGTATATGTTGAATGCCAACTCTTGTAAGATTTTTGTGGACCTGCTGGAAATCTCATGCTTGATGATCTGACATTTGCCATTTTAAAAAATCATTTGGAACCCAAGGTTGAATTATGAAGTCTGATGCTCTCTGAGCTTAGTTGGTTTTTTTTTTGCAGATATTTTGTTATCCAATACTAGAAGGGAGTGGGATTTTCTCCCTGTTTATGTACAGTAGCTTGACCTACTGTTCAATGTCAGTGGAGGTGTTGTTTTCTCCTATAGTATATTATCCTCCAGCACATAAAATACCCTCCAGTAGTATTCCAATGGTACTCCAGTAGTACAATATATCTTCCAGATAACTAGTGGGGGGAGAGGAAATGATCATATAATTTTTACTTCTAATCAGCCCATTCAGAATATTCAAGATCCTTCTATCCTTAAGGATGAATTCCTATCTCCTCTTCCTTCTCCTGGTAATTAAAAGGCATGGGCCTATCAGAATAAAACATGGAAAATCCAAGTCTGATGAAGCTGGTAAAATACAACCCTCTTTTTATTTTCATGCTTTTGCAGTGTTTCAATAAAATATATGCAGACAACATATGTCTCTAACTCCTACAGTGGATGGAAGGAAGGGAGGAAAGAAGGAAGCAAACTGTGATGTATGTAAATTTAAACGTGCACACACACACACACACACACACACACACACCCATTTTTCTTTATCACAGAGGAGCCACAGCTTAGTGGAAGGACACAGAAGGCCCTAGATTAATTTCCTCTAATCTCTAGAGCGAGACAGAAAAAAACTCTTTCCTGAATCTTTGGCAATCTAGTTAGAATAGAAAACAATATTAAACGGACCAATGGTCTCATTCAATAAAAAGATATTTGGTGCAGCTTGTGCATTAACTGCATTTTTCCTTTAAGTGAAAAAGGACTGGATTTCAGTGCCTGTTGGCCACTCTTCTGTAAATGAACCTCCCAGACAAAAAGCTCACTTTATAAGATATCCGAAAAACATCTTATCCTGATTATTGTAGGAATTTGTAAATTATGAGTTGCAATCATCTTCCCTTCCTTGCTCAGAATTATAGAGGGTGTGGCACTTCTCTCTGGAAGAGAAACCGTTCTTTGGAACAAAACTATTGCTACTAGTTGACTGATTTGCTTCACTTGCCTTGAACGTCAAAACTCGCCAAGAAGGGTAATTCTAGCTTCTTCACTAACAATATGGATTACTTCTGCCCTAAGCTTTTTGCTTTCTTGCAATTAGCTAACCATAAAATGAAAAATGTGGATTCACATGACATTTGATAGAGCATAATATAGTGCCTATTGATGCCTTTTCCCATAGTCTCAATACTGTTTACTCAAATATATTCCATTTATGAAAGATTCTCAACTTCTAGTGCCTACAATACTCAAATTCCTTCGCAGCTTGCTCTTCCTTAGATAAATTGGTTTTACTGAATTGTAATGAGAATCAAAAGCTAACGCGAGTCATATAGGCTGTTTTGAACTCATTGGACATTAGGATATACAGTAAATGTAAGAAAAACATCAATACATTTTAATTAAATGTGTCTTTGAAGTTCAGCCTATTTCAAATTACTATTAATCAGCAATTCTTAGATGAGAAAATTAGGAGCCATCAAACTCAGGAGGAGGAGACTTTTTTTAATTAAATACCCCAAATGCCTGTTTATTCCATGTATTATTATCATTGTGAGCATCATTTTCACCACCAAGGCTACCACTTCAAATCATATGCTAAGAAGCAAAAGAGAAGCCTCCGCAAAAAAATCTACTGTATATCTCCACAAATTGTAGTGATTTTATTATTGTATTATGAATGAAGAATGATATTAGGAGCCTTGGTGACACAATGGGTAGAATGCAGTATTGCAGGCTAACACTGTCACAGGCAGAAGTTCGACTTTGACTGGTTCAAGGTTGACTCAACCTTTCACCCTCAGAGATCAGTAAAATGAATACCCAGATTGCTGGGTGAGGGGCAAATATCTGACACTGTAAACAGCTTAGAGAGGGATGTAAAGCACTATGAAGCAGTATATAAGTAAGTGCATTTGCTGTTACTACTTTCAAAGCAAAGCAGTAGTGCCGAAGTAACTTCACAAAATCCTAAAGTGGTAGGAACTTCCATCTAGGAATTTTCTTCCTAATGTAAGTCTTCAGTATTGTTTTGGGGAGATAGGACATTTCATTGATGTGGAAGTGATAAATAAGTGTTTCCTACCTCTTGTCATCCTCCTACAGGCATGATGTTGAATATGCTTGGACACTGGATTGCCTCTTCCTGAGCTAATGTTTCTAACTGAGACCATCATCTGTGAACTATCCTTAAATATCACATTTTGATTCTTACTATGTTACAGAGCACCTGATTATGACATTGAACATGTAAACAAGCTAAATTCACTACTAACATGGGCAACATCCTGCCCACATGCTTTTATCTTTCTTGGTGACTTCAATCTACCTCATATTAAGTGGACCCTAAACGAATGTACAACTGAACTAATACATTCAACCTTCTATAATGCTGTTACAAATCTGGGACTGGAACAACTAGTAACTAACAATACTAGACTTAACAACTGCCTCGATCTCATCTTCTGCAATAGTTTGAATTTAATTTACAGAATACAAACTAAATAACCCTTTCCCAACAATGACCACAATATGATTGACTTTTGTCTCAACATACGCCCACACACAAATCATCACAATGATGTAATCCCCCATTATAACTTCAAAAAAGGCAACTATGATCTTATAGACAACAATCTCTCATCCCTTGATTGACAATCTCTATTCACTGGATGCAATACTGTTGAAGACCATTACAACATATTTTTACTTGAAGTCAAAAGAGTCATCAAACTATATGTACCAATAACAACTCCTAAAACAAAAACAAAAAAATCCAGATTACCCATAACAATAAGGAAACTTCAATCCAAAAGGAGATCACTCTGGCAGAAAAACAAATCTGGTCATGTTGCCAACTTCAAAAGCCGATACAAAAATTTATGCCACCAGATAAAGACTGAATGCACCAATTATCACATTAAACACGAGGAAAACCTTCTACACACCAATTCCACCCACAGTTTTTACAATTTTGTAAACAACAAACTAAAAGACTCAAGGTCCATCCCATCCCTGATAGGACCTAATAATAAAGACTGCAACGATGACACCATTAAAGCTAACCTCTTTTACACATTCTTTGGCTCAATATTTGTAAACAGCAATGGATCATGCCCAGTATTTCCTAGTCGAATTACAGACAACTACAATGATCTAATATATATCAATTTTACAGAAGACAATGTTGAAAAAGCATTACACAATCTAAAACCATCTCTATCTATTGAACCGGATGGAATATGTAAAAAAGCTATCCACTGCCATAGCAGAACCTCTAAGCATAATCTTTGAAAAATCTTTCAGGACCAGCTCCTTGCCAAAACTATGGCCAAAAGCTATAGTCATCCCCATCTTCAAAAAGGGAGACCCCAGCCTAGTTGAAAATTACAGACCAATCTCCTTATGCTGCATCACCTGTAAAGTCATGGAATCAATTATTAACCAATCCATCATCCTCCACTTAAAGACAAACAACCTACTCTCTAATAAACAATTTGGTTTCAGGAAAAAAAAACCTATCCTGTAATCTGCAACTCTTACACTGCAAAAACATATGGACTATGCAACTCGATCAAGGCAAAACAATAGACGCAATCTACATAGACTTCTGTAAAGCCTTTGATTCAGTGGTACACAACAAACTACTCCTAAAACTAAAATCTTATGGTATCTCTGGACAACTGCATAACTGGATAGAAGCATTCCTGTCAAACAGACAACAAATGGTCAAAATTGGGAGTGTCCTATCAAATTCTGTACCTGTCAACAGTGGTGTCCCTCAAGGCAGTGTTCTAGGACCAACTCTCTTTATACTCTACATAAATGACCTCTGTGATCATATTAAGTGTTTTCTTCGCTGATGATGTAAAGCTGTTCAATACCACAGACAATACTGCTACCCTTCAAAAAGATCTTGACTATGTATCAGAATGGTCAAACAAATGGCAACTTCAAATCTCAACAAATAAATGCTCTGTCTTACATTTTGGCAAAAAGAATCAGAAAATAAAATACTGAATAGTAAAATAAAATAGCTGAATAGTCAAGACTCTGTTGATGATCCAAGCTCTGTAAAGGACCTTGGAATACTCATCTCTAATGATCTAAGTGCTAGAGCCCACTGTCACTACATAGCTAAAAAGGCATTAAGAGTTGTTAACCTAATCCTACGTAGCATACAAAACATTTGCTAGACTAATACTTGAATACAGTTCATCAGTCTGGAACCCATATTACGTATCTGATATTAACGCAGTTGAGAAAGTCTAGAAATATTTCACAAGAAGAGTTCTTCACTCTTCTACTTATTGTAGAATACCTTATGCCACTAGGCTTGAAATTCTAGACCTAGAAAACCTTGAATTACTCCGTCTTCGGTATAATTTAAGTATGGTATATAAAATCATACATTGCAATGACTAACCTGTCACTGAATACTTCAGGTTCAACCATAACAACACAAGAGCACACAATAGATACAAACTCAAGGTTAACCACACCAAACTTGATTGCAGGAAATATGACTTCAGCAACAGAGTGGCCAATGTCTGGAATACTCTACTTGATTCTGTGGTTTCTTTTTCAAACCCCAAAAACTTTAACCTTAGACTGTCTACTATTGACCTCACCCCTTTCCTAAGAGGTCTGTTGGGGGTGTGCATAAGCGCACCAATGTGCCTTCTGTCCCTGTCCTATTGTTTCTTTTATTTTTCTTATATGTACCCATTTCATATATTCATAACTATGTATATACTTATACCTATTATCTTGTAAGCAATTGACTAATCAAAATAAATAAATAAAATAAAGAATTTATCAGCGGCAGCCAAGTTTGGGTCAGGCTTTAGCTCTGTTTTCCTCACAGGGGCATTAGGTCTCTTACACTAAATGTTGCAAACCTCATCCTCCTTCAAGTGATTCATAACATTGGGCTACTAGTCACCAATTCATCTCACTCCCACCTACATTCTGAATTTCCTCTTAGTCCCAAAATGATGCATTGATAACATCTGGAAAAGCTTGAGTTTGGAAAGTTGTAATTAGATCCTGAGATTGAACCAACAGAGACCATATGGTGTCTGGTTTTATTTTTTAAATCTGAATCAGCAATTTATGGTCCCCACCCAGTATGTGGTTTGGTGAAATAAGCCGTTTGCATTGATCTGCAAAGAAGGGATGGATATTTGGCCTTTCAACACTGACTTTAATCTGAACTAAATTTCCTAACTCCAGTATTATACCAATTATTAAAACTGTTCTGAAAATAACAACTCTCAGGGCTTTGGGAAGCCCATGCAATGGATCCTTTTAGATGGCTAAAAGCATGGTATAACAAAAATAGCACTTCGACTTATGTACCCCTTTACAGTGCTTTACAGCCCTCTTTAAGCGGTTTACAGAGTCGGCATATTGCCCGTAACAATCTGGGTCCTCATTTTACCGACCTCGGAAGGATGGAAGGCTGAGTCAACTTTGATGCAGAATTGTTATATATTACATGAAAGCATCTTTTAGGAGTTCTTGATGGAAAATAAAATAGCATTTCAGTAGCAGTGTTATGAGAGAATTCAACAGGTACAGTAATGCAAATGATATTTTTTAAATGTTCTTTTTTTAAGAAAAGTAAAAGTAAAAAGGTGATATGCGGCCATAGATACAGATGGATTTTTTTTTGTTCCATAGATATTTTTTAATGTCTGATCAATGCTACCATATTTTTGGGAAGCATTTTTTAATCTACCTGATAGCTTGTTCCCTCACTGTGCTGATTTATGTCTACTTTGTTCTGTCTTCACACTGTACCTCTTCTCCACCATGAAAATATTAATTAACTACTTATATGTTCCAGGCTAGTTTTCAGTCACTGACTCTAACATGATAGCTCTAGATGTAATAAAATCTCTTATAAGTCTTATAGGTAACATAGACAATTACTCTGATAGCCAAGGTTAATAGGCACTAAAGTAGCTAGTAGCAGTATAGCTAGTAGCACTAAATTGTGGACAGCTATTATAAGGAAATAAGGAGCTATTTGATAACTTAGTATAAACCTGTTTACTGTGTAATAATTTATGTATTTTATTTGTCAAGCAAATATTAGATAACAGGTATAAGTATAAACATGATTATGAATACATGAAATGGATAAGAATAAAAAGGAACATTAGGAAAGGGATGGTAGGCACGTTGGTGCGCTTATGCACGCCCCCTATAGACCTCTTAGGAAAGGGATGAGGTCAATAGTAGAAAGTAAGGTTAAAGTTTTGGGGGTTTGGGGAAGAAACCACAGAGTTGGGTAGTGTATTCCACACATTCACCATCTGTTGCTGAAGTCTTATTTCCTAAATCAAGTTTCAAATCAAATCAAATAATGGACAGGTAACCTAAGGTCTTGACTCTAATCTTGATTAGCCTGCTTCCTCAACTTGATGCTAACCTGATATTTTGGGTTTATAGCATCCAGTGCTGTGCTGGTTGTGAATTCTATGAATTTACGCCCATAGTGTCTGGAGACATCACTCTGGAGAAGACGTGCCAAATATTTTTTGTCTAGTTTAACTGGATGTGAGGACAATTGACTGAGATATCTGACACACCATTGCTGGGTTGATTGACTGATCTGGCTGACTAGGCAGATGTTTCTTCCTCACTCACTGCTCACTACACCCTCAGTGGAAGAGAATGATCATCCACGATAGAAGTTGTGTAAGAAACTTAGGTCAAGGGTATATGATGGTTGTTATCCCCTGTTAAAACCAGGGGTGGGCTGCAACTGGTTTGCACCAGTTTAGACAAATCAGATGTTAATTTTACATCTGGTTCATTGAACCAGTAGTTGCAATTACTGGCTGGTCCTGCCCAGCCCACCCCTCCCCGGAGTCTCCACATGGCCCATTTTAGATCCCAGGTAAGTGCAGGCCCCATGCGGAGGCTCAGGGAGGGTGAAAACAGGCCTCCCATAAGTCCGGAAGGCTGGAGATGGACCCATTTCCAGGCTTTGGAGAGTCTCTGTAGCAAGGGAGGCCATTTTTGCCCTCCTGGAGGCTAGAGGAAAGCCTCTGGAGCCCAGGGAGAGTGAAAACAACCCCACACCATGGCTGCAGGAGGCTGACTAGGCCACACCCACCCAACAACCAGGAAGAGAACCAGTTGCTAAATTTTTTGAAGCGTACCCTTGGTTAGAACTGCCAAGCGAGTTTAAGCTCTAATCTGATTCACCAGGTATCAGAAGCCGGCTGAGTAAGAGAAATCAGACAACAAATAGCATTGTGTAGTATATGCATGAAAAAGGCCACTGTATCTGGGATACGAAGGTAGCCATCCATTTTAAATTATTTATCTGAGAAGAGAACTGGACTAGACAGCTTTTATGATTCCATGCTGATTTTTAAAGACTAGATCTGGAAGGGAATCTTTTAACCTATAGGATTTGACCACAAAATGTAACAATTTCTGCTGTTCTGTAAACTCCTCAATAATTTAACTTCCTTTGAAGACTTGGAGGAGGATTGAAGCTATACTCATCTTCATGAGACATTATATTTAAAGGTCAGGCTTCCTGCTTTGAACGTAGCAGCGCAATCCTGTTCAGATATAAATTGCATGAAGTTCAATAGTACTTAATTCTAGATATATACATATGGGATTGCAAAACAAAGTACAAATTTTAGAGGCTCTAAATGTAGTTTTCTCCAGAAATATACTTGTTACTAGAAACATCTTACATTATTAGATACCACATGCCCAGCTGCATCTTTTTATAAGCATATTTTTGCTTTCCCAATCCAAAGCTTCACTTACAGTTTATTGTACTTGTTTTAATCAATTTGCAATTATGTAATAGTAACATGAATTGAATCATACTATCTTTTTATAAGATAGAGGAGGATAAAGTTACACTGTGCTGTCAAACGTTAACTTTGGAAGGGTGTTTTTCTGCCTTGGATATCAGTTTTTGTAGCAAACAATAAGACCACTATGATTATTTGTATCTAATAATGAGGCTTTGGGACTTTTCTTTTTTTAAAGACGTGACTCAGTAACATGAGTTGCTTTGTCTAAGTAAAGAACATTCTTTTTGTTTTTGTTTTTCATTGCTTACATGTGATACAAGAAAAGGAAGGGTGTGACATAGAGGAAAGAAAATACAAATCTCATTTAAACAGCATCCAGCATTTTGATATACGTAGATTGTGGATTATTTACTGTATTTAAAAGATTTATTGCTTGCCTTGCAATGTGCTTCTGTGTGGCATACATAATTAAAATACACTTTTACAATAAAATATATGCAATAAAATATAATAAAAGTGCGTAAAATGTAATGCTATTAGTTAGAAACTTTGTTCTTCCAATGTACTTCAGAAGAGTTTCACAACTGAATTTAGAAAAGATCTCAGTCACTATCTATTAAGAAATTACCAGGCAATAACTGTAGCAAAAAATATTTCTGGAATTATGAACTGCTTTGAATGCCACAATTATCAAAAGCCTGGATGAAAAGAACGTCCACATAAAATACCTTTACCATAGAAAAAAGTATATATTGTCATGCTGTTATGGGCTTAAAGTTTGCATATATCAAGTATATCAAATTAAAACATCTGTAATAGCAAAATCCCACTGTTAGATGTTTTTTAATCATTCAGTATGTAATACAAAAGAATAATTTCCAGTGTGCTGCCTCAAAACTCTGGGAACTGGCATTGCTATGAAGTAAAAAAGATGTTGTGACTCTGGAAAGAGTGCAGAGAAAGCAACAATGATGATTAGGGAACTGGAAGCTAAAACATATAAAGAATGGTTGATGGAACTGAGTATGTCTAGTCTGATGAAAAGAAGGGCCAGGAGTGACATGATAGCAATGTCCCAATATCTCACAGGCTGCCACAAAGAAGTGGGAATCAAGCTATTCTCCAAAGCACCTGAGGGCAGGACAAGAAACAATGGATGGAAACCAATCAAGGAGAAGAGCAACCTAGAACTGAGGAGAAATTTCTAGACAGAACAATTAACCAGTGGAACAACTTGATCCTGAAGCACTGTTCACCCATTTCTCCAAACTTTTAATTAAGCATATGCAATTACTTCAGCACAGAGTTTGCTACATTCTTGAGTTTCTTTTTCTGCCAGAGATCCTTTAACTTTCAATGAATTAATCAGAATACAGCTGGAAAGGATTTTGGAGGTGTTCTAGTCCAACCCCCCTGCTCAAACAAAAGACCTTACCATTTCAGACAAGTGACTGTCCACTTCTTAAAAACCTCCAGTGATGAAGCACCCACAACCTCTGAAAGCAAGCTGTTCCACTGGTTAATTGTCCTTACTGTTAGGAAGTTTCTCTCTAATTCCAGATTGCTTCTCTCTTTGATTAGTTACATCCATTGTTTCTTGTCCTGCCTTCTGGTGCTTTGGGAAATAAGTTGACACCTCTTTGTGGAAGCCCCTCAAATATTGGGATATTGCTGTCATGTTCCCCCCCCCCAAATCCCTTTTTTCTCTAGACTAGCCATACCCAAGTACAGCAACAGTTCTTTATGTGTTTTTAGTCTGAAGGCCCCTAATCATCCTGGTTGCTCTTCTCTGCACTTTTTTTCCCCCCAAAGTATTTTTTGTAATGTCAAAAAAGACTAGATGTACTAGATGCAGTATTCCATGTGTGGTCTTACTAAGGCTTTATAAAGCGGTACTAGGACATGATTTTGATTTTATGCCTCTGTTTATACAATTAAGGATTGTATTATCTTTTTTGGCTGCTGCCACCTACTGCAGGCTCATATTTAAGTAACTGTCCACTAGGACTCCAAGATTCCACTCACAGTTATTGTTTTTGAGCCAGATTTCACCTAACCTGTACTAGATTTTTTTTCCTGCCTATGTGTAAAACCTTGCTTTTCTCCACATTAAATTTCATTTTTTGGGATAGGGGACATTGTTCAAGTATGTCAAGATCTTTTCAGATTATGAGCATGTCTTTGGCTATTCCTACCAGCTTTGTGTTATCTGCAAATTTGATAAGTTCCTCTTTTATTTCCTCCTCTAAGTAATTTATAAAAATGTTTAAGTACTGGGCTTAAGACAGGACTTTGTGGTACTTCCTGCTTAGTTCCTTCCAGGTACCATATTTTTCGGTGTATAAGATACACACACAAAAAAAATGAGTGGAAATGTCTGTGCATCTTATACAGCGAATGTTGCTGAAGCCCCATCCACCCGCTGGCCCCCATCTTTTGGCCTCTGCCTCCCAGCAATTTGCCTCCTTGCAGCAAACAGCAAAGGACCTGGTCAGCTTCAACACAGCCTGATTAGCACTAGCATCTGATTGTCGGTTGGGATTGGCCTCCTGATAATCAGCTATTTCAGGCTGCAGGGATGACCATTGCCTATTACTGCCTCTGTGCACCCCATTTTCAGCCTCTTCACCCCATTTTTTGCCTTCCTGTGCACCATTTTTGGCCCAGTCCGATCCCCGCTGCCTGAAATGGGCTGAAAACAGGGTGTGCGGAGGCCGAAATTGGGATGCATGGAGGCTGAAAATGGGGTGCAGAGGCTGAAGATGGTGCATGCGGAAGCAGCAATAGGCAATGCTGATCCCTGCAGCCTGAAACAGCTGATCGTTGGGAGGCAGATCGAACCGACAATCAGCTGCTTGTGCTAATTAGGCTGTGCTGAAGCTGACCAGGCTCTTTGCTGTTTGCTGCAAGGAGGCAAATTGCTGGGAAGCAGAGGTAGAGGCAAATTTTTTTTCTTGTTTTCCTCCCAAAAGCTAAGTGCATCTTATACTTCAGAGCATCTTATAGTCAGAAAAATATGGTAGATGTAGTACCATTAAGGACTACTCATTGAGTATGGTTTGTCATCCAGTTTCAAATCCATCTGTAAGTAAAGCTGTCTATCGCACATTTTTTTTAGCTTACCAAGAAGTAGGTTGTGATCTACTTTGTTGAATGCCTTGCTGAAGTCTAAGTATATGATGTCCACAGCATTTTGCTGGTCTACTAATGTAATCATTTTGTCAAAGAATAAAATATGACTGGTTTGGCATGATCTGTTTTTAACAAACAAGTGCTGAATTCTAGTTATAACTTTATTTGTTTCTAGATATCTGCAATTCTGGTTTTTGATTATCTTTTCCAGTATAATGTTAGGTGATTGGTCTGTAGTTTCATTGGTCTGGTTTTTTTTCTTCCTTTTTTGAAGATGGAAGCCACATCAGCTCTTTTCCAATCCTTAGTTAATTCCACAGTGTTCCAGGATTTTTGACAGGTATGGCACAATGGTTCTGAGATAGCATCTGCCAACTCCTTCAGAACTCTTGGATGTAATCCATCAGGTCCCAGTGATTTATATTCATCAAGATCAGATAGAAATGAAAATACTGGAAACTTTTAAAATATGTTATTTTTGTCAACATCCATGCTTTTTGCAATTAATCCTGATCTTTAGAGCATATAATTCCAGGTTTTCTTTAGATTGTCTTTTTGTTTTGGAACTTTCAAATGTGGCAATACTGTTCTATATGCTCTAAAGATCAGGATTAATTGCAGATATTCTAAATGCCAGGATAGCTCATGACTAATTGATTCTGGACCCAGGCATTTCTGCTTCACTTGGCAAGATGTATACCCAACAGAGCAGTGAAGGAGAGTGATTGACATGCAATCACTATTATTGAGATGGCCCTCTCTACCTTTAAAGCAGCTTATGCTGATGTGACATTCTGCAGCATTTTGGACTACAGTTCCAGTCAGATCCAATCATCATATCTAATGCTCAAGAATTTTTGTCCAAAACACCTAGAAAAGCTGGGAAAGATTTTCCAAATATGACCATGCCCTTTAGTATGGGAATAGACCTTAAGAGCAGTAGGGAGATATATTGTAGAACAATAGAAAGTTATATTGTCAAAATATACAAGTTGATGTTTATTTTATTTTATTTTATTTGGTTTGTCAATTGCTTACAAGATAATAGGTATAAGTAAAAACATAGTTATGAATACATGGAAACATATAAGAAAAATGAAAGAAACAATAGGACAGGGACGATAGGCACATTGGTGCGCTTATGCACACCCCCTACAGACCTCTTAGGAAAGGGGTGAGGTCAATAGTAGACAGTCTAAGGTTAAAGTTTTTGGGGAAGAAACCACAGTCAGGTAGAGTATTCCAGACATTGACCACTCTGTTGCTGAAGTCGTATTTCCTGCAATCAAGTTTGGTGCGATTTGAGTTTGTATCTATTGTTTGCTCTTGTGTTGTAATGGTTGAAGCTGACAGGTAGGACATTGCAATGTATGATTTTATATACTATATGTAGATGTACTCTACTCCTTCCCACATAGTAAATAAGAAAAGAAAGTGGTATAAAATTAATAGTAAAAAAGAAAAAAAATCCTGAAAGACGGTCTAAAAGAGAAATGTCTTACATTTTTATTGTGATTTTATTGTGTCAATATCTATGTATATATCCATCCATCCATCTTAGTAAAATGACTTGAACCATCCATCCATCTATTTTGGCAAAATGATTTGGAAGAATTTGGATTTTACAAAGGTGATAATGTGATGTCATTTAAAAAGATTAAAACTCAGGTATGTATAACTTTTTTTAAACATGTATTGATTTCCTATTATTTTAAAATAAATTATGGTTTAGCAGCAATTACCTCAATTTAGATCCAAACCTTGGAAAACACACCGACTGTTGCTTTTATCAAAGCAAAACAACAGAATATTTTTATTGCTCTCATACAAGTGACAGCAAGAGCCATGCAAAGGTAATTGTCGGAATTCAGACAAATGTAGGTTGAAAGTTTATTTCATAAGACCAGCTACATTAAAAACACTTTTTTTAACATTTCAAAAAAAAAAATACACAGTAGGAAAACATCCTTCTTTATTTAATCTTTCAGATTATAGCATTTCTAAAAAGTTGATGAGTCACATCCTTTTGATTCAATAGGTAATGGAAATCAGCATGCACAAACATCCATGTATGGCAATGGCAGGGCATCCCATTGTGATTCTTCATAGCATCTTGCTTAGAGGTTTATAGGACCACCGTGTTTGTTCATTATTTTCAATGCCAGATAACAAATCATTTATACCTGAAGACAAATCATTCTTTCTGTTGCAGAATTGCCTCTTCTGCCAGAGATAGAGTCAGACCAATAGCAGCCAATTTTTATTTCAGCTTTTTGCTGTCCAGAAAGTTCTCGTCAGCCATTACTCATTTAACTGTAGCCAAAATAAGCCAACCATAGCTTTAATTTACCACCCTGTGGTTATCTGGGTTGTACCAGAACACATGGAATAACTTGTATGCTTTAGAGGCAAAACAGGCATGATCAAAATTTTCAATCAGACCCATAATCCAAAGAAGCACATAGCAATAGCACTTAGACTTATATACTGCTTTATAGTGCTTTACAGCCCTCTCAAAGCAGTTTTTTACAGAGTTAGCATATTGCTACCAACAATTTGGGTCCTCGTTTTACACATCTCAGAAGGATGGAAGGCTGAGTCAACCTTGAGCCTGGTGGGATTCAATCTGCCAAATTGCAGTGGGAGTAGCTTGCAGTACTGCACTCTAACCACTGTGCCACCAAGGCTCCATAAACTAGCTATAGTAGTATAGTGACACCTATAGTGTCCATTCATCCTTTAATACATTCTTCAGCTGAAGACATGAAGTAAACTAGGAGCCAACTAGGATGCAGGTAGATATTAACCCATTTTGAATCTTGCTTTGTTACCAATGGAAGTGCCAAAGCTTTTTTCTCCTGCAATGTTACACAGAAAAACTTAGCTTTGAAAACCTACTTCAGAGGTTATCCAGTTCAAACTCTGCTTCATGCAGGATCTGCTAAAGCATTATGGAAATATGGAGTCCTGAGTCTGTTTAAAGAAGAAAGGTGAAGATACCACTTCTGAAGCTAACAAGTTCTATTGGTTCATGACACCACTCAGAAATTCCTTCCACTATCTAATCTGATTCTATTTTTTTCTATTTTCAATCCACTGGGTCAGGTCCAGTTCTGAGGCAAGAGAGAATGTAAAATTATCTGCTACAATATCTTACCTGTCAATGACTACTTCAGCTTCAACCACAAGAATATATGAGCACACAATAGATACAAACTTAAGGTAAACCACTCCAAACTCGACTGCAGAAAATATGACTTCAGCAACAGAGTTGTCAATGCCTGGAATGCACTACCTAACTCTGTGATTTCTTCCCCAAGCCCCCAAAACTTTAACCTTAGACTGCCTAATGTTGACCTCACCCCATTCCGAAGAGGTCTGTAAGGGGTGTGCAGAAGCGCACCAACCTGCCTACCGTCCCTATCCTAATATCTTCTTTTATTCGTACCCATTTCATATAATCATAATCATGTTCTAATTATATCTGTAATCTAATATATGCTTGACAAATAAACATTATTATTATTGTTATTATTATTGTTGTTGTTGTTGTTGTTGTTAGTCTGTTCTATTCTTTGTATGACAACCTTTGCATAGCCTAAGACTTCTGTCTTCAATGTGCTGCTATCTTCCCCACTGATTTTCTCAATGCAAGCTTCCTACAAGAGAAGAAAACCGGAAGTCTGCAGGATTCTAGGGAAGACAAGGCAGGCAGGCAGGCAGAAAGGAATGAAGGAAGGATGGAAGGCCCGCTTCCCACAAGGAAATTCAATGGAAAAATTGGCAGGAATTAGGAAATCGTTCCCACTCTCACTACTTTTTTGCCAACCTGTGATCATTCCATTTCTTTTCTTTCCTTTTTTTTTATGTGAGGAACTATCTCTGAAATGATGACCCAACATGGCATGGGTTGTCTAGTAACCTGTAATTATTTCAGCAGAGACCACTTCATTCTTTTTTTTTTTTTTACAATACCAAACATCAAATGAGGCATAGCCTTTTTTACTTATCATGATAAAATATATCCTGTTAAGAATAGATCTGTTATGGACTAAGCCAACGCATCAGTAACAACCTTAATAGCTTTACTTTAACAGCAGGCTCGTAATCCTGCACTTCTCATTGGCCCGCAAACAGCGAGTCATGATTGGTCGTTTCTGGCCAATCTGATTGGCTGACAGCGGGCCTCTCTGATTGGACGCTTGCTAGAGCGGTAAACTCAAATCATTGGTTGTTTTGACAGCAGCCAGCTCTATAAAAGGGCTGCTGCTGTCCAAGTATTTTGCTCTGTTCTGAAGTCACGAATAAAGAGTTGAAGTCATGGTTTGATGTCTCGTTTCTGTTCCTTGCGCCCATGCTCAGGACATAACACTGGCGACGAGGATGGGATGCAGAGACGATAGAGCTGACTAGATACTCATCGAACAAGACAGAGCACGTGGCTGAGAGCGCACACAACAAACAGCAGAATGACCAGCGGCACCATACCACCCGCTCCATTTGACCCGGCAAACGAAGACTGGGACTCATATATAGACCGTTTCCAGATGTTCCTGGAGACGAACAATCTGAAAGATGCTACGCCTGGCAAGAAACGAGCGGTGTTCCTGACCTACTGCAGCCCTGCCATTTTTAAAATGGCTAAAGCACTTGCCAAAACGGCGGAAGTGAAGACCATGGATTGGGATAACCTCGTGTTGATCCTCTGGGCCCATTACGCACCCGCAGTACCTACACTGATACAAAGACACGAGTTTTACCAGAGGGACCAACGGAAGAACGAGAGCATTGTGGACTTCGTAGCTGACCTCCGGAACCTGGGAGGACTCTGTGGTTTTGCAAACCTTGAGGAAGCCCTGAAAGACCGCATAGTTCTGGGATTAGATGACCACGCGTCACAGAGCAAAATCATGGCGAAAGGAGACATCAGCCTTGCAGATGTCATCACCGACGCTACTGCCACAGAAGCAACCAGGAAGTCAGCTGCTCGTATGCGCCGAGTGAACACATCGCACCGCCAACTTGCTAGCAATAGTCCGCTCTCCTCTGAGAGGCACGCTATTACCGCCCATCATGAAGACCTTGAGTCATCCTCAGACAGTGAGGAAGAGGAGGTCAACTGGCTCTGCTCAGAACGAGAGCAGAGGAACCAGAGACTTCCATGCCAATGTGCTGATTGCGGGGCAAACCACCCGCGATCGGACTGCAAATTCCTCAATGCACTCTGCCGTTCCTGTGGGAAAAGAGGCCACATTGCAAAGGTCTGCAGAGGCAAGCGAGAGTCCAGTCCAAGCTGGAGGGAGAATAACCTCTGCCAGGAGACAGGCAAACCACCTGGAAATCAGGACCACCTGAACCACCAATGGAACAACCACTACTACAGAAATTGAGCACCTGCCGCTTCAACGAGACGAGAAGAGGCACACCAAACTATTGCTATCGGCCATGCTTCTTCGCTAGATGCAAGAAAGATCCGCATAAAGGTCACTATTGAGAATCGACCATGTGTGATGGAAGTCGATTTGGGGTCATCCCTATCGATGGTCTCCTAGAAAACCCTCAAACAGCTGATCCCTGCCATCTGTTGCCAGGACCTCAGCACTCAAAGAATCATCCTAAAAGACTACCAGAGAAACAGAATTCCGGTTGTCGGTTCCAGCCACGTCCAAGTATCCTTCAAGGACTGCACTGCGACTCTTCCCCGACTGTCATCGATCGTGACCGGCCCAGTTTGTTAGGGTTACAGTGATTCGCCCCACTCGGAATTGAACTAGCTGGCATACACCAAACCGGAAGCGATGACTGGGAAGAGGCCCTCATCCAGGAATTCCAGGACATGTTCACAGGAACATTAGGCAAGTACAAGGGGACCCCTATATCATTTAATCTCAGTCCCAAGGTGGCTCCCATTCGCCTTAAGCCTCGTCGGGTGCCTTTTGCCCTCAAGCCAAAGATTGATGAGCAACTAGACAAATTGATAGCCCAGGGTGTGTTGGAACCGATTGACCATGCCCGATGGGAAACTCCAATAGTAACACCTATAAAGCCAGATGGCTCATTAAGAATTTGTGGGGATTACTGGGCCACCCTAAATCACATGCTTCAGCAGAGCGCTTACCCAGTACTGGTGGTTCAATACCTTCTTCACTCCCTGGGTGGCGGAAAAATATTTGCGAAATTGGACTTAGCTCAAGCGTACCAACAGCTACCTGTAGATGCGACAACTGCAGAAGCCCAGACAATAGTTACACATAGAGGCGCCTTCAAGTGCAATAGACTCCAATTTGGAGTAAGCGTGGCGCCGGGCATTTTCCAAAGTTTGATGGAGAGACTTTTACAAGGTATAAAAGGCGTCGTGCCTTATTTTGACAACGTCTTAATAGCTGTCCCTTCGAAAGAGTTATTAGGACAATGACTCAGAAGGGTTCTATAAAAATTTAAAGACGCTGGCTTGAAGGTAAAAAGGGACAAGCGTCAACTTTGTACGGAGAGAGCGGAGTTCCTAGGATACCTTCTCGACAGACAGGGAATCCACCCCACCGAAAAAAAAACTAACTGCAATCAAAAACGCCCCAAGACCTAGAAATAAGACAGACCTCCAAGCCGTCCTGGGACTCATTAACTTTTATAACATCTTCTTGCCCCAGAAGGCGACCGTAGCTGAACCCCTACATGGACTTCTCGACAAAAAGGCTTCCTGGGTCTGGGGACGGCATGAAGAATGAGCATTTCAACAAGTAAAAGACCTCTTAACTTCTGATGCTGTATTGATACAATACAACGAGACTCTACCCCTAACGGTTACCTGTGACGCCTCACCATTTGGAGTGGGAGCCATTTTAAGCCATGTCCTGCCAAACGGTAATGAGGCACCTATTGCGTTCTTTTTGAGAACTTTGTCTAAAACCGAAAGGAACTATAGCCAACTTGATACTCTCGCCATTGTATCCGCAATTAAACATTTCCATGAATATATGTATGGGAGACCCTTTGCCATAATTACAGACCACAAGCCGCTACTTGGCATTTTAGCAGGAAACAAACCAACTTCCCACAACTTATCACACATTGGTCAGAGTTTTTAGCCGCATACGATTACCAACTGCAACACCGCCTGGGGAAAGCTATTCCCCACGCTGATGCTTTGAGCCGCTCTCCACTACCAGACGTCATAGATGACCCAGCTCCAACCCTAGCCATATTGCAAATCGAAACTCTTAAATCACCGCCGCTGACCTCTCGAGACATCGCCTCAGAAATGAAAAAGGACCCTTCTTTGGCACAAGTCCTCAGCTGGGTGGAATGGGGTTGGCTGGACAGCGCACCCAACAACACTTTCAGGCCATTCAGGAATCGACAGACAGAACTATTCTCTCAAAAGGGCTGCATCTTGTGGGGAGGCAGAGTTGTCATCCCGGAGAAATTGCAACATAAAGTTTTAAAAATGTTGCACGATGGACATCCAGGCATCATGCGGATGAAGGCATTGGCAATGAGTTACGCATGGTGGCCAGGTTTAGACAAGCAGATAGAGACCTGGGTGGCAACATGCAGCAAATGCCAGGAGACTCACTCTAATCCTCCAAAAACACCCCCAACTCAGTGAGAAATGCCTCGAGGTCCCTGGTCCCATATCCACATCCATTTTGCGGGACCCACCAGAGGACACACTTTTCTTCTAACCATGGATGCCTATTCTAACTGGCTCGAAGTCCACAAAATGAAAAGCACCACCATGGAGGCGGTCACTAAAAAACTGAATAAGCTATTCGCTACCCACAGATTGCCGGATGTCCTGGTCCCCGATAATGGCCCTCAATTCACTGCCCTGGCATTCGAACAGTACCTAGCAAACTGGGGCATCCGCCATGCCTTAACATCGCCAGCTCACCCTGCGGCCAACGGTAGGGCTGAGCGAATGGTTCAATTTGTAAAGAAGACCTTACACAAAATGGACCAGGGTGACATTGATGACAAGATAACTCGGATGCTTCTCCTCCAACATATTACCCCAAGCAGCACCACAAACAGAACCCCAGCGGAACTCCTGATGGGCCGGAAACTTCGCTCACATCTCGATCGCCTCCACCCGGCTTACACACCTGAACAACCCCTGGGATCCAGCAGCAAGTGTCGATCGTTCCAGGAAGGTGACCCCATTTTTGCGAAAAACTTCTCGGGTGACCCATTGTGGGTCCCCGCTACCATAACGCAACTTACGGGACCCCGATCCTATCGTCTACAAACTGCAGATGGCAAAATGTGGAAGTGCCACATAGTCCAGCTTCGATCCAGACTAGCACCTACTCTCATCTCATCCCCTGAATCTCCAACTGGGGGGGGAAGGGACATCAATGGGGCCGAAAAAGAAATAACAGATGATTTAACAATCAGAACCCCGCAGTCTACACAACCAACCATGGAATACTCACCGCCAGAAGAAGAACCGAGCCAGGAAGTTGTCTCGCCACATGACAGCACCGCAATAGAAACAGATCCAGGGAACCCAGATGACAGCATTGACGAGAGCAGAGAGGACAGCCCAGAGCCATTCAATGAAACAGCGGGACCGTTTTCGCCATCCAGCTCAGCAAGCAGCCCACTGGAACCAGAGCCAGGACAGAAACCGGTGGAACAGCGCAGATCAAGCAGACAGGTGAAGCCACCTGCCTACTTACGAGAATACGTCACCCCACCCCTCAGACGGAACCTAGGGGGGAGGGGTGTTATGGACTAAGCCAACGCATCAGTAACAACCCTAATAGCTTTACTTTAACAGCAGGCTCATAATCCTGCACTTTTCATTGGCCTGCGAACAGCTAATCGTGATTGGTCATTTCTGGCCAATCTGATTGGCTGACAGCGGGCCTCTCTGATTGGACGCTTGTTAGAGTGGTAAACTCAAATCATTGGTTGTTTTGACAGCAGCCAGCTCTATAAAAGGGCTGCTGCTGCCCAAGTATTTTGCTCTGTTCTGAAGTCACGAATAAAGAGTTGAAGTCACGGTTCGATGTCTCGTCTCCGATCTTTGTGCCCATGCTCAGGACATAACAAGATCCATTGTTGTTTGTTTTTATTTAGCCTGATCCTCTACCGCAGAACCTCCTCCAGATTTCCATTGCCATTGGTGTCATCGCAGATGTCCCTCTGCTGACTCATGCCGTCATTCAGTTCTTATTTTTTCCATTCAAGCACCCAGGCAATCCTGAAATCCATTTAATTGCTGCTCTGACATATTTCTTATTGGATTCTTTGCAAAATAAATATGATTTTATACTAGCTTTAGCTTTCCGAAAAGCCCAAGAGCTTTGCAATTTGATGAAGGTGCTAAGAATGCACAGATGGAATTCATTTCATTTTCTATGGAAATATAGTTCCTAGGATGTTCTGCAAAAAAAGAATAGGATTGTCCAGCCAGATTACGTATAGATTATTTATTTTGATCTATTTATCAAATTTATATAGCCACTCATTTCATGCATGTAGCCTGTGCAGAAAATTCAGTCAGAACCATTAAAAACTATTGAAACAATGAAAAATTATATATAAATGTAACCACGAGAAAATGCACTTAAAATCCTACATACAGCATAACCATGGGAACCCCTAGCTGCTGACAGAATCATGTTTTACAACTTTTCTGGAAATGCTATAGGATTGGGGCTAATCTCAAAGACACCACACTGTCCAAAGGTTGTTGTTGTTTTTTAAATAATTTGCAATCTATTAAAACAGATTATATGAAGGAAATATGAGCTAGGTGGGATCAAAGAATCCAAGGACCCATTTCCTTATTAATGCAACACCCCAACTGAATTTGTGGCAATCACAACATCATTTTGAGAAAGCTGTAATTATAAGAATCACAGCAATTGTGTGAACTTTTCCTTTTGAGAAAAACAAACATGGACAAACATGAACCCCAGGAGAACATTGCCATGCAGAAATGTTGGCAGTTTCACTGATGAGTTTGACAAATGCTAATTAAAGTAGAGAGTGTTGAAATAGCACAAATATTTAGCTGAATTTATCATATAATAACAGACTGTTTTATATTCAGGGAAAGAAATTACTGTCCCCTCAGAATGTGAATGAAACTATTGGTAGACTTCGACTTACAACCAGAGGGAGCCCAAAATTTCAGTTGCTAAGCAAGGCAGTTGTTAAACGAGCTTTGCCCCATTTTAGGACTTTTTGCCACAGTTGTCAAGCAATTATTAAGTGAATTGTGCAGTCATTAAGTGAATCTGGCTTCCCTCATTGACTTTGCTTGTTAGACACTGGCTGGGAAGGTTACAAGTAGTGATCACAGGACAGTGCAACAATCATAAATACATGCCAGTTGTCAAGTGCCCATATTTTGATCGCATGACCATAGGCTGCTACAATGGTTGTGTTGTAAAATAGTCATGTCATTTTTTTAGCAATGTTGTAACTTCAAATGGTCACTAAATGAATGGTTGGAAGTCAAAGACTACCTGTCAACTCTGAAGCGAACCTGGCTGAAGCCATTTTGTGCTGCCTCATAGTTGCCACGATGCCTGAGAGAAGGAAGGAAGGGGGGAAGTAGATAATCCAGATAACAGTCAAAATAAAAAGTTTTCCTGTGGGAACGGAACCAAGGTCATCATGAGGTGGCTTGTGAAGGAAGAGAGAAGCCCGCCAGCTGTGCTCATTGGACAATATGACTGTTGACACATGGGGAGTGGGATGTTTTCACTCTTTTAATTAGATGAAATCTTTTTAGTTGGTTTTCCCCAGTTGTGCCAATATGATGTATCCAATAAACATGTTCTTAAAGAAATCTACCTGCCTCTGAGTTCTGCTTTCAACGGGTACATTACTCGGAATGCTGACACTTCCTGTATCATCGTTCCTGATTGTTGGAAATAACATTGGGTGGGACTAAAGAGGTGGAAACTAAATATTTGGAGGACCAGATGTCTTTGTTTGGCTTTGTCCTAAATTTATTTCTTTTTCATTTTTTTTATTATAAGATGCAAAGAGAGAAAAGAAAAAAAAAACCTGAAAATATACATCTATAATATACTAAACACAACTATTTGAGTGCATGCTATACAATTACATCGTTAATATTTCACTCAAGAAAACTGGGAACATAAACATATAAGAAAATATATGAACTCACATTTCCATAAATGGTTTTTCAAACAGAATTCTCACTGGTAAAATGCCTAAATGAAAATAAGTTCTTCAAATCAATGACCAATCGATATTAATAATGCTTTCTGTCTTGAAATACCCATTTTATTACGATAATAAAAGAATGTAATACTCATTTCTGCAGCTGTTCTTTTGGTTTTCACATTATTGACATACACTGTATTTTAAAGGAACAAAAATATCTATAAAAATCAAGAAAACTTCCTGGATAAAGTGCAAAACATATGTTTATTTGGAAGCACTACAACAATAACCACACTTTATGAACCAATGTTACATTTTTAAGCACCACATCAGCAACAAGTAACTGAACACATCAACCACTTCCTAAAATGGTTGCACACAGTTCCAATAAGATGCAGAGTATTTCTTACAAAACATATTTTTCAATTTATAGTAATGTAGCATATAGATGCCAAAAATTTCCAGAAATACTCGTGTATGAAGTATTGCAATGCCTTAATTCATATTTTTCTATATCCCTTATCACTAAATATATATTCTATAATAACAAATACTTTATCTTAGGTTATTTTTTTAAAGTTAAAATAGCAGTGCCACACAAAGTTCTGAAGGATGTTGAACTGCCAGCCCATACCTGGAATGGAAAAACTATGATAACAAAAGATTAATAGAAGTTGTCAGCTTGCCAAAAACAACAGATTAAAAAGGTAAATAGTGGGAGGGAATTTTTTTTAAAGGGATTGGGAAGTGAAAAATAACAAAAACTTTACATTAGGCAGAAGAATATAACAAAAGTCCCAGGTGAACTCTGGAAGGCAAAGTGCCATGTGGCCAAAATGGTAGGCATGAGGGGGAATTAGACAGGTAAGGGATGTTGGTGGCTGTATCCTTACCAAGGCTCAGGGATGAGAAGGAAGAAGCCCAGAATGGCTTGGCCTGGGGCCTGTACTCACGTAACAACCCACCATTTTTGGTTAACAGATAACAGATAACCAGAGTTAGAAGAGACCTTGTAGGTAATCTAGTCCAACCCCACCCACCCAAGTGGGAGACCCTACACCATTTCTGACAAATGGCAGTCCAATCTCTTATTGAAAGTCTCATGTGATGACTCTCCCACAACTTCCGACAACAAGCTGTTCCATTGGTTGATTGTTCTCACTGTCAGAAAGTTTCTCCTTGTTTCCAGGTTAAATTTCTCCTTGTTCCATTATTCCTTGTCTGGCCTTTGGGTGCTTTAGAAAATAGCTTGACCCCTTCCTCTCTGTGGCAGCCCCTCAAATATTGGAAGACTGCCATCATGTCTCCCCTGGTCCTTCTCTTCACTAGACTAGCCATGCCCAGTTACTATAACTGTTCTTCATATGTTTTAATCTCCAGTCCCCTAATCATCCTGGTTGCTCTTCTCTGTACTTTTTCTAGAGTCTCAACTTCTTTTTTATAATGTGGTGACCAAACTGAATACAGTACTCTAGGTGTGGTCTTACTAAGGAGTGGCATTAGTAACTCACTTGATCTCAATTGTATCCCTCTGTTAATGCAATTTAGGATTGCATTAGCTTTTGGGCTGCTGCTGCACACTGCTGGCTCATATTTAGCTGGTTGTCCACTAAGACTCCAAGATCCCTCTCACAGTTACTGCTGTTGAGCCTGGTTTCACCCAGTCTATATGTATACTTTTGATTTTTCTTGCCTAAGTGTAGGATTTTACTTTTCTCTCCATTGAATTTCATTTTGTTAGATACAGCCAGTGTTCTAGTCTGTCAAGCTCCATCTTGAGCCTATCTTCTCGGGTGTTAGCTATTCCTGCCAGCTTAGTATCATCTGCGAATTTGGTAAGTTTCCCTTCTATTCCCTCATCTATGTTGTTAATGAAGATATTGAAAGTACTGGGCCTAAGATAGAACCTTGTGGCACCCCACTGCTTACTTCCCTCCAGACCCATTAAGGACTACAGTTAAGAACAGCAATGACTGGGATTGCCATTGCTAAGCAATGTGGCCACAACTGCATTACTGAGTGATGGTAATTCCAAACCCTAGTGTGGTCATATGTCAAGGATTCCCTGTAAGCTATTTCTAGATTTCTATTTTTTGATAATTAAGGACATCTGGACTTTGGGCTAAATAGCTTTCCCCAACTTGTTCTACTCTATGTTGAATGAATAATATTATTGATAGCCAATTAGTCAATAGTTGCATTGGTTAGGAAAGATGAGATTTGTATTCCAATGTATCCAGATAATATAAGATTGGGAGAAACATAGAATAATGCTTAAAAGGGACAAGGTTTAGTTATCAAATCTGTAGATGCTGCCTTGAAAACCTAAGCTTTTAAATTTATAATACTCTCCTTGAATGTTCATTTAGTATCCTGCCTTCTGGTCTATATCAAATGGTTCAAAATTTAAAATGAAATACAATATATACATTATAAGAATAAGTTTAGTATGGTAGTTAAAGGAACTGGACTAGAAATTAGAAGCCTATAACTCTGCTTTAGGAATGAAATCCAGCTGAGTGACTTGGGCCAGTTATTCCACTTTTAACCCTAGGAAGAAGACAATGGCAAACCACATCTGAAAAGATTGCAGAGAAGACAACTGCAGGGACTTAGCTATGTAGCTGCCATGAATCAAAACTAACACAAAAGTGTCTTTCTCTGTGTGCAGATCCAAAATACACATTAGAACAAACTTCAGAACTGCGTATCTACTTTAAAAAGCCAGATTCATGTTGTTCTGTCCCTTAATTAGCATTCTTGAGATCCCCGCGCTTTGATTGGCTAAAGCGCGGGGCACTCTGTTTGGTCAGGCGAGCCGCGCCGATTGGCTCGCTAAGAATCTCCCGCAATTGGTCTATTCGAATCGCGGGAGATTCAAAGTGGTGCCATTGGCTGCGGCCGCCGTGGCTAAAAGAATAAAAGCCGCGAACCTTTTGCAAAGCGCCAGTTCGGTTTAATAAAAGAGTATGATTTGAAGTCACCGACTCCTGGCATCATTTTCGAGGACACGACACATAATGATCATACGAGAGTCAGCTTGGTCTAGACTAGAGATTAAGGCACAAGACTAGAAACCAAAAAACCATGAGTTCTAATCCTGCTTTAGCCATGAAAGCCAACTGGGTGATTTTGAGCCAGTCTCTCTCAGCCCAATTTATCCCACAAGTTAGTTGTGGGGAAAATAGGAAGAAGAAGGAGTATCAGATATGTTTACCAGTTTGAGTTGTTTATAAAAATAATAAAGGCAGGAAATAAAATAAAATTATATAAGATGTTCAAAGCCAGGCCAGTTGGAGGACTTAGATGATGAGGTAATGATGACCATGGCTTTGTCCTCAGCCACACAAAATTGTCATCATTTCTATTCCTTTTGTTTTAATCCCCTTAATAAGGCAAATACTGACCACTGATGCTAGCAATCAGAGTGTAATCACTGAATCATGTCCTTAGCCTAAAGCATTGCCAGACTATTTTACTATGGATACTGAAAATAGGTTGTTCTTTCTTTTCAGTCAGGAATAACTGATTGGATTGAAATTATTTGCATTGTCTGTAAAGTGTGGGGAATGATTTTGTCACTCCTAGTTTCTTGCTAAGAGCCCATCTTTTTTTGAATGACATTTGCTTTGTAGAGCTGGATTCTCAGAAGGTATATTTTAAGGGGAGGATATGACTCAGTAGGAGAGAAAGTCTATGCAAAAAATTGAAATGAAGCACTAAGTCATTTGCCTTGCGCAAACAGCAGACTGATTTATGTCTTATATACAGACTTTTCTTTATCAGGTAAGAAAGAATGAAGCTCAATCAACTGATTCAAAGGTGATATTCAGTAGGATCTGACCAGTTCTGGAGAACTGGTAGTGGAAATTTTGAGTAGTTTGGAGAACTGGCCAATACCACCTCTGACTGGCCCCACTCCCATCTATTCTTTGCCTCCCAAGTCCCAGCTGATCAGCTGGGTCTTCTTTTGTTGCCCTGCACAGGAGAACGTAGCTGGAAAGCAGGTTAGTAGGGTGGAAATTTTGCAGTAACTTTCCCCCAGGAGTGAGGAGGGAATGGAGATTTTACAATATCCTTCCCCTGCAATGCCCACCAAGCCATGCCCACCAAGCCACACCCACAGAACTGGTAGTAAAAAAAATTTGAATCCCACCATTGAACTGATTGTATTCCAGTAGGAGACTATATAATAATCATGCCATGTTTACTTATTGCTAATTCTGTATTTTCCCACCTTTCCTATGAGGACTTTGAACTTCATAATGCTATGAGACAGACAAGGTTAGAAGATGACAATTTACCATCCACTAAATGAGCCTTCATTTCATTTAAGAAAATAAGGAGTTGAGACCTGCATGAGTGAATGCTATATTTAGATCTCACTCCAGTTTGACTAACTACAGTCAAGAAAAATCAGGACACTGGTGTTTAGATCCTGAAAGATTTAGAACAACAACGTGTGTTGTGTGTTGTGTGTTGTGTGTTGTGTGAGAGATTAAGCCTGTCTCATTCCATTAATGAACACACACATGGTTGCATCTTGACAGGATTGGAGGCAAAACAGAGCTACCGAGAAACAAGAATCAGATTAGGACACCTGAGTCAGCCAAAAGTGGCACAAAATTGGGGAGGGAAGGACTTAAACAAGAAAGAGAACACATGCAAAACATGGCTGCTAAACAGTAGGAGTTTCTATGCTTTGTATGGGTATATCAGTGGTGGGATTCAAATTTTTTTTTTTTACTACTGGTTCTGTGGCTGTGGCTTGGAGGGCATGGCAGGGGAAGGATACTGTAAAACCTCCAGTCAGAAGTGGTATTTGCTGGTTCTCTGAACTACTCAAAATTTCCAGTACCGGTTCTCCAGAACTGGTAAGAAACTGCTGAAGACTACCTCTGGTGTATATACTGTGTGTTTCTTCCCAAGCTAGGTATTCATCATAAATAAGGCCACCAATATGGCTGCATATATTTGCCTCTGTGTATGTGTGTATGTGTTTCTGTTTTGCTTTAGTGTTGCATCTGTGTGGGTCTGCATAAATGGAAACCCTGAGGTTGTTGGTGTATGAGCCATGTAACCAGGAGGAGAAAAGGAGGAGGACTTAGAATGGAGAGTCACCAACATTCTGAGAGCCTGACCAGCTGTTTCTCTCATAAGGATATGTTGACAGATGGTTTTTTTCCAGAAAATTTTTCTCTGCAGCTCCCAGCCAGATACAGTGATATTCACATTCAATTTTCCTTTTGTTTTCTTTCTTTTCATACTTATTTTTGGTCACATTCTGTTCCAATTTTGGAGAATTGTGTTACTGAAGGGCAGAAGGTTACTGATGGAACTATCTCCTGTCAGTCCTCCCAGGAAATCGCACTAGAGAAACCAATTCTACTGTATTGTAAGGTTACATTAGCAGAATCTTGCAAGTCAAAGGTACACATTTCCCTCCACCACCTTTAACTGCTTGATCCATAAAAGGTGGGTCCTTCTCTGACAGTTAAACTCCTAGGGGCTCCTGCTTCTCTTGTCTGATTGCTTCCTAAGTTTGATCTCTTCCCACCCTCCTCAAGGTCCCTCATTGACTCCGTCACAGTTTCAATCTTCTTTATACAATTTCTTTCCAGCATTCTGTTGGGTTGGAAAGATACCTCGGGGTATCTGCACATTCCACTAGATCAGATATGGTGGGCACTCTTCAAATCTCTTCCCTGAAATATTGCTGACTAGCAGGATCTAGGAAGTGTGTTTTTCCATGGCTATTCCTACCTTTTGAAATTGGAGATCTGGCTGGCCTCCAACCCTTTAGCCTTCTAGAAGGCTATCGGGACATGGCTGTTTACCCAGGCACTGGGCTAGAATGGTGGGAGGCTGGTGGTGGTTTTTGAGTCATCTTGGAAGAATGATGGAGGCACCTGGTTTTTAGTTTCTATTTTATGGGCAGGGTGTACTTTTTTGTTGTTGTGAGCTACATTGTGCTCTAACATGGGCAGCCACACAAATATTTTTCAGTGAATAAAATAAAAGCAAAGAAAGATGCCAAGCACACAGAACACAAAATAGTTCAGGTTATGAGCTACTAAATTATTTCAATTGTTGAATTATTTCCTAGTTGTACTAATTTTTCTTTTATACCTAATTCGTATTTAGAAAAGTTACAAATAGAAAGGTTATAAATTAAAGACAATGTGGTCTGAGCTCCTCTAAAATACTAGGAAGGTCATAAGGAGCTTTGCCGAACAGAAACAACTTGTAGGTTCACCAAATTACATTTGACTTGTAGCACTAAGAGCCTTCCATCTAGAAGCCTCCAAAAAGATACTGTACAATTTTTTAAAGACTTGGATGATCTGAGACTAGTGTTCCTTTTAGCCCATCCAATCCAAATGTCTATATTTATGCTAAAGCTGCTTTCCTTTATCAAGAACTGAAAATATCATCCATGGGTCTAGTCAACTTGAAGCATATTGATTTGGGTGAATAGAAAATAAAACATGCTTTTGAGATTCAAACGTTCCTAATTACAGTTGGATTATACCAACAAGGATTTCATAAATAAGATGAACATATCATTTATAATTACATTCATATTCTGCCTTTCTGCACACTCAAGATTTCTAATAAGATTAAACAAAATATAAAACATAAAACACAATAGCAAATTCAAAGTTATATCATGAATGTCAATTAATAGTCAAAACCTTGGTGCCAGAGATGCATTTTTGGTTTTTTTGCTAAAGCACCTCTCTGGGAAAATCATTCATAGTCTAGGAACTAAAAAGAAGAAGCATCTGCCAAGTGTCTGGCAGGAGAGGCATCCTGTTGTCTGATCTTAACTTGGTGGGTTCACAGCAGGAGAGGCATTCCTCAGATTGTCTGATCTTAAGCCATTTAGGAATCTAAAGGTCAACACACAACACTTTCAATTATGGCTGGTAAGCAATGGGCAACTAATGCAGTTCTTTCAATAGAGGCGCCTCATGATCCCCATACCTTAAGGATTAGCAGCCTTACAACAAAAAGTATTTCTTACGAATACTTTTTAGGGGGGCAAGAGACGCAGCCTGCTGCAAGTGGCAAGAAATGTAGCCAAGACATGGAAAGTGTCTAATCAACTCAGCAAAGTTTGCAGATGGTCCTAGACCAGGGGTGGGATTCAGGTTTTTTAACAACCGGTTCTGTGGAAGTGTCTTAGTTGGTGGGTGTGGTTTGGTGGTCATGTGACTGGGTGGGCATGGCCAACTTGACATCACTCATGTCAAGGGGTGCTTCTCTTCACCTGGCCCCTCATGACAGTGGGGATGCTGCAATGGTCATAAGTGTGAAAAACGGTCATAAGTCATTTTTTTCAGTACCATTGTAACTTTGAATGGTCACTAAATGAACTGTTGTAAGTCAAGGATTACCTGTGCAAAAATACAAAAAGCATCTTTGCTTGCAAAAATCTGCCCTAAATACCAATCATTAGATTAAAAATACCTGCAAGCCAGAGTTACAAATCAGGCAGGGTGCCAGAGACCGTGAGGAATGAAAATAGTTAAAATGCAGTGATAACTATCAAGCAGCTATCTCTTGCTCATAAAGTGAAACCCTTTAGCAGAGAGGTCATTTAAGCTCTCCAGAAAAAGCACACCCAGGAAAAGCAATCCTTAGATCCATTTGCACCACTTAAAACTGGTCTCACTCACCTCACAAGATAGTCTAAGGATTTAAAGAAAGGTTACATGCCCCCCAGAAGAGCAATAAAAAAATCAGTGCCAAGTTTGCATCTTGCCTCTTGGAAGTATACCCCAAAAGAACAGTGCCAGATAATACTAAAGCAGTGAGGAGGACCCCCTCCCCAGATAGAAAAAGAAACCATGAGGCAGGAAAAAATTCAAACATCATATAAAGAATTAAATCACAACAGTAGCTGTTGCTTGTTGAAGCTGAATAGGGAAAATTATCCCATCAATAAACACAGGATTAAATGTCACCAAGCACAGAATTAACCTTCACCTAAAACCAGTTTCAGACCAAAACTCAGAAAGAGTATGTAAACTCACGTTTGAATGTTAATTTTTCTAGCTAGCCAGGAAGCCTTGATGAATGTCACTCATCTTGGTTCCCTGTCACTAAAAGCTTTGCTTCATTATTCAATTATTTTTTCAAAATGCTGATTGTCCAGGGAATTATTTCCTCCCAACAGCAGTGTAAAAAACTTAAAATAACTCTTCCCCTTTAAGAAAGCCAAGCCCCAAAACTCCGGAGACAGGAAGTCTAGGCTGTCTGCTAAGAACGTAATAAGGGTGGAAAAAAACAAAAGGAGATTGCTTCTAACAACCAGTTCTCGGAACTGCTTGGAAAGTTAACAAAGGGTTCTATAGAACCGGTAGAATCCCACCCCTGTTCTAGACCATACATGTTGTAGACATGTGCTTCTCACCACAACCACCAACTATAAATTCAGAGAGAAGTGGAGATGAAAAAACACTTCCAAGCTGCAAAGTTGAATGTATGTAACCCTAATTTAAAAAATACTTCACTTGTATCTCTTGATTCAGTTATCTCCTTTCCAACAGCTCCTCCATTTTGCCTGGATCTAATTTTACCTTCCTCTTTCTCATCCATCCCATTATCAAGAATAGGCAATATTCAAGGAACTGATGCCTTGCTTTGGTGACCATCCAAATGGCACTAAGAAATTCATGACTTCAATATCAGGAACTTAGAGCTGTAATCTCCCTCTGATCTCATCCAATTCCAAAGCTCTGAATTATCTTTTGAATAGTTCATATAAATAGTAAACATCAAGGCCAGAATTGAAGCCTGTGGGATACCAGAGGTCAACAAACTAAGAGCTGAATAGTAGTCTTCCAGCACCACCTTCTGAATGCACCCCAATCAATAAGATCAGAATCACTGCAAATCAGTGCCCCCAAGTCTTACCTCTACCAGGTATCCCAGACATATACCATAGTTAATGGTCCTGAAAGTTGCCAACAAGTAATAGGGCTACAATCCCTTTTCTACATTCAATTTCCAGGAAATGTAAATGATCCACAAAGGCAACAAAACACTATCAGTATCATAGCCAAGAGGAAACCACAACCTTTAAAAATAATTCTAATAATTAATTTTACCCAATTGGATTTGGAGTTGCCAGACCATCATTTTGCCCAGAAAAGAAACATTGAAACTGGCATAGTATTACCAAGAACACTTCTTTCAAGAGAGGACTTGTTAAATAAAGATGTGATTGCTGCTTTTATGCAGGTAGAAATACTTTCCATCTTCCCAAAGTCACTGATTAACTTCCTTTTATTTATTCATTTTTAATTGAATACAAATTAAATACAATGAATTACAGTACCAACAAGAAAAAATAGATAGTAATTATATGCAATTGAGAAAGAAAAACCTATATTTATTGTAGTGATAACAATTAACGAAATGTGACAGAAAAAAATAACAAAGAAAGCCCATGTAACAGTTACAGTCAATTATATGAAACCGGTTCCTGTGTTTATCTTTAGATTTATACTCTGTTGAATCATATTGCTTCCTTTTCTCAGTTTCAGAATGTTAGTTATTTCAAAAATAAGAGCCAATCCTTAAAATTAGGAGGGTAAGTCATTTCCAGTAATCTTCTTTGCTGTGCTCCAACCTTGACAGAGAGACAACTTTTTACGAAACGACAAATTCTACCTTTTAGAGATGGAATTGTCTCTAAATAGTTCAAATATTATTATCTTTAACTATAATATTTCTCTCCCAGATTGTGTAGCAATTTGAAGTCAAACAAGACTGCCACTTGAAAAATCACAGGTCACGTGAGTTAAAACAAAGGTCCCCAACCCCCGGGGTGTGACTCAATACTGGACCATTGCCTGTTTGGAACTGGGTGGTGGAATGAGTGGTTCGGCATGCAGGCATGTGCAATTCTACTTGCATGAGTGGTGGGTGGATGGGGATGCAAATGGAATTACACACTTGCGCACATTCGCCCACTACACACATGGAGCTATCTGCTTTTCCCTTCCACCAATCCGCAAAGCTAGAAAGTTTGGCGAAAACTGAGTTAGACATTTAAATAATCTTACAATGTCAACACACACGTGTGCACACACACACACACACTCACAGAAAAATCTAACATCCATTCTTTTTTATGCATTCTTTGAGCAGTCCAATAAGTCTGAGATCATATTTTCTAATAAATTAATTTTATTTTTAAATAATAAAAAGCATGTTTTGTACTTCCTCACAGCTGGGTTCATTGATTCTCCAAATTTGGATATTCGGTGTCTTCATTCCATAATTCAGATATATAACCAAAGTTTTCATTTTACTTTTTAATTCCTTATAAAATTGAATAATTGCTTTCTTTTCAGGTGCCACATCTCTGAAAGGCTCCCTGGTGCCACTTATCAATCTTGAAAGAGAAAACTAGTTTGCTAAGCAATATTTTCTTCCAAATTTGATTCAACCCCCTATCAGATCTGAAGGCCTGGTAGCAGAACTGTTAATTTTTTCCTGCGAAATAACTAATCTGCACTCTGGGTTTTAAGCAATTAAATATGAAAAGGCAAACTTTTATGAAGGGATTGTTGTCATTTCTTTTTTGAAATAAAATTGATTGACATGTGTAGAGAGTTTTGAAAGTGTGCCTGTATGAAATAAATACCCATATCCCTTAGTTTAAAAACACAGTGGAAAATTTTGGACAAAGTGTTCCTAACTTGTTACTCACAAGTAACTTGACTTACAGTTCATTTAATGACCTTTCAAAGTTTGCAACAGCACTGAAAAATGTGACTTATGACCATTTTTCACAATGATAACTTCTGCAGCATCCCCATGGTCATGTGATCAAAATTTAGATGCTTAGCAACTGGTTGACACTTGCTGTGTTCTTGATCCCTTATCCCTTTTTGCTATCTTCTGACAATCAATGTCAATTGGATAACTAACAATTGACACTGAACAATTGTGGCTAGAAATATCGTATAATGGGGCAAAGCTCACTTAACAAATGTCTCACTTAACAACAGACATTTTGGGCTCAATTGTGGTCGTAAGTCAAGGATTATCTGTAAAAAATTGTAATTCATAAGGCACCACACACCCACAAACACACATACACCAAATACCATTTCCCCTTCAATTTATTTCTTTATATTACTATTACTTTCTAACAGTGGTGGGATTCAAAAATTTTTTACTACCGGTTATGTGGGCATGGCTTGGAGGGTGTGATGTGGCTTGGTGGGCATGGCTTGGTGGGTGTGGCAGGGGAAGGATACTGTGAAATCCCCATTCCCTCCCCACCCCACTAACCTGCTTTCCAGCTCTGTTCTCCTGTGCAAGGCAACAAAAGGAGACCCAGCCAATCAGATGGGACTCAGGAGGCAGAGAATAGATGGGGGTGGGGCCAGTCAGAGGTGATATTTGCCGGTTCTCCGAACTACTCAAAATGTTTGCTACCAGTTCTCCAGAACTGGTCAGAACCTGCTGAATACCACCTCTGCTTTGTAATCATTCTGTCTTTAAAACTGAACTGCAACTTTTGATTGAAAAAGAAATCGTAATTGAACCTTAAGTCACTAACTAAGCAAGCTCAAACTGGGGCTTAAATTTCTCCTTAGTAAACTGACATTAAATCATTGTTCCTCATCTCAGTCACAATATGCAAAAATAGTTTAAAGTAGCTTTTAAAGAGAAGGGAGAGGAAGAAGCAATAGAGGAAAAGCCACCGACGTTCATCCAAAATGTTGACTGCATCTTTGGAATTATTTGATAGTTTATTACCAGCTCAGCATTTGATCAGTCTTCTTGTAGCTGGGGGAGGGGAGGATTTCAGTTTGTTCAGTCAGCCTGGCATATCTTTCAAAATATTTTGTGCCAAGGGAAAACACAAGAAACAGTGCAAACAAATAAAACAAAATCATAAGACTGAAATAAATTCTATCATGAGATGCGAAACTTAATAAGTATGTACATTCATGTTTGGTTGAATGCTCTTTTTTTGACCAGAGGAAAAAGTACCATACAAATTGGGTACAACAGGTTTGCCATTTTGTGGCATAATTGGAATCATTGCTACTATAAGATAGTTTAAATATATTTAGTTTATATAAATATCACAATTTCAAGTCAAATCTGTGGTATATAAGAATCATATTATAAAGCAGCGGTGTCAAACTCGATTTCATTGAGGGCTGCATCAGGGTTGTGTTTGAACTTGGGGGTGAGGGGGCGTGGCCAGGTGGCATGGCCATCTCAACAACAATCCTGTTGGGGGCGCCTATGTGGCCTGAGGACTCTATTAGTGAAAATAGGCTCCCAAGCTCTATTTCTCCTGCAACCCTCTGACAGTGAAAATGGAGCTTGAGGGGGCTGTTTTCACTGGCAGAGAGTTGCAGGAGGCCGTGGCAGCTGAAAACGGAGCTTGGGAACTCATTTTCACTGGGAGAAGCACCGTGGGCTGCAGGGCGTCCCTGTGGGCCAGATCTAAGAACCCCGCAGGCCAGATCCACCCCCCCGGGCCTTGAGTTTGACACTCCTGTTATAAAGTACATAATGCTATATTTTGAAGTAATTTAAAAACTAATACCACTTGCAAAAAGTAGTATATATTCTTAGTTTTTTAAGAATATAAAATTTGAAGAAGCTGCTGTTTGCTGCTGCTACTGAAGCAGAATCAACCCTTCTGTTATACAAAATGAGGGAGGATGGGTTTTGAAATGCTCTGCCAAGTTATCCATACTGATGATCACATATGCAGAATTCCCAATGGGATTTTTTTTTTCATCCAAGCTACATTCTATCAATATGTTTTATAGCAATTCATCTTATTTATGTTATGAGGCCCCAAAGAACCTGACCTATTAAAAATAAAAAATAAAAACTTCACACAGAAAAGCTCAATAGGCTGAAGACAAAAAGGACAATTTTAGACTTCCGGTTTGAGCTTTTTTGGCGACAGTCCGAAACCTCGTCTCTCTGAGGCTGGAGCGCCCTGAGCCGGCTGGTTTCGGGGCTAAGCCACCCCACAGAGGTGGTGAAGAAGGGGGAGACTGCCTGCAGGGTTGAGGAGAGCCGCACCTCTCCTCCCCAGCTGGCCATTACTCCCTTTCCCGAAGGCGGTTGTAGCAGTGGTCAGAAATGGCCACCACAAAGAAGAACTTGACTGGAAAAGAATGTGCAGGAGGAAGATAAGGAGAGAAAGTTTTGGTTGACCGGGTCAAACAGCAAAAGCAACAAATAAGGTACCCTGGAATTTAAACTTAACAACATTATTCGCAAAGAAGATTTTGAAGCTGCGGAGAGAGAGAGAGAAGGGAAAGGATTAGGTGTTTTTTTTTTCTTCCCTTCCTTATACTGATAGCTAAGAGACTTAAGCAAGAAACTGAAAAAAAAAAATCCACTTTGACATTAATAGGCATCTAAACTGAAAATAAAAGTCAAAGGGATAAATAAAGATTTCTGGACATTTAAAAGTTTTTAAAAGCTGGAAATGAGGAAAAAAAAGAATAGAAGGGCAGGATCTGGAAAAATGGAGGAGACTGCCTGGAATTAAGGAATGGAACTGTAATTAAAAGGAACTTATAGTGAAATTTTAACAAGATTCCTCAAAGATACATTTTAATGGAAACTTGGTAACAAAATAATAGAACTCCAGAAAGAGAAAGTGGAAAAAAGAAGCAAGTAGAAACAGCCTTGGATTATTTGGATTACTTGGTGATTTTTGGTTTTTGCATCTAGATGACTAAAATAAACTGGGTGGTTGTTTAAAAGTTTTTAAAATGGTATCACTCTTAGAAGAACTGAAAATGGAACTTAAAAAATGAAAAGAAGACGCACAAGAAGGGAGAAGTTCTTTTGGCTTCGTGTTTCAATTCTTAGAAATGGAGATCTGGAACTATGAGAAGCAACTAGAAATGCTTGCAGAACAAGAAGATTGGGACAAAGAAGAAGCCATCTTTAATGAACAAGTAATTTTAAGTGGGGGGGGGAGGAAAGGGGGGAAAGAGAGTGAAAGGTTTAAGACTAGAAAAAACAACCAAAATGAAGAACAATTTGAAAGATAAGTATAATATTAGAAAGCAACAGAAGAGGGGATTACAGATGAGAGAGTTAGAAGTAGAGAGACGGGGGGGGGGGGTAAAAGGGGGAAGGAGAAGAAGAGGGGGAAGAAGGTAAGGAAAAGAAGTTGTAAAAGTCAGAAACAAGAAATGCAGAAACAGGGAAAAGATATAAGGATTGTAACCATAAGTTTGTTTAGAGATAATTTAATTGTAATTCTGCAAAGATATATAAGATAGCTTTGTTATATTACAAATAGAAATAACTTTAGAAAATATGATGATGGATAAAATATTTATTGTAATGCGGTGGGATGTTTGTTAATAAATAAATGAATTAAAATGATTGAGAGAATTAAAAGGGAACACTTTTAATTGTTAGTAATGATTTATAAAAATATAAGTAAGAAATATGGAAAAAAAGAATTAACTATGGAAAGTTTATAAGTGTTCCCAAGGAAGTATGATATTCAATTGAAAAGAAATGTTAAAGATGTTAAGATTTTAATATACCGTATATACTCGAGTATAAGTCGACCCGAATATAAGTCGAGGCACCCAATTTTACCACAAAAAACTGGGAAAACTTATTGACTCGAGTATAAGTCGAGGGTGGGAAATGCAGCAGCTACTGGTAAATTTCAAAAATAAAAATAGATACCAATAAAATTACATGAATTGAGGCATCAGTGGGTTAAATGTTTTTGAATATTTATTTCAAAGAAAAACAGTAAACTAGCTCTGTAAGTGGAAAAGAGAGCCAACAAAACCAATATGGTATCAACAATAACTTTAAAAGTACAAAAACCTTAGCTCAATCAGCAACCAAGCTAAAACACAAGAGTTAAAATCCTTCAAACCTGGATTCCTCATCATCATCTGTATGTTATATTTATGGACAAAAGTGGATATTCATTCAGGCTAGAGTGCTTTAAAATGTAAATGAGGTTAGTTTCACACACACATGCACACCGTTTCGCTTTCCATAAACTAATTTTTTAGTGCATGACAGATGAAGTGCCTGACAGATGAAAGTCCTCTTAGGAAACTTTAGATCTTAACTGGCATTACATTTAAAATCAAACATGTTCACATTCTTTTTTTTTTTTTTTAAACAAATTTTATTAATTTTACAGAGAACACAATAAACAAAACTAAAAGATCTTTTCTGAAGGTTGTCTGATCCCGGGTTGAAACTCTTCACACAGACACAAATTCAAACATCATATTCACTTTATATATCCTTCCATATCTTATTATCATTTTCTTTTTTATATATATATATATAAACCATCTTTATCAATTTTATATAAACAATGCACAAGGCATAACAGCTTATTTCTTTTCTAAGAAAAAATAATAAAAGAAGAAAACCAATAGAACATAACAATTCCAAATTATAGTATCAATACTTTGTCTATTTAGCTTCATATCTTATCTCAACTTCTCCTTTTCATCCAAATTATTTCTTATTAATTTTTTTTTTGCCTTTTTTCAATATACAACATCCAAAAAACAACATAACAAAACCTTTATATATCCTTTCATATCTTATTACCATTTTCAATAATATTCTTTGTCTGTTCTATTTCCAACTATCCATTCATCTTTTTTCTTTTATTATACTTCTCCTATACACCAATTGGAGTAACGTCTATAACTCATTACCCTAACTTAAAAGTACTTCATATAACAATTTTTCTTGGGATTCTGTTTAATAGATTCTAAAATTACACAATGAATTTTATACTCTAAATACACATATAAAAAACACAATCTTATGTACCCTCCAGAATCCCTCTTTTATCCTAAATTAAATTCACCCATTGTCTCTGAATAAACTTTTTTTCTTTAGATCTTGCTTCCCCCCATTGAGGCTTCTCCTCCCCCCCTTTCTCTTTTGCTTATTCTTCTCCTTACCCTTTTTACCCCTTTGTCTTTCCTCCTCCCTTTTCTTACTCCCTTTCCTTTGCTTTCTAACCTTGCCTCCACCTTTCCGCTCATTTTTCTCTTCTTTGGTTGTTTTTATAATTCTTAAAATCCCCTTTTTCTTATCCATTTTCTCCTCCTCCCCGGAAAGAAACCATTGTTCATCAAAGATGGCTTCTTCTTTCTCTTCTTCTTTGTCCCAGTCCTTCTGCTGCGTAGTCAACTTTTCATAAGTACATAATGTACTTATGTACTTATGTTCACATTCTTAACATTTTTCCATGGCAAAGTGTTTCTCAAATAATCCATAATAATGCCACGGGAGGGAATTATTGTCTAATTAAAACTTTCACTAGGACAGTTGAGAATAAGTTTGATGTTCACAATTTCCTCTTTGAAAGAGACCAGTAAATAGGGAACAAGAAGATGAAGAAAAAGAAGTGTGTTTTTTCACATTTTTCACACTGCGGTAAACAAAAATGGCATCATAGGAACAGGCTTATTCTCAGTCCAAAGGTTTGTTTCTGATTTCTTCCCTGATTTAAGGGAAATTTGGGAAATGATCTCACTATCATGAAAGGTTTAATTGATTCACTAACCCAAAAGATGATGATGATGACAGTGGGAGGCAGGAGTCACTCTCTCCCTTGCAAGAAAAAAGCATGTGTATGTGCTGCATGTACATCCTGTTTTGGAGAGCCACCATCTCTTTCACAGCTCTCCCTCATGCCTCCATTGCATGTGCACACATGCCATGGCTCAGTAGTAGGTCAGCATACAGATGTCACACTAGGTTCCCTCCTCAAAAGGAACATCCAACCTTTCTTGAGAAGTACAAACTTCATCTGTTCAGGATTGTGGTGACAAAGGTGAAGGAGGATGGGGCTGAGAGAAGGGAAGGGAAGAAAAGATCATTGACAGGGAGAAAGACAGGGAGAAACACCTGGAAGTGTGAGTCCTCGAGTTTCCTTAGGGAAGACCAGACAACAAGGGGAGAGGAGAGGAGGAGGAGAGTTAAAAAAAAAAGAGTGGGAAGCCAACTCACGCATGCCATTGAAGCCAGGGGGAAGCGGGGCTTTCTCCGCCTGCTGCCGCCAGAGGAGTGCGGGGGGGGGAGTGCGGGGAAAGGGGGTTCGTGCTGAGGCTCCGCAAGCGATTACCAGATTTGCAGCTCCATTTGTTGGTGAAGCTGGAAGCGCGCAACACAGGAGCTCGTGGGGGCCCCGGGCGCCCGTTAATGGGGAAGGAGAGGCCGCTTGGGGTCGCCAGGCTCAGGCAGCCTCCCCCGCCCCCTCCCCTAGCAGCGAAGAGCTGCTCCGGGGGGTTCCCGCCACAGCGCAGCCAGGCACTTTGTCTCGCTGCCCCCGGAGCAGCTCTTCACTGCTAGGCTAGGGGGCGGGGGAGGCTGCCTGAGCCTGGCGGTTTCTTGGCGAAGCTGGAAGCGCGCAACACAGGAGCTCGCGGGGGCCCCGGGCGCCCGTTAATGGGAAAGGAGAGGCCGCTTGGGGTCGCCAGGCTCAGGTAGCCTCCCCCGCCCCCTCCCCTAGCAGCGAAGAGCTGCTCCGGGGGGTTCCCGCCACGGCGCAGCCAGGCACTTTGTCTCGCTGCCCCCGGAGCAGCTCTTCACTGCTAGGCTAGGGGGCGGGGGAGGCTACCTGAGCCTGGCAGCTTCTTGGCAAAACTGGAAGCGCGCAACACAGGAGCTCGCGGGGGCCCCGGGCGCCCATTAATGGGGAAGGAGAGGCCGCTTGCGATCGCCAGGCTCAGGCAGCCTCCCCCGCCCCCTAGCCTAGCAGCGAAGAGCTGCTCCGGGGGTCTCCCGCCACGGCGCAGCCAGGCACTTTGTCTCGCTGCCCCCAGAGCAGCTCTTCACTGCTAGGCCAGGGGGCAGGGGAGGCTGCCTGAGTCTGGCGGTTTCTTGGCGAAGCTGGAAGTGCGCAACACAGGAGCTCACGGGGGCCCTGGGCGCCCATTAATGGGGAAGGAGAGGCTGCTTGGGGTCGCCAGGCTCAGGCAGCCTCCCCCTCCCCCTCCCCTAGCAGCGAAGAGCTACTCTGGGGAGTTCCCGCCACGGCACAGCCATGCACTTTGTCTCCCTGCCCCCGGAGCAGCTCTTCGCTTCTTGGCGAAGCTGGAAGCGTGCAAAACAGGAGCTCGCGGGGGCCCTGGGCACCCATTAATGGGGAAGGAGAGGCCGCTTGGGGTCGCCTGGCTCAGCCAGCCTCCCCCGCCCCCTAGCCTAGCAGCGAAGAGCTGCTCCGGGGGGCTCCCGCCACGGCACAGCCAGGCACTTTGTCTCGCTGCCCCCAGAGCAGCTCTTCACTGCTAGGCTAGGGGGCGGGGGAGGCTGCCTGAGCCTGGCAGTTTCTTGGCGAAGCTGGAAGCGCGCAACACAGGAGCTCGCGGGGGCCCCGGGCGCCCGTTAATGGGGAAGGAGAGGCCGCTTGGGGTCGCCAGGCTCAGGCAGCCTCCCCTGCCCCCTCCCCTAGCAGCGAAGAGCTGCTCCGGGGGGTTCCCGCCACAGCACAGCCAGGCACTTTGTCTCGCTGCCCCCGGAGCAGCTCTTCGCTTCTTGGCGAAGCTGGAAGCGCACAACACAGGAGCTCGCGGGGGCCCCGGGGGCCCGTTAGTGGGGAAGGAGAGGCCGTTTGGGGTCGCCAGGCTCAGGCAGCCTCCCCCGCCCCCTAGCCTAGCAGCGAAGAGCTGCTCCGGGGGGCTCCCGCCACGGCGCAGCCAGGCACTTTGTCTCGCTGCCTCTGGAGCAGCTCCTCGCTGCTAGGCTAGGGGGTGGGGGAGGCTGCCTGAGCCTGGCGGTTTCTTGGCGAAGCTGGAAGCGTGCAACGCAGGAGCTCGCGGGGGCCCCGGGCGCCCGTTAATGGGGAAGGAGAGGCCGCTTGGGGTTGCCTGTGTGGCCCTCAGCAGGTAGACAGCCACGGCGGCGATGCTGCCCTGGAGGCGCGATCGGTTGCAGCCACGCTAGCGCAGGCCAGGCATGGTGCCATAGCGACTGACTCGAGTATAAGCCAAGGGCGGTTTTTTCAGCACAAAAGATGGGCTGAAAAACTCGGCTTATACTCGAGTATATACAGTATATTAATGATATAATTGAATTGGAATGGAATGTGTTTTATTTACATATATATATATTTATATAATTTTTTCTTTTTAAGAATATAGTGTCTCTTTTAAGAATGTACCAAGCAGAATTCGATTGGAAGTTATGTATTATATTGAATGCTATAATCTTAAAGCTATACATTGAAGCTTAAATAAGAGCTTGAATGGATAAAATTAAAGGATATAAAGGTGTCATACTCTAATTGGAAACTACAGGGAAAAATTTGCTTAATAAGAAAAGATAATGTGAAATTGTAACAGGACAGACAAAAGTATAAATATAATGATTTGAATTGAGATAATTAAAACAAAGTTGAGAAAATTAGAAGAGGGGAAAAACTATGTAGAAAATATAAAATGGTAATAAGATATGGAATAAGATATAAAAATGAGCATGAAATTGAGTTTTTTGTCTGTATGAAGAAGTGATAACCTGGGACCATGCTATTTTCAAAAAAGATGTTTTATTTGTATTTTGTTTTTGTGAAAACCCAAATAAATTTTTTTTTTTTTAAAAAAAGGATAATTTTAACAGAAAGTCTATATTCCGTATAAAGCTATCTTCTGGGTATATTGAGTATTTTAATTACAGTTCCTCAACCAATATATCAGAAAATCTGTTCATTAAACTGTCAGATTAATGTTTTCTTCAAACTTCTTAAACTCAGGTATTTTTCAAAAGGGTTTTTTGGACAAAATTAAAAAACTTTCAGCTTCGGCAAACTTCAATTGGTCCAAGTTTACCCTTTAGCCACCTTCCCAGAACAAAACTGAACTAGGAGTTATCCTGACCTACCATTTGTCAATAATAACACTGGGAGAATAAAAAATAGCTTGATGAAGAGCTAGTTTCATTCTTCCTTTGCTGGAAAGTTAGAAACTCTTCCAGATCCCACAGTGATGAAAATGTCTGAACACCAACCCTACAATATACAGTTTTGCTCCACAGCTGGGCAATTGTGGCAAGGAAGCTCACTTATAGCCCATGATGACATCAACTGCAACTTCTGATCTCACCCTATGTATGTCACAAGAAGCTATATATTACACATGAGGGTGAGGAAGAGCAAGAGTGGACAGAACATCTAAAATCAGTATTTTTACTTCATGAAATGAGAGTAGGATTTCCCACTTATTGTTAATTAAGTTTATTAAATTTATTTATTAATTAAAATTATTTTAGAGTCTAACACTACATTGCCCTCTTCCTCAGCATAGAAACCAAGCTGCTTTTTGTCAGAAGACTTCCAGTGGCAAGGTACAGTCTTAAGCTTCAAGCTGTTGACTACCAGAGTAGGTGAGTCCCATTTTTTTGTAAAATGCAGTGCTTTATACAATTTAAGTGAGTAAAATTCTGACTGTCAAGGCTTGGTGGCCAAACTCTTGGAGGTGGGAAGAAAACGTCCATCTGTAATGAAGAGCAGGGCAGTTTTTTTAATTTTGTAGATTCATGGACAGAGTTTGTGAGTCAACTGGAGATTTCAAAGCATCCTACAAATAATAGGAACTGAAACCTTTCAACAGCCCACATTTTCTGACTCTATTGCCAAGTTATTGCCACTCTGGATTTCTGCATGGCTTTGAAACTAGTCAGGATGAAACATCTCTCAGTTCCTCCTACATCTGCAAGCCATGTGATGTCTAAAAGGGTAGATCCTATTCCTTCTCTTTCCCTAACACCAGGGGAAATACTAAATTGTGTGTTAAATTTGCACAATTGTAAGCGACTTTGTTTTTGTAGCACATACATTGGGCAGAAAGAAATAATGGTTAGATGACGTAGATCAAAGAAATACTGTTTGGAAGGATCAACAGGAAAATGTATACAGGTTGTCCTTGATTTATGGCTGGTTGCTTAGGGAATATTTAAAGTTATAATGGACATCCCCCCCCCCGATATTTATGGCCTGGTTCCAAAATTCTGATGACCACCCACACCTCCTGCAGTCAGATGACTGCATTTTGGGTGCCCAGAAACTGGCCTACATTTGTAGCTGTTTGCAGTATCCCACAGTCACTTGATAGCAATTCATGATATTTGCCAAAACAGCAGTGTTTACTTCTAGTTTTCACACAAAACACCCCATAGCGACCACAAGATTCCCTTAACAACCTCAGTGATTCACTTAACCACCACTTCAAAAGAGATCATAAAACCAGGTTGGTCATGAGAGTGCAGACTTGCATTGTGGTTACAAGTCAAGGACTCCCTGTATACATAAGGAACGGCTACTATAGAATCTCACACAGTTTAGTATAACATAATTAGGAATCTTTTAGAAGATCAGATGTTCCATGTCCTGCACTTCTTAATCCAGGTATACACGTATCTGAAACCCATCTGGGTTATTTTGACTGTTTTCAAATGTATTCCGCTTAGCTTTGCAGCAGCAGTGGGATCCTACCTGTTCCACTAATGATTCGGTGATCACGTGCGCACCTAATGCACACACACCTAACGTGGGTGCAGCTTTCCTCACACCAGCTGAGGTCTGCAGCACCAATCAGCTGAGAGGATAAAGAAGAGAAAAATTCAGGGGTGGGTGGGAAGGCCAATCCTGTGCTTTTCTCTTCTTTTTCTTTTCAGCTGATTGTCGGAGGCTTTTTTCCCTCCTCTCAGCTGATCGTTGGAGGCTTTTTTTTTTTTTACTACCGGTTCCTGGTTTGAACCAGTATCACACCCCACTGCTTTGCAGGACTTCAAATACAGGTATTGTTGTATAATTACAAGTCTTGAGTTTCCAAAGAGCCATCAGCCAATCAACATTTTCCCTTTCTGGCTAAGGACTTGTGCTAGTAACATCATGCCACATCCCATGTCCACGGGCCAGTACCCAACCATACAAACTGTTTTTTTTTTTCCACAATATGTATTGCTAGCATTTTCCTGCCTTTCTGTACTTACTCTGATTCGGTGCATATATTTTGATATGATGTTTTGTTTTTGAAACTCTCAAGCACCTAGATTTCTGTATTCAAACTCCTTCCTCTAATAATACTAGCATAAGCTACTGGGTGATGGGGAAACACCAGAATCTCCTGTAATAAGAGAACTGTCTCTTAAAGCACAAAACAATGGTTTAGGTAATTTCTGAAGCTATATTTGCCTGCCCGCAATTGACCCAAGAATATTGAAATTGGTCACAACTGCAAGACTTCTGGTTATCATCATGCAATATTCCCCACTGTTAGCTCTGTGCTGTTATCCAGAAGATCTCTCCAACTAGAAGTTGTTCTCCAATGTCTCAGACATTTCTGTAACCATGCTGGAAAAGGACACGAAGCCAACTTTATGTAACACAGCTTTATAACATTGCTCGCTTCATCCCTAATTGAATACAAGCTAAACTCATCGGCGTTGATGCATAAGCATTTTAATGAATGCTTACACATCATGTCCATTGTTTGTGTTCGTTTCTAGGTAACAACCAAGTTCTTTAATATATGCTTCGGCTATTGTTTCCTTTTAAATTGCTTGGGTAAGGATCTAACAATAAAAGACAGATCCCATTTCCTTCTGTTAATAATGTACTGTAATGTACTGTACTGTAGAAACTATGCATTCATTTTTTCCTCTTCAGGTGCCTCCTGTGGATAATTACCTCAAGAAAAGCAACCTTTAGGTATTCCTTTTCTATTTTAGATAATCTATAGTGGCTTCTATGTTTCTAGGGAACAGTGCTTCATCACACAATTGCTGAACTAAACTATTAGCATCTAGTTCAAATTTAGAAAATGTTTCCAGTGCAGATAATAATGTTAGTGATTAACTTAGTAGAGGATGGATGGATGTGTGCATTTCTGTGTAGGATATGTAGCTGACAATAGATACCCTTGTGTTTTTATTGCTATTTCAACAGTTGTTGATTAATGCCCACTCAGTCAAATAACAAGACTCCTCTTATTTCTGACCTTATTAATGAGAAGCAGGCTGATCTGGTTGTATTACTGGATTCTGAAGGGTGGATGCTTCTTTCTGAAATGTGCCAACCAGATTTAGGTATGGCATTGGCCAGGACCCCAGGGCAGGAGATGAAGGCTGGCAGTTATCATTCAGGAATCTCTGAATGATGATGACATTCAGGGACACTGTTGCACAAGTGGCCAGTTGTGAGATACTGTTTCTGAAAAGAGGCTCTTAGTAGCAGTGGCAATGTGATCTCAAAGGGGAGCTCAAGGATCTGATTATGACTTTGTGACTTTATGATTATTTTCTGCTGTCCCCTCCTCTGAAGGAAGGCTTTTGACTGATCTACATGGGGTTCCAGAAAGAACTGAGAACTATATCTGAGACTTTGCTGCATGGTCCTGCTGAGGCCCTGACCACTGCTTGGAATAGGGAGGTGGTCAAGGCCTTGGATAGGATCATGCCTGTCAATATTTTTCCACTCTTATTGGATCTGCAAGTGGCCCTGTTTAAGATTACCCAGACCTTCCAGAGAAGAGAGAGAGAGACAGAGGTTTAACTTCTTGTGATTATAGTTCCTGTTTCGTTTTAATTGTTCCCTCACAAACTAATATTTGGTAATATTTAAGTTTTTTACTGATGTCCATCATATTTAAATGAAACATTGCCTCCATTGTTGAAAATCACCTTGGGATTTTAGTATAATGATTCCTTCTTATATCAGTTCAAATTTTAATTAAAGACTTTTGGAATACATGTCTAGTAAAATATAGATTAGTTTTACTATTTGGGTTCCATAAAAATGCATGCCAGCCTAGCTGTAAACCATGTCCCTCCAATTGTAGAATCCTATTATTCCTTAAATCAATCCAATCTTTTATCCACACTAATGCTGCTGCTCTATAATATATCTCCCAGACAGGTACTCCATATTCATCTCTGTTTTTATTATCTTGTAAATAAGTTTTTTAATCCTTGTTTTTTTCTTTGCCTAGATAAATTTCATCACAACTTTATCTAAATCTATTTTTAAAAAATTGTCCAGTAATATCGGAATTTCTTGAAACAAATATAGTATTTTAGGTAGAACATTCATTTTGATTGTTGCTATTCTACCTAATAATGAAATTTGCATCTTATTCCAATTTTTCAAGTCCTTTTCAATCTGTTTCAGTAATTTAGTATAATTATCCTCTCGCAGATTTAATGTTCTAGCTCTTAAACAAATTCCTAAATATTTAATTTTATTTAGAATTTGTCATCCCGTCTTTTCTTCCAATTTTTTTTGTTTACTATTTGTTATGTTTTTAACTAGCATTTTGGTTTTTTCCGTATTGATTTTTAATCCTGCTAATTTACTGAATTTATCTATTTCATTTAGTAAAGCTGGTCCTGAGTCTATTGGATCTATAACAAAAACCATATCATCTGCGATGGCTTGTAATTTATATTCTTGATTTTTAGTTTTAATTCCTTTAATTTCTTTATTTAATCTAATTCTGTCCAGCAAAGTTTCCAAAAATGTTATAAAATGCAGAGTTGAAAGCGGACATCCCTGTCTGACCCCCTTCCTTATCTTTAATGATTTGGTAATTTCTCCATTTAATAATACATTGGCCTTTTGTGTGGCATAGATGGCATTCAACAGTTTTACAAAATTATCTCCAAAATCCATCAGATTAATCTGCTTTTTCATAAAGGCCCAGTTTAAGTTATCAAAGGCCTTTTGTGCATCCAGGAAGACAAGGCCACTTGGCTTCCTGGATGCTTTTCATAATATTCCAATACGTCTATTATTGTTCTTATGTTATATCTGATCTGCCTCGTGGGAAGAAATCCATTTTGATCCAGGTGAATTTTATTACTGAGTATTTTCTTTAATCTTTCCGCCATTATCGCCATAAAAATTTTGTAATCTGAATTTAAAAGGGATATTGGTCTGTAATTCTTTGTTTGATTGGCATCTGCACCCTCTTTTGGAATCAATGTTATGTATGCTTCCTTTCAAGATTCTGGTATTTTGGCTTCCAGTAATACCCCATTGCAAACCTCTAATAGCATTATCTCTAGTATATCACCTATTTCTTTATATAGCTCGTTTGGTAGCCCATCTGGGCCTGGCGTTTTGTTTCTTTTTTGTTTTTGAATCGCTGCCTCTAGCTCGTCTAAAGTTATTTCTTTATTCAGCATCTCTTTTTTATCCTCTGATATTGGATAAAATATTCCTTCTTTCAAATATTCTTCTATTTTATTTAAATCAACTACTTCTTGTTTGTAAAGATCTTCAAAGTACTCTCTTACAATTTTCTTTTTTTTTCTCCTGATCCTTCTTTCCTAGTGTTTCCTTAGTAATCCAATTATATCCAGTAATAAATTCAAGGCTCAATCTCAGTTCAGTCTGGTACCTCTGCCACTTTACTCCGCTCTCCCAGTCACAATGTCTGCCTCCACGAATTGCACTGGTCACTCCTCTAATCACTTTCAAAGATTTCAAAGTTTCACAGTTCTTCTCCACTATAAAATACTCTCTGCGGTATGTTTATATGGCTGGAAATACAAAACTTTCCTCACCAATAATCACTCTTCTTTCCTTTCCATTTTCCTTTTTAAGAGCAATTTTCCGCTTTATCCAGAGCTATGGGTAAACAGCTCAGGCTTGCTGCCACTTTCCACTTTCCCCCTTCCACTCCAGAGTTTTACACATGTACGAATTACCTTTCAAATTTATCCATTAGTTATAATCCAACATTGATTTCCTTTCGGTCTCTTTCCCGGACTCCAAATTCGATCTCGTCTTCTCAAAGTTGTTTCGTCGCGTCTTCAGGCCAGCCTAACTGGCTGACTTCTTTTGCCCTGTGCTTTAGGCTCCCTTCTATCCCTCCAGGATTGCAATTCCTGTTTCGGCTCCAAGAGTTCTTCCTCACTTGAGTGATCCCACCAGGATCTAACTTCGTCTCGAATGGCTGCCCATGAGCAAAAACCCCAATGTAGGAGAGCGGATCAAGGTTCTCCTACCTTGCCATGCCACGACATCACCGGAAGTCTTCTATGGTCAACTCCTGTATGCTCTGCTCCAATATGATCTATATGGGGCTACCTTCAAAGACTTTGTGGAAACTGCAGCTGGTGCAGAATGCAGCCATTGGAGTAATTCTTAAGGACTGCACATGTAGCACCTCTGCTGCATGAACTGCATTGTGTACCAGTTCACTTCCAGGTCAATTTCAAGATGTTGGTTATCCACTTTAAAGCCCTTTATGGAATGGGACCAGAGGAACCCTCTTGTCACAGTTACATTCTCCCATCCCACCCAGTGAGGCACAGAGAGTAACTTACACATTTTATTGATTAAAGAATTTTGACTGTCAGGAAGGAAAAGAGCCTTCTCTGCCATTGGAACATCTTGCCCCCAGAAAGTGAAGACTTGGCTCTGCCAACTCACATGTTGATCAAAGAGCCTCAGGAGTGGTTGGTGGCTCCTTCCACCTTTAGCTAATGTTTTATTTTTGCTTTTATTAGTTCATCATTCAATGTTAATTCTCTTTTAACTATATCTTTTATATGATTTTATGACTTTTTATCTGTAAACCACCCAGAGTCACTTAGATATTGAGATAGGTGGTGCCTAAATTTGATTAATAAATATGATAAATGTTGTGTTTATTTAGACTCTAGGCAGAAATATGAAGAATGTATTGCTATTCTTTACATGGCATGGCCATTTGTCCTAACTAGTAACTTTTATCTCAAAAATTTTATTAATGACTTACCAAATCAAAAATACTCTAAAGTTTGTTAAATACTCCAAAGAAATCTCCAGAAGTTAATGATATTGTGAAAATTCTTGTTGACCTTTACAGTGGAAAAACAAAATAGACTATTAATACAAATGCTTTTAAGAGTCCTCTCCTTGGTTTTCTGGAAACTCCAAGTAATGTAACAAGCTAGGAAACAGAAAAAGCACTAAGTGTACAATACTTGCTACCTAGACATGTAAATGCTGTGCCTGATGATGGAATCTGTGAAGAAGGCTCCATTGTAACTGTCATCTGCCTCTCTCTCAAAAAAAAAAAAACCTTGTTGGAACCTCAGAGCTGTATTGTATCTTTGCTGACTACTATTCAGTCACAAATATATCTGTTTGGGAAAACATGTTTAAAGGTGTCTGCAGGTACAGATGTTCTTGGAGAACATTGCCCCTTTCCATGATGGGTGTGGGCATGTTTTGGAGATACTCAGTCTCCAATCACCCTGATGGATGGCTTCCTATAAAGGGAGAAATGTAGAAGAAATAAAATTTATTTATGTATTTTATTATCCCATCTTCATTCATCTGAATGTGGGCTACTCACAGTTGATTAAAAATAAAGAAACACCCCCCCCCCCAAATATGAGGGATCTCTGAGCTACAGCATCCCAAAAGTGAAATACCTCATGAAAAATAACTTAATGGATACTAATGTTATGAAAAACAGACATGAAACTTCGAGCAGAGCTCAAGAATTCATTTTCTGTGTCGAAAAGGTGCTCACTTAAGTAGCAGCACATACAGTACTGTTTGGTTCAACAAATATCCTAAATTCCTGCTAAAACTAATCTGCAATTAGTGACCAATAAATCTAAGAGGAAATCTAAATCTAAGAGGAAGTTAGTTTAAGAAGTTGAGGAACACAAGGACAATTTGGGGGCAATTTTTCTTTTCTAAGCTACTCTTTACCAGTTGTTTTCTTTTTCCTCAATAATGCTTGTCTATTTCTTTATCTGGCAATCTATTTTTGCTAGTTTTGCTAACTGAACCAAATGTTACCACTTTAAGGGGCCCCACTGTTAATATTTTGCTCCGATTAATCTTTTTCTCTGGCTAATTCTGCAAACAGGATGAGGTGTGACTCCTACATTGCAAGTCTAACTATGCTTTTGACTCATGCTCTGACCTTGGGCAACCATATGCTTTTTTTTTTAATGGGAAGGCTTATACAACAGTGCAAGGTCTCCCAAGGTAGAAGCTCTTAAAAGAGCTGTGCGTGAGGAAGGGGTGTGTGTTTGTTTTTCCCTTAAGTGATACTGGCACAGATTCACTGGACACACATATTACATAAGCCTCAATGTCAGCTCAGAAATCTGTATTCTGAAGATTCACCTGTATGTGTCACAGAAGGAGCAGCAGGAAATTAAACGGGCGGAAATGCAGCTGGAGCCTTCCTTCTCATTTACATCATCACCAACTTCTCCAGCGGGGATTAAAAAGCATCAGGGAATTACGAAGCCAATCTGAGTTGTAACAGTAGCAATGGATAGATGAATTAACTAGAAAAATGTTTTGCCAAGAATACCAGCTTTGATGATCCACAGGGAAAACACCCAGATTCTTATTTGTAAGAATCATTGCAAACTATGGTAATTTAATGAAAATCATTGCAAACTATGGTAATTTAATGAAAATCCTTATCACCATATCCTCAATGTTAGATGCTAAAGAGGAACAAGAAAAGAAGCCAGCAGCTTTGCTGGAAAGACCAAAATTGTTTTCCTGAATAGGCATCCAGAGCTAGCCACAATAAGCCCAAAATATCATAATCAGCATTATGATGTTATGACTCTGACTGTGGTTTTTTTTCCCCCTACTTAAATTGCAACTAATAGATAAGAGGTAGAATTTGTTATGCAATGTGTGTGTGTTTTCACTTGCTCCCCTTTTCTGCAGATGCTCACGCTTTGCTGGTTCCTTTTCCAATCTCCAACAACTTTCATGTTCATATGAAATCAAATCTCACAATAGCATGGGGTAATTGAAAAAAAAAATACTTTTACTCCAAAACTTTTGATGCTAAAAAGAGAGAGAGAGAGAGACATATGGTTCTATTAATTTCGAGAAAATATTTATGTTGCTTTCTGATCAACCATTATCTATTCAAAGATCAGTCAAGTTGTGGTATAGGACATTAAAAAAAAAACACTATAGGTTTTTAAATGACCAAAATAAATGCAACCACTCTCTTCTGTGATTCTGACTCAGGTATCCTAGAAAAAGTGACAGAATGAATCCTTTTTCCTAGGGTCTTTTTTGAATCCAAGCTGTTGCCTTTGGACTGCTTTTTGCCCCAAAGAAAAAAAATATGCACCAATTGTATATGTTTTTACATGCCTGAGTCTAAAGAGAAAGTAGAAGTTTGAGAATGGGAGAAACCAGAGTTGTATCTTCCATTTTTATTTCTTCCAGTTCTCTTCTACTAACTCCTGCAAAGAATGAATTGGTTCCACTGAAAATGTAAAGTATTTTCCTTTTTAAGTGTTACCTTCTGATATTCCTCCTGTAATGGAATAACTCTGAAGTATACTTCACATGAAAATAGACCATAGTCATTTTAGAATAGGAAGATGCTCTTCCAGAAGAGATGAATGGGAATGGAATTGAAGCAGGAAAATGCAATTAATTATTCCTTTCCTATCATATCCCAATTTCAATTTCCTCCAATAGGCTTTAATTTGCCTTGCAGTATGTCCTTCTTTGCATGCTTTCAGTTTTCTCCAGAGTAATAGTAACTGATAAATGCTCCAGTACCTTTCATAGTGGTCAGAGTTCTACAGAAAATTAGTGGTTTGTGGGCAAATTGTGGCCAAGATGAAAGAGAAAGAGGGAGGGAGGGAGGAGAACCCTACTTCTGCAATAGAAAATTGGTTGTGCATTTGAATGGATCGATTCTGTGAAATATTGAAGGGAAAGCCATCAATGAAGAGGTTATGTTCATGCATGGATCTAAGCATGGCTCAGGGTCCTAACTACAATCATTGGGTTCACATTTCAAGCTGAGCCAACACCAAACAAATCACCAAGGTGACTGAGCCCAGCCCAGGATTTCAGTACTTATAAGACAGATCTTTTATTACATTGTGTGTCACCTTTTCCACACAGGTAAGGTTTGATGTGTAAATAAAATGCTTTACAACTACAATCATTTAAATGCTGCATGGGAAACTTCAGTTAAGACTCAGACTCTTAAATAAAGAAAAGAGTTTCCAGCGATACTGAATCATCAGGCGGAGAATTCCCAGGAAAGCAAACCAGCGCAGTGTTGACTTGACGTTGTCTGAAATGATCCCTATGGCACCCTTCCCAAAAGCAGATTAAAGCCAAACAGCTGCTGATATGGAAACCAACTGTTTCAACTGCAGTGTACTTACATATGCTAATTGTGTCAAGCACTCCTTGTAAACGAGAGGCAGGAAATGACTAAACATTTAGTGCTGGTTATTTAGTAGTGTTCCTGGAGACATGTAGGTGGTGTGGACAGCATGGTATGTGCATTAAAATGCAATTTAGGTCAATGATTCTTTAAAAGGTCCTGTCTTCCTTTTCTCTTCCACAGCAGATTACAAAGATCACCTTCCGGAAAGTTACAAGTCTGAAAAATACAAATGAAAATGACTCACGAGACAAATACATTAAATAAATATAGATTTTCCTCCTTACACTTATTAAAAGTGTCCTAGAAGCTTGTAACAGAAATGACATATAAGAATTGTACTGTATAGCCAAGATGTTTACTTGAATAAATAAATAAAATCATCAAAGGAAAATGAACATTTTCTAGAAGAAGCAACCAATGCAGGAGTAGGGTTTGGAACTTTTTGCTTTTTGCTTCATGCACATCTTTTCTTGTTTATTAAAGAGCATAGCTAAGACAAAGAGTGTTATACTAAAGACATGGGGCTCAACAGATGCAACACAGTGCATTGGACTGGCTTGAAATTAATGGTTATAAAGATAGAGATAGAAACAAAGGTGTTTATGAACAAATTTGGTCTGCCTGTGATGTCACATGGACTTTGGAAAAGTGAAGGAACAAGCCAATTGTAATTATAGGCTGCATGTGTCTGGTGAATGGAAACCAATTACTAGCCATTCACTTTCTGAGATTAGGATGTAGGTCAAAGAACAGAACTATAGGAATGATTATATCCAATTACTAGCAATAGCACGTAGACGTATATACTTCATAGTGCTTTACAGCACTGTCTGGGTGGTTTAATCAGCATATTGCTCCCAATAGTCTGGGTCTTCATTTAACTGATCTCAGAAGGATGGAAGGCTGAGTCAATCTTGACCCAGTGAAGACTGAATACTAACCATGCACCATGATGACTCTTAATCCATCTAGATTAAAGGTGTCAAACTAGCAGCCCATGAGCCAGATGCATTACATGAAGGCCATGCCCACCCCAGCTCTGCAATGGAGAAAAAATAATGAAGCATCACATGATGCAGTGAGTTTGACACCCGTGATCTAAATGATCAATGGTGACCAGGATTGGCCAACTTTGGATCCAAGCAGCAATCTTTCCACTCCTTGAAGACAACTTTTAACCATGGGATTATTTTATTCTTCACTTTTGGCATGTAAAGCATATTTCTGTCCATAGATTGAGGCACATTACAGGCACTACTCAGGTCTGAATATTTGAGAGATGGAAAATTAAGGTATCAGTGGACTGGCATGCTTTGACTAGCCCCCACAGTTTTTGCTTCCCTGGATGACTCTGGCCATTTACAGAAACTGATATATGATTTATTCCACATGATGTCATTAATTGTAAGGTACCTTGTAGTCTGGAATTGACATATATATGGTTTAATCAAATATACTGTATAATTAAATATATAAAACAACTGCAACCTCTTTTGCTTCCTAAATTAAGGAATAAGTAATGTAAAATTTATTTTCTTTTTAAAAGATTCTTTTAAATTATGTTTGGTAACATTTATTTTGAGCTCTGTATGTGCATGAATATTTATATTTGTTTGTTTGTTTAATTTACATGCTGGTCATTTTACCACACCATCAGTGACTCTAGGCTGCTTTTCTATAGAACCTTATGTTCCCTCTAAAAATAACTTGGTTTTTAGGATATATAAACTGCTACAATCTTTTCAGAGTTGTTTACAATAGAAAAATTTAAAAAGTAATATAACTAAATATTTTAAACAATTTATTGAAACAGTAAATCAACCAACCATTAAAATATTAATGCATGATAAAATACCTAATCAATTCCAACTGCAGCCATTTTTGTTTTTTAATGAGGCATGGTTTGGTAATTAGAAGTATGTTTGTAATTTTGAACAGCAATAAGAAATTATAAATAGCCTTGTTCAATATAGTACCACAAGATAAGTTTGCATAGATGGAAATTACACACACACACACATATACACATTCTGTTCATATTGCTTTATGGCAATCCATTAGAATTATTTCCCAAATTCTTAGATCCTGCAACCTGTTGCCCCACTCTTTTTTTTTTAAGTTTAAAATATGTTTTAATTTTAAACAATAATATAAAGATAGAGGTATGTTGTAAAGCACAGCATTCTTCCAGAACCAACTTTATTTTCATGCACTTAGATTCAACATAAAGCTCACATAATTAAAAAACAAAAACAAATGGTGAGTAGTTTGCAGGTTGGTGCTATATTTATAACTGCATCCATTTACACAGAAACAAGCAAAAAAAGTAAAGCAAGAACTGATCATAAGTACCCTGACTATGATTGTGATAACGATGATAGTAAGGATCAATCTCACCAGATTCTATTCTGGTAAATTAGTTGGTTGTTGGTTGTTGTTGTTTTGGAGGGTGGGATTCATGGCGGCAGTGATTTTTAACTTGCCAAAATGCTTCTTGCCTTTTTCTTTCAACATGCTCTGGCTCAAAACAACCACAGACCTTTGGCTAGTATAAGCAACAGATGGTAGATACTCAGTCATTTCAACAGGCTTTCGAGAGGGAGACAAATTGAGAGAACTTCCTCCTGGGTCTATGCAATTATATGGGTTTTAATGACTCCTTAATTGATTATGTACCATCAAGTCAGTCTTAATTCTTGTGATCACATAGCCTTCTTCAGGAATGATCTGTCCTCAACTTGGTCCTTCAGGTCTTCCAATAGAGCGCCCTTTGCTGTTGTCACAATCCCTGGGCATAAGAATTAAAGCCTAATTGTGCAATGCTGTTTATTTCTCTAGGCTTCTTCTGCATTATTGGATGCCACGTATGTTGTTCTACTTTTTCTTAAATTACAGTGTTGGTTTTAGAAAGAAAAATGGATAATGTGTGAATCAGCCCTTCACTGCATTTCAGGTCTATTCCTCAATGAGCGATGACTACCATCTCCACAGAAACCAGAGTTTTAAATATTTTATGCATATCCTATGCATAAACCAAAAAGATATATCATGTCAGTTTGTTCACAGGTTTGATTCTGAATCTTCAGAATGTGCTTTTGGCTTAACTGGTTTGTGAGTCAGGTTATGTAATACAGGTGTTTTGAAACTAGTATTTAAACAGAAATAGAAAAGGAATGAAGAGGCAAATATTATTTTGTGTGATTACACCATGAGGCATTTTTGGAGGGAGAGAGTTCAGTAAGTTATTTCCTAGCCCAAAGCCTTGAAGAGTGAGTTCTTTCATCATTATTGACCCCAAAAAATTGAAGGGAGGAAGGCCAATTATGAATTGCTTGCATTTTGTCCTGTTCACAATCCCTTGACCCAGTTTCTTGCTTGTGACTGAATGCATACTTTTCACTTGTTCCACAGTCATTTTATATTTTGACTCACAAATGTACTCTCTTGCGTTTCACATTCTGTTCACTTACAGTCATTTATTACTGAGCATCATAAATGTCATTATTCTCATATTTGATGAAGGATATGCATTTCCAGGTGTCAAAGTGTAGTCCATCAACTCAAATGTTACAAAGAAGGAAGAAGCCTAATTTTTGCTCTTTCTTTGACCAGGTTAAAGATGTTTAGTATACATCATTGATGTACTGAGATCAGAGAAGCTGTTTTGCCACAAAAATATCTAAAACAAGCATAGAATAAGTAAAAAAGATTACAGCTGCACCACTTGATTGAGCAATGAACTACTGGGGCTTTTTTTGTTTGCAGACAGACCAGGTAAGATGGATTCTTCCTAAAAATCAAACAATATTAAAAACAAGTGTTTTTTTTTTCCTTAAGTGATGGAGTGATAAATGATTTAGCTGCCATTCTGGGCAGTCAAATCAATTCCCAAACAGGAGGCCTTGCTAAAAAAATAATAATAATAGTAATTTTATTAAACATTAAAATGAAAACAAGATAAGAATTGTTACAAACTAAAAGAATAAAAAGTAGGAACTGACAAAAGAAAAGAAAAAGAAAAATAGAAAAAGAAAATTAAAATAAGAGAATAGTAAAGAATAAGAAAAGAACTTATAAAGAAATCATCCCTTTACCATAAAAACATAAGCATTTTAGTAATTAAAGCCTTAAAGCCTCATAATTCAGACCTTGTCAACAAATATCCATTAAAGGTTACCAGAGTTAACTCCTATCAATTTTAACTTTGATGAAATAAACCAACTTTAAATTCTTTCCTTTTACTTTTAAAAATCTTGATTTTTTTAATCTCTTCAAATACTGTCCTAAAATTTCATTTCTTTTTATTGTTTTCTTTGACCCTTATCACAAAATCTTTCAACAGTTTAACAAGATTCTTTTGTAAATCCAACATAGGAAACTTATCCAGGTCACTTTTTAAAAGTTTATTGTACATTCCTTTTAATTATGACATCCACCAGTTTCATTTGCATATCCAGTGTAGAATCTTTTTTTTATATCCTTCTTGTAACCTGTCATTTTAAATCACTTTCAAATCAGCCTCAGACTTGTCCAGTAAAGCTTGTTCTTCTGCCACAAATCTTTTAAATACAGACTATCTATAATGGAAGTTTAAAATTAATTAATTAATTAATTGTTCAGAAATATCCTTCAATACATTCAATGTTAATGTGTTTTGCTCCATTCTGCATTAATAAGTCAAATAGATGATCTTCTCCTTTAATTGTGTTCTTCCGTTCGTTATGGTTTCTTCTGGTGTTTGATCTTCAAAGTCCCATTCTATCATGTTTTGTAAGAATTCAAAACAACAGAATGCTTCCCACAGGAAGGATTTTTTTTATTTTATTTCAAATCCAAACAGACTCTTAGTTTTTTTTCTAATTTTCCAAAACCAATGTTATAATCACCATGTCGTATGTTTGTGTGTGTGTGTGTGTTTCTTAAATTTTACTTAAAGCTTCTTTTACTAAGAATAGAAAGAGATTCACACAGTATTCTGAAACTTGCTGTTGCGAAGGTTCCTAATAGTTAAACAGCCATTAAGAGCAATTTCTGAAAATGATTAAGAAATAAGACTCGGCAAACTTTATGGCCATATACCCTTTATTACAGCTGTGAGCTTAGTTGGAATCCCTTGACTTCCAGCCACTCAAACTTACAAGTCAACCACACAAACTTCAGTTCCTGCAGTCTACTCATAAGAAGCAGCTTTCTGGAGTACATGTGGGTAATATCACAATCTCTTTTTTCAGAGCAGGGGTGTCAAACTCACATTGCAGAGGGACATATCAGGACTTTTTTCCCTTTGCTAAACTGGGTGGGGGTGGGACTAGCACATGACGCATCCAGCCTGGGGGCCATGGGTGACTTCATTGACCAGAAAACATCATCTGGACGAGGCTTCTGTATAGAAGCCTGATGATGGCAGATGAGATTCTGCTGAAACGTTGCTAAAACTTTAAAAGCACAACTACAATGACGTGGGAAAATACCCGAACAAAGCTGAATGCCATACATATAAGTACCCGTGAAATTTGTTTCCTTAAGTTTTCGCGGGTACTTATATGTATGGCATTCAGCTTAGTTCGGGTATTTTCCCACGTCATAATAGTTGTGCTTTTAAAGTTGTAGCAACATTTCAGCAGAATCTCATCTGCCATCATCAGGCTTCTGTATAGTGTTCATCTGTGAGTCAGACTTTTACGGTGGTTTCAAATTTAAATTTGGGGCAGCCTATTGCTGTGCCAGAATGGTTTTTTCTTCCTCCTGATTGGTTGGGAGTCTTGGTCTGTGTTTATTGGTCTTGGAGTTTGCTGTGTTCTGCTTGATTGGTGTTTCTGATATCTTCTGTCTTTTTTTTTTTTTTGGCTCTTTTTGTATCTTGATTGGCTGGCAGCATTGTGTTACTTTATTGAAGGCCTTTAGTGTAGCTTGGCTTCGGGTAAATGGACGGCTATCATTAGTTAGGAAGCTGGGTTTCATCTGGGTGCCTGGTTGGGGTGTGGTTGAGCTGGAGGTATTAGGGGGGATCTGTTTGTGCCCAGGTGTTTGCCTGGCTTGTGGTGTGGAGATTTTTTTGTTTGTGAGTGCAGGCTTCCAAATGATTGACAGCCAGTGGAATCATCTCTTCTGTTCATGCTTTCTGGTCTTTTTTCAATCTCTATGGCTTCTCTGATGATTCTGTGGCTAGGGTTTTCTATAGTGGCTAGGGTTTTGGTGCCATTGAAGTTGATGCTATGACCTGTGGCTTCCATGTGTTGGACTAATGAGGAAGTGTGTTCTAGCTTTTTGACTGCATTTTTGTGTTCATCCAGGCGGGTACTTATTCTTCTATTGGTCTGTCTAATGTAAGTGGATGGGCATGATGCACAGGGGACTTCGTATATGCCTTGGTTTTCCAGGTCAATTTTATCTTTGGGGTTTCTAAGGATGGTTGCTATTTTTCTGTCTGTTTTGAAGGCAGTCTTGATGTGATGTCTGTGTAGTACCTTACTTATTTTGTCTGTAGTCCCTCTTATGTAGGGCAGGACAGCTGTTCCATAGGTCTGTTCATCTTCTGGGTCTCTATTATGTTTCAGTGTGTTTTTGTGGATCAAGCTGGTGATTTTGCTTCTGTGGAAGCAGTTGGCTGTCAGTACTTTAGTCAGGGTGCATAGTTCAGTCTTAATGTATGTCTTGTCTGCCAGGTGTTTGGTTCTAGTAATTAGTGTTTTAGCCACGGAGTTTATCTGTGCTGGATAGTGGTGGGATTGGACATTGAGGTAGCGGTTAGTGTGTGTTTTCTTCTGGTATACGGTGTGTCCTAGTGTGCCATCTGTTTTTTTGTAGATTAGTACATCTAGGAATGGTAGTTGTTTGTTTGTTTCCGTTTCCATGGTGAACTTGATTTTGGGGTGTGTGTTGTTTAGGTGTGTTAGGAAATTGTTTAGGTTTTCTTTTCCATGGGGCCAAATCACAAATGTGTCATCGATGTATCTTAACCATAGTTTGGGTTTGTGGATGGCATTGGCCAGGGCTCTGGATTCGAATTCTTCCATGAACAGGTTTGCAATGATGGGTGACAGTGGTGATCCCATAGGGGCTCCTTCAATTTGTTTGTATCTTTGTCCTTTGTATATGAAATATGTGTTGGTTAAGCAGTGTTCTGCTAGTTCCATGAGGTGTTTAGCTGGTTGGTATTTATTTTTGATGATTTCAAGGGTCTCTTTTATCGGGACTTGAGTGAATAGTGAAACTACGTCGAGCAGATCTTCTTGCTCAAAAAGCTGGAACACACTTCCTCATTAGTCCAACACATGGAAGCCACAGGTCATAGCATCAACTTCAATGGCACCAAAACCCTAGCCACCAAAGAAAATCCCAGCCACAGAATCATCAGAGAAGCCATAGAGATTGAAAAAAGACCAGAAAGCATGAACAGAAGAGATGATTCCATCAGGCTGTCAATCATTTGGAAGCCTGCACTAAAAACAAAAAAATCTCCACACCGCAAGTCAGGCAAACACCTGGGCACAAACAGATCCCCCCTAATACCTCCAGCTCAACCACACCCCAACCAGGCACCCAGATGAAACCCAGCTTCCTAACTAATGATAGCCGTCCATTTACCCGAAGCCAAGCTACACTAAAGGCCTCCAATAAAGTAACACAATGCTGCCAGCCAATCAAGATACAAAAAGAGCCAAAAAAAAGACAGAAGATATCAGAAACACCAATCAAGCAGAACACAGCAAACTCCAATACCAATAAACACAGACCAAGACTCCCAACCAATCAGGAGGAAGAAAAAACCATTCTGGCACAGCAATAGGCTGCCCCAAATTTAAATCTGAAACCACTGTAAAAGTCTGACTCACAGATGAACACTATACAGAAGCCTGATGATGGCAGATGAGATTCTGCTGAAATGTTGCTACAACTTTAAAAGCACAACTACAATGACGTGGGAAAATACCCGAACTAAGCTGAATGCCATACATATAAGTACCCATGAAAACTTAAGAAAACAAATATCAAACCTCTATGGGGAGGAGATAAACAGCCAGATCAAAACCTATGAGAAACTGGAAATTAAAAGAGCAGGAATACTATGAGACCTCCAATTCCTACGCAGCTGCAGAGACAACAATACTATACCAACCTGCTTCAAATTAACATTTCATCAAAGCACAGCAGCCACTAAACGTATCCTGAAAAGAACTGAAATGGCTCTACTAAGGAACAAGCTCCACAGTAAGAGATTCCAATTAAATCAGTTAAACAAAGATTTGCTTACACTACACCTGGAATTGAACAGCAAAATCCACCCTCTACTTTGGGACAAGATAAAACAACTTACAACTTGGAGAGCTGAATCTCAAAACACTTACAAACAGGAAAAAACTCTTGAAAAAATTAAAGAAATTAGAACATGACAAGAAAACCCCCAACAACTCACAACAACACCTGAAACGATTAGTGTACAATGTTTCCAACAGAGAACTCACCAAAACAGAAACAGATGTCCTAACCAAAGGATTCAATTATGCTATAGCACCTCAAAAAATCCCCACAGAATCCATCATATGTGCAGTAGAATCCAGCCTAACTAAATTAAATACAGATGAAGCTGATAAAATAAGACACCAGGTTAACAACATCCTATCCACAAGCAAACCACCCAAAAGCAACTTGCAGCAAAATGAAATTAAAGCTCTACAAAACCTGAAAAGAGATAGCAGCATAATCATCTTCCCAGCAGACAAAGGGAATGCCACTGTAGTAATGGACAGAAAAGACTATGAAACAAAATTGACAGACCTACTCCAAGACTCCACATACAAACCCATAAACACAGACCCAAACACATATCTGGAAAAATTAACCAAGAAGAAAATTATAACCAGCCACATGAGCAAAGAGATCCAACACACGATCATACCCAAAGAGAAATCTTCCAGATGCCCCAAACTATACGGCCTCCCAAAAATACACAAAGAAGGCATTCCTCTCAGACCCATAGTCAGCTCCAGAGGAGCACCACTACAAAACCTAGCTAAACACTTAGCAAAACAGCTACAGCCTCATGCTGAAACAGCAGCTTCACATGTACAAAACTCATACCACTTCTTGGAAATGATCAAAGATCTGCATCGTCTTGTAAGTTTCGACGTGGTTTCACTATTCACTCAAGTCCTGATAAAAGAGACCCTTGAAATCATCAAAAATAAATACCAACCAGCTAAACACCTCATGGAACTAGCAGAACACTGCTTAACCAACACATATTTCATATACAAAGGACAAAGATACAAACAAATTGAAGGAGCCCCTATGGGATCACCACTGTCACCCATCATTGCAAACCTGTTCATGGAAGAATTCGAATCCAGAGCCCTGGCCAATGCCATCCACAAACCCAAACTATGGTTAAGATACATCGATGACACATTTGTGATTTGGCCCCATGGAAAAGAAAACCTAAACAATTTCCTAACACACCTAAACAACACACACCCCAAAATCAAGTTCACCATGGAAACGGAAACAAGCAAACAACTACCATTCCTAGATGTACTAATCTACAAAAAAACAGATGGCACACTAGGACACACCATATACCAGAAGAAAACACACACTAACCGCTACCTCAATGCCCAATCCCACCACCACCCAGCACAGATAAACTCCGTGGCTAAAACACTAATTACTAGAACCAAACGCCTGGCAGACAAGACACACATTAAGACTGAACTATGCACCCTGACTAAAGTACTGACAGCCAACGGCTTCCACAGAAGCAAAATCACCAGCTTGATCCACAAAAACACACTGAAACATAATAGAGACCCAGAAGATGAACAGACCTATGGAATAGCTGTCTTGCCCTACATAAGAGGTACTACAGACAAAATTAGTAAGGTACTACACAGACATCACATCAAGACTGCCTTCAAAACAGACAGAAAAATAGCAGCCATCCTTAGAAACCCCAATGATAAAATTGACCTGGAAAACCAAGGCATATATGAAGTCCCCTGTGCATCATGCCCGTCCACGTACATTGGACAGACCAATAGAAGAATAAGTACCCGCCTGGATGAACACAAAAATGCAGTCAAAAAGCTGTAACACACTTCCTCACTAGTCCAACACATGGAAGCCACAGGTCATAGCATCAACTTCAATGGCACCAAAACCCTAGCCACTATAGAAAACCCTAGCCACAGAATCATCAGAGAAGCCATAGAGATTGAAAAAAGACCAGAAAGCATGAACAGAAGAGATGATTCCACTGGCTGTCAATCATTTGGAAGCCTGCACTCACAAACAAAAAAATCTCCACACCACAAGCCAGGCAAACACCTGGGCACAAACAGATCCCCCTTAATACCTCCAGCTCAACCACACCCCAACCAGGCACCCAGATGAAACCCAGCTTCCTAACTAATGATAGCCGTCCATTTACCTGAAGCCAAGCTGCACTAAAGACCTTCAATAAAGTAACACAATGCTGCCAGCCATTCAAGATACAAAAAGAGCCAAAAAAAAAAAAAAAAGACAGAAGATATCAGAAACACCAATCAAGCAGAACACAGCAAACTCCAAGACCAATAAACACAGACCAAGACTCCCAACCAATCAGGAGGAAGAAAAAACCATTCTGGCACAACAATAGGCTGCCCCAAATTTAAATCTGAAACCACTGTAAAAGTCTGACTCACAGATGAACACTATACAGAAGCCTGATTCTGCCGAAATGTTGCTACAACTTTAAAAGCCTCGCGGGTGTTTGTATGTAGATCTTTGGTTATTCGGGTTTTCTCCTGTGTAAAATTGGAAGTATCTAGGTGACGTTTTGATGAAGTCTCATTCATCATCTTCAGGCTTGTGTCTTCGGCTTTGTGCTTCTCAGAGTAATTTTACCCAACCTCCATTTTATATTTTGTATAAATCTGTTACTTAAAACAGAATTTCAAATTATTTAATGACTGATGTTGCTATGGTTAAGTTAGCCTTCTTATGATAGTTGTGAGGAAATTAGCATTTCTCAAAAGTGGAATCTACCAATGTTATGGAGAATAATGGTCCATTCTTTGCATCACCATCAGTTTCTTTTTGTTTCAGATCAGAGTTGTCTCTTCACTTTGGGAGCAACATAGTGACTTAGTGACATATCTTTTTATGTAAATCCATGTAAATCCTGTAAGGGTTATAAGGCTTAGGCTAAAGGCTAAAAAATGCACACACAATTCTCAGCAGAATGACAAAGATGTACGGTATCTCTTTGTTCTACTCTTACAAGATAAAAAAGTCAAAGTCAAAGTTCTAAATATATATGAAGTCATATATGATATAGTCAAGGTCATCATAATCTTATTGAGTCAAAACAGGGTTACAATATAAATTCTTTTATGTAATCCAAAACATCTTCCAGTTCCATTTAGAAATTCAAACCCAGAACAGTTTGAAGCATGAGCAGCAGAAAATTTAGAACAGGGCTGTCAAATTCACGGCCCAGAGGCAGGATAGGATGCATCCAGGCCAGAGGTGGTACTCAGCAGGTTCTGACCAGTTCTGGAGAACCAGTAGTGGAAATTTTTAGTAGTTTGGAAAAACTGGCAAATACCACCTCTGACTGGAAATTTTACGATATACTTTCCCTGCCACGTCCACCAAGCCATGCCCACAGAATTGGTAGTAAAAAAATTTGAATTCTACCACTGATCCACACGCTGGCTTTGCCCGGTTTAGCAAAGTGGAAAAAAGTCACAATATGTCACGTGACAATGCTGTGACAATGTGAGTTTGACATCCCTGATTTAGAATAACCAGTGTAAGCTAAATATGACAAAGAATATCCAGATGATATAAATTATATTCGATATGAGCTAGATAGAGAAGGCAAGTAATCAAGGGACCAAATTAACTGAATATAAATAAATGATTTTATTTACAAAGAAAGGTATATAAGTAGGTATTTATTAAAAATTGATATTACATATGTTATGGGGAATAATGGTCTCACAATATACAGGTAGTCCTCGACTTTCAACAGTTTGTTTAGTGACTGTTCGAAGTTCCAATATCACTGGGGGGGGAAATGACTTATGACCTTTTTACACACTTACAACCGTTACAGCATTCCCATCGTCATGTGAGAAAATTCAGATGCTTGGCAGCTGATTCATATTTATGACTGTTGCAGTGCCCCAGGGTCAGGCAATCTTCTGGCAAGCAAAGTCAATGAGGAATCTAGATGCACTGAACAACCATGTGGCTAATTTAATGAGTGCAGTGATTCACTTAACAACTGTGGCAAAAAGGATCATAAAATGGGGCAAAACTCAACAAGTGTCTCACTTAGCAACAGAAATTGGGGGCTCAATTGTGGTCATAAGTGGAGGACTACCTGTATAAAGTTCTTTTGTGTTTCAGATCAGAATTAAGTTCAATAACACGGTCAACCTTTAGTGTCATTAGTTCCTCATCAATGAACAATACAGTAATAAAGAAAGATGAAAAATAACACGATTTTCATGTATGCTGTATCTTCTAAAGATTCTCAGCCCTAACAATACTGAGTACTTCATCCAAACTCCCCATGTAGTAGCAGTAACATTTCTCCCCAACATAGTACCAGTTAGCACCATGCATCTTTGCTGCTATATTAGGGAGATAAATTGCAGTAGAATTATCACAGAATTTATTTATATTTTGTGTTTCTTAACTGCCTTCTTCCCTCAGAGAGAGGCTCTGGGCAGTGTACAATAAAATCAATAAAATTAACATTAAAATCAGAATTAATTGAGATTAAAAAGTTTTAAAAATATAAAAAATAACATAAAAAATTTCTGACTGTCAGGGTTGCATAACAGCATAAGTTGATCATTTATTGTCTTTGCTTGAATCAGCTTTATTGATGTTTGATTAAACTTTGATTGATTCTTTTCCTTTTCATCTTGTGATAGTTAAACATGGAGTCACATGATGAAAAAGTCCCTCAAATTTTGTACTGGGATTTTCCTTGATCAGCAGATGTTATTGCACTCTACCTTGTAATCAACTAGTAAAGTTCTGTTAACAACAACAACAGCAAAAATTTGAAACAATAATTACAAAACCAAAACATTGAAACCTTTTTCTTTTTAATAGCAAAGTTTCCTGCAATTTATGTTGCCAATAACATTACAATCATTTTTAAGAATGCATGTATATGATGATTGGGACAAGTAGGTAGGTGAGCATATATTTTAAAAATAGTTTTCTCTCATAAATATGTAATATGTAATAAGTATGTAATAAGTATTATGTAATAAGGCTGATTGTAACCTTTTAAAGTGTTTTAAAGGATTCTCTCAGCCTAACAAGACTTCTATTCATAGTTAAATTCAACAGATCTATTTATCCATTGAGGAACTGACCTTTGATCATGCAATTATAACTCATCTGGTTACAAAAAACATCAGCTGATAATCCCTACACCCTTCCAATACATAAACCAAAGATCAGTGTGGATGAAGCAACTCTCTCTCAACTCTTAAAATAATACACAACCAACATAACCTATATTATTGTCTTTTCTTACTTGCAGAATACTATATTATTTATAGGCTTCTACTGCATTTACGAAGTAGCAGTAAAAGTCTATGGAATTTTGGCATGGAATAAACAAAAAGTTTTACAGTGCAAAAACTCCAAATATAAAGCTAGGAGACCAACATCTTACTACACAACTAAAGCACTGTGAAGTTCATTGTCCTGTGACTGTCTTGTGCTCTGCCGTGACTGTGTGCTAACAGGGAAGGCAAAAAAGGAATGGATGAACAAAATGCATTCCCATTCTTATGAATATGCATGAAATTGCAACTGTCAATGCAATCCTGTTCTGGTCTACTCAAAAGTAGTTGCATGAAGTTCACTGAAGCTTATTCCTGCTTAGTGAATAGGGGTTGCTGGATAAACTACAATAGTGAGATAGGCAGCATATGACTGTAAGAAATAATAGGAATAAAATGTCGCAATCTTATCTTTCTTTGTTACAGGTATTGCTGATAGTATTAGAAATGAAGACGAATAGCATCTAACAACTATTTGGAATATATACCATTTAACAGAGTTGGAAGGGACCTTGGAGGTCTTCCTGTCCAGCCCTCTGCTGAACACCCTATACCAGTGATAGCAAACCTATGGCACACGTGCCAGAGGAGGCAGGTAGAACCCTCTCTCTGGGTACGCAAGCCATCACCCAGCTCAGCTCTGCCATGTATGCATACACGCCTCTTGCTGTCCAGCTGGTCTTCCGGTCTGTGCCGCACATGCACAGGGGCAGGGCGCACGCATGGGGGATCACACATGCATGTACAGTGGGGGTGCATGCACGAGGTGTCACAGGTGCATGTGGGAAGGGTGCATGCATGGGAGGTCATGCGTGCATGCAAGGGGTCATGTATACATGCAAGGGGGATGGGGCGCATGCATGGGGCACACACGCAGTACATTTTGGCAATGTGCATGCATGCTTTGGGCCCTTGGTGCCAAAAAGGTTAGCCATCACTGCCCTATTCCATTTCAAATAAATGGTTGTCCAATCTCTTCTTAAAAACCAGCAGTGTTGGAGCACCCACAACTTCTAGAGGCAATTCGTTCCATTGATTAATTGTTTTAATTGTCAGAAAACTCTTCCTTGTTTTTAATTAGTTCTCTCCTTGATTAGTTTCCATTCCTTGTGTCTTGTTCTGCTTTCAGATGCTTTGGAGAATAGATTGACCCTTCTTTGTGGCAGCCCCTTAGATACTGGAACACTGCTCTCATGCAGCCCCTAGTCCTTCTTTTCATTAAACTAGACATATCCACTTGTAGCAATCATTCTTTAAGTTTTACCCTCCAGTCCCCTAATCATCTTTCTTGCTCTTCTTTGTACTCTTTCTAGAATCTCAACATCTAGTATTTAAGTATGTATTAAACAAACACATAGGCCGCCTCCATTGCAGATTGCAACTTTAGGAGGCTTATTGCCATTAAAATATATAAGACCCAAAAGGAAAACAACAAAACAATATAATGACCAAAAACATGTCAGGAAACAGCAAAGACCATCACAAAACTATATAGTCATGCCCAGGAAGTAGGATCACAACTGGCCTGCTGAAAAAGCCAGGATGAATTGTGATCCCAATGTGGTGGCCCTTGCATTGGTTGCCATTAGGGATGGGATCCGACAGGGTTAACTACCAGCTCGGTGATTTACGATGTGCTTCCCCGCACACTGCCAGCGCATCTGTAAATTGTCATCAGCCTGGTACCTGGACAGCTGAGCAGCGCTTGGGTGCACACGGCAGCTGAAGTTGAAAATGCAGGAAATAAAGGTCAGGTAAGAGCCCAGGCGGGTAGGTGGGCAAAAACATCAGCAGACATAGAACCAGTTCTATGTCTGCTGCTCTTCGGAGCTACCAGTTCCACAGAGTTGGACAGAACTGGTAGAAACCCACCCCTGGTTGTCATAAAAAGATACTCAGGGTAAGAGGTGATCATTTGGAGAATAATAATGGTAATGATATCATAAAAAGAAGTATCAAGATCTGAAAGTCAAAATTGAAAGCATATGGCATATACGGGTTGTGGTGATCAGGTAACTGGTGCATAAGGTGCCATACCCCCCCAAAAAAATCTTGGATGGCATTTAGAAAATTTCTGCATTGAGAATATTTTCATCTATCAAACACAAAGGACAACAACTGCTTGGATCTGCACATATATTACCCTGATACCTTATGACATGGGTGTCAAACTCATGACCCACGGGTTGGATGCGTCACATGCTGGCCACGCCCACCCCCAGTTTAGAAAAGGGGAAAAGTCGTGATTACATCATGTGACGACGATGTGATGGTGCAAGTTTGACACCTCTGCCTGATGGCATCCTAGGTTCTTGGGAAGAACTCAGTGCCAAGGAAGGCCAACACCACTTAAAGAAATGGCAATTGTGACTTCACATTGTTATGAACACATATTAATAATCTATTAAATTACATGCCACCTGACTCTCTATGACTCTGGACAGCTCACAATGATGATACTTATATATATAGGTTTGGGCTAGTGAGCTCAATCAAAATATGGCTGAAAGGTTTGTTCTTCTGTTAGTAGGAGACTTCATATAAGGAACATGAGCTAATAGCCCCTTCCCTTTCAGATGATCTTTGTCTCATGAAGAAACATTTGGATTCACAGAACAATATTTATTTTCAGGGATAATCTTTAAAGCAATTGTTCTTCCCTGGAGCCTTTGGAGACAGCAGACTAATCTATTCTCTAGTATCTGTTATCAAGAATATTGAAATCTTACCCTTTACTTAAAAGAAGCTATAGGTTGTTTACAACATAGATTAAAAACAAGAATGAAGCTGCTTTTATATTTTGTATGCTTGCTGAAACTGGTCAGCTTGATGTTCCTGACTTCTGTCTGCAAGAACAAAAATTCCATTTGGGGTGAAAGCCAACAAAGCAATCAGCCCTTCATTTTAATTTGCATTTCTCTGTCAATAGATAACAGATTTGACCTTTTCTTCCAACACCCTTTTAACACCCTTCTCTTAAACTCTCTTCAGGGAAGAACTGGTCTGTTACTTTAACATTTAAGCTATTTTAATCAAAACCAATTTTCATTTACACTTTACACTCATAATGGTTTTGGAATGAAAATTATTCGTTTGTTTTTTCAAACCTCTTGCTATAAATATTTCTAGGGAAATTCATTGATTGGTCAATATTGCAAAGATTGGCACCTCCATTCATAAAAAGTTAAACTTGAAAATAAAAGTAACAATGACCTGGTAGAGATACAATGAAGAGTTTGACAACATCACCACTTGATATCCCTCAGAGGACCAAGTCCTCTGACACCAGAATCATTTGGAGCTGCTGGTTTTAAGGGAGAGGGAGAGGTGGGGGGGGGAGAGAGAGAGAGAGGTTATATAAAATATACATGAACAGAACCCTTTAGACTCATAGCTGGACTACTGAGCAGCAGTAAAAATGTCAAATAAACAAATCAGAAGAGGATATTGCTTTTCTGTTATAATTGAATATTGGGAATTAGCAATCTGGAGAGTCCTGGAAGGGAAAGTGAAGTATCGAAGATTGCCCAACTGCCCAGAGTTACTGAACTGGAAAGCCTGGCTCTTTACTCTTACATTGATCCTAGGGAGAAATCATTGTTTCTTTCAAAATGTTAGTTTTGGAGAAACAGCAATTGTTCCTTGTCACCAGAAAAGGTGTAGTATTTCTGGGAGCTCTAGAAAATAACTATACTTATGGCTCCCTGCCTTTGTTAAAATTTGAGGAATTCTCTGAGTTTGTGTCACGTTTATGTCACAAATTAACAACAATACATTTGATAAGTCAGACAATCCTTTTATTGTTATACAATTTTATAAAAGCTCTTAAATGTTTTCTATAAAATGAAAAAAAAAGCTAAACTAAAAACAAACATCTAAGAATTAACTCTCCTATATCTTCCATATATTTCTTTAATGCACTTCTCAAGATAAAGCATGAATGAATATTATGGAATAACTAGAATGAATGTAAATACCATTCACATACAGCCTAAAAATAATCATTGCACAATGTCAATACAAATTGGTAACCTTAATTGTATCAGCTATGTGAGTGCCAATCACAAACATTATTCCATATGAGCTGAGGATCAGGAGGAGGATAGCTTCACATGGAGATGTGGCACCAGTCTGACAAAGATGGCCCTTTGATGTTGATATTTGATTTCTCAAGTTTTATTAGTTAGTTAGTTAATATAAAATTCAAAGAAAAATGAAAACAATGGGAAAGTAAAGGAGGAAAAATATAGGGTAAAAAAGAAAAGAAAAAATAACATTGACTTCTGACTCTTTGTAGTGAGGTAGAATAAGTTAATGAACCCTCAATGTGTTACTTTTGCACTGAAGTTGATAGTTGTACTAAAGACAACCACATTTGCAAGTGCCCATAAAATCTTGTCTCACAATACTTGGGACTAGGTAGTTTATTTTTGTTGGAAATATAAATAGGAAACAATGTTTAACTTTTCCTCCCACTCATGCTCTGCTTCTGCTGTCCCCAGAGATAGTAGCATTTTAATAAGAATGATAATGCATTTATAGAATTAATCTAATATCTCAGTCCTCATGGAACTATATCCAGGGGTGGATTCAAATTTCTTAACAACTGGTTCTGTGAGAGTGGCCTAATTTATGGGTGTGGCTGGCTGGCTGTGACTTGTATGTAAATATTAAGGTGACCAACATTTTTACAATGAAAAGGAGGACACAAATAAATTGAAGAAAAAAAAACAAAGCCACTTGCGTGCGGCGCACTCTTGTGCGTGGCACACTCTTATGTGCGGCACACTCTTGCATGTGGTGCACTCTTGCGTGTGGCACACTCTCTCAAAACAATTCTCCTGTGTGGAGTGCATGCATTTCATAATCGAGTCTCGTTGCACTGTACCGAGCCTTCATGAATTGTCATGTCAAATACAAATACATCACATCACACACAATGGATTTGAACAGTATCGATCAAATATGGAGATTTACAGATTAGTCTTCAAATATCAAAAAGGAGGACATGTAGGAAGAAACTTTTTGAGAGAGGACAGAACTTACAAAAAGAGGACTGTCCTCCCTAAAGGAGGACGGTTGGTCACCTTATAAATATTGTAAATATTTGTGTAAATATTGATTTTTTTAATTGAAAAAAGACCAACTTTTACCCAAAGTCAGGCAAAGCAGGCAGGCAGATTGAGTTGCTCCCAGAATCACAGATTCACTCAGAGATCTACCATTCTACAATCTGCTACCTGAGTCTGCACTGAAAAATAGAAGCTTCAGTCCTAACAAAGATTCAGCTCTGCTTTTAGATTGGCTAGAAAGCAAGAAATCCAATGATTTCCTGCTTTCTAGCTAATCTGAATCTCCCAGCACAGCTGATAATTGGAACAGCTGATGGTTGGGGAGAGGAAAAATAGCAACTTACCAAAAATTAGGCGAATGCACAATGCAGGCAAGTTGGATGGCACACATACCAGGTAAGGAGTGAGTGGTCGGGGTGGGGAGAGGTAGGGCCAGCCAATATGACATGATTTGCCAGTTCTCTGAACTGTGCCATCCAGTTCTATAGAACCAGTCCGACCAGGTAGAATCCTACCACTGACTATATCTACATGGAAGGAAATATGCAGTGTTTTAGAAGCAGTACTTCATCAATGATTTGGTCAAAGGGAGAGATGGGGAACTCCTCAAATTTGCAGATGACACCAAGCTGGCAGGACTAGCCAACGCTCCAGAAGACAGGCTCAAAATACAGAAGGATTGTGACAGACTTGAACATTAGGCACTATCTAACAAAATGAAATTCAGTGGTGAAAAAAGTAAGGTTCCACATTTAGGCAAGAAAAAAGAAAATGCACAGGTACAGTATATGTGGTATCTCACTCAATAATAGTAACTGTGAGAGGGATCCTGGGAATCCTAGTGGACAATCATTTAAATATGAGCCAGAAGTAGGCTGCAGCTGCCAAAAAAGCCAACACAGTTCTAGGCTGCATAAACAGAGGAATAAAATCAAGATCATGTGAAGTATTAATACCATTTTATAATGCTTTGGTAAGGCCACACTTAGAATACTGCATCCAATTCTGGTTGCCATGATGTGAAAAAGATATTGAGACTCTAGAAAGAGTGCAGAGAAGAGCAAGAAAGATGATTAGGTCACTGGAAGCTAAAACATATAAAGAATGGTTGCTGGAATTGGGTATGTCTATTTAATGAAAAAGAATTAGGGGAGACATGATAGCAGTGTTCCAATATCTCAGAGGCTGCCACAAAGAAGAGGGAGTTGAGCTATTCTCCAAAGCACCTGAAGGCAGGACAAGAAGCAATGGGTGGAAACTAATTAAAAAGTAACTTAGAACTAAGGAGAAATTTCCTGACAGTTAGAACAATTAATCAGTGGAAGAACTTGCCTCCAGAAGTTATAAATGCTCCAACACTGGAAGTTTTTAAGAAGAGATTGGATAATCATTTGTCTAAAGTGGTATAGGGTTTCCTACCGAAGCAGGAGGTTGGACTAGAAGACCTTCAAGGTCCCTTCCAACTCTGTTATTCTATTCTATTCTCATTTGATTCTAAAATATTGTGGAAATGATGTTTTTAATGGTTATTGATAATACTGTCATGATTCTTGTAAACATTTTTGTTGCTTTACTTCACATGTTTTATATTCTATTTTTTCCAGGAACAATCTAGCAGTTGTTCTGAGTATGAAATGGGCAGTCTCTACATTTGATAAGTAAATAACAAATTAAGTAATAAATAGAGAAGAAATGTTGATTGGTGGGAAGACATTGCAGGCAGTCCTTGACATATGACCACAATTGACCCCAAAATTTATGTTGCTAAGACAGTTATTAAGTGACTTTTGCCCCATTTTACCTCCTTTCCTACCACAGTAGGAATCACTGCAGTTGTTAATCACACAGTTGTTGGGTGAATCTGGCTTCCCCCATTGAATTTGCTTGTCAGAAGATCACAGAAGGTGATGACATGAACCTGGGACATTTAAGTCGTCATAAATACCATCCGAATTTTGATCACGTGACATAAGGATGCTGCAGTGGGCTTAAATGTGAAAAATGATTAAAAGCTACTTTTTCAATGCCTTTCTAATTTCAAACGGCCACTAAACGAATGGTTGTAAGTTGAGGCCTACCTGTAGTTTTGCTTCGGTGTAGTAGAAGTAATCCAAACACTGTATTTTAAAAGGACACACACCCATTTCAAGAAACAAAAGCAAAACAAAGATCTCAATCTTCACTCAGAAAGGACTTGAATTTTTACTGATTTATATTGGGATTTTGAGCATAGGGCAGTAGGAAAAGGTACAAACAACGCACAGTGAACCAAGTTAAAGTACCAAAAAGAACAAGTTATCCAATCTACTACATTTAAATCCCAGTGAACAGAAGAGGAAAAGTTCTAACTCTTAAGAATGGGAATCTAATTTTAGCCAGCTCCATTGTGAGGTAAGTGTGTGAGTCAGTAATGATTATGTTAGGTTACATAACCCTCTGTATGTACTGCATTTGAAAGCACATGGTGTTAGAGAGGAAGACATTGCTTTTACATCCTCCTCCTTCCTCCATGCATATGTTGGCACATTCACTTCAAGAGAGAACCCTTATGTCATTTAAATGTATTTTCAAACCCTTGATTAAAATTAGCATTGAGTTGGTTATATAATGTGGATAGTTGCACTACTAGAGTGTGTGTGTGTGTAGGGTGGGGGAAGCCACCCTCCTTAAACATTCACATACAAAATCATGTGTAGAAGTGAGATCAAGAGTGAAATACATAACTTTTAAGTTTTGTTATATACATTTTATTGGACACCAATTTATTCCCCTTTTAATTTAATTAAGCATAAAGTGAAGCTAACTTCATCTCTGTGCTACCGAATCAAGCAAAAAATAAATAAAAACGAGCCCATAAATATCTACAAGATAACAGAAATCAAAGCACTTTCTAAATATTATGTAGGTCTTTTGCAAGGGCTAACAACACAATAACCTGCTCATCATCATGTGCCCTGTGTCGTATTTGCAGGACTTAATTAGCATTTAGTTCGAAGAGAAGTTTACTCACATTAAGAGGAACAAGGTCACAATCTCCTTGCAACCAGTTTCCCCTGGTTATCAGGGGTATCAGCCCTCTTCATCATTTCAGTTTATGTTTTGTGGCTTTCAGCAGTACAGTCTGAATCAGAAGGTAATGTGCTTTAATTGCATAAAAGAGTGTCTCCCCACCCACTTGTGCGTAATGGTCTATTTGACCCTGGAAAGTCAGAGAAAAGGGCAAAATTTCAGCCTGGATTTTTCTTATAATTTTTTTTATATGTGAATAAAATCTCCCATTCAGACTGAAGTTTTGAACAGAGATATACTTAAAAGAAAATCTGTGCTGATTGCCTCTATACCCAAACTCCTAAAAATTGGAATGCTTAAAGCAAATTTTAAACTCAAGTACCTGAAGCATTTGGGGTGAAACTCATTCTTCATTTTTTTTTTCTCTGTCCCTGATTCTCACAAAGAAGTCTATGGGCTATTGGCTACTGTTCGGATATGAAATTCCATCAGCAATTTGTCCAATTGCTGAACTACTGGAGTTAAATGAATATTGGTAAGTTTAAACATAAAACAGCATGTCTAGCCACATGTCAAATTGCCTGACTAAAAGTGATGTTCCCTGAATATGAACTGAGTTGAGCTAATTTAGTGCACAAGTCTAGTGGTCTTCTAAAAGAGTGCTAAATCCATATCCCCATCTTATTTACCAAGCTAACGGGCCAAGGGTAAAATCTCTTTAATGTTAAGGTAAAATCTCTTTAATGTTTTCTGTTTTTTAACCATAAAGTACCCACAGTGTGGAGTTGGATTACCCTTAAATGGAATCATTGAGTAAATAGAGAGGCAGCAACTGATCATGAGCAAGCTCTGCCCTCAACTAATACTTCAAAGGAATGACAATGCCAGCAATGAGTCAGGTTTTGCTGTTACAATTTCAAAACTCAGAAATAGCCTGGGCATATGATTGGACTATATTAAGGCAAAATGGCACCCCCATCTCAAGGAATTAAAATGGTTAAAAAAAAGTGAGGCATGAAATCATTTTTGACAAAGCTGCACAAATCTGTAATGTACCCAGATAACACACCTCACAACACACAAATTGGCAGGACCTGGCTCTCTTTCCGGGTTAAGCTGACCTTCTGTGTAGCAGGGGATTCACTTTCAAAATAGCAGTAAAGTCATATTCAGAAATAAATCTAGATTCTCTCAAAAGATGTGAAAGCCATCATTCCATGTAAAAGCTATTAAGTAGCAGCACCACATCCTTTTCCATGGAGAAACCCCTGTCAGGAGAAGGAAAATGCTGGGAAAAAGTGGCCCATTAGATGGCAAGTAGAAAATCTTTCGTCAGCCACTTCTTTCTGTAAAAATTGCTGTTTCATAAATGGAACTCTAATAAGAGTTCACTGATATGTTTTTCCTCCAATATTTTCCCTTTTATGCTCAGCACATGTTGTAATTTAATTAAAGGGTGTCAAAGGAAAATGAAGCTGCCCCTGATATAATCACTGCATGCTGTGAGATAAGCACTGAGATAATGACAAGTAGGAAAAGCTATCATGAAAATGAGAAATTACAGAGATGATGGGATAATTGGGTGTTCAAAAAGTTTCTGTAATGAGAATGCATTGACATTGTTTACTGAATTGTTCTGGGTAGATGTTCTCCAATGTCACTGCCCTTTAAATAATATTTATTCATCCATAATATGTGGTGAAAATGTTCAGCTTCATATTGCTGTTGGGAAGAATGTTTATTTGCAAATCAATAGTTTCACAGTTCTTTCAGTATTTTCAGAAAAAAATGGCAATATGCATTGATTTCTAACTTTGTTATTCTTTCCTTCAAGTTTCTGATGCACAGAAGGGTTCAAAAAAGGAAATATAAATTGTCAAATAACTGTGCTGGTGTATTATATTAAATTAAAGAAAGTAGGCAAATAGATAAATCTGCATAAGACTACTAATTTAATGTTAAGTTTTGAATGCAAACATTGTATTAGATTTGAGGAAAAATAAAAATCCAAGCAAGTTCATGGTCATAAAAAGGGATAATAAAAATAACCAAAAATAAATGCAATAAAAAAAAAATTCATGTTATGTTTCCCATCAGAGATAAATTACTGTATTGAAAATCTGTGTGAACTTCTTGTTTATATTAAAATTATATGGCACACAAATAAGATACATCTGAAATGTTGTCTTTTACTTATTGGATTTATATTAGAGGTGTCAAACTCGCGGTGTCACTTTGTCATCACGTGACATACCGCAACTTTTTCCTCCTTCACTAAAACAGGGGTAGGGGTGGCTAGCGTGTGAAGCAACCAGCCCGCATGCCGCAAGTTTGACTTCCCTGATTTATACTATTATATTTATTATTATTAGTTGCAATTAATTCTCAAATTTAACCAAGTTCACAAAATCTAGGAAAGTGTTTATGGCCTCAGATATGGAAGTATGACAATTATTATGAATGATCAGTGGAATTAATAAAGTAAAAAAATATAGATTCAAAAATTGATGCTTTTGCTTAATATTATTCATGAGTCTCTGAACCTATTTAACTCATTCTTCTTAACTTTTTTGACTTAGTCATTGCCAGACTCTTCAGGGGATTACCAGTTCCAAATTCAGGATGGGGTTGGGCAGTGCTCAATAGCTCCAGTGACTGATAGCAATAAGCAGAGCCTGGTGACCAATAACTTATTGGTCAGGCCAAGAGGTGAAATACCAATAATTCAAAATACAAAACTAAGTAGGTCTTTACAAGCATGAAACCAACCCATTCTAGAATTAGCTACTTCAAAAGCAAACCCAGAAAAGGCACTAACAAACCACTGTGCCGTTGCTGTAAAAAAGCATGGATAAGTCTGCAATATTTAGGAGATTTGGGTCATCAGTTGATGAAATCCCAATGAGAGAAGGCATACTTTCAGTGACTAAGACAAAACATTTAACTTTCCTAAATAAATTTGGAGGCAAACAAAAAAGTATTTATAATGCCCTACTGGGTCATAGTCCAACCATAATCAAAATTAATACTTGTATGTCTATAAAATTCTAAATCTATATCCTGATGCCCCTGCTGTTTAATTGGTGAATAGCAAAACAGCCTCCCTACTAATTTTACTAACTACAGTTCTCAATGATGTAACCCTATTAAAACTGCAAGGAAATCTTGGCATTAATGGTGCCAGTACAGAAAAAGGAGCTTCACAGTTTACATATCCAATTGGAACATGGAATGAGAGAAGCATTAACCAAGGAAAACTCAATCCTATCAGATAATCAAGAGACTGTGAGATAGAATAGAGCAGTAATGATAATCAAAAAGGCATTACTGTTTTTATGGCTACAACCCAAATTAAAATTGTCATAATTAATGATTTTCCAGTGATTATCAATGTTCTAAAGTATATGTAGTAACCTCAGATGCACTAGTGAAAAACAGTGAATTCTATGGCAAATTGCAAAGGGTGATATATGTAACATCTAGACAGGATGGAGTGCTATGAATGGATGGAATGGAATACAAGTGTTGGCAAACTTTAAAAAGATTTGAACTTCCTGCAATAAATACAGAAAATAATATAGGTTTACATATAGGTATTTTATTTCTCTGGCCTAAAGACATGATCAAACAAGCTTCATAACAAAAAAGAGAGAACTAAAAAGTACAATCTAATACATCAAGACATTTCCTTGTGGAACAGATTATGAATTATTATTGTTTAATAGAGAGCAGTATGTCAATAGGAATAGAATAGACATTGTATAATTAAAATATATGTTTCCTGTAAGGAAATATATTCAATGTATTTAACTTATGTGAAAGAAAATCTGAGGACCGATGTGAAGAGATAAGTAAAATGAAAACTGAAAAAATACATCATGAAAAGGAGAAAAAAAAAGAATACTTTCACCATTTCCAAGAGAAAAAGATCGAAGAGGCTTTCAGAACAAAATATCATGAGAGGCAAAAAAACCTGAAAGCTTTAAGCAACAAAAACATGAAAACTAAATACAGGTTTTCAATATGAAGCAAACAACTTACCGTATATACTCGAGTATAAGCCGAGTTTTTCAGCCCATTTTTTGTGCTGAAAAACCCGCCCTCGGCTTATACTCGAGTCAGCCGCTACGGCACCTTGCCTGGCCTGCGCTGGCGTGGCTGCAACCGATCGCGCCTCCAGGGCAGCATCGCCGCCACGGCTGTCTACCCGCTGAGGGCCACACAGGTGACCCCAAGCGGCCTCTCCTTCCCCTTTAACAGGTGCACGGGCCCCCCGCAAGCTCCTGCATTGCGCACTTCCAGCTTCACCAACAAACCGCCAGGGTCAGGCAAGCTCCTCCGCCCCCTACCCTAGCAGCGAAGAGCTGCTCCGGGGGCTCCCGCCACGGCGCAGCCAGGCACTTTGTCTCGCTGCCCCTGGAGCAGCTCTTCGCTGCTAGGGTAGGGGGCGGAGGAGCCTGCCTGAGCCTGGCGACCCCAAGCGGCCTCTCCTTCCCCATTAACGGGCGCCCGGGGCCCCCGCGAGCTCCTGCGTTGCACACTTCCAGCTTCGCCCACAAACCGCCAGGCTCAGGCAGCCTCCTCCGCCCCCTACCCTAGCAACGAAGAGCTGCTCCGGGGGCTCCCGCCACGGCGCAGCCAGACACTTTGTCTCGCTGCCCCCAGAGCAGCTCTTCGCTGCTAGGGTAGGGGGCGGAGGAGCCTGCCTGAGCCTGGCGGTTTGTTGGCAAAACTGGAAGCGCGCCCGTTAATGGGGAAGGAGAGCCCGCAGCTCCGAAAGTCTTTTCACCTGGGGACTGAACAGGAGAGCTGCAAACGTCGCGATCCCCAGGAAAGGGCGGCCCTCTTCCTCTCGGCGGCTCCCACTACGGCGCAACCAGGCACATTGTCTCCGCCCAGAGCAGCTCTTCGCTGCTTGGGTAGGGGGCGGAGGAGGCTGCCTGAGCCTGGCAGTTTGTTGATGAAGCTGGAAGCGCGCAACGCAGGAGCTCGCGAGGGCCCCAGGCGCCCGTTAATGGGGAAGGAGAGGCTGCTTGGGGTCGCCAGGCTCAGGCAGCCTCCTCCGCCCACTACCCTAGCAGCGAAGAGCTGCTCCAGGGGCAGCGAGACAAAGTGCCTGGCTGCGCCGTGGCGGGAGCCGCCGAGAGGAAGAGGGCCGCCCTTTCCTGGGGATCGCGGCGTTTGCAGCTCCCCTGTTCAGTCCCCAACGGTGAAAAAACTTTCGGAGCTGCGGGCTCTCCTTCCCCATTAATGAGCACGCTTCCAGCTTTGCCAACAAACGGAGCTGCAAATCTGGTAATCACTTGCGGAGCCTCGGCACGAATCCCCTTTCCCCGCACTCCCCCCCCGCACTCCTCTGGCAGCAGCAGGCGGAGAAAGCCCCGCTTCCCCCTGGCTTTGATGGCATGCATGAGTTGGCTTCCCACTCTTTTTTTTTAACTCTCCTCCTCCTCCTCCTCCTCCTCCTCCTCCTCTCCTCTCCCCTTGTTGTCTGGTCTTCCCTAAGGAAACCCGAGGGCTCACACTTCCAGGTGTTTCTCCCTGTCTTTCTCCCTGTCAATGATCTTTTCTTCCCTTCCCTTCTCTCAGCCCCATCCTCCTTCACCTTTGTCACCACAATCCTGAACAGATGAAGTTTGTACTTCTCAAGAAAGGTTGGATGTTCCTTTTGAGGAGGGAACCTAGTGTGACATCTGTATGCTGACCTACTACTGAGCCATGGCATGTGTGCACATGCAATGGAGGCATGAGGGAGAGCTGTGAAAGAGAGCTCTCCAAAACAGGATGCACATGCAGCACATACACATGCTTTTTTCTTGCAAGGGAGAGAGTGACTCCTGCCTCCCACTGTCATCATCATCATCTTTTGGGTTAGTGAATCAATTAAACCTTTCATGATAGTGAGATCGTTTCCCAAATTTCCCTTAAATCAGGGAAGAAATCAGAAACAAACCTTTGGACTGAGAATAAGCCTGTTCCTATGATTTCTTCATCTTCTTGTTCCCGATTTACTGGTCTCTTTCAAAGAGGAAATTGTGAACATCAAACTTATTCTCAACTGTCCTAGTGAAAGTTTTAATTAGACAATAATTCCCTCCCGCGGCATTATTATGGATTATTTGAGAAACACTTTGCCAGGGAAAAATGTTAAGAATGTGAACATGTTTGATTTTAAATGTAATGCCAGTTAAGATCTAAAGTTTCCTGAGAGGACTTTCATCTGTCAGGCACTTCATCTGTCATGCACTAAAAAATTAGTTTATGGAAAGCGAAACGGTGTGCATGTGTGTGTGAAACTAACCTCATTTACATTTTAAAGCACTCTAGCCTGAATGAATATCCACTTTTGTCCATAAATATAACATACAGATGATGATGAGGGATCCAGTTTTGAACGATTTTAACTCTTGTGTTTTAGCTTGGTTGCTGATTGAGCTAAGGTTTTTGTACTTTTAAAGTTATTGTTGATACCATATTGGTTTCGTTGGCTCTCTTTTCCACTTACAGAGCTAGTTTACTGTTTTTCTTTGAAATAAATATTCAAAAACATTTAACCCACTGATGCCTCAATTCATGTAATTTTATTGGTATCTATTTTTATTTTTGAAATTTACCAGTAGCTGCTGCATTTCCCACCCTCGACTTATACTCGAGTCAATAAGTTTTCCCAGTTTTTTGTGGTAAAATTGGGTGCCTCGACTTATATTCGGGTCGACTTATACTCGAGTATATATGGTAATCCACAATGTTGTCAAATAATGGAAAATAGTTAAAGAAAAAATGAAAGATGCATTTAATAAGAGCAATTACAGGAAAACCTATAACTAATAATACAAGAACTGTAAAAGAGGTGAAATGAGGTTAAAAGAAGATTAGATAATATACTTCAATATTGTTCAAAAGGAAATATAGAATTACTGAAACATTTGTAGTGAGAGAATATATTCAGGAAACCACTAGGAAACAAGACCAGCTGTCAAATAGAAAAGTGCCAGTGCCAGGTGGTTATACCCACTGAACTGTTTAAAGCTATAGGAGAAGGTAGCAGAAGTGCTTACAGGTCTGTGTCAACACATATCTAACAAGACCATGTGGCTTACAGATTGGAAAAATGTGCATTTATTTATACCGAAGAACAAAACCGCAGGAGATTGTGTATATTACTTAGTTCCCTACATAAGCAACATTTTTCTTAAGATATTACAAGGATTAGAACCATAAATAAAAGAGAACTATCAAATGAACTAGCCAATTTTAGAAAGGCAGATAAACACAAAACCAGACAGCTAATTTGTAAGATGACAAATGGACAGAGAAGAGAATATAAGAAGGATATAAGGGAAACTTGGCTTTACTGGATACAGCAATGTCTTTGTGGACAGTTCACTCCAGTTATGGAATATTTTATATAAAGTAAATAGTGACTGCCTGAACAAGTCCCTGCCGTTTTCTTGGCAAGATTTTGGAAATAGTTTGCCACTGAAATCTTCCTAGGGCTGAAAGAGAGTGATTTGCCAAAGTCATTCAGCTGGTTTTGTGCCCAAGGCAGGACTAGAGCTCATGTTCTCCTAGTTTCTAGCCTGGTATCTTAACAAGTATGCCAAATTGGGTCAAACAGAAGAACAACATGGTTTAACATTGGAGGAAGAAACATCAACAACTAATGCTATACTGATGACACTACTGTACTCTGGTAGTCAAAATTGCAAAGGCTCTTCAAGCTCTTATAATAAAAGTCAATGAGCAAAGTGAAAAATCAGAAAATTAAATATAAAGAAGAGCCCATTAATGACAACCTTTATAAAAATGTCTTAGAAATGGTGAATAGTGTCTGCATTTTAGGATCAATCATCAATAGTAAAGGAACAATCAGTCAAGAAGTATTCTGCAGATTAGTACTTGGTAGAACAACCATGAAGGCATTGGAAAAAATATTCAGATGTTTATACCCACAAAGATTTGAACAGTACAAGCACAAGGTACTCTTTGCAAGGTACTCTATGGATGTGAAAGTTGGACTCTGAAGCAGCAGCATAGAAAGAGTATTGATGCTTTTGAAATTTGGTATTGGAGATGATTCCAAAGAGTACCATGAACAGCCAAGAAAACAAACAAATATATCATCAGACAAATCAACACAGAGTTTTCATTTGAGGTACAAATGACTAGGATCAAATTACCATACTTAACAATCATAATTATCATATTTCAGACACGTTATCCAAAGACCTAGTGTTTCGAGAGGGTCCTAATGCTGGGAAAGGTGAAAGAAAGGCAATTACCAGCAACAAAGTGTATGGACTCAGTTAAAATAGCAATGGATGCACTTCTGGAATACTTGAAGGACCAAGAGAGTTGTCATGGAGAAAATCTATGTACCGTATATACTCAAGTATAAGCCGAGTTTTTCAGCCCATTTTTTGTGCTGAAAAAATCGCCCTCAGCTTATACTCGAGTCAGATTCCCCTCTGAAAAAAAAATGACCCACCGCCATGTGAGAATGCTCAGACACGAAATCTATCCAACCGAAAATAAGTGTGTGTGTAAGGGGGGGGGGATTTTAACAGAGGGAAGATGTAGGGAGAAGGCAAAAGCGACGGAAGATCCTTCAGGGAAAACTGAGGGGGAGACTCACCCTTGGTCCAGATGAGCCCCCTTCCCCTTTCTCTAGGCTGAGAAAACAACTCGAGCCGAGGTTGCTTCGGCTCCACTCAGCTTCATTTCCTCAGCTCCAGCTGCTTTCAGTCCACTCGGGAGGAGGGGGAGGAGGTGGTGGTGGCGGCTCACGTTGTTTTCTGAGCTCTAGACTGAGAAAACAACGCGAGCCGAGGTCGCTCCACTCAGCTTCATTTCCTCAGCTCCAGCTGCTTTCAGTCCACTCGGGAGGAGGGGGAGGAGGTGGTGGTGGTGGCGGCTCTCTCCCTTGCAAGAAAAAAGCAAGAGCCGTTCTTATGATCTCTCCCTCTCTCTCTCTCTCCCCGTAATACAGTCAAGCCCTTTCCAGCACGTGGGATCCGCCCCCGTCGCTTTGCACCTTGCAAATGCAAAAACCCCAGGATTTTGCATTTGCAAGGTGCAAAGTGGCGAAGTGAGTGTGTGTGTGTGTGTCTGTCTGTCTCTCTTTCTCCCTTCCTCGCACCAGCGCGCCTTCCTTCCACTGCTACGCATTTGGGCTGCTTTGTGCCCCCCTCCCTCCCCGCCGTCTTTTATTTTCTCCTTTCCTTTAGGAGGTGCCCTAAAGGGCTGGAAGAGCGAGGAGGCAAAGTAGCTTCCTCGAGCATTTCTTGCCGCTCCTCCGGGCAAGATTTATTGGCTGGAAGCGAGGAGTGAGTTGCTCGCTTTCCTAACGAGGGTCTTGGAGCAACAACACCCCCTCCCCCGCCGCTTGACTTCGGCCAGCGCTTCGGAAATCATCACAGTTGTTCATTAGTAACCTGGCTGTTAAGTGAATCTGGCTTCCCCCATCAACTTCACTCGTCAGAAGGTCTGAAAAAGTGTTCACAAAATCTGGGGAGAACACCGTACCTGTCACAAATATAAACCAATGGTCAAGCATCCAAATCCTGCTGATGTGATCACAAGGATGCTGCCATGGTCACTTTTTCCAGTGACATAAACAGCCCGAGATCCCCGATACTCTTTCCCCCCCACAACCTCGACCAAGCCACGGTCTCCTCCAATGAATGGGAACGAACAAACCAGGATTAGCTGCAAGAGCCCGCGATGATGCCGCAACCCCTTTCAGACGCGGTTTTGCCCTCAAGGATCAGGATTAAAACCAGGCAAAATCATGGCAGGAAATGATCGGCCTCCCTCCCTCCCCACCTTCAGCCCCAAACCACCCACCCAGGGCTCCTGAAGGGCTTTCGGTATCCTCGGATGGCACTTCCACCGAGGGGGGTGGGGGAAGCGATGATGCCGCAACCCCTTCCAGACGCGGTTTTGCCCTCAAGGATCAGGATTAAAACCGGGCAAAATCATGGCAGGAAATGATCGGCCTCCCTCCCTCCCCACCTTCAGCCCCAAACCGCCTGCCCAGGGCTTTCGGTATCCTCGGATGGCACTTCCACCGAGAGGGTGGGGGAAGCAAGCCCGGACCGGGAGGGTGATCAGGTGGGGCCAGGCAGTCAAGCGTATCGCAGGTGGGAAAGGACGGTTCCCCGGATGATAATGGAGGAGGAGTCCCCCCCACCCCCTGCTGGCGAGAGGAGGAGACCCCATGGACTCCCTCCTCAGGAACGGAACGAAAGCCGCGGGGGCCAATCGGAGCAAAAAAAAAAAAAGAGCCGCCGATTGAAAGGGACCCACTTGGGGAGTCCAGACACGACCACGGGGGCCCGAAGAGAGGCTGTAGCGGTGGGGGTGGGGGGTCTTCGTGCGGTCCTCCGGCTCTGGCGCTTTCCAAAGCAACTCAAAACTTGGTGCGTCCTCGCCTTCCAAAAAGGTCCCACTCCGGGAGTAGCGAGATAAGAGACCCTGCTCTCTGTTTCGGAGCAGGGGAGTGCAAAGGCGGGGGGGGAGAGTCTTCCTATTCACCCTTCCATTATAAACTTTAAGATCATTATCTTATTTTCCAAACAACCGCTCCCCCCCCCCCCCGCCGCTTTGCACCTTGCAAATGCAAAAACCCCAGGATTTTGCATTTGCAAGGTACAAAGTGGCGAAGGCAGATCGTGCGTGCTGGAAAGGGCTTGACTGTATTACGGGGAGAGAGAGAAAGAGGGAGAGATCATAAGAACGGCTCTTGCTTTTTTCTTGCAAGGGAGAGAGTGACTCCTGCCTCCCACTGTCATCATCATCATCTTTTGGGTTAGTGAATCAATTAAACTTTTCATGATAGTGAAATCGTTTCCCAAATTTCCCTTAAATCAGGGAAGAAATCAGAAACAAATCTTTGGACTGAGAATAAGCCTGTTCCTATGATGCCATTTTTGTTCACTGCAGTGTGAAAAGTGTGAAAAAACACACTTCTTTTTCTTCATCTTCTTGTTCCCTATTTACTGGTCTCTTTCAAAGAGAAAATTGTGAACATCAAACTTATTCTCAACTGTCCTAGTGAAAGTTTTTATTGGTATCTATTTTTATTTTTGAAATTTACCAGTAGCTGCTGCATTTCCCACCCTCGACTTATACTCGAGTCAATAAGTTTTCCCAGTTTTTTGTGGTTAAATTGGGTGCCTCGGCTTATATTCGGGTTGACTTATACTCGAGTATATACGGTAGTTGCCAAGACTTGACACCAATCTTGATGGCATATTGGATTTAAATAAATTCAAAACCTGATAGTTGAAATGAAAACAAGATGCTAAACAACTAAAAACAACCATCGAGAGTCCACTAGAGTTGGGCCACCAATAAAGGTGAATGAATGAATGAATGAACAAATGAATAAATAAATTTTGCTTTCCCATCATGATGCAGAGGCTAGTGCATTAGTGGAGTCGCATCATTTTTGCGTGGATTTTAGAATGTCGCAGAGGGTTTCAAACGAGCACAGGCTGATCAGATGGAGGAGTGACTATCGTTATCAGCTGTTACATTTTTTTATGTTTTTATTTTTATAATGTTATAAGCTAGGCAAGTCACTTTTCTGGGATGAGTGACTATATATTTCTATGAAATAAATTGGGATATGCAAAAAACATCATTTAGGTAAAATTTTAAAAACTTAGAAAAATGTTTTATAGGAACAAAAATTAAAAATAAAGAATCTGGCTTTATGTTAAAAATTAAAAAGACAAAGGTAATGTCAACTAGAATGATTAATAACTATGTGTATGCAGTAGGCAATTTTGTGTTGGGGGGGCTTAAAATAAAAAAGGACCCTATTTTTGAGAAGAAAATGTTAACCCTAAAAAGAAGATAATGATAACTTTAGGAAAGATTATGAAGTATAATGTTATGACAGCAAACATTAGAATAATGTTTTTCCCCCAGTGATAATGTATGGCTGTGAAAAAAAATAGACATCTTTGAATTATGCATCTGGAGACTGTTGCTAAGAGTATCAGAGACTGCAAGAAGACTCCAAGCCAAATAAAGATGAAGTAGTCTCCTAAGGTTATGATCCTCAGAAAGAAACTCACATTACTTGGTCAAGCTAATGGTAGACTATGTGGTTGGCAGGAGGGAAGAAAGCAGGAGGGAAAGGCAATGGATAAAGTGGATGTGTGGGATCAGAAAGATTGTTAGAAAGTTGTTGGAAGAACTATAGATTTTGTCTATATGATTCCCATATGTTTCCATGCGATCAGAAATACTGAGATTGATACCAGGGTGCTGCAAACTCCACCAGCATTAAATTTAGAGTTAAGGTAAATTTCAAATGTCTTTTATCTTCCAGAGTTGAATTTAGAAGACAATAGAAAGACACTTTGGTGTTTTTGACTTGTCTTAGGTAAACTGAAAAAAAATATTCCTAAATAAAAGTTTTTAAATCATCTTCTGAATCTATTTCTGCAAAACATGTACTACAGTATCTGTTTTAATCATAATATTTAAAATCCAGTTGTTAAGAAGTAAGCTACATCATTTTCTCCCAGACTTCAAACTTGAAACTGAAAGAGCAAGGGTTTGATCACAAGTTAGCTTGGTTACTGCCGAGAAAAACAGTGTGAAGTAACTATAAAAAACATACTCTTTGTAGACAGGCAATTTTGCAAATAGTGTTTGTCAAATGGCTATCATGTAACCTTAAAACTCAGATTGTCCCATTACCTTTCTATAGAAGTACTATCCCTAACACTTCTCAATAACAGTGAAGCCTCCTTTGAGTGACTTACAGACATGCCCCTGTAGTTTTCTTAGAAACCAAAAACTTTACATTGATATCTAATGTTATGTGTGCTCTGTGTGTGTGTGTGTGTGTGTGTGTGTGTCTGTGTCTGTGTCTGTGTCTGTGTGCTGTGTATCTGAGTCTGTGTAAAGAAAGAAAAGAAAATGGCATTAGTAAGGGAAGTAGATTGTCCACTCCCTTAAACCTGCTTTTGGCTCAGTCATAGAAACATTTAGAGACAAAAACATTCATTAGAAATAAGAACAGTAGTGGGAAACAAGACCACTAGAACATAAAACTTTAAGAAAGTAGTACACCAATAGTAAATTTGAATCAAAAAATACAAACTTTGTCTACTTCAATGAATTATTGTCTTTGTAATACCACTTCTACACCTCACTCTTCTTACTCATCATCCTACACATGGCACATCTATCAACTGTTTTGTATTGATTGTGTGTATATTCAAATTTGCATAATTCACACAGAAGTTATATCCCACTCATTAAGTGTTTCTGATACAGAAATAATCCAAAACAAATAATCATTTGAATTAGCTGCACCATAGAAGAAACATAATTTTGAGGGAATTCATGGTGATTTTACAAGGTGAGCGATAATTTAGTGTAAAAAAAAATACCTGCTGAATGAGTTCCTGTTCTTCCCAGTACTTTCTCTTCCTTAGTACTTCTGCTGACATACAAGCAGTGCATATCCTACAGATTCAAGTCATTTTTGATCTTTTGGCACCCACCCTCACCTACCTCGCTTCAGCTGCTGCTACCAATGCCAGAGTTTGGCATATCTCCTTAACACACCACCAGCCTTTTTCTAGCACCTTCTCTTCTCTCTATCCCATCAGTTGTGACTCCCACTGATGGTCCACTATAGCATATCCCTGTTGTGGCCTGCTGGCGGCTGACAGAACTGGCCGCAGAGTTGGACAGCGAGGAGGTTGGGGATGAGCCTGGGCCAGTCCTGGAGGCTGAGGAAGGCTCAGACAAGGGCTCTGCATCAGAGGCAGAGATGGGGCCAGGGCAGGCTGGCAGTTATCTGCTGCCGTCGGGCTCAGACAGCTGTGAGGCAGGGGAGCTTTTGGAATCAGTTCCCAGCCTGCACTTGCGCAGAACTGCCAAAAGGAAGGAACAATTAAGAGCTCAGGGTTGACGTGGGAGTAAGACCACAGGTGGATGAGGAATGGCCCTTCCCATAAGGATTAAAAAAGGAACAAAAAGGGAGGAGGCTTTTGCTGGAAACAAGTTATTTGTTCGTTTGTTCATTCCAGCCTCGTGAAGATTTGTCTGTAATACAGACTCTGCACAGCCCTTCCCTGTCAGCACTGCGTGTGGAAATATTTACCAGGCAGCTTTCCAAGATAAGGTCTGAGCTAATAATTATACCCTTGCAAGACTGTTTGCCAGGCCATTGGTCGAATGTGAATGCAATAAATTCACATTCATTTAATAAAATAGGTTTTTCTAGGACTCAGAGTTTGCTTAGTGCTTTTTGTGGACGCCTAGGACAAAACAATCCCCTTGCCTACTTTTCACCCTCTTCTAAGCACTTTCTCTTCCTTCCCTTTCCTGTCTGCTCTGAACTGCTATTTCTACTGTTGGTTTAAATATTTCACAAGGCCACCTGTCCCTGATCCTTCCAGTATCTTCCCCTCTCCCCAGATTCTCCTCAGTTGCCATTGCTGATGGCCTGTGTAGTCCATCTCTACTTCCCAGCATTTTCTCTTCCTTCCCTCTCCTCAGTCATCACTCATGTCTGCAAACCACTACCAAAACAAGCCTTCAATCATAGCCTTTCCCTACTTGTACTCCCTCCTCTCCTGCATCTAAAATGCAAAAGTCTTGGTTAAGGCATGAAAGCCAGCCTTTCCAAGTGCAGAACATTTTACATAACTCTTGGACATATTGAAGTATTATGAAAATACTTATAAAAGAATCAATGAAGATTTTCTCTATAAGAGCAGAATCTTTTACAATAAGGTAAAAAGTCTGCATTCTCGAACTGCTGAGTAAAGAATATTAAAGTATGCCAAGGTAAATGCTCTATATTTTTCTATTAAAAGATGTTCCAAATATCTTCCTGCCTAGAGTACATCCACATATAAAGCTGTCACAGCGATTAATCACAGTCTTGGAAACTTGCAAACCACTCTGGAAGTATTGCTAAATCTTTTAAATCAATACATGTTTTTCACAACTCAAAATCATAGGCCTAGTACATTGTCAAAAGAAAGGAAAATAGATTAAATGGTCTGAATGATAGTAGAGGACTGGAACTCTTTTTTTAAGACAAATTTTATTAATTTTACAAAACAATACACAAACAATCAAGGCATAATAACATAAAAGATCTTTTCTAAGAAAACCAATAGAACATACAAGATAGTTCCAAATTGTAATATATATATTTACGTTATCTGTTCAGCTTCATATCTTATCCCAACTTCTCCTTTTCATTCTATTATCCAAATTATATTTCTTGCTAATTAAAATTTTATTGCCTTTCAAAAACAGTACACAAACATACAAAACATAAAACATAAAAAACATAAAACCTCTTTTCTGAAAGCTGCTTGATCCCGGGTTAAAATTCTTCGCACAGGCACAAATTCAAAAGTCATATTTACTTTATATATCATTCCATATCTTATTACCATTTTCAATTTTCTATATAGCTTCTTCCCTCTTTTATCTTTCTTAGTTTTATTTTATTTATCTTATCTCAATTCAATTCATAATACTTATCATTCTTTGTCTGTTCTATTTCCAGCTATCCATTCATCTTTTCTCTTTAAATATACTTCTCCTGTACACTGATTGGAGTGACGCCTTTGACTCTTTCCCCTAACATAATACTATTTAATATAACACTTAGCTTATATTAGGGATTCTGTTTTGTACATTCTAAAATTACACAATAAATTTTATGAGAAAAGCAAAAACACTACAATAACAAAATAAAAGCATGTAAAACCACTATCAATTCTATTAAAAAGCTAATCATATATATTGATACTCATTTATATCTTAAGCATTTTACTCTAAATACACATATAAAAACACAATCTTATGTACCTTCCAGAGTCCCTTCCGGTTTGTCAGGCTTCGGCGGCAGTGGGGATTCGCGATCCTGCACGATCCCTGTTGTGCTAGCCGTCTTGATGCCTCCAATCCTGCTGGGTCTGGAGGATAAGGCTGCCACGTAGAGGCAGCTGAAGATAGGGAGGATCCGGAGAGGGGTTTGGGGGTGTCGCAGACCCCCTCCTCACCATGCATAACCTCCTTTTCTCAAGACGGTGGAGCGGCGGTCAGTAATGGCCACCACAAAGAAGCTGGCAGCAGGACAAGATTGTGCTGGAGAAAGAAGAATCAAGTGAAGTGAAAGTGCTGGCTGAGCCAGGAAAATAACAACTCTTAAATACCCTGGAAATTGAATTGCTTGAAAGATACACTGTATCCCTAAGAAGATTGGAAAGCAGAGGAGAAAGCTGTCAAGGGGAAGCTTTTTTTTTTTCCTTCACTCTCCCACTCCATAGAAATAGCAGACGGAGATCTAAGTTAAAGCCAAGGGATAAAGGATTCCCGGACATTGGATTTAATAACTTAAGAAATCGGAAAACCTGCATTGGAGGTATGGATTTCTGAACATTTAAAGAAAAATCGCTGTTATAAGTGGGAAGGGAGAGGAAAAAAAAATTGGAGCAGAATTTGAAAAAGGAGATTGCCTAGAACTTTAAAGAAAGATATATTTTAATTGGAACTCTTTGATTAAACAGTAACCCCAGAAAGAGAAATAGAAGAAAGAAAAAAAAGGATTAAAAGAAATAGTTTATTTGGATTCTTTGGTGACTTTGGAACTTTTTGGAATTATTCTTGATTAAAAATACTTGGGTGGTTGTTTTGGAAAAAGTTTTTCTCTTCATGATGGCATTGCTTGTGGATGAACTAAAAATTGAATATAAAAAATATAAAAAAGAAGAACAAGATGGAAAAGATACTTTGGGCACTCTTTTTCAATTTCTAGAAATGGCGGTATGCACTTATGAAAAATTGACTACGCAGCAGGACGACTGGGACAAAGAAGAAGAAGCCATCTTTGATGAACAATGGGTTCTTTTTGGGGAGGAGGAGAAAGAGGAAAAGAAAAAGGGGGTTTTAAGGTTTGAAAAAACAATCAAAAAAGAGAAAAATGAGATGAAAGGTGGATACAAGTTTAGAAAACAACAGAAAGAGGGTAAGCAGAAGAAGAAAAGGGAGGAGGAGAGACAAAGGGGTAAAAAGGGCAAGGAGAAAAATAAACAAGAGAGAAAGGAGGGGATGAGAAGCCTTAATGGTGGGAAGCAAGATTTAAAGAAACAAAATTTATTTAGAGACAATGGGTAAATCTAATTGAAAAAGAGGACTGGAACTCTTGACATGTTCAATGTCCAGTTATCAGTTCAAATATGGTATCTTACTAAGATTAATGGTGCATAATTATGCGTCTACTGCCAAATTGCCAAAATTTAGTTAACAGTGAAATGTTAACCATAACAAACTGCTAAAGTTAGGAAAGTATATAGGGAGGTTGAAGTGGACATAAATATACTTTCAAAATCTTTGTTTGGATGGAAGAGATGTAGAGATGGCTCTTGAAAGCTACTGCCTGAGATGGAGAATCTTTTAGCAACAAGAGTAGCACTTAAGACTTATATACTTTACAGCCCTCTCTATGCGGTTTATAGAGTCAGCATTTTAGCCCCCAACAATCTGGGTCCTCATTTTACCTGCCTTGAAAGGATGGAAGGCTGAATCAACCTTGAGCCTGGTGAGATTTGAACTGCCAAATTGCAGGCAGCCAGCAGTCAGCAGAAGTACCTGAAGTCAGGGTTGGGATTCAAATTATTTAACAACCGGTTCTGTGAGCATGGCTTAGTTGGTGGGCATGGCTTGGTGGTCATGTTATTGGCTGGGTGTGGCCAACTCAATATCACTCACATCGAGGCACGCATCTCCTCGCCTGGCTTCTCATGACTATGGGGATGCTGCAACAGTCATAAGTGTGAAAAATGGTCATGTCACTTTTTTCAGTGCCATTGTAACTTTGAATGGTCCCTCCACACAAGCAAAGTACTAGCAAAGGAGGGAAAAAAACTCCAGAGAAGTTCTTGAGACAGGAAGTCTAGTCCTGCCAAGAATGTAATAAGGGTTAAGGGAGAGGAAGTTTCTGTAAGCAACACCAGAATGTTTACTTCCTGCCTTCCTTACAGGATTAGGCCAGTAATTTCATCTAACAACCAATTCTCCGAACTGCTTAGAATGTTAACAACTGGTTTTAGCGAATAGGTGCAAACTGGAAGAATCCCACCCCTGCCTGAAGTACTGCACTCTAACCACTGTGCCACTACAGCTCATGTGTTAGCCTAGTTTTTTTCAACCTTGACAACTTTTAAGATATGTGGATGCCAATTCCCAGAAATCCCCAACCAGCAATAGTCATGCTGCTTGAAGCTGGCTTTTCTGTTTGCCCCAGACTACTGCCATTAAGAATGGCTCCCATGACTTTACAAGTTCAGTTCATTCTATGATAGCTGATCATATTCTACCTCTCCTAAACAATTGCTTTCAGAGGATTTACCATTGTAAGCAACTTTTCACAGGGGTTGGGAAGTTAATTTTACATGCTGCCTTTTAAGCCTAAGAAGATCCACATAGAATTCTGCTTCTGAAGACGGGCTGCTGAAATTAACACCATATGTATTGAAGTCTTACAACCTCGCTCCCTCCAGGCTGCTTAACCGTCTACTACAGGTAGTCCTCGTCTTACAGTGGTTCACTCACTGACCATTCGGAGTTACAACAGCACTGAAAAAAATGACTTGTGACCATTTTTCACACTTATTACCATTGCAGCATCCCCATGATCACGTCATTTACATTCAGATGCTTGACAACTGACTCCTATTTATGAAGGTTGCAGTGTCCCATGTGTCAGGGCTCCAACAAATCCACCCTCATTCAAATCATAAGTCTCTAGCCGCATATGTCAAGAGTAAAAAAAAAAATGTTTTATTAGAAGTGGCCATGTTGGTGTTAACCTGGATGCAGCCGACACTAAAATACATCATTCATTTCCCCCTTGACCCTGGACTTCCAACCATCCCCTGGATGTATAATCTTCAATGGGACACATCCATAGCCAAGGATCATCAATCATGCTCTCCAGTAATACTCTTGCGTGCCACAACTTTAGGCTGCTAGGGCGATTATCTGAGGCATTTGAGGAATGCCCTGTTTTCTCCCATTCCTTTTTTGCTGGCAGCTAAAAAGACCAAAGGAATATCTTTTTAGTTGACATTCAGCTCCCCTCACTTCTTGAAGGTGACCTGTACAATCCAAAAAGAAAACAAATTTATTACAGGTATAGACCTTAGGGTTGTGAACCCCCTCCAGCCCAGGTTTGGTTAGGTTTTTTGCATGGAACCTCATCGCAAGTAATGTCCTACTCTTTACCCAAGATGCCTCTGATAAGGGGTAGCCCTTCCACTTGATTAAATATTGGAGTTGTCTCCTATGCCACCTCAGGTCTGGAAGTTCACTAGGTGGCGTCCTCAGGGTCGATCCCACCATGGATTTTAAGAGGCTACTATGGAATACTGAGTGTATTTTCCCTAGCAGTTGGGGCAACCTCAGTTGCACCATGACTGGGTTGATGACCTTTAATATGCGGAAAGATCCCATGAACTTTTGCCCCAACTTCTTACTAGTATCAAGTATTTGGTGGAGAGGTAGACCTTCTGCCCCATCTGGAATGGCCTTTGCGGGGCCTGGTGTTTGCCTGCTTCTTATTGTGCCACTTTTTTTTTTTTTTTTAAACAAATTTTATTAATTTTACAGAGAACACAATAAAACATAAACAAAACTAAAAGATCTTTTCTGAAGGTTGTCTGATCCCGGGTTGAAACTCTTCACACAGACACAAATTCAAACATCATATTCACTTTATATATCCTTCCATATCTTATTATCATTTTCTTTTTTATATATATATATAAACCATTTTTATCAATTTTATATAAACAATGCACAAGGCATAACAGCTTATAAGTTCTTTTCTAAGAAAAAATAATAAAAGAAGAAAACCAATAGAACATAACAATTCCAAATTATAGTATCAATACTTAGTCTATTTAACTTCATATCTTATCCCAACTTCTCCTTTTCATCCAAATTATTTCTTATTAATTAAAATTTTTTTTGCCTTTTTTCAATATACAACATCCAAAAAAAAAAAAAAAACTTAACAAAACCTTTATATATCCTTTCATATTTTATTACCATTTTCAATAATATTCTTTGTCTGTTCTATTTCCAACTATCCATTCATCTTTTTTCTTTTATTATACTTCTCCTATACACCAATTGGAGTAACGTCTATAACTCATTACCCTAACTTAAAAGTACTTCATATAACAATTTTTCTTGGGATTCTGTTTAATAGGTTCTAAAATTACACAATGAATTTTATACTCTAAATACACATATAAAAACCACAATCTTATGTACCCTCCAGAATCCCTCTTTTATCCTAAATTAAATTCACCCATTGTCTCTGAATAAACTTTTTTTCTTTAGATCTTGCTTCCCCCCATTGAGGCTTCTCCTCCCCCCCTTTCTCTCTTGCTTATTCTTCTCCTTACCCTTTTTACCCCTTTGTCTTTCCTCCTCCCTTTTCTTACTCCCTTTCCTTTGCTTTCTAACCTTGCCTCCACCTTTCCGCTCATTTTTCTCTTCTTTGGTTGTTTTTATAATTCTTAAAATCCCCTTTTTCTTATCCTTTTTCTCCTCCTCCCTGGAAAGAACCCATTGTTCATCAAAGATGGCTTCTTCTTCCTCTTCTTCTTTGTCCCAGTCCTTCTGCTGCGTAGTCAACTTTTCATAAGTACATAACGCCATTTCTAAGAATTGAAACAAAGTGCCCAAAGTATCTTCTTTTTTATATTTTTGATATTCAGTCTTTAGTTCATCCACAAGCGATGCCATTATGAAAAAAGAAACTTTTTCCAAAACAACCACAAATATTTTTAATCAAAAATAATTCAAAAAAAAATTCCAAAAATTAATACTTTTCTTCCTTCTTCTCTTTCTCTTTCTGGGGTTAATGTTTAATCAAAGAGGTCCAATTACCATATACCTTTCTTTGGGATTCTAGGCAATCTCCTCCTTTTTCAGCTTCTGCTCCAATTTTTTTTCCTCTCCCTTCCCAATTGCAATATCAATTTTAAATAATCAGAAATCCATACCTTCAACAAGGGTTTTCCAATTTCTTAAGTTTTTCAATGTCCAAAAACCCTTTTGTCCCTTAGCTTCAACTCTCAAAACAATTCACTTTCAATGTCCAATATGTCCAAACATATCTGCTGTTTCCATGGGGTGGGAGAGTGAAGAAAAAAAAAAAGTTCAGCTTTCGATCTTCTTAGGGATACAATGTATCCTCCAGCAATTCAAACAGCTCAGTTCCAACAAATTTGAAAGATGTTATTTGACCCAGCTCAGACAGCACTTTCACTCTTCTTACTTCCTCCAGCGCAATCTTACCCGGTTGCTGGCTTCTTCGTGGCGGCCATTGCTGACCGCCGCTCCACCGCCTTGGGAAAAAGGGGTTTTTCCAGAGGAGGAGGGGGTCTGCGACACCCCCAACCCCCTGTCCGACTCCCCTCTCTCTTCAGCTGTCCCTACAGGGCAGCCATATCCCCCTGACCCATCTGGATCGGGGGTACCTCGGCGGCTAGCACAGCAGGAATCGCGAGCTGTCGCGAATTCCTGCTGCCCCGAAGCCCTTATTGTGCCACTTTTGACAGCACTTTTACATTCTCCCAAGTTGCTTTCACCATTGACATCCAATCGGTCAGACTGACAGAGGAAGGGGGATCCCTTGGATACTCAGGCATTGGGATGAAGTCCATGCTACTCACTACTTTGAAGAGGGTTAGCCCTGTACTACTGTGAACAGCATTATTATACGTGACCTCCGCAAAAGGCAGGAGGTGCGCCCAATTGGATTGCTGATAATTCATGTAGCAACTCAGATACTGTTCTACCATAGCATTCAATCTCTCTCTCTCCCCTCCTCCCCCCATTGGTGCTTGGATGAAAAGCCAAGCTAAGATCCTGGGATGACGGGAACTCCCTCCAAAATTTAGCCATGAACTGGATGCCTCTGTCTGAGATAATTCTCTGTGGTACTCTATGCAGGCAGTATATGTGTTTCAAAAACTGCTTGGCTAACTGGTGGGCTGAGGGTAGCCCGCTGCATGGTATGAAATGTACCTGTTTGGAAAATAAGTCTATTGCAGTCCAGATCACTATATTTCCCCCACTTTTCAGTTACTCCATGATGAAATCCATTGTGATTCCTCCCAGTCTCGTTGACTCCACAACTGACTATAGCAATCCTGGTCATTTTTTCATCATGGCGCAAATGGTGCAACTCTTCACATAGCTATCCACATCTTTCTTTATGCCAGGCCACCAGCAGTCGTAGGAAGTCATCTGCAACATGCAGTTGTGGAGCCATTCTCTTGTGGAGGGTTGCTAGCCCATCCTCTTGCTTCTCCCTCCAGCCCCTCAGAAATGGGATTCACCATGGCTCTAGGGGAAGGGTAGAGGTGTCCATAACGTTCTCGGTGGATCTCAGTTAAGTCAAGGATTAGAGCTAGCTGGTCTGGCAACCCATAAATTTTCCCTTGAACCGGGGCGGTTCGTAGAGCTCTGCTCTGCCCTCTTCCTGTCACCCTCCGTAAATCTGTGCTTGAGGTCTCTAGTTCATGCATAAGGAGGAAGGAGCTACCTGTTGCGTGGGGGAGGCACTGGTTGCTGCTGTGGGCCCTTTCTTCTTCTGCTGGATAGAGGAGGGCTATAATCCCATCTGCTTCTCCTCACTTCAGAAGGCTCTGTGGGAAGTCCCCTCTGTTTTGGGCAGCATGACGGACCATCCTCTCTAATGGCAGCCCAGTCAAATTCCTCCCTCAGCTGCTCTATGGATCTCCCCAAGGATCCCGACAAGAGCTTTGGGGCTCTGGTTTGTTCCCAGTCCCACATCCATTCCACTCGTCAGCTCACTCAGGGGCCATCCTCCCTTTTTAGGCCGTGGGAGCTCACCTTCCGAAGCTGTTGGGGTTTCGTTTCCTTAATTTGTTCAGGCCTCTCGGCTTCGCCTGCGATTACGTCCTTAGCTTCTGCTCATAGCTGGGCTGCTTCTAGAAGACTTTCTTCCAATAGTGCCATGTTAACCTTTTTCTCTATCCATTCCAGATGTCAGGAAGTGATTGAAGAAGCTGGGGGTCAGGTATCCCAGAATGTTGAATTTTTGGAGTGTCGGCTGGCTGTCAGGGGTCCAACAAATCCACCCCCATTCAAATCATAAGTCTCTTGCCGCATTTCTCAGAATAAAAAAAAAATGTTTTATTAGAAGTGGCCATGTTGGCGTTAAGCTAGATGCAGCAGACACTAAAATACATCATTCATTTCCCCCTTGACCCTGGTCTTCCACCCAGCCTCTGGATGTATAATCTTCAATGGGACCAGAGATGGAATTCAGAAGGTTCTGACCAGTTCTGGAGAACCTTTAGCGGAAATTTTGAGTAGTTCAGAGAACCGGCAAATACCACCTCTGACTGGAGATTTTACAATATCTTTCCCCCTGCCATGCCCCCCACAGGACCAGTGGCAAAAAAAATTTGAATCCCACCACTGAATGGGACACATCTATAGCCAAGAGTCATCAATCATGCTCTCCAGTAATATTCTTGCGCAGATCTTTAGGCAGCCAAGACAATTATCTGAGGCACTTGAGGAATGCCCTGTTTCCTCCCACTCCCTTTCTGCTGTCAGCTAGGAGTATCTTTTTAGTTGACACCATGAGCATGCGATCACCGTTTGCTTCCTTCTGGCAAGCCAAGCCAATGGGGAAGACAGATTCACTTAACAACCGAGTTACTAATTTAACAACTGCAATGATGCACTCAACAAATATAGCAACAGAAGTCATAACACGGGGCAAAACTCTCTTAACAAATTTCTCACTTAGCAACATAAATTTCATGGTCGTAAGTTGAGGACTACCTGTATTTATAAGGGTTAACTTGAGCCTTCCCTAAACCTACTGCCTTCTAAGGAGCGGCAACAATTCCTGGATATTAATCGGCTATGCTGGCAGGCCCTTGTGACAAGTGTCCCCCAGAGCCACTTGGAGCAGGTCCCCTGAAGAAAGTTAAGGTGACGTCGGTCGTCAGGCATGGGGAGGACGTTATCAAGAGCTGTCATGAGGGGCTTTGCAGAAGGCTGACCCCAGCCACAAATAGAGGCAAATCTCTTTTGCTACCCACGTCCTTCTGCAATAAAGGCAGTTGCATGCAATACATTTTGGCGATTATGACGAGACAAGAAGAGTCTTGACCAAGAAGCACCGTAAAGACGCAGGATTGCCGGGGGGGGGGGGGGAAGAATCCAAAACAAACGCAAGATTTGTGTTCAAATCAAGATTCTACACAAAAAACAAAATTTAAAACAACACTCAATAAATCCGTTTTAAGCTATGTTATTTTTTATCTGTTTACAACGTATAATAGAAACACTTTTTAACTTTTTAAAATTAAAACAAAATCCTAGAAACCTTGAAGCGGACCGGAAAAACCCAAACCTAGGTTTATGAATCCAGTCAACGAGGCAACACAGGAAAGGTCTCCCGTTGACGTCACAGCCCCGCCTTCTCCCCCCTCCCCCCTCCCCGCGTGGCGCAATTGCGTCTTTCTTCCGCCGTCTGCCCTCGCCGATCTGCCAGCGTGCGGAGCCACGTGAGGGGGGGGCGCGCGGAAGAGAACGTGGGTGGTGCGGACGTGTCGCGGTTTCAATCAGGGGGAGGGGCTGCGGGCGCCTCGAGCTCTTTTCTTCGTGGCCGAGCGTTGGTTTGCTTCCGCCCCGCCTCTCCCCTGTGGCCAAGGCGACTCCCGTCTGGGGGCGATTTAAAGGGCTTCCAAGAAGGCCGGAAGGGAAGAGGCTTTGCCGCGGTGGCAAATCTGCGGTTGTAGCGATAACGTATCCGAACCGAAACTCGTACCACGGTCCGAAAGAAACACGCATCCAAACACTGTTGGAGCGATACGTGTCCGAATCGAAACACGTATCACGGTCCGAACGAAAGGCGTACTCAAACATGAAGAATCAGCGCGGTGCCTAAAACGCCGCGTCTCCCTCAGCCTTTATCACGTCTTTTTTTTAAAAAAAAAAAAAATCTTCAACTCACGACTTTGGGAAACGGCCAGCATTGCCCTCTGCCCGCCGCTTTTCCCCCTTTCTATCCTGGACGGGTTCTCTTCCCCCTTTCCTCTCGTTTGTGTGCTAGGCTCCTCTGCGCCCTGACATGCCTGTCTGGTTTGGCTTCCTTGGACGCTCAGCATTCCCACCCCTCCCTCTTGCGAATAGCCTCCCTTCCAACCAACTCCTGCCGGTTTCTTCTTCACTCCAAACGATAAAACAAACAAAATAAAAGAAGCCCCCTTCCTCCGGGAATATGGACAAATTGCTTTGGGGAAGGGGGAGAGAGAGAGAGAGGTTAAAAAAAAAAAGAAAGTCCGCGCCCGCCTGGAGCTTGCCGGCACCCCGTGAACGTGGGTGGCGGCGATGTGACGCCTTTACAGGTGCCTCAGTTGCCCCCGTTCGTGGGCGGATCTCCATTGACGAGGAAATCAATAATCCTGGCACATAAAGCTTTTTTTCCTCGGAAACTCAAGCTCGTTTAAAGAAAAGGGCAGGGCGGCCATATGTGAATCAATGCCCTTCGGGGTGGGATTTTTTTCTTTTTCTAGTTCGAAAAAAATGTCTAGCTTGTTCTAGAAATAAATGCAACGCGAACGCTGGCTGCTTTTTGCTGCTGTATTTATCATGTGCGTTTTTGGGTTGTATGTATTATATATAGATTTTACAATGGCACTGAAAAAAAGGGACTTGTGACCATTTTTCACAAGACAGTTGTGGCATCCCTGTGGCCATGTGATCAAAATTCGGACCCTTGGCAACTGACTCATGATGGTTGCAGGGCCGAGGGTCATGCAATCAGCTTGTGTGACCTGACAAGCAAAGCTAATGAGGGAATCAGATTCACTTAATAGCCGTGTTACTAACTTAACAATGGCAGTGATTCACTTAACTGTTACAAAATGGGGCAAAATTCACTTAACAGATGTCTCAGCAATACAAATTTTGGGCTCAAATGTGGTCGTAAGTTGAGGGCTACTTCTGGATGCAGCTCTTGTTCTCACTCAAGAATAGTCTTCAATCCAAAATGTTTTATTTATTGTACGTATCTGATCTTCATATATGTTTTGTAGCACTATTAAAATTTAGGTGCTCAAAGCTTCCTTGATTATTAGATTTATATATTTCTTTAAACAGTCTTGACATAAATTTCTGGTTACATTTTTTAACACCATAACGTTCTTTTTGAGATGTGATGATAGATAGATAGATAGATAGATAGATAGATAGATAGATAGATAGATAGATAGATAGATAGATATGCTAATTTTCTGGCGATGGGGCTCTGCTGTTAAAAATTGATTGGACATTTTGCTGTTCTACAGTCAATAAAAATGAAAAAGCAGTGGCATAATAGAATATTTAGCCAAAAGTGATTAGACACCCAAGAAATTTGTCTCCGATGCAACAGGGCAGCAGAATAATAATCATTGTAAGAATACTAATAAGAGGGGGGAGTAAAGAAGATAATAAGGATTAATGAAAATACTACAGCCAGCCCTATAGGGTAAATATACATAGACATTAACTAGACAGCACCGTTAGAATTGAGTGTTCAGCAGATTGATAGTACAAGGGGAAAATATGGAATATGAAAAAAATGAATGAATATTCATTCCTGACACCCACTGACTAACTTCATTAATATGCATTTGAAGAAAAGTTGCTTGATAACATGTTTTGAAAACCAAGATGCTATTTTTAATTTGGAAAGTCTTTCTTGGTATGGGCTAGGGCTATTTGAAGGTCTATCTGTCTCCTATAGTGTCTCCCAGTCCTATTCAATCCAACAGAGTTGGCATGTATCCCATCAATTAAACAGTGCCACCTTGCTGGAGATGCAGGAAGTGACCCTTCTGTGTTGTGATGCCTGCCCTCTGGAACAAGATCCACTTAGAGATCTGTGTGTGACTCTTGCTCTGACCTAACAAGTCTTTAAGGCTTGACTTTTCTCCCTCTGGTGACTTTAGGTTGTGGGTCGTGTCTGGGAATGTTGGATGTTGACAGGGTGCTGATTTTACTATTTTCAGTTTTAAACTTTTAAATAGTTGCTGTTATTGCTTTTAATATTGTATACTGCCCAGCATCACTAAATTTGAAGAGCCTTATAGATTTGATAAATAAATATTTTGGACACAGCTTCATTTTTCAGTAATACAACATTGTTTGATTACTGGAAAAAATAGAAGTATTTACTTAGACATTTGAATGGTCCTGTCCACTATCCGCATATTGAGTACTTCCAAGTCCTTCATAAATGTCTGCCGTGCTAGAATTCGATAATACAGAATATATCAAGCCCCAAATAGTATAGTTTGGATTGCCTTGCACAATCCAAAAATGCATATTAGTGATGCCAGCTGATGGCAAAATGATACCTTATTTCTAATATCTCCTCTTCAAGAAAAAATATGAAGAAGTATTCAAATTATGTCTGGCTTATAGCTTTCCGAAAAGTTTCAACCTACTTTTGGCCAAAGCCCCATCTTATGACTTTTCTTACCACAATTGTTAAGTGAGTTATTGCAGTTGTTAAATTAGTAATGTGGCTTTTAAATGAATTTGGCTTTCCCGTTAACTTTGCTTATCAGAAGGTTGCAAAAGATGATCACATGACCCTAGGACACTGCAACAGTCATAAATATGAACCAGTGTCAAGCATCTGAATTTAAATTATGTGACCTTGGGGATGCTGCAATAGTCATAAATGTTAAAACTGTCTCTTTTCTTAGTGGTATTGTAACTTTGAATGGTCACTAAACAAACTAATTGAAGACTACCTATATTATCTACAGACTGACTTATTTTGATAGTTACAACCAGGTTTTTGATTAATGTGATTTTCTCTACATGGAGTTATCTGAGAAGAGTGAGAACTCTCCAAGCTTACCTAGAGTCCTTTTCTCAGTTCTTATAGTGTCAGAGGCAAATTTGCTTAAAATATTTGTTTTAGGCCAGCAATTTTACCTTTCTTTATACAATTACAATATAAATCTTTTTTTTTCATGCTAGTTCCCTAATTTTATATTTCTCTTTCAAGACTTCTATTTAACTTCAGAAGCTAGGTAAATTTGGGCTTAGTTAATACTTAGATGAAAGGTACCAAGCAACAACAGGACTGTACGCTTTGTTGGGAATGCAGGGGGAAAAAAAATCTGAAAAAGGCCATGAGAAATCACTTCTGCTCAGACAACTGCAGTGACATGTCCACAAAGTTAGAAGGTAGGTGTATGAGAGAGATTGATAAAGTCATGGTCGTATTAAGGAAAAAGTGATAGTTTTGTTAGTTTTAACAATGGTAATGTGAGTGCCTTATTCAGCACAGGAAAAGTATTCCTGATCTAATTGATAAATTCACCAGCAGAAGATAAGGAAGATTGAAAAGCAGATTAAAAGCAACTGATTATCATGGTGAAATAAGATTATAAGAATAATTTTATCGCAGTTGGCAAGGCCCATTTTACTTTTGCATTTTGCTTTTTAGGAAACAACTAGATGCCTCTGGGTAACTTTGAAGCAGATAGTGAGAGCATAATATTGTTGATCCCAATAGGGAGTAGCATTGTTCTAAGGACCGTGTTAGACTTGACTCTCATAAACCTATACAATCTTGTTTTAAAGCCATTCAAAATATCTATCACATCTTGCAGTGATAAACTCCACAGATAAATTAATGCATGGTGTGAAGAAGTACTGCTGCTTTCTGAGTTTTTTGCTCCAATGTGTACCCTTTTACACTTAACTAAAGATTAGTTGCATTTTTTTGTTTTGTTGACTTTTTAAACTGGATAAAGGGATCCTTTTCTCTAATCCCATTAGTTCTTTTTTTAATTACCCTGAGTAGTATGGTATCAAGCAAGATTTGCCTCTATTTACTTCTATGGTTATTTTTCCCAATTTCTTTATTGACCTCAATTACTGATAATTACTAATGTACTCAGATATTGCAGTGCTCTTGATATAGTAGTGCTACATTACAAAATGTATGTCATTGTTATCAGAAGACAGGTTTATATCTCAAGCTCCTAAGGATGGATTACTTCTGTTTTGTCTATATTTTTAAGAATTGGGAAGTTTTTCAATGCAGAACTTGGAAAAAGGAAGTTAGAATTTAAGTAACCCTCATTTAAGTTAATTATAACTTGACAGAGAATAAGAACATCTTAAACCCGAATTTATTTAATGCTTATACAGTAATAAATAAAACCTGTTGTATGAGCAAATGGAATAAAATGCTTGAATGTGAAGTTCTGGAATCTCTGGCAAAATGTTTGTATCAAAGTACCTGGAACTTGTTTTTGTAATTTTAAAATAAAACAATAATTGTATTATTAATAATAAAAGATAATTTTTCCTATTGGTATTTTGGAAGGATTATATTTTCATGACAGGCCAATGCTTCAGGTTCGGTTTCTGCTATGAAAGATTGCCAGGTCTCCATATTCAGAAGCAAAATATTTCTAAGTGAGCTATACAAAATCCAACTACTTAAAAGGTCCATTCTGATACTCCTGTATAAATTAGTAGTGTTCCTGTATATTTTTAAAAACCACACTTAGCAAACATTGATAATAACAAGACTCTGAAATAATTTAAGCCAAGTACAAATGAAAAAAACCCATCATTTTTGATAATAGTAATATTAGAAGTATTGTGAAACTGGAAATAAATGTAAACAAACATAATAGGACAGAAAATTATTGGCTTGTAAACATTGAACCTCATATTAAGAGATCCAACAAGCCAGAGGTTACCCTTTTTCAGGGTACTTTCTTCCATTCAATCTTTTGCCCCAAAGCTTCATTTTTGATGCATTCAGCCTGATTTTCATGGTCTCACTCTCACCTGGTTATTACATGCATCTGGATTTGTGCTGCAGAAGGTAATGGGGCCTTGGAGTTTGTGTATGGTATGATAAAAATTCCAATTCGGCTTGCTAAGAACTCTGTCATTCATGAATGGAGCATGGTAATACTTATTTTAGAGCTGAGTATTATTTGTTATCAGAGAGAGGTCTAGCCTTAAGGAGCTGACAGCAGCATTTGTCCTCCTCCTATTTTTTTTTCTCCAGAACCACTGCCCTTGACATGGGTTGGGCTGTGCAAGTGACAAACAGAAAGTTACCCATGAGCTTCTGTGCCTGAGAATGGCCAGGAACCTGAGTCTCATCCCCATCTTAAGCATAATACAATTCTCAGTGTTGTGTTCTGTTCTCCTCGCAAATTGTTGGCACGAACCTACTGGTTCCCATCAAAACATCTATCAGACTCCATTGTTGGAAAAGCCTATATCCCATCTGTTTTACAGAGAAGTAAGCATTGTAATGAAACCCTGTCAGTCTTTTGTACTGCTGCCTTGACTCTAGGTACACTCTTACTTTCATTCTGTTTGTAATTTTATATACAGCAAAATCTCAAAGAGGAGCACAGGAGGCAGAGGAATAGTTCGGCAATAGAGTGAGAAATTTTAAAAGAGAAGGAAGCATGCAGAGGAGGCATGAATGAGAAGGAAGAACTGGGGAAGGTTAAAGGCAGGGCAAGATGTTTGATAAAAAGGTCAGAGGAGACATGGAACACAGAGTAGAAGAAACTAAGAGGTCAGGGGAGTTCATAAGGCAGGAGTGGGAAAACCCCAAATTGACAGACCAGCCAGCATTGTGAAAATATTCCATCTTTCCTTCTTTAGCAGAGTCTTGGGTTGAAAGGGTATGTGGCCATTTTAAAACTGGAAGACAATACTATCTGGATCCCCCTTAAATCTCCATGAAAGATATAAAATACAATGAACAATAAAAACCTTGCCACTTTACAATCAGTCACTGTAATATGTCATATTGCTGAAAAGTTTCAATACAATGATTATATCGTTATATTTATGAACTTAAATGGGATTTGGTTTTCCTTCCCCCATTTATTTAATATCTAAAATGATACGTCTAAGAGATGTAAGTAGCAAAGTACATAAAGATGTAGTTGAGAATCAATGGCAGTGTTCCTGCAACATCTGCCATTCTAATGGTTGCTGAAGCCAGATCAATAATACCGCCTGTTAGAAATGCCACTTTTTGTTTATTTGTATCCCTTTTCAAGTTGTGCACTTGTTGGAAGAAGTTGACCATCCTGATACGAGCTAGTTATCTCAGTAAATTATTCATCCACCATCTCCAGGAGTATATATCACTCTTGGATCCTCATGCTAGTTGGCAAAGCCAAGGCTTATTGCTCTTCCAAAATACCAAAAGAATGGGGGGGGGGTAACCTCACTTCCAGGGGTAAGGTATTCTACAGGGCACAAGCAATGGCAGAAAAGGCTCTCGTCCTAGATCACACCAGTTGATTTTTTTTTTTTAGTTGATGGGGTCCTTAGCATGCTGCTCTTGCCAGACTGGATGGGATGGGTCATATAGTAGTGATGAAACGGTTCCTCGGCCTACCTGGCTTGTACCATGAAGGTCGTTAGCAAGATGGGTGGCAAGCAAATAAATAAATTCCAGGTCATAACAAGCCAGCACCCAATGTACCTTATTCAGTAGAGGTGCCATGCTGCTGAATTCTGCACTAGCTTCTCCAGTCTGAGAGATGATCATGGCATAAGAGACTTAGAGGACTTCCCAATCCAGGACAAAGCTAATTCATGCATAAGATGGATTGAACAAAGGCCCTGCTAAGCACAGTTGCCACCTGCTCCTAGAACTGGAGTTGTGAGTCCAGAAGAACCCCCAGATTACACACCGGGTCTGTCTGGAGCAATGCAACCCCATCCGGGACCAGAGATGGTAAGCCTTCAGATGCAGGAGAGTACCCCACCTAATCCACTTTATCTTATCAGGGTTTAGCTGAAACCTGTTTTTCCCCATTCTGTTCACCTGTGACTAGGATGTTTCATCTGCTTAATGATGGTACTATATCCTATGGTGATGGGTGATTTACCCAATTGCTTCCTGTAGATGTTAAAAAGGAGCAGAGAGAGCATCGGGCTTTGAGGCATCCCTCATTGCAGTGGGTGTGGGCTGGACCTTTTGCTTCCTAGGAACACGGATTGGGACCTGCCTTGAGAAAGGAAGTAAACTAGGCCCCATATTTAGGAAGCTTTATATTTTAGTTTTTGTTCTGCATAAAACTGTAGGATAAAGATATAGAGAAAAGAGTTGACCTACCATTTAATCAAAACACATTGTTCATTAGGGAATTGATTAATCATAGATTTTTGTGGGAGTATTATTGCCTGCTACTTTAGTGTCTATTTGAAAATATATTCTGTGCCCATTTTTTATTTCAAAAAATGCAGCTACTTAGCAATAATAAGATTCTGGTTACTCTGCATAGGTAGGTCTGGAATGTTGCAATGGACCAGGCTGTTGAAGAAGAACTTAGGGCATTGGAAGAACTTCTAAAGGACAGTGAAGAAGGTACATTAAAGGTAGTATGGCATGAAGACTTACTGAGTATTGGAGAGACCAAACTGACCTATAAGAAAGACCAAATAAAGATTAGAAAATGACATGGCAAGGCAAAGTATTATATGGCTGGTATATTTATAATAAAAAAAAAGCAGGGAAAGCAGGTAACAACAACTTGGCAATGTCTAAGAGCAGGAAAATTGAAAAAAAGAGAGAGAAGAACTTATTCTGGCTGCACAACACCAAACCTTAAGAACAAATGCATACAAAATCAGAATTGCAAAGACAGCAATAGACAGCAAATGCCACTTCTGCAGAAAAACTGAAGAAACTAAGAGCCACTTAGCACTGCATGAAGATTGCACAGATTGACAAACAAATGACAAAGTAGTAACAATGCAAATTAGCAAAAGCTTGTGGGACCGCAAACTAGACAAAGTAATAGAAAACGAAAAAACTCAAGTGTTCTGGGACATATGAGCACCTGACACATAACATTCCAGACTTAATCATTCTTGATAAAAAAGATAAGAAAGTCCGGATAGTGGATTTGGCAATATCTGGAAAAACAAAATAGAAGAGAAGGAACTGTATAAAGTCACAAACTACAATGAACTGCAAATAGTAGAATGACTGTGGCAAAAGAAAGCAAAAATAGTACCAATCTTTGTATTATTGATAATATTATTGTTAGTACCAATAGTGGTAGGTACAACAACCCCAAATATAAGAATATAATAAAGAAAGGAAAAATAAATATATAGCATGAAGGAGAGATTTCCAACCTTCACAACAACAAGTAAAGGCACATTTGGTGACTTTACTTCCTCTAAGCTTACAAAAAAAAAATCCTCATCCGACAGCCCATCTCTTGTCTATAAACAAATGCTTCAAACTTTATATTTTCAGTCCTGCTGTTAGCAGAAATTCTTTAAAAGGTTGCAAGAAATAACAAATCTTAATTTAATTTTGATCAAATGACCCAACTTTATATATCTTCCTTTTACTTCTAACAATCTTAATCATAGATTCATTCAACTATTGTAGGATTTGTTTTATCATAATTTCTTCTTTGTTCTATAAAGAGATTTTTTCAAGCTTTATTAAGTCTCCTAATTACCCTCCATCCAGAAGAAAAATATTTATCTGGTGACTCTCTTGGTTTCTCATTTGTATTTTCCTTTTTAATTTTAAAATATCAATTTCTTTTGTAAATCTAGTGAAATAACCTTTTCCATTCTCTTGGCTGTAAATTATTTTCAATACCATCTTTAGTTTGTCAGATAAAATTTATTTTACATATTTTATTTCTTCAGTAACATCTTTTGGACATAGTGTATCTGTAGAAGCGGACATCATTACTGACATTATTGATGTTCTAGCTACTAATTTTTACTCCATTTTTCAAAAGTTTCCCCTAGTATTTTCACTTTTACGATGTTTTATATTTTATAGGCTAGTATTTTAACTCTTTTCCACCTTTAGTGTTCAGTTATTAAAATTATAGAATTATTTATCTCTGTTATATCTTCCAAAACCAAAACATCTAGAAGCTGTTTCTCTTTTTAATTAATTCTGAAATATTGCTGTAAAATTTTCAATATTCCAAATTTATCTGGAAACTTTGTCCACTTATAATTTTCTAAGATCAAAATCTTACTTAGCCTTTGGCTGTAAATTTCAGATTCTTTATGTTCTTAAGCGTATAAATACTTTTTCTTTTCTTAAGAGTTGACAATAAACTCATTTGGTAAGGATTTTTCAAATTTCTTGTTCTTATGGTTAGAGTTCTCTAAAAGCTTTAAAATTGTTAATATGTAATTTCTGAAGCGATTAGAAACTTAGTGTTCTTTAAAAATGTTAGTTGAATATCGTTTTTGGTTTACGCCATAAGTAGAATTAGCCTCTAATTCATTTGAAATTGTATAAATTCCCTTACCCCACTGAATTACTGAATTAAGCCAAACAAAATTTGATTAATATTTTTCCTTCTGATGGTTTCTCTCTTTACACTGGCTCATAAGGACCAGCAGATAATTAAACAAACAAACAAAAAAAAAACCCTAACATTTAACGGGCCTGGAATTTAAAGACATTTCCTCATTGACATTATCAGTAATAATTGGTTTGACTGAACAATCATGTCCTTTCAAGTGACAGACTATTTTGGGCAGGCTTGGTATTGATAAACAGTATTGTGGTGACTGATATGTCACCTTGTAGACTATTTAAACAATGCATCACAACCCTGCATTGGCCATCTCTGAAATAGTAAGTCTGCAAAAAATATTTTCATTCTCATTCAGCATAATTACCATAGGGTAAAACAGTATTGCCCATTATTGGGATCAAATTATTAATGGATGATTATCTTGAGACTAATATTTCATAAATGGTATGTCAAGGTTTGATTGATCTTTGGTTTGGAAGTTTTTGGTAGAAGCTGCCAAAACAAAGTGTTGGTGCTGGGAACAGGGAAGGGTTCCTAGCCCACTCTACCTATAAGAGGAGTGAGTGATTTTACCTCTGGCTACCCAGGTGAGAACTGGAGACCATTTTTGGTATGGTATGCACACTGATTGTGGGGAGAAATATAGGCTGGCTGAAGTGCTGTGTCAGAAATATCTCTTACACCTGGATTGGTCATCTCTTTGGAGGATCATGTTATCTGTTTGTGTGATGGACACCTGGAACTTACGAAACAATGCAAGATTGAGGTGTATGGATCTTTCTGAGCTCTAGGAAAGCTTCTCCACTATTAAGAATTAAATTTTCAAGTATGTGTATGGTATACCAACATCCTAAAATATTTCAGTAGAGACTGAATGAGATGGAAACAGAAATGGAAGAGTGAACCTCTCCTTATACACAGTTGACCCACTAGAAACTCTACCTATGAATTTGCCATATACCTTCATCTATGTTGGGGTCTCCAACTCAAGTTGGCACAATTAGTTTATTAGTCCAAGAGCCACAACACAGAAGCCTTTTTGGACATTGATACTGAGAAAATGCCACTATATGCCATAACATAAATTAATGTGGTACTATATGCCATAACATGAATTAATGCTGCAAAATAGCTACTATTTCACAATTTCACTTTGGCCATTTACTTGCTGGAATTAGGAGGGTTTTTTTTTATTAACTAAAACAAAAGCATTGGGTTAGGTTGCCACTGAATAACATCAAATCCTTGGACCTAATACTCTACAACTTGTCAGGATTCATTTGAAGTCTGAATATTTCTTATTCTGCCAAGAAATTAAAAAAGGCCATTGGTCCTTCTCAAAGAAAAACAACAGTGTTATCTTCAGTTTAATGTGTGTCATGCTATAATTTTTGCAAATGTAATTATATTTCAGATTACTTTTAATGGAAAGCATGTTAAAATTAAATAAATACATCCTATTACTCAGGAATAGATCAGAAAATGATCGGCAATGTGCCACACAGGAAGAGATCGTTGCCCAAATTATCCACCTTCAAAAGAAAAAGAGAAAATATACTGATAGTTCTGTACTTGCCCCTTCTGTTCCTTGCAAGAATTAGGGTTTTATAGCCCCCAAGAAGAAATTAAGCATAACTAACCATAATAATGCAATGGCAATTAATATTCATTTAAGGCTGATAAATTTATACATTCTTCTAAAACATGCAGCCTGAGGTGCTGATGTTTCCAAGCATCAAAAGAACCTGGACCAAATATATGTTGGTTTCCTACATAACAATTTGACTACTGCCGTCCTCTTCACTGAGGAGCCCATTGGCAGCCCAGAATTACCTTTATGAAAGTATACTGGCATTTGTCCTCTGCCAATTTCTCTTTTGTGTGCATTTTGCAAAATGCCTACCTTGAAAGGAGCACAAGTTTGACTGGCCACAGAAATATGTGGGCCTTAACTGATGGGAAGATATTCATTACCATAGATTTCCCTAATCTTATTCAGACATGACAAGCAGATTTCCCTTTTTGATAGGGGATAACAGTAATTCTGAGAGGCACCCTCCCACAAAAGCCACAGACATGAGGTTTGACTCAAATCTTTACCCAGGGCTTTGCAATGCAAAACTGGTGGAATTTTTGGTACTTTCTGTTTACAGCAAAAACTATTTTACAGGGGTTTTCCAGCATCACAGATAATTATACAGCTGGGGATAGTGGGCGTTACTAGAGGTAGTTTGTTCTGGTAATGTTTGATGCTCAGTCATCCAACTTGTTAACCTGAAGGAAATCTGAAGGTAATAAAATAGCAGTGCCATCTATTTGTTAAAACCAATCCGGTCTATTTTAGCTCCACAATGAAGGCACATTGTAAGATAAAGGGATCAGCAAGGATGGGCTTTTGATTCACATTTTACAAGCTAGTGCAGAAATGTTTATATTGGCAGGCAAATGGAACTGCTGTGTGGTTTTGAACTGCTAGGTACCCTCTCAGTATACCTACATCTGAAATTCTACCTTCATTCACCTGACATTCTCTATGCAAAGAATAAGAAACCAGCTGAAATAATGTTTTATGTTTCGTATAAACAAGACCAGCCTAACAAAAACAAGTCTGCTTTTTCTACTTGAGCATAGGCATATGCCAATAAATATTACTCCTTTTCTTAATTTGTTCACACATCCACATTATTTACAAAGGTGTGTCTCAATTGGTTTTACAGAATAACTGTACACTAAGGAACACATATATGAGCAAGGTATTTCATGAAAACATAGTACCCATAATTTAAACAGCATATATATCTATCTAAAAATACAAATCGGAAGTGACAGATGGCAAATGAAGGCTTTTACTATTACAAGCATGATATACTGTATATATGGGAATTTTTAGAATAAAACTTTAAAAATGCTTTGCAAGAGTACTGTGGAGTCATTCATACTGAGTATGTCCAGTGCAAATAACCCAGAACATTTGTTGAGTTCAAAGCACAGAAGTGTTTATCATTGCTACACAAGAATCTAGTCAACTAACAATCAAATCTAAATTGACTCAAATAAGAGTCAACAGAACTTGGGGGGAGGGAGCAGGACTTAGGTCTCTTGTGGCAATGCAATGACTCCAAACTGATGGCTTGTTTAAGTCTGCCTTCCAGCTCTACCTGATCTCCTTCTATAGGGTACCATTGAGGTACATTTAAAGAAAAATAAATTGGACTGTAACTGTAAAATATTGAGAGGAATAAAGTTTATAGATATTCCAGAAAGATCTATATGTTAATGAAAGATGTTTCTATCAAGATTTATTACTGTAACTTAAATGCCCCTCTATTTCCAGAGGGAAATAGGAAATAAATAAGCAGCTTTATCACTGTAGCAGGTTTGTTATCAGAAGATTAATAACAAAAATAAATGTAGTGCCATATTTTAATCAGTGTTTACTTGTAGTGACTGCTTGGACAGTCCATGCAGGTTTTTTTGGCAAGATTTTGGAAGTGGATTGCCACTGTCTTCTTCCTAGGGCTGGGAGCAAATAACTGACTTTGTACCTAGGATGGGACTAGAACTCATAGTCTCTCCGTTTCTAGGACATGCTGTTCAAAAGAGAAGGATCGTCACTGAGAAGTCAAGCCTGGGATCTCTGAAGAAGACATTCCCTTGGTTGTAGAGCTCTCAGTCAACCATCTCTTCCAAATCTTACTCCACAGGCAGATTCAGTTTAAGAAGGTGGTCATGGACATATAGTAAAGATGACTACCAGCACTGAGCATTAAACTTCGAAGGTAACAGGTCAACGTTGCAGCCCCTGCAGTAAACAGGCAAAACTTGATGCACTCATAACTCCTTGGTTCTTTGGAGGTTGCACCTGCTGAAGTTTCCTCACAAATAGACTCATGCAGAATGGAAGTAGGAAGCATCACATACACGTAGACTTCAACTTACGATCACAATTGAGCCCAAAATATATGTTGCTAAGTGAGAGATTTATTAAGTGAGTTTTGCCCCATTTTACAATTTTTCCTGCCATATTTGTTAAATGAATCACTGCAGTTGTCAAATTAATAACATAGCAGTTAAGTGAATCTGGTTTCCTCATTGACTTTGTTTGTCAGAAGGTCACAAAAAAGTAATCACATCACCCTGCAATAATCATAAATGTGAATCAGTTGTCAAGAATCCAAATATAAATAAAGTGATTACAGGGATGCTGCAATGGGGAAAATGCTCATAAGTCACTTTTTTCAATGCCATTGTAACTTTGAACGGTCACTAAGTGAACCATTGTAAGCTGAGGATTACCTGTATTGATGTTACCTTACCCCATACTGCAGAATGACCTTTCACATCAGCTTCATGTAAAAGAGTCCAGATTTATCCTAGGAACTCTGCAAGAGTAAACGTAGTCCAACCTTCTCAACCATTCTATTTGAAAAATCAAAAGCCTTGTTCATTTTACCTGCCTTTTGAATTGCTCTGAAACCTATTTTCTCAGGAACAAGGTCAGGAAGTTTTGTAAGCCTGTCCTGATTTATTGTTTCTCATTGTTTGAAATGCCTCATTGTTTGAAATAGCACAATCTGTTCTATTAGTCTGTCTTTCTCCCTCTCCCTCTCTTTATACATACATGCATATGTGTGTGATTGTATGTTTGTATATGTATGTGTGTGTGTGTATGTATGTAAGGAAACAGAGAAAGACATAGTATGTGTATGTGGGGAAATAGAGAAATACAGAATATTCAAGGCTGGATATTCAAAGTGTCAGCTTATTATGTCTTCATTTTTCTTTTGTGGATTTAGATGCTCTAATCAGACTAAATTCAATGTAATAGGTAACTAGTCCATACTGAATCTGGAAACCTTAAGGTCTTCCTAAATGAAGTTGTAACTATGCAGTTCTTTTGGTCACATGGAATAATTGCATTTGAGCTAAATATTGTGTTATCATTTCCATGATTTCCCATGGCTAGTTCCATTTTTCCCCTCATTTTTGTACATGAACCCATTAAGAAGAGATAGCATATCTGCACAATGCCTTTTGATTGGTAATACTACCAATCTGGAAGGACTCTGAGCTGCTGAAGCAGTTTATCTCTTACCCTTGAATTTCCTTTTTCCTTCTCCGATGAAGTATGCAATAGTTTCAAGAAGTTTGGCTATTGGAAAGAATGAAATGCTACTCAAAAGTTACTAATAATGTACCAATAGCGGTTAACTTTCTGTCCCAATGAAATAGGAGCAGGAAAGGAATTTCCCCCAAATGTAGCTAGTCAGCAACTATTCTGTCTTTTTTCCTGTAGTGAGTACAATTGACATCTGACATCTGACTTTGAAACCAAACATTTTCCTAAGCATATATTCTACTTCTGTTGCTCCTGTTTTCTATTTTCATATGTAACTGCCTCTCTGGTAAATTCTGGCTCAATATCACAGTTTGCTATAATATTGTGGTATGTATTTTAGAGCCTTGACATTCATACTTGCTTGTTTGTTACTTTCTGATATGAATGTTAGTCATTCTTCCCATGCATGAAAAACCACTGCTGATCAAAGAAAGGTTTTCAAGTTGTTTTTCAAATTTCAGAGAAAGCAACTTTATATTTTCAGGTGCAAGTGAATGGCAATGCCTTCTCCAATCTGGTGCCTTTTAGGCACAATGGATTTTCATATTAACTTCAATTATAGTTATCTAAAACTTCTAGGGGGCACCAGGTTGAGGAAGAGATCCAATAAGTCAATGATTGTCTGTGTTCAATAGATACATTACATTGTCATTTTAATTACTATTTTTGGAAAAACTGAGAATGTGTACCCCAAGTTGATCTCCCAAGTGATTACTTTGTCTAACTTTTCAAGCTGCTTTGATCTCATGGTCCTGCAGACTGATTTGAGAGTTTTGGCAAGACACAGAAACAACTTTGAGCAATAGCTCAAAACAGAACATTTTCCAATCTATACATCATAGCTACTTAGGAATTCAGCAAGCCAAACAAAACATGGCCTGAAAGTGTGGTTCAACATTATAGCAAAACAAGCCAGTGACTTTGTCCCAAAGGTGCTTTTCAAAAAGCAACTGGACTTTCTTGTTTTTTTCCGTGAAAATGTTTTGCTTCTCATCCAAGAAGCTTCTTCAGTTCCCAAAAAGAGAGAAAAAAAGAAAGAAAGAAAGAAAGAAAGAAAGAAAGAAAGAAAGAGGGAGGGAGGGAAAGAGGGAGAGAGAGAGAGAGAGAGAGAGAGAGAGAGAGAGAGAGAGAGAGAGAGAGAAAGAAAGAAAGAAAGAAAGAAAGAAAGAAAGAAAGAAAGAAAGAAAGAAAGAAAGAAAGAAAGAAAGAAAGAAAGAAAGAAAGAAAGAAAGAAAGAAAATCAGCTTTGGGATAACTATGACCTGGATGATTGAGAATCTCCATAAATATTAAGCCACCAACTTTGTCTGATGTATGAAGCTCAGCTTTTTATCTAATGTACCTTCTTGCTGTGAAGATAATATGAAGAAGAAATCCATGTATATTTCCTTTGTACTCCACAATAAAAAGACCATGGCAAATGTATGCAAATGCAATTCATGCATGTTAGTATATGCAAATCTGAGTTTGTTAAAGCAGGACCTCTTTTTCAGTTCCTACTTACTGCATTAAACTACATTATTGATTCCTTCAAATGTGGTTTGCACCATTCAACATTCCTCTTCATCTTTTCAGACTTTAAAGTGGTCAAGATATATTTGATACATTTATGTGATATATTTGTTAGGTATATCACACAAGGTTATGTGTTATTTTTTCCTTACTGGATTTTACATGTAATCTTGTGACTGGAAAGGAAAATTAAAGGACCCTTTTTAAAGCTTAAGTACTCTGATATTCAGAACACATTGGTCATTGTTGAAAAGAGTAGGATAATTCATATTGTTGTTTGAAATAATATATATAAATTATTATTGTTGTTGTTGTTGTTGTTGTTGTTGTTGTTGTTGTTATTATTATTATTATTATTATTATTATTATTATTATTATTATTGAAATAAGAATAATTATTTTTAACAAAGTGTCAATGAAAATTCCATTACAGAATTAGGAAGGCAACCACACACTCTTCCCTGTTGTGAAAATGCAGACCTTCAATCCATAGGAATCACATTCTGAGTTAATATGCTGCAAAAGTGGGACTTTGCAATGGCATGAGAGTACAGGTTAGTTCTGAAACATTTTGCCATGTTTCATTCCATTAACCAAATACATACATTTGTTATTCAAAGACAATATCATTCCTCTTTGTAAAAACTTCATCAAAATCCAAAAACAAAACAAAAACAACCATCAAAATAAACAGTGAAAAGTGTAGCATTTGTTTGCTGAATTTTAAATGATATATTTTAAATGCTTATATAGCCATTGTTTAATATATGGCAATCTCTGAAGGAGATGGATGGTTTAGAACAGTGGTTCCCAAACTTTTTCAGTCGATCGCCCCCTTGGTGCTACAAACTCATCCTCAGTGCCCCCCCTACCCACCCAGGGGTGGGATTCAAATTTCTTAACAACTGGTTCTGTGGGTGTGGCTTGCTGGTCACGTGACTGGGTGGGCGTGGTTTGGTGGCTATGTGACTGGCAAGCCAAATACAAGTGATCCTCGCTTAATGGCTGGTTGCTTTGCAAGTGTTCTAATTTATGACTGACCTCCCCAGAGCTACGTGACCTGTTTTTGGAGTTTTGACAGCCATGCACGCACACAGACACACACGCGCACACACACTCCCTTCTAACCCTGCTGGAGCAGGTGGTTGGACTAGTTATTTCATTCACTTTCTCCTCCCTTTTGTCCCTTCCTTCCATCTCCCCTTTCTTTGTCTATCCCTTTTCTTCCTTTCTCTTCCTTTCTCTCTCCCTTTTTCTTTCTTTCCCTTTCCTTCTTTACTTTCTTGTCTCTTCCTCTCTTTCTCTTTCTTCCTCTTTCTCTCTCTCTCTCTCTCTTTCCTTTCCTTTCCTCCTTTGCTCTCTCCTCCTAAGCTAGGAGACCCACCTGAAACTTACTCTCTCTCTCCCTCTCTTCCAACAAGGTAGTCACCTGGCAGTGTCGCTTGTGATGAGCTTCCCAGAGTCTTAGGGACTGAGTGAGATTGTCCATTCATGCCTGGTCCCATGTTGCCTGGAAAAGCCGGCAGGCAAGGCTTCTGGGTCCAACAAAGGGGCCACAGACGGGACTTCCACCTTTCCCTCTTTTGGGGAAAGTGCTGGAGACTTCAAGTGAGGCTGCAGCCTTGTCCATCACAGGAGCTGTGTGAGAAGTGAGCTGCAGGAAAGTGAGCCAGCCAGGGCAGACCCGTCACTACTCAGCTCCCCGCCAGCCCACATCTCGTCAGCTGCTGGGGCTTGCGGGTCATGGCTGCTGACGGGGAGTCCAGGAGGCAACCAGGAAACATGAGGCTTACACAGCTGCATCAGTCCTCTGCGAGCCATCCCTCCGAGTGTTTTAGCTGAGTGTGGGCTGCCACTATGCAAGCTCCATGGGTGGAAGATCTGCTCTTGCGAGGCTTGACTCGCGTCATTCTCACAGTGGTGGCCCGCATTCAGCCAAAGTGCAGCAGAAGGAAGGGCAGCAGGCAAGATGTGGGAGGCATAGTATTGTGCTCCCTGGTTGCCCCCCTTACCCTGCCCCTACCAGGCAAGGCCCAGCAGCTGTGGAGAATCCAGGAAGGACCCAAGTGGCAACGGGTCAGCTCTGGCTCGCCTTACTCTTGGCCACCAGCAAGCCAGGCAAGTGGGGTGCGGGGAAAGCTGAATTGCGCCCAGCAAAGGCCCACCTCCAGCACTTCTCTGCCACCCCCCCTTGCCTTTTATCACCCCCCTAAGTCATCCCACTGCCCCCCCAGGGGGTGGTGCCACCCACTTTGGGAACCACTGGTTTAGAAAGAGGAAATATAAATAAGTGCCCCCCCCACCCACCCAGGGGTGGGATTCAAATTTCTTAACCTCGAAAGGAACCAATCTCCGCCAATCGACAGGGAATCGCCCTGTAAGGCGAGAACCAGTAAACCACTCCTACAGAAACTGACCCGTGAGTCGTCTAGCGAAATGGGAAGAGGCCCACCAAACACTCACTATTGGCCATGCCTCTTCGCTAGACGCTAAGAAAATTTGAGTCAATGTAAACATTGAAAATCGGCCCTGCCAAATGGAAGTTGACTCGGGATCGTCTCTTTCAATGGACTCATGGAAGACCCTCAAGAAACTCATCCCCACTATCCGGCGCCAAGACCTTCAATTCCAACGGCTCGTGTTGAAGGACTACCAGGGGAACCGAATTCCAGTCGCCAGATCCAGTCAAGTCCGGGTTGCATTCAAGAACCGCACGGCGTACTTACCCCTGACAGTAATCGATAAGGACCGGCCTAGTCTGTTAGGCCTGCAATGGTTCGCACCACTCGGCGGCAGTGACTGGGAGGAAGACCTCGCCCACGAATTCAAGGACATTTTCGAGGAAAAGCTAGGCGAGTACAAGGGGATCCTGATATCCTTTAGCCTTAATCCAAAGATAGCTCCCATCCGCTTTAAGCCTCATCGAGTTCCATTCGCTCTAAAACCGAAAATCGACGAGCAGCTTGATAAGTTGATTGCCCAGGGAGTCTTAGAGCCAACTGACCACTCCCCATGGGAAACACTGATTGTGACACCAATTAAGCTGGACGGCTCGATTAGAATTTGTGGGGACTACCGGGTCACCCTAAACCACGCCCTGCAACAGAACCCATATCCGGTGCCGGTGGTACAACACCTCCTCCATTCCCTGGGGGGCAGAAAAGTCTTCGCTAAACTAGACTTAGCTCAGGCTTATCAGCAACCGCTGGTTGACAAAAAAAAACGGCACAGGCACAGACTATCGTAACACACCGAGGTGCTTTTAAGTGCACGCGGCTCCAATTCGGAGTCAGTGTAGCCCCAGGGATCTTTCAGAGTCTAATGGAGAGACTATTGCAGGGGATCAAGGGCATTGTCCCCTATTTTGATGATGTGCTCATTGCTGCCCCCACTCCAAAAATCTTACGAGAGCGTTTAAGACTGGTATTACGAAAATTCCAGGAAGCAGGCCTGAAAGTCAAAAAAAATAAGTGCAAACTGTATACCGATTGTGTTGAATTCTTAGGGTACTTAATTGACAGTCAGGGTATTCACCCTACCGATAGCAAGTTGAGAGCAATAAAAAACGCTCCCAGACCGCAGAACAAGACCGACCTCCAGGCGTTCTTAGGCCTCATCAATTTCCATAATGTATTCTTGTCACACAAGGCAACTGTCGCTGAACCGTTATATCGTCTATTAGATAAAAAAGCAATTTGGGTATGGGGTCACAAAGAAGCGCAGGCGTTCCGTAATGTGAAAAAACTACTGACTTCGGACACTGTACTAATGCAGTACAATGAGACTTTACCAATAAACATTACATGTGATGAATTGCCCTTTGGAGTGGGCGCCATTTTGAGCCATGTGTTACCTAACGGTAACGAAGCTCCTGTTGCTTACTTCTCAAAGACGCTCTCAAAAACCAAGCGAAATTACAGCCAGATTGATAAAGAAGCCCTGGCAATCATATCAGCTGTTAAAAGATTTCATGAATACGTGTACGGCCGGGTTTTCACCATTGTAACTGACCACAAACCATTGCTGGGTATCATCGCTGGGGATCAGCCAACTCCCTACATACTTTCTCCCAGAATGACCCGCTGGTCAGAATTCTTGGCTGCCTACAATTATCGGCAACAATATCGTCCCAGTAAAGCCATTCCCCACGCCGACGCGTTGAGCCGTACACCGCTCCCTGAAACTATCAACGATCCTGCACCAACGATGACAGCATTGCAGATCGAGACACTCCACATGCCGCCATTAACTGCCCATGACATCGCGAGAGAAACAAAATGCGACCCCATCTTGGCGCGAGTCCTCACATGGGTGGAACACGGATGGCCATTGGACCAAGTACCAGACGACTTTGCACCATTCAAAAGTCATCAAACAGAGTTGTTCTCACAGAAGGGCTGTATCATCTGGGGCAATAGAGTCGTTATCCCAGAACGACTCCAACAAACACTGCTAAGAACCTTGCATGATGGCCACCCTGGCATCATGCGCATGAAGGGCCTCGCACAAAGCTACGCGTGGTGGCCAGGCATCAACAGACAAATCGAATCGTGGGTTAAAACTTGCAAGAGATGCCAAGAAGTAAGCATCGCTCCACCAAAAGCAATCCCAACCGAATGGGAGATACTGCGGGGACCCTGGTCCCGCATACATCTGGACTTTGCTGGGCCAACCAAAGGCCACATGTTTCTGCTAACTGTCGATGCCTACTCGAATTGGCTCAAGATTCACCGAATGAGCAACACGACCACTGACGCGGTCATCAAAAGACTGGAAAGACTTTTTGCAACCCACGGATTACCAGACGTTCTGGTATCTGACAACGGGCCCCAATTTACCGTGCTATCTTTTGAGCAGTACCTGGCTGACCGCAGTATTCGACATGCGCTCACTTTGCCTGCGCACCCTGCTGCCAACGGTAGGGCTGAGCGCATGGTACAATTCGTCAAAAAGACTCTCCAAAAGATAGACTACAACAACATTGACGAGAAAATCAACCGGATCCTTTTTCTGCAGCACATCACACCTCACAGCATCACCAACAAAACTCACGCCAAGCTGCTAATGGGACAAAAGCTCCGCTCCCACTTCGATCGGTTACACCCAGCCTACGAACCGGAAAAGCCACTTGGATCCAGTGGCCGATGCCGTACCTTCCAAATAGGTGATTTAGTATTCGCTAAAAATTTATTGGGCGATCCGCTGTGGGTAGAGGCGACCGTAATCCCTGTAACCAGCCCAAGATCATTCCTCATTCAGTGCCCTGACGACAGACTTTGGAAGCGCCACATAGATCAACTACGATCGCGGCTACCGTCTCGCACTTCCGAACTCCCTTATGACCAAACTGGGGGGGGGGAGATACAGAGGAAAGCGAATTACAATTAGAGGGAAACCTTTTCGAAGAGACTGATAATGGAACTGAAATGCAGGAACAAGAACCAGGGACCGGGGTGAGTTCACCTCAAGGAGTGGCCAGTGATATTGGTGACAACGGGAACACGAACTTGAAACCAGAGGCACCCCTACCGTTAAACAATGATCTACCTCAGCAGAAGTGCAGCCAACTGCCAGGCACTTTGCAAAAATCGAAAAGACTAATAAAACAGCCGTCCTACCTGAAGGACTATGTAACCGCGCCCCGTGGACAGAAGCCGGGGGAAAGGGGTGTTGTGAATGAATAATACCAATAAAGTTATCTTGAGCTTGAAGTCAAGTGCAGGGTTCTGGCCCTGCACTTCTGATTGGCTGTTAATGGCAGGATCGGATTGGTCCATTCAAGAGCATCTGATTGGCCATTAACAGGCCATTCCCATTGGTTAACGGAGCTAGCGCTCCAGGTTTGCTATTGGTTGAATAGTTAATAAGTTGCCTATATAAGGAAGGCTATAGCAGCCCTCCAGTTTGAGCTGTCACAACATGTAAATAAAGAGTTTGAAGTTCACTGTTCTACTGGCTCGTCTCCATCATTTGCACCCATGCTCCAGACCTAACAGAATTAATTCTTAGGAAGCTCAGTTTAAATACAATTAAAGTGGAGTTCAGTAGTTTGTACTAAGTAGTCAATTGTATTGTTACAGTTAGAGGTTATACATTATTTTTCCTGTCATACATAGGAGATAGCGATTGTCGCAACAGTCACATCTACAATCTATAATGCAAAGCTATTTTATCCTGTTACTGGAATTTACTCTGCTTTATCCAGTTGTTATGTTTTTAGATTGTCTTCACAAATATTACTGTTTTATGATTGTCAAATTTATATTATAGTAACTGAGTAGCATTTAATATTGTTATCAATGAAAATATCCCTAAAAGTTCTTCACAGTGTTCTTCCTAAGATCAAACAACTATGGGTTGGCTTGTGTCTCTCTTCGCATGACTGTGGATCATCCTTCATCAACCTTGGTGCCCTCTAGAAGTATTCTAGAATTCAATGAATTTTGAAAAGCAACCCAGTTACAGAAGGCTGATTTGTCACACATGGCTGGAGGGAACTTCTGTTTCACAACACATTTCCCTAGTTCTTACAGTAAAACTAATCCATGCATGATGCAATGAAGGGTGTTGGTGTTCAGCAACTTGTCACACTGCCTGAAGCTGATTAGGGCTGAGAAGGAGTGACTGACATACATACAAGTGACATACATACCTAAAAGAGGATGAGAGCCTGGATCTCCCCACTTCAGCACCTTAACGACCACACCACATTCTCAGACATACAAGAATACAGCCACACACACAGCTATTTTTAATTGAAGGCAACAATTGTTTAGAAACCATTGAATCCACTGATCAATAGTGTGATGTTATTGTTATGATTAATAACCTGTTTGGTGTTGATGGCTGGTTTAGTGAAATCCAAATAGCTAGCCAAGCCATCAATATGAAGGAATTCACTTCAATCACTTTATCTAGTCATGCAATTAAAAACAGGTTTTTGAGTATCACCAAACATTCAGTTCTGAATTGAATAATCCATTTTTAATGGACATATGAAGAATATATTACGTTGAAAGAGAGATCAGAAATTTGCAATATACTAAGTATATTTGATATCGATATTTTTGGCAAAATCTGTATTTGATAAGACGACAAAAAATTGTGCAGAAAGATTTTATATACTTTGTGATTTTATATACTTTGAACTGTCCACAACATAGAATATAAAAATTTGTGGTCTGAGGAAAAAAGAGGGTTGTTTTGATTAAAAATATGGATTCTTTTTCCTGTTATTGTAATTTTTTTCTACAGTGTTTGATTATTTGATTCATATGAGAAGGTAAATCTCATTGGGTGTGTTAAGTTGTACTTTAAAATAAAGGTAAAAGTTCTCCTTGCACACACATGCTAGTCATTTCCGGCTCTAGGGGGTGGTGCTCATCTCTGTTACAAAACTGAAGAGCCAGCACTGTCCGAAGATGTCTCCGTCAGAGGTGGTATTCAGCAGGTTCTGACCAGTTCTGGAGAACTGGTAAACGGAAATTTTGAGTAGTTCAAAGAACCGGCAAATACCACCTCTGACTCAAGATTTTACAGTATCTTTCCCCTGCCATGCCCACCAAGCCACACCCACAGAATAAGTAGTAAAAAATTTGAATCCCACCACTGGTCTCCGTGATCATGTGGCCAGCATGACTAAATGCCAAAGGTGCATAGAACACTGTTACCTTCCCACCAAAGTGTTCCCTATTTTTCTCCTTGCATTTTTATATGCTTTCAAACTGCTAGGTTGGCAGAAACTGGGACAAGTAATGGGAGCTCACTCCATTATGTGGTGCTAGGGATTTAAACTGCCAAACTGCCGACCTTTTTGATCTGCCATCATCAGGCTTTTGTATAGTGTTCATCTGTGAGTCAGACTTTTATGGTGGTTTCAGATTTGAATTTGGGGCAGCGTATTGCTGTGCCAGAATGGTTTTTTCTTCCTCCTGATTGGTTGGGAGTCTTGGTCTGTGTTTATTGGTCTTGGAGTTTGCTGTGTTCTGCTTGATTGGTGTTTCTGATATTTTCTGTCTGTTTTTTGGCTCTTTTTGTATCTTGATTGGCTGGCAGCATTGTGTTACTTTATTGGAGGCCTTTAGTGCAGCTTGGCTTCGGGTAAATGAATGGCTATCATTTGTGAGGAAGCTGGGTTTCATCTGGGTGCCTGGTTGGGGTGTGTTTGATCTGGAGGTATCAGGGGGGATCTGTTTGTGCCCAGGTGTTTGCCTGGCTTGTGGTGTGGAGATTTTTTTGCTTGTGAGTGCAGGTTTCCAAATGATTGACAGCCTGGTGGAATCATCTCTTCTGTTCATGCTTTCTGGTCTTTTTTCAATCTCTATGGCTTCTCTGATGATTCTGTGGCTAGGGTTTTCTATAGTGGCTAGGGTTTTGGTGCCATTGAAGTTGATGCAATGACCTGTGGCTTCCATGTGTTGGACTAGTGAGGAAGTGTGTTCCAGCTTTTTGACTGCATTTTTGTGTTCATCCAGGCGGGTACTTATTCTTCTATTGGTCTGTATGTGGCCAGGCATGATGCACAGGGGACTTTGTATATGCCTTCAAAACAGACAGAAAAATAGCAGCCATCCTTAGAAACCCCAAAGATAAAACTGACCTGGAAAACCAAGGCATATACGAAGTCCCCTGTGCATCATGCCTGGCCACATACATTGGACAGACCAATAGAAGAATAAGTACCCACCTGGGTGAACACAAAAATGCAGTCAAAAAGCTGGAACACACTTCCTCACTAGTCTAACACATGGAAGCCACAGGTCATAGCATCAACTTCAATGGCACCAAAGCTCATATGGCTGCATTCCAGGAAGGATTGTCTGAGGCCATCAAGGATGAGCTAGTTCATGCAGAGCGGGCTTTAACTTTGGATGCATTGATAGTTCAGTGCTTACGTATTGAAGCTTGTTTACAGCAACGTGGAAGCAAACGGCTTGTTTTGGAACCACCTTCTTGTTCTCGTGTACTAATCACCCCTCCGAGAGGGTTTCAAACCAGGGTTAAGACTGAGGAGCCGATGGAGTTAGGTGCACTCCGCCCTCGCTTAACGGCATGAGAATGTTTGAGAAGGTTTCAGGAAGGCTTGTGTCTTTATTGCGGGGGTCCGGGACATTTTGCAAATTCCTGTACTCAGAGAGGGACTCACAGACCTGTGCCTGTAACCACTCTTGGCCCGTCGGGAAACCCTAGGTCAGGCACGTTCTATACCCCCACCCCAACTTGCTGAGGTAAATCCTGGCCCTCCTCGGCATTTACTTTTGGACACTCGTATTTTTTTGCAGTCCCAGAAGGAGGGAATTCCTGTGGTTGCACTGGTGGATTCAGGTTTATGGACTGTACTTTTGTTGAACATTTTGGAATCCCTTTGATCACTGTGGATCCACCCATTAAGGTGGAAACCATAGATGGGTATGAACTCAAGTCGGGACCCATTCGCTTCGCCACTCAGCCAGTCCGTATGGTTATTGGGGATCACGAGGAGGCGATAAGTTTTTATGTCACCTCGAACCTCCATCGCCCTTTGGTGCTCAGAGTATCCTGGTTGCGTTTGCTTGATCCGTTGGTGACTTGGGCGCAGAACGCAATTTCTTTTCCAAGCCTACAATGTGTGGACCATCTGAGGCATGTCTGCGCTGGCCAGGATATCACTGTTGCCGAGGAACACCGCCCGGTGCTCCCGCCTCCTCTTCCTGGTAGGAACCCCAAGCGTGGCACCGGGGATGGAGGGGCCATAGGGCAATGGACAGCTGAGCGGAGAACAGGTGGGCGGGCAGCGGGGCCATGCAGGAGCCAGTGGAGCAGTGCCTGCCATGGTGCTCGTCAAAGAATACCGCGCTTCATGTGTCTTCATCCTGTTTTTCATCGCTCCTTGTTGGTACCTGATACTCCATCGTGTAATCTCAGTTCTTCAGAAGTTACAGGTTCTCCATCCAGGCTCAGCACTGAACCTGTTACGGATACTACAGTGGTCGGAATTTATGATTCACGATGGCTAAAGGGACGATTCCAGTACTTTGTGGGAAGACTGGAAAATGAAACGGAGATTCGCTCTTGGCAGGATGTATACAAAGTGCATGCCCCAGATCTTATTCGCATATATCATGCACAATTCCCTTCAAAACCACATCCTGATCGTCAGACTCGGGGGAAGGGCCCTGCGCTGGGGGATAGTGTTGTGATTGAAAGGATCGATCCTGCTGTGAGTTTTGACTCTGATGACTCTGATGATGATGACAGGCTGGAGCCTGTTGTGAATGTGGAGTCTGAATTATTAGAAGACACTCTTAGCCAGAATCTGCGACCTCATTCATGCCAGCAACTAATCCACAAAATGAGTCAGAGGCGTCGAGTTGGGAAGCGGACAGATCGTGGTTTGATACTAGAACTAGGAGGAGTCTGAAATGTCAAGTTGGGGGGGAGGCAAGCCAGACACTGATTAGGGAAAGTAGCACGTTGCCTCAATGAGTATAAAAGGACACAGCTGGGTTTGGAAAACTTGTCAGGAACAAAGTGACTGATTGTGTGAAGAGGTTTTCAGTAGGGGCTCTGGGGTTTGAGAATTTGTGCCAGGACTGGTTTGCTGTATTATTGCTGTGGAATATAATTTATGACAGCCATTATCTTGTAAGACTCCTTTCTGTTGGATTTGGAACGGCTGCTTTTGGTTTTGTTTTGTTTGAATTCTGAAGGGGGAGCCATAACACACACACATATATATATATATTTGTTTTCTGAGGTTCTCACAGGTATTTGTATATGGATCTTTGGTTATTCGGGTTTTCTCCCGCGTAAGATTGGAAGTATCTAGGCAACGTTTCGATGAAGTCTCATTCATCATCTTCAGGCTTGGTCTTCAGCTCTGTGCTTCTCAGAGTGATGTGAGCTTGCAGCTGCTTCTTCCTTTTAACTGCTAGTGGGGGTGTGACTTGATTGGGTGGGGGCTTGGCTGTGTTCTGATTGGGTGTGGGTGTGTTCTCATTGGTTGGGGCTTTGGTTGTGTTCTGATTGGTTGAGATAGAGATAGAAAAATGCCCACACAGCATGAATAAACGAGATGATACCTCCCACCTACCAGCCATTTGGAAACCTACCCTCATGAACAGACAAGTACCTAACATGAAGAATGACACCAGACCCACACCCCTGAGAGCCACACAAGATGCCACCACCACACTTCCACGTAGAAAGCAGACTCACACCCACACAGAAGATGAGACACGACCATGAACCAGAAGCCACACTGCAGCTGCATCACTATCCACTTCAAACCCCTCTGAGCCATACATGAAGTGAACTGACCCCCACCATGAAGATGCAGCACGACCACGAACTCGAAGCCAAACAGCAAGATCACAGCTCACCAGCTCAAATCCCCCAGCAACTAAGACTAACCAGAGCACAACCAAGCCCCCACCTGAACAGAACACGCCTCCAGCCAATCAGAACACAGCCAACCTCCCAACCAATCAGAACACAGCCAAAGCCCCAACCAATGAGAACACACCCACACCCAATCAGAACACAGCCAAGCCCCCACCCAATCAAGTCACACCCCACTAGCAGTTAAAAGGAAGAAGCAGCTGCAAGCTCACATCACTCTGAGAAGCACAGAGCTGAAGACCAAGCCTGAAGAAGATGAATGAGACTTTATCGAAACGTTGCCTAGATACTTCCAATCTTACGCGGGAGAAAAGCAGAATCTCATCTGCCATCATCAGGCTTCTGTATAGTGTTCGTCTGACGAATGCTATACAGAAGCCTGATGATGGCAGATGAGATTCTGCTGAAACGTTGCTACAACTTTAAAAGCACCACTACTATGACATGGGAAAATACCCGAACAAAGCTGAATGCCATACATGTAAGTACCCGCGAAAACTTAAGAAAACACACACACACATATATATATGAATAAATTATTCTATCTAGGAGATAATTAATTAATAAACAGATCATTTGTTTGGGATTATTAAGCAAGTAGATAATATTTTGTAAAAAGAAAGGTTGAAATGAAAAATCTGGGGTAGTTTAGAGGAGGGGAAACCCCCTGTAATAGGCATTTTTGAATATATGAATGTGGATGAAAGACCATGTATGCTAATCTGATAACTGCAACTTGATAATAAAAAGCCCTCCCTCTCGCATCATGTTATATTTATGAAGCTGACAATAAGAAAATCACCATCAAATAAAAATGGGTAGTGAGCAGTATAATATTCTTATGTCTTTCTGTATTGAAACTACAGCACTATAAACATTTACGATCAATCCATAAATGACTGATACAAAAAAACTATCTTTGTGGAGCTGCTAAGCTGTTACTTTAAATGCCCTTAGGCTTTGGTTTTGCTTATTTGTCATTGACATAAATGGGGTATGGGTATAATTACCTAAAGCAGAAGTATCAAAAAATATGCTCCAGTTCTTTGGTTCCTTTTCACTGCAAGGTAATCTTAATGTAGATATTGTTAATTGAGGAACCCAAATGGGGAAGGAAATCAGTGGCAAGGCTTAACTAAATCTTAAGAGATTCTGATAAAATTAACGCAAAGAGTAAGAGGATTCTATCGATGTTGCAGCTGGATTTGGGTGGCATTAAAAAGAAGTAAAAGCCAATAGATCATTCTTTATTGGCTGAAATTTCAATTATCCTTAAAAATAGAAAACAGAAATTTGAGTCTGGGCATGTTGCAGTATTGACTTGAGTATTACTTGGGTTGAATGGCTTAGAAGAAGACACATGTTTAGACACAGTGCTGTGTATGGGTTATGCAGCAGGAAGTGATGAAATATTGTCTTTGCTGCAAAACCAAGTTCGGCTTTTAACTGCAAGCACTTCATTGAAATGTTGTGTCTGAATAAGCAGTGTCTTGGTGAACCATATCTATATGTCCTGTTCATACACAGGTTACAAGTTTGGTTAGGAACTAGAGAACTGGTGCCACAAAGAACAATTTACTAGAGGTACAGAAGGGTCCCAGACAATATGAGAATCTTGACTTGTGAAGTTTAATGGGCTTCAGGCTTTATGTGGCTGCGCTTCTTTCCTTAGGCACCTCAAACGGAGCTGTGAAGAGCAGCAACTAATGACTAGATGAAAGGCAAAACCAGCAGCTCCATGCAGCAATCAAGAACAGCTTAGTTGTTGGTTGAATCAAATTAAAGAACAGCAGAGAAGCTACATGGCCGTCACAGAATGCAAAAATCACTTTTGAAGTGAACCAGGAAAGTCTGCTTGCAGACTGCCTCTGTCCTGGGATAGACATTTGCTGAGGTTGACATAGTACATGCAAGCCCTCTTACGAGTAGCCACTCATGCAAAAGAGACTATGCCAGCAAAGAATCCATGGGGAAAAATATATATTGCTAGAGATGCCTACCATTGCAAGTGGTAGCATAGTGTTAGAATGCAGTACTGCAAGCTACTTTTGCTGACTGCTGGCTGCAGTTTGGCAGTTCAAGTTCTCGTCAACTCAAGGTTGACTCAGCCTTCCATCCTTCCGAGGTGGGTAAAATGAGGACCCAGATTGATGGGGGCAATGTGCTGACTCTGTAAACCACTGAGAGAGGGCTGTAAAGCACCGTGAAGCGGTAAGTACTATTGCTATTGATATGGGAACACAAATGCAAATTGCATTCCCTTAGGTTCACTTGTCCCTTCCCAGCTAGTGATAAATTCAGGAGAACCCCAAAATGGCAAACTTTATTGTTCATAAGGAGTATGAATCTATCTAAGATGTTTTTTCCTTTCCACAATATATCCCTCTTTTCTACATTAAATGTCAACTTGTTTTGTATTCAACCCTCAAACTTTCTTGTTCCAAAAACTCCCCTCCACAGGTCTCTGGAATTGGTACCTGAAAACTGAAGGCAGAGCATGGCTTTGTTTGCGTGAGAGTTGCATAGCAACGAAAGTCCCCTTATAATACTTCCCCGACATTCTATAAGTTATTGAAAAGCATGGGGGTTGGGCCTGAATACCATAGCATTCCACAATTCACAAGGTAGAAAAAACAGTCCCCCTAATTCCATCTTCTTCCAGAAAAGACCAGAGCCATCTTCATAGGGTACCTCAATCCATGTAGCATAAATGGCAGGTGAATATTTCAAAATAGTACAATGATGTTATGCAGGTCACCCTCAACTTACAACTATGAGACCAAAATTTTGATTGCTAAGCAAGACAGTTGTTAAATGAGTTGTGTCCCATTTTATGACATTTTTGCCAGTCATGTGAATCACTGAAGTTATTAAGTGAACCATGGCATTGTTAAACGAATCTGGCTTCCTCCGTTGACTTTGCTTGTTGGAAGTCAGCTAGGAAGGTTACAAATGGTGCTCACATGACCCAGGGACAATACAACAGTCATAAATACATGTCAGTTACCAAGCGGCCAAATTTTGATCATGAGATGCTACAATGGTCGTAAATGTGAAAACCAATCATAAGTCATTCTTTTCAGTGCCGTTGTAACTTTGAATGGTCACTAAATGAATGGTTGTCACGGACTATTTGTAGTGAAACATCTAGGAGAACTTTTGCTGCCCTTCTTCATCTAACTAATGAAGGCTGGTTACAAAATCCTGAGCTTCCTTTGACATTTCTCAAAAGTAATTCCATGAACTTGCGTGAGAGACTGTTAGATGAGTTTGACAGCAGCAGAATTGCTATTGGAGTTCCCAACTTATTTTCAGACATTTGATAGTCTCAAACAACTAGTTCCTAATAAGGGAGATGGAAACTTTTCTAGATCATATGCATTCCTTTTCCTTGTTCTTTAAGCAGTTTTTAAAAATGCATTCTTTCTATTGGCTAACCAAGCTTTCAATAGCAGTATTAAACCTCAGAGAATTGCAGACAAATCATCACATTAAATTTCAGTCATGGCTCATATATAATGATAAACCACAATGTTTCATTTGGTTTGGTTCTTGGATGTATATGACAGGTGCACATTATGGTTAGCATTATACGAGAATTCAGAGGGCTAAAAATCTTGGCTTAGATTATGAACAGTAAACCAATGTAGGGTCAGGTTTCATATACTTTCAGCTATGTTTTAAAATGTAGTCTCTTTCTTTTTAACGGAGCAATGCTTTCTGAACATATTCCTGGCTCTGCTTGTGTTACTTGGTAAGATAAAACTCAAAGCAGAAAAGCACAGCTAGAACTAAACTTTATAAAATGAGAAGATATAAAAACAATATTTTTGCAAAATGTGCAAACTTTGCTAATGTTGCATGTAATTAAGAGCCTTGGTGGTCTCTGAGCTTGTTTGTTTTTTTGCAGATGTTTCATTATCCTTAACTACGGTAGGTAACATCATCAGTGCCAGTAAGGAGTGCTGTTTGCTATCAGTTTATACTCTGGTGGCTTGCCTATCAGTGCTGGTAGGGGCAGTTTTAGAGACTCTGGTTGGATTGTTTACTGATAGTCTCCTTTATTGGTAAGTGTAATTACATTTCAACATTTGCTGTCCTGTAAACATACATCTGCTACCTAGGGGAAAATTCACAAGATCCCAGTTCCACTTCAGAGCAAATTAATACAGATCATGTGCAATGGCTGAAAGTTATTTTTATTATAGCAAATATGTAGTACTTCAGGAAAGATTTGTCCTGCTTGCACTAGATATTATTTCAAAGCTTCTTCATAAGCCAGTTGCATCTAATACAGAGACCAGAAGATGGTGTGTTCTAATCCTGCTACTTTTAGGCATGAAAGCCAGCTGGGTGAATTTGGGCCGGTCACTCTCAGCCCAACCCACCTCCAGGGTTTTTGCTGTGAGGAAAATAGGAGCAAGAGGGAGAATTAAGTATGGTATATATGAGTATATATATGTGCGTGGAGGGGGTATCTATCTATCTATCTATCTATCTATCTATCTATCTATCTATCTATCTATCTATCTATCTATCTACAAACAAAGCTGAATGCTGTATGTATGTATGTATGTATGTATGTATGTATGTATGTATGTATGGTATTCAGCTTTGTTTGGGTATTTTCCCACGTCATTGTCATTGTGCTTTTAAAGTTGTAGCAACGTTTCGGCCGAATCTCATCTGCCATCATCAGGCTTCTGTATTGTGTTCGCCTGACGAACCCAATACAGAAGCCTTATGATGGCAGATGAGATTCGGCCGAAACGTTGCTACAAATTTAAAAGCACAACTACAATGACGTGGGAAAATACCCGAACAAAGCTGAATACCATACATGTAAGTACCCGCGAAAACTTAAGAAAACACACACACACACACATATGCATGCATGCATATATACATACATTACAGAGGGAAGTACAAACAAACTGACAAACCACATTGATTTGGGGATGTTCTTTTCACCAAATCTTATTCTGAAAAGAAAATTCAAGTTTCTTGCAAGGAATGAAGCTGTCACTCTGGAACACTGTACATATTTATTTTATCATTTATTTAAATATCTATATTTTTGCATTTACAAACTTTAATAAACACACATCTCCCTGCTTCTTATTAAAAGCAGAGATTGCTTCTGTAATCTCTGAGGATCATGTACAAAACTAGATGACATTTATATTTATATATATATTTATATAATCTTTTAACATTAACAAAGTGTGAAGAAAAACTAAAGCATAATCTATATCTAGTGGCTCTTTCACAAGTATTGGAAAATCAGTGCTCAGCTTGGGGTCCTAGAAGGCCAAGTTTATTTTTAACTGGTACAAAATATAACTGAAGGAGTAACAAAATGTACAGACGATAGACGGATAGATCTATACTATTCTAGGTTCCTCTAAACCAAAATGGCACCAAAGCCAAGAAAAATATTTCATTAGATTACCTTGACTACCAGCCATTGAGAACCATCCTGATATAATCTGCCATAACAAAAAAGATTTCCTTCAAGATTTATTCATTAATTAATGTTTGAATAACTTTTCCACCAGCATAATCAATGGACCAGCTCAATAAGCTTTTTTTTTTAAAAAAAAAACTTTTTAAATAGGGAGATCGAGCAATGTTGGCTGGAATAAAAGAAGGGTTTATTGCCACAGTGCTTCAAACTATTTCAAATGCAGTATTTTACCCCCCCTCAAAAAAAAGTGGTGGGGGATATGGCCTGGAAATCTAAACCACACTAGGAACAGGATTGGACAGCAGCCTGTATCAGTGGACACTTGACGTTGTTTTACAAATGGAGTAAGATGACACCAGATTCAAAAATGTGCACTCCCTCTAGGATACATTCCTAAAGTAACTAGTGTGATTGCATAATTCATATTGCACAATTGTATAAAACATAAATACTAGCTATCTGAGGTTTTAAATACAAAATACAGCTCATGTATTATTTTAGACATAAATCCTTTTTTCAAGTGCAAATTAGATGTGCCTTTCTTCCTATAAAAACACATTTTGAAGGTACAAATGTAATCCTCCTCTCATAATATGCCAATATTTATAAGCCTCTTTCCTCCTCAGAGCAGTTCTATACATAGAGTATTTAAAAAACAGGTTTATTTACATGAACTGGGAATACACTGAAGCAGCTTTAAGAACTGGACCGCAACTCTGGTATGAAGGAAGGAAGGAAGGAAATCCAATGGGGAGATACACCACCCATCCAATTTATGCTGGTTGCTGTGGGTTCACATTGATAGGAGGATGTCCTAGGAGACCAATACGCTGTTTTTGCTTCCTCTGCTCTGTCATCTGGAAAATTGAAACATTTACTCAGTAGACACAAGTACTTCCTGCACGTCAGACCACAGAATAAGCTACTGCTATTTATTGTGGTCATCTTTATTTCCCAAAGTTGATTGCAACAAATAATGCACTCTTGCCTGGTACAGTTAGTGAAAACAGATAACAGATCATCAGAGTTGGAAGGGACCTTATAGGTCATCTAGTCCAACCCCCCACCCAAGCGGGAGACCCTACACCATTTCTGACAAATGGCAGTCCAATCTCTTCTTGAAAGTCTCAAGTGATGGCACTCCCACAACTTCTGAGGGCAAGCTGTTCCATTGGTTGATTGTTCTCACTGTCAGAAAATTTCTCATTTCCAGGTTAAATCTCTCCTTGTTCAGTTTCCATCCATTATTCCTTGTCTGGCCTACAGGCGCTTTAGAAAATAGCTTGACCCCTTCCTCTCTGTGGCAGCCCCTCAAATATTGGAAAACTGCTATCATATCTCACGTGGTTCTTCTCTTTACAAGACTAGCCCTTTTCTTTACAAAGTTTGCTAACCCATTTCTTTACAAAGTTTGGAAACAGTCAGAGGGAACTGAAGCAACCCAACGCTAATCCTGTTATTTGATCAGAAGAACTGTTCTGTTAAGAAGGAACAAGTTAAAGCACATCTTGTAGAGCAGTAGAGTTCATTGTGATTTAACTCTGAATACAGTCTTTTTTCATATCTGTAAATACAGTATATGCAGGAAACATCCTTGCTACCCCCAGTTCTATATTCCAAAGTAATTCTTCGTATTAAAGGAACTGGGTTTCCATTTTTTCTGCTGTAGCGAAGAAAACGTCTCACCACTACTATAAACTAATTTTGATAATAGCAAGAATGACATTTAAAAACTAAGCCAGCTGAAGATGAAAACTTTCACAAGACTAGTGAAGCTAAACCAAAGTGATACCTTAAGTCACGTATACTTGCCATCAAAGCAACAGTCATCTAGTACATTTTGTGACATTTTTATGTGCATTGTAGTTTTATATGATCTTGCAGGGAAGCAAGGAAAGCGGTCTATAACATCCGGAACTTGATGTGCAACCTTGGGGTATTTCTCAATATTCCCAAGCTATTATTACTTTTAAAGCCCAAGAGACGGCCTTGGCCGTCTGCTCAGTCAAACACCACCAGATGTAACCGATTTGGGAGATACTGAAACAAAATACACTTTTAAAAATATGTTATAATAGCAATGCTAAAAACAATCTCCTGGATAAGAGTAATTATGGGCCTCAAGCCCTTGGATTTGGACAAAAAACAGATTACAGACTAAAGTTTCAAGCTGCCTTATATACTCCATTCAAATTTGTCTTTTATTGAAGTGGGGGGAGTAGGTTGGTATTTGTTTGGAGTTACACAGAATAAGCCCTGGCAAAAGTAAGGCTGTTTTTATAGTATGGACACAAGTCCTGGATTTTGGCTCATCCTTCTCCATATTTTCTCGTCTTCCTACTCTCAGTATGCAAAGTTTGGTAGTGTCTAATACCAGATTGTGACAAACCAGCCTATGCCATTTTATCTCATCTAAAATAACCGTGATTTGCTCTTATAGACAAAAAGAAAAGATGAAACAGAATTGCGACAAACTAGGATTGAAAGTTGCTTATCTTCATAAGAAAGTAGAAAAAACATTGTGAGTATCAGTAGCTTGTTCTTGTAATAATTAGGCACAATCATTGATTTGTCAATGAAATCAAAGAAGGGACCAAGTCTCTGAAAGTCCATCAAAGGCAACTTAAATCTTCAGGCCAGTTATACAGAAGAAGGATGGAGCACAAAGTACTACACAGAATACACGGACCAAAAATCTTGACTGAACTTAAACTTTTGTGATTCTTTTATATGAGCCATTCTCAGGAGCATGCCACTGGGGATGTTAAGGCATATTAAATAATGAGGCCTCCTTATATTCTTTTGCTTGGCGTTTTAAAGGGAGAGTGAGGACAGAGGAAGTTACTATAGCTTATTGTCTTTGAAAAATTATTACTCGTCCTGCTAAGAACAAAAACAACATTGCTCATTCAAAATGGTGATGGCAAGGGAAAAACTGTGAAATCAGATGTCAAAATGCCAATTTATTAACAGTTCTATTGTTGATGTCTATATAGATCAGCTATACACTGCCAATTTTCCTGTTTCCCATTTAATCAGGTTTACACCTTTCCCAACCAGCCTTATTTTTGGTAAACTTCTTTTCTATGTATTGTACCTGGTCTTTAAGTTCCGTCAGCTGACTGGAAAGATTAGATACCAGCTTCATCGTTGAATCAAGCTTCTCTTGCAGGTTTCTAAGTTCATTTTGTTCTCCTTCTGAGTCGCTACTAACAAGTGACATGGCACGCATCCGGGGGAACCAATCCAGATTTCTTTCCTGAAATGTAATTTATTAAGATCATCTACATTTTAATTATAAGCAAAAGGATATATTGTCAAAGTTTCACAAACCTCTACTGTAAAGAAGAGGGGGGGAAGCTGAATAACCTCAAACCCTAAAATATTTGCTTTGGAATATTTATCTTGGAAAATTTGCCTGATGGTCAGAAGTCCCGAAACAAACCATTATTAGAATAATTGAACTTCATAGTTTTGAAGCAAATTAATCTTTAGGTGTAGTGAGGAAATATTTGGACTTTGCCTGGAAAGATGTGCTCCTCCCTTCATTAATTCTTTCCTACTGACATTTTTTTCTTCAATTTCCAAGCAATCTAGAATTGTTTGAATTGGGAAAACTTTAAGAGGAGCAAGGATGTAGAACACTGAAGCTTTATGGAGAAGACATTTAGTTTTTTCTCCCAAATGAAAGGATAAGTCTAATTTATTGAACTTGATCACTCTGAGAATACAACATATTTTCAAAGTATTTAATGGAAATAATAATGAGGTATGGTTCACAAGAGAGAAAGTGGGTTTGTTTACTTGGCTTTAGGGCTTCTACCACAGAGGAAGAACTGTTTATTTTAATGGCTAGGCTTTCCTATTCTTACAGAAAACCATCACCTAGAAAGGCAGATGTTATTTTATACAGTCCCGTAAATAAAAAAAAATGGGTACATCTGAGAGCCCTGAATAGTTTTGTTATTTTTACATGATAAATATGGAGCACTAAGATAATGGACTTGACTTAGTTGGCCAAATATGGATTCAACACAGAATCCAATGTGAAACCTGTTAATCTCCAGTCACAGATAAGGGTTTTAACTTCATATTTACTCTTCATTTACAAATTACTGGTCTGGAAATTTGTCCATAAGTAACCCTGCCCACTGCATGTATACAGTGGTATATATTTACATCCATCTTAATATTACAATACAATATTACAATCCTTGAAATCTATTGTTATATTGCAATCCAGTATTATTCATTTTAGTGCTTCGATTCTCTATTCTCCCACATTGGGGACATTAAAATTCAGAGAACAGTTTGAGGAGGAAGTAAGAAAGCTGGGAGGTGTAGAGATAATTGCTGAAACTGGAACACAGCATATTTCATATAGTGTCATGATCCAAGTCTTGTAAATACCAATTTCAACTGTTAACTAAGTTGTAAATCAAGTTGTATATCAATAAATAATAATGAAATAACATATTTTCATATTATTTAAGAATTCAACCATGTTGGCATATTCATCACTCTACTTTTGCTACTGCTATTTATTTAAGCATTTATACCTTATATCCAAATACAGCAGTGACCAAAGGGGCAATCCGAGTCATCTCTTTAAAGAGTGCCTGAGGTGGTCAATCAACCACAATAAAAGAGATAAAGGAAGATAGAATGAATATTGCCACTGACATCTGACTCCTTCAGATGCATCTTGATTGCTTCCATTCTATAATGTTCACCTTTTTATTTTTAACGCATCCTCCAGAGATTAAGGGTGGTCCTCGACTTACAACAGTTCACTTACTGACTGTGCAAAGTTACAACGGCAGTAAAAAAAGTGTGACCATTGAAGCATCCCCACAGTCACATGATAAAAATTCAGATGCTTGGCAACTGACTCATATTTATGACTGTTACAGTGTCCCAAGGTCATGTGATCACCTTCTGACAAGCAAAGTCGATGAGGAAGCCAGATTCACTTAGCGACTGTATTATCAACCTAACAACTGCAGTGATTCATTTAACAACTGTGGCATGAAAGATCGTACAATGGGGCAAAACTCACTTAACAAATGTCTCACTTAACAAAAGAAATTTTGGGCTCAATTGTAGTCATATGTCAATGACTTCCCATAGTTTGATTTTCAAATGAATGTTTAAATGTAAATGTTTAAAAACAGCTACACTCACAGCTAATAAAATGCTATATAATGCTTACAATTGCGTATGTGGGAATAGAAAGCTGTACTTCTTTGGAAAGCATTTGTTGCAAATACTCTCATAAATAAAAAACATTATTCTAGATAAGTTATTGTGTCCCCATATAGGCCCTCAATGTTTATGTGGTTAGAAGAAGTAAAACTAAAAATGAGGTCAGGTACAAAACACTTTCTTTGGAAAATAATTAGCTTTGCCTTTTAATTCACCAAATTAATCAGTTATATAGCTATTCTCAGCAAACATAAACTATCAGCTTAATATCAATTATTTAAAAACATTACTTCTTGAGCCACAACATTGTCTTGCCTCTGTTAGAACATTGACTCATTTTGCTACCTCCCACTCAAAACTGTATTCATTTACAGAATTTAGTTTAAAGGACAAATCAAAAGATTAAATTTGGCAATCAAGTTTTGTTCAAGTTCAGTAGTCAAGGATGGTGCGTGCCAATGATGCAAGGATTTTATTCATACCAGGTAGGCCTCAGACTTTAGCACAGGGGTGTCAAACTCAATTTCATTGAGGGCCGCATCAGGGTTGTGTTTGACCTTGGGGGGCTGGGGTGTGTGTGGCCACCTCAATGTCACTTGTGTTGAGGGTGCTTGAGCGCTCCGCCAGTGAAAACAGGCTCCCAAGTTCTGTTTTGTCTGTGACGGCCTCCTGCAACCCTCTACCAGTGAAAATAGCTCAAGAGGGCTTCACGCAACCCTCCCAAGCTTCATTTTCGTTGGTAGAAGCACTGCAGGTTAGTCCTTCACTGTTTTCAGGGCAGCCCCCATGGACCAGATCTAAGTACCCTGCAGTCCGGATGTGGCTCCCGGGCCTTGACAGAATTAACAGAATTTTCTAAGGAGAAAGGGCTTATCAATTCTGCTAAGACCACCTTTTAGAAATACTACTGTATTCCACATAAATGACATTTTCATTATACTTGACTATACGATGTACACATCTATAGGCAATCTGGTGATGCAAATGCAAGCAGGTTTTCAACCATTAAAGAAATGGAGCCATAGATTTCTCTTTCCAATCCTACAAGAGTTGTATAAACATATTAGAAATATGTATAAATTTGAATGTATATGGATTTGAATATTTGTATTAGACATGCATGAAAGGATTTGTAACATGTTATAAAATTACAATGACATTTTTGTATGTTATTGTATATTATGTTATATGTTATAATAGGGTGTGTCATTACAATTTTTTTCAGTAAGGGTTTCTAAAAATATGTGTTTTTACACCAAGAATTCAAGTGTGCTGTTATTTTTGCAATTGCACAACATTTAGCTTGGTAAATGCACATCCGATCACATACTCCACAAAAGTCTCTTGCAACCCAAATACTGTTAAATCTATCTTCTCAAAATTACACCTGATGCTACAAAAATCAGAAAGCAATTATCTGAGTTGCAAAAATGTCTAAGCGAGTTTCATCAAGTCTTGTTTTGATTCATTCTTTGACATCAGCCGCCAACTTGCTTCTTGACCTCTGATAGAACCCTCACGTTTCTCCTGGGTTGCTGCCTTCTGTGACCTCTTTCACACTCTGCTTGCTGCCTTCTGTGACCTCTTTCACACTCTATTGATTCGGCAGGAGAGGACCACTGTGGTACTTGCATTGGTTTGTCAATGAACTTCTTTATTTCCACTGTAGTCTGTTGGAACATCAAAGGTGGCTCATATACCAGTCAATCAGCTCCAGCAGAGTTGCCATTGATTAAAGGCATTTTTCTTGCACGTACACAAAAATCTCCCATCTGCACCCCTCAAGTCAACTCCCTTCTCTTGAATGTCAGCTGAACACAAGAGTGTCTGGATTATCATTTCACTGAAGACGTACTGTGTTGTTTTTTTCTTAATCTTTTGTATTTTTTTGTTAAAGCACTTTTATGTATTCTTTTTTTTTCTCTTTGACAATATATATCTCTAACTCAATTATCCTTGTGTTTTGCTTCCTTTTGTTATAAATTAAAAAGCAAAAAAATATAAATTAATAAAGACCAAAATGATGATCTCCCCCCCCCCCCAAGAGCAAGTTGCCACAAAAGCCAGAGATAAATTGGGAAGAATAAAACCAAACAAGTCCCAGGTTTACATACCTGGGTATAATTTTTCAAGCCACCACACTTTATCCAGAATTAATGGGAGCCATTTCTTCCAAAGCTAACAATAGTACCAAGGCAATATTTTCACTCCAAAGATATAGTCCTGTGATCATTAAGCTTTCTAGAGGTGAAACATAGCCTATATGCTATATGGTAGAGAGGTATGCATCTACTATGATTTAAAGCCTGTTAGTCATTGCTCTGCCACATCCCATAGTGTGCTTTAATTGCTTTAATCTGCACAGAGGCTGATATAATTTCACCAGAAGCAAGAGTCCTCGTTAAAACTTTTTGGCTTAAACTCTTGTTTCCTAATGGCCCATTGGCCCCATTAATTCTCCTTGATGGCTTTTCATCAAGCTGGAAAGAAAAAAAAAAACTTAGCTGTCCTGTGGCACTTATACTTAGTCTCTGCTGCCTCTACATTTTGAGAAAGCTAAAACAGAAATCTGTCAAACCGTCTTTGACATTGCCAGGCAGATGCATCTAGGACTAGATGCTAAAACCAGCTTTCAGTAATGGGTTCCAGATGAGACTTTTAAAATCACCGAACTACTTATTGCACTTGTTTTCTCAATAGAACCTTTTCTTTAGCCCTCTTCAACATCTTAATATCATCAGTATCAGATGGGAGGAGGAGTAAGATTCACTGAGAGATGCTGTCCTTGTCCAAAAAAAAAAAAACCCTTGAGACCCTTTCTTGTGTGTTCTTCTGTTGCTCTTTCTTTGCCAGTTAAACACAGACATAACTTCACCACCACTTAATACAATCCCAATCTTTTGTGAAGGAGAAGGGATCCATTTCTTAACCATAGATCAGAACTTTCCTTCACTAAAAGAGTTTCTAATTGCAGCAACTTTCATTAGAAGGTACTAAGATTGTCCTGATCTTGGAGTGATATTATGAAGCCTCCTCTTTCATTATATTTCATTTCTATTTATCTATTTCTTTATTTATTTCTTTTACATTCTTTTACATCGTTTTTAGAACAATATTTTTTTCACTTTCTCTTTTAGACTGCTTGAGTCTTAATTTTCAAGGCTCATATGACCATTGCATTGTTTTTGATGTACAGTAATTGGTCATTGCTTCTGGTTTTTCTTTGTTAACTTATGGGTTGTAAAAAAATCTTCAAGTCAAGTAATCCTTCAGTTATTTCAATAACACTCCCGAAGCCTGATTCTGCAAGCACAATCTGTTAAATTGCTAAAACTTCTTTACCATACATGAAGTGAGCTACAACCCTAAAGATTTATTTTGGATTCGTTTCCATGTTTCCACCTACACCCTCCCTTCCTATTGTTGTTCCCTACACCACTGTTGTTATGCACTATCTGCTGTGACCCTCCAACAACCCTGATTGAGTTGTCAGCTCCCACTTCCCAGAAAAGCTTCCTCTATTGAACAGACAAACTGAATTAACCCACTGACAGAAGTTGGCTAACTACAAGTGTTGTTTCTGGCTAGCTCTTTTCTAGGTAATGTTGGAAAAGTTCCTTTTAAGTAGCTATCATCAGAATCTCAGACATGGGGGCGGTGACGCCCACAGTTTTAAAGCATCCACAACTCTTTAAAAAAAAAAAAATTAAAAGGAAGTTTCACCACATGAGGGGAAATTTAATGCATTCTGAGAAATGGTCTTCCATGCTTTCACTGAAATTTCATTATAGAGGGTCTTTCCAAACATGGATTTTATTTTTAATACATCATCTACCTTGGCAGTGGTTCAAAAGGACTTTGCATTATAAGCATTCTGACATTCTACCCACCCGCCTGCCCACAGCAACTTTTTTTTTAAATGTAGCAAATAGTTTAGTACTGAAGAAAAAGATGGCACCCTCAAATGAAGAGATGGAGCTAGCGGGAAGGCAAGGAATGTTATGGTTCCATCCCCCAGGGAGATACATCTGGCGGGACTGAGAAGAAGGGCCTTCTCCATGGTGGCTCCCTCTCTCTGGAACATCATTCCTCTGGAAATTAGACTGGCCCCTAACCTAACAGTCTTTCATAAGCTCCTGAAAACGTGATTCTGTCAGTGGGCCTGGGGAACACAGAGCAGGATAGAGTCCATTAAATGGCTTGTATAAATATGTATTGTCACTGGGATGGGTATGGGGGGGGGAGGCTACTATTTTATTAATTCATTATTTTTTATTATTTTCTATTATTCTTTCATATGATGTTTTTATATTTGTGTAAGTCACCTTGAGTCACCCTGGGCAAGTTGGCAACAATATAAATTTTCTAAAATAAACAAATAAAAAAATAAATGGATGCCTCATTAAAAAAAAAGAGTTGTTAGCATAGCAAAACTAATAGAACAAGATTTAAACTGCTGAGTACAGGTCCAAGGGTCCAACACATTTGTGTTGTTGCACTGTTACTGTGATAAAATGAGATCGTAGTATATAATAGGAATCGTATGATAACCCTTCCAAGATGGATATCTACTACAAAACAATAACAACTGCCAAGGATCATGACATCAGATGATTTACATTCCCCTTTAACAAAAAGAAAGAAAAGAAAAGAAAAGAAAAGAAAAGAAAAGAAAAGATTCCTGTCTAAGATTTTGTTCCTTTCAGCAAATGAACTACTAGACACTTAATGGCATTAAGAATGGATATTTTAGAATCACCAGGAAAAATAATTCAAGAATAACTCCTTAGGCCATTTCTATGAGAACAGAAAATCTTTTTTGCAGATCCATTTCCACATTTCAATTTTGATTCTCAGAATTGTACTCACAAGGCAATGCACATGATGTGGAAAGGGTGAATGCAAGGAAAAAGTGAAGTTAAGATTTTTTTTTTTTTTTTTACAGATTGTAGAATGAGATGGCACAGAAAAAAAATTAGGAAGAGTTTAAAAGGGGATTTTTAGAAGTTTGAATGAATAGAATTCTAATTATTTAGTAATTTCTGAAAAATCTAAATGAAGTGAGCAACACTATTGGGCTTCTGCCATTCATTACTTCTTCCCTTTATTATTTTTTTTCAAGGAATGGAGGAAAAGAAACTAACCAACCACTTATTTTCTTCCCAGCTTATTTAACACAACTGAGACATGCTGATCCCCCTGTGTCTGGAGTTAATTGTTGTCCTCCTATTAACTAAATTTAACCACACCTAATTTGCTAGTGTCACCCATGAGCTTCCTTGTACAAGAAAAGGGAAATTAATAAAACAGGTCAACTACCTGAGTGATATTCTGAAGTTTGCCAGGTGGAAACCCTTAAAATAATGAACGAAGTAAAGGTAACTTCCATGATTTAAAAGCTAGGATGTTCAAAGCCTTGTGTAGTTTAAAATCATCTGGAAATAGTTCAAGGCTACAGGGAAATTCACAGTTAGCTTAGCAGCTGTTTCCTATGATGAAGTAATTTTCATGACAAGGAAGCACCACTAAGGTTTTACATAATCAGTGATGAAAAAAACGTTTGAGGGATTGCCCAGAGGAGGTTCCTCTGGGTCTTTCATTTTATGACAGTGCTAGGCCTTATGCTAACCTAGTTCTTGTTGTTTGGTACACAGGAGATTACATAAATAAACCAGGACAGATTATAGCATGAGTGGCTGTGCTGGAATTAATTGCATAAAAAGGCTCATTTAACAAAAACACTGTATGCAGACGCACTGTCTGTATACAGTAATATTTTGTAACCTGCTCAAGGTAATGGAGCCTCACTCTGAAAATATTGGGCAATAGATATAGGAGAAAATGACCAAATGAATAGAAGGGCAGAACAGATAATGCCGACCCCAGTTTTTCTTCTGTTTTGACACAAATAGTTGAAAGAAGTTAGATTGATGTTTCTTGGGGCTACGGAATGAGATCATTTCAAAAATAGGGTCTGTTTTGTGCTTAATTTTAAGGATGCAATTTTCTGTACTTTTTAAAAGAAAACAATTACTTCAAATCAAATCAAAACTTAGGGTTTTTAAAACAGCAATTTTATTAAAAATTACAACTGCAACACTAAAAACTAATACAAACAAAAAAAGAAAAAGAAAAAAAGAAGGTACATATGAGAAAAAATAGAAAGAAAAAATAATATAAGCAAAAAGAAAAGATATAAAAAAATTGCTTCCTCTTTCAACACAGCAAATATAATCAATTTTAATAATTTGTCACCTTACCTTAAAATATAAACAATCTCTTCCTCCCATATCTTATCTCTTATCTATAAACAAATCCTTAAAGCCTTGTTACTACAGTACAGAAAAACCACAGGGTTACCAGAAAAAAAAAAACATATTTTACCCTAGGTCAAATAAAACAACTATATTTATTTTTAATAGTCTTGATCTTTAGTCCCTTCAAACAATGTCCTAAAACTTGATTTCTTTTTATTTATCCTTGGTATGACCATATAAGACTTCTGTGGCTGCTAGTTTGCTTCCAGGTTGAATTCAAGGTTTTGATTGTTACCTATAAAGTCCTAAACAGCATATGTGCCAGTTACTTGAGGAACCACCTGTCTTCCATAACATTTGCCTGATCATTTCAATCTTGTAGGGTTGGTGCCATCTGGGTTTATTAAACAATGTGAATGATTAGTGTTGTGTATGCAATATAATTAATAAAGTGTGAGCTTGGAGTAAGTGCAGGGTTCTAACGGGCGACCCGTTGTGGGTGGAAGCGACAGTAGTATGTGTAACTGGCCCTAGATCCTACCTCGTGCAATGCCTTGACGATAAACTTTGGAAACGGCATATCGACCAATTACGGTCGCGGCTTGCAGCGGCCAATTCGCAACTCCCCTATGACCAAACTGAGGGGGGGGGGAGGTACAGAAGAAGATGAAGCCCTAGGAAACCTGTTCGGAGAAAACGACAATTTAATTGAAACTCAGGAAGTGGAGCCGGAGGGAGAAACATCTGCACCTCAGGGAATCAAGGAAAATGTGAGCAACGACGTAGAAGTGAACTCTGAACCAGAGACAGCCCCACTGCCAGACAACGATCTACCTCAGCGAGATTGCAACCAGCCGATACAATGAAAATCAAAGAGACTAAAAAGACAACCGTCCTATTTAAGGGACTATGTAACTGCGCCCTGAACTAAGGAACCAGGGGGAAGGGGTGTTGTGTATGCAATATAATTAATAAAGTGTGAGCTTGGAGTAAGTGCAGAGTTCTGGCCCTGCACTTCTGATTGGCTGTTAAGTGGCCAGACCGGATTGGCCCATTCCGGGGAATCCGATTGGCCCTTAACAGAGAGTTCTTATTGGTTATAAAAGCTAGCGTTCCTAGCTCGTTATTGGTTAAACGTTACAAGGTTTGCCTATGTAAGGCGGGTTTTATTGATATTAAATGAGCAAGTCACGATGTAAATAAAGAGCTGAAGTTCACCATTCAGAAACTTGTCTCCATTCTTTCTCGCCCATGCTCAAACTTAACAATTAGGACCACAGAAATGCACCTTCTCTGTAGCAATGTCTACCCTCTGAAATGAAATTCATTCCAAGAAGAGGGTTATCATCTCCTCTTATTCAGAATAATAGTGAAGGCTTCACCAAGACCTTTGGCTAGGGAGAGTGAGACACCACACTGTACTATTTCACCCACCATCTTTTATTGATTTTTATCATAATTTCTTTGCTTAATTGTTGTGAGTCACTGGAAATTAGATGGCATACAAGTATAAGCAATAGCAATTATTACTACTACTACCAAAATATGTAGTCATATGTAGATCAGTCAGCCATTTTGACATGTTATGGCCCTTATGAGACAAATTCCAATTTTATTCAAATATCTGCAAATTCTTCTGTGTGTGTTAGGTTCTCTAATTTAAAAACAACCCTACAAGTCAACATAAGTCTACTCATGTCCCACTAATCCAATACTGTAGTTAGTACTGATATTTCCAAAGTAGTAAAAATGTCTGTAGATGAGATGGGTGGCATACAAGACAAATAAGTAAATTATGTGAGTAAACAATTCCACATCCTTTCTTAAACTTCAAATTTAATGGAAAAAAAGTTTTTCCTATTATTTTATTTGACTGTGAATAGTGTCCAAAAAACTGTACATGGCAGATTAACAGAGAATCTCCACACATAGACACACACAGAGAGAGACACTTTAGGGACTCTGCAGAGTACCATTATTTGGACTTAAGGAAAAATTAACTCCTAAACTTTAAATACATTTCATATAAGAACTTTCTGACAGTTCAAAATCTGCTTTAGATGAATCTGGTCAACTAATTTTGGAATTAGACTGTGATAGTTATAAACTGCAATACATGAACTTCTGGACAATCCGTTTTCCTTCTGGTGAAAACTCTTGGCTCTTTTTGCTTTCCTGTTCCTGACTCAAGCAAGCTATTTTGTTCAAGGCTGTAGCTAAAAAAACACAATCCACATAAAGCTGCCTGGTGATTTGCATGCTGGTTGGTCCTGCGCCAAAGGAAAGGGAGATTCAAACAGAAGTCTTCAGTTTCACCCTGCTCACTTTGGCTTACAGTGTGTAGGAGTAGAGACCTACAAACAGCCAAAGCAGCCTGCATCAGCTGCAATGGAACTCCTGCAGCTCAATTACAACTAATTACAACTTCTGCAACTAATTACAAGATACCTTCCCTTTTCCAGACATTATAGCATCTTGCAAATACAGTTATTAATACTTAGGTTAAAAATAAGTTACAAAATTGCCACTGCCTTTCTATGCAATATCGGGATGGCAGAAATCCGTCAATCTATCCATCCACCCATCCCCAAGATTCCCATCACAGTAATATGGTAAGGGAATTAGTGTACAAATGTATGCTTGTTTCTAAATGAACAACAGCACAGGTGTCACACTTGCAGCTTCACATTGCCAATCACATGATGTGTCACAACGTTTTTCCCCTTCGTGGAGCTGGGATGGGCATGCCTTGAGCGTGACATATCTGGGCTGCCAGTTTGACACCCCTGAACTACAGTATTTCAGGGTACTAGTTAAGTTACTTTTTTGCTTTTCTGTGTTGATCACAAAGAGGGAATATTGGTCAGCTCACAGTGTCCTCCACAAATTCCTTGTGTTTTCTTGTAAAACCAACTGTAAATTCTTTTATACTGTTTTGCACTTTTGGGAAAATAAAATTGATGATGGCAAGGAAGTTCTATAAGGCAGGGAATCCTAGAAGCATTAAGATAGGCAATGAATGTTTAGCTGGCTAAATCACTACCCATAAGAAAGGATTACAATAACTTTCCTGAATCCGCAGAAAAAAGAGAAAGTCATGTTATAAGAGAAATAAAACCAATTAAACATGGTACAGATCAGTAAAAGAATGAGTCAGCAGGACCACTTAAATTTTATAGTAGCCAGATCTGCAATTTTCAATCTGAAAGAGTTTTTAATATAAGTTATTTGAGGAAATTATTAATAATTCTATCTCAGGATGTAAAGGCTTGCAATCCCTGTTTTATTCATTTTTATGGCAACCAAGGGAATCTGATAACTAGCCTACTTACCAATCCAAGAAATAGTCCTTGAAATAAATTACAATCAAAACAAATTGATTTTACATATCCTATCATACAGGTGGTCAGCTCTATAGACCATTCCAATTTTTATTTTTAATTAATGAAACAATGAGACAATAGGGTGGCACAAAACATCAGTTTGCCATGGCAAATGTACATACCAACTGTTGTGAATGCATAATACCAATAAAGTTATCATTGAGCTTGAAGTCTAGTGCAGGGTTCTGGCCCTGCACTTCTGATTGGCTGTTAATGGCAGGATCGGATTGGCCCGTTCAGGAGCATCCGATTGGCCATTAACAGGCCATTCCCATTGGTTAACGGAGCTAGCGCTCCAGGTTCGCTATTGGTTAAGTAGTTAATGAGTTGCCTATATAAGTAAGGCAGAGCAGCCCTTGAGCTGAGCTGTCACAATATGTAAATAAAGAGTTTGAAGTTCACTGTTTCTACCGGCTCGTCTCCATCATTCGCACCCATGCTCCAGACTTAACACTGGCGACGAGGATGGGATTGGATGACATCAGAGCCAACTAAGCACGTGACGGAAGTGCACAACGGTGGAACCATGTCCGGCGGCGCAATACCACCCGCTCCATTCGATCCAGCTCAAGAGGACTAGGAGTCTTACATGGATCGTTTCCAAATGTTTTTAGAAACAAATAATCTGAAGGATGCAACGGCCGGGAAGAAACGGGCGGAATTCCTAACGCACTGTGGCCCAACAGTTTTTAAAATGGCTAAGGCATTAGCGAAACCGGCTGAAGTGAAGGCCATGGACTGGTACGTCCTCGAACCGCTGCTAAGGGCCCACTATGCACCCACTGTTCCAACGCTCATAAGACGACACGAGTTCTATCAACGGAACCAACGGAAAGGAGAAAGCGTCGCCAATTTCGTTGCAGACCTCTGGAACTTGGGAGGCCTTTGCAATTTTGCCAACCTGGAAGAGGCTTTGAGAGACAGAGTAGTCCTTGGACTAGACGCTCTAAATGTGCAGAGCAAAATAATGGCAAAGGGCGACATTACCCTTAAAGATGCCATAGCGGAAGCTACAGCAGCGGAGGCGACCAAGAAGTCGGCTGCTCAACTACGCCGAATTCGCACTACAAACCACCAACCGGACGGCGACATTTCACCTAATGCAGAACGGCGACGTTCCACAGCCCTTCATGAGGACCTCTCTTCGTCGTCAGATAGCGACGAAGAAGAGGTCCATCGTCTGCGGTCTAATCGGAAATGACAACTGAAGTCCCAGCAGCCGTGCGCGGGCTGCAGAGCCAACCATTACCGCTCCGTTTGCAAATTCCGTGACGCACTCTGCCACAAGTGTGGGAAATGAGGCCACATCAGTCAGGTCTGCAGAAGCCTCCTCGGACCCAGCCAGACCTCGAAAGAAACCAAATCTCTGCCAATCAACGGGGAATCGCCCTGCAAGGCAAGAACCAGTAAACCACTCCTACAGAAACCGACCCGTGAACCGTCTAGTGAGACGAGAAGAGGCTCATCAAACATTCACTATTGGCCATGCCTCTTCATTAGACGCTCAGAAAATTCAGGTCAATGTGAACATTGAAAATCGGCCCTGTCAGATGGAAGTAGACTCGGGATCGTCTCTCTCAATGGTCTCATGGAAGACCCTCAAGCAACTCATCCCCACTATCCAGCGCCAAGACCTTCAATTCCAACGGCTCGTGCTAAAAGACTACCAGGGGAACCGAATCCCAGTTGCAGGATCCAGTCGAGTCCGGGTTACAGTCAAAAAAAATAAATGCAAAATGTGTACCAATCGTGTTGAATTCTTAGGGTACCTAATTGACAGTCAGGGTATTCACCCTACCGATAGTAAATTAAGAGCAATAAAGAACGCTCCCAAACCCCAGAACAAGACTGACCTCCAGGCGTTCTTAGGCCTCATCAACTTCTATAATGTTTTCTTGCCGCACAAGGCGACTGTCGCTGAACCGTTACATCGTCTTTTAGATAAAAAAGCAAACTGGGTATGGGGTCACAAAGAAGAGCAGGCATTCCGTAATGTAAAAAAACTACTGACTTCGGACGCCGTGCTGATGCAGTACAATGAGAATTTGCCAATAAACATAACCTGTGATGCATCGCCTTTTGGAGTGGGCGCCATTTTGAGCCATGTGTTACCTAACGGTAACGAAGCCCCTGTTGCTTACTTCTCAAAAACGCTCTTGAAAACCGAGCGAAATTACAGCCAAATCGATAAGGAAGCCCTGGCGATTGTATCAGCAGTTAAAAGTTTTCATGAGTACATGTACGGCCGGGTTTTCACCATTGTGACTGACCACAAACCATTGCTGGGGATCATCGCTGGGGATAAGCCAACTCCCTACATACTTTCTCCCAGAATGACCCGCTGGTCAGAATTCTTGGCTGCCTACAATTATCGGCTACAATATCGTCCCAGTAAAGCCATTCCCCACGCCGACGCGTTGAGCCATACACCGTTCCCTGAAACTATCAATGATCCTGCACCAACGATGACAGCGTTGCAGATTGAGACACTCCACATGCCGCCATTGACTGCCTGTGACATCACGAGAGAAACAAAACGCAACCCCATCTTGGCGCGAGTCCTCACGTGGGTGGAATGCGGATGGCCATTGGACCAAGTACCAGATGACTTCGCACCATTCAAAAGTCGTCAAACAGAATTGTTCTCACAGAAGGGCTGTGTCATCTGGGGCGATAGAGTCGTTATCCCAGAACGGCTCCAACAGACGCTGCTAAGAACCTTGCATGATGGCCACCCTGGCATCGTGCGCATGAAGGGCCTCGCACGAAGCTACGCGTGGTGGCCAGGCATCGATAGACAAATCGAATCATGGGTTAAAACTTGCAAGAGATGCCAAGAAGTAAGCAATGCTCCACCAAAGGCAACCCCAACCGAATGGGAGACGCCGCGGGGACCCTGGTCCCGTATACATCTGGACTTTGCTGGGCCCACCAAAGGCCACATGTTTCTGCTAACCGTCGACGCCTACTCGAATTGGCTCGAGATTCACCGAATGACCAGCACAACCACTGACGCAGTCATCAAAAGACTGGAAAGACTTTTTGCAACCCACGGATTACCAGATGTTCTGGTATCCGACAACGGGCCCCAATTTACTGCGCTACCTTTTGAGCAGTACTTGGCTGACCGTGGTATTAGACATGCGCTCACTTCGCCTGCGCACCCTGCTGCCAACGGCAGGGCTGAGTGCATGGTACAATTCATCAAAAAGACTCTCCAAAAGATCGATTACGACAACATCAGCGAAAAAATCAACCGGATCCTTTTTCTGCAGCACATCACACCTCACAGCGTCACCAACAAAACTCCCACCAAACTGCTAATGGGACGAAAGCTCCGCTCCCACCTCGATCGGTTACACCCAGCCTACGAACCTGAAAAGCCACTCGGATCCAGCAGCCGATGCCATACCTTCCAGGTAGGCGATCTAGTATTCGCTAAAAACTTATCGGGCGATCCGCTGTGGGTAGAAGCGACCGTAATCCATGTAACCGACCCAAGATCATACCTCGTTCAGTGCCCTGATGATAGACTTTGGAAGCGCCACATAGATCAGCTGCGATCGTGGCTACCACCTCACAATTCCGAACTCCCTTTTGACCAAACTGAGGGGGGGGGGAGATACAGAGGAAAGCGAATTACTATTAGAAGGAAACCTTTTCGAAGAGACTGATAATGGAATGGAAACGCAGGAACAGGAACCAGGGACCGGAGTGAATGCACCTCAGGAAATGGCCAGTGATATTGATGTCAACGAGAACGAGAACTCGGAACCAGAGGCACCCTTACTGCTAAACAACAATCTATCTCAGCAAGAGTGCAGTCAACCGCCAGGCACCTTGTGAAAATCGAAAAGACTAATTAAACAACCATCCTACCTTAAGGACTATGTAACCGCGCCCCGTGGGCAGAAGCCGGGGGAAAGGGGTGTTGTGAATGCATAATACCAATAAAGTTATCATTGAGCTTGAAGTCTAGTGCAGGGTTCTGGCCCTGCACTTCTGATTGGCTGTTAATGGCAGGATCGGATTGGCCCGTTCAGGAGCATCCGATTGGCCATTAACAGGCCATTCCCATTGGTTAACGGAGCTAGCGCTCCAGGTTCGCTATTGGTTAAGTAGTTAATGAGTTGCCTATATAAGTAAGGCAGAGCAGCCCTTGAGCTGAGCTGTCACAATATGTAAATAAAGAGTTTGAAGTTCACTGTTTCTACCGGCTCGTCTCCATCATTCGCACTCATGCTCCAGACTTAACACCAACTATATCCCTAGAGGGCAGACAATACCAGATACATGCAGAATGGATTTGTTCTATCTTGGAGTAGCATGGTGTGGCAATTTTAAAGACAATTGTTATAACTATAAAATTAACTGGCCATATTAAATCCACATTAAGTATAGTGCAGAAATACTCTTTCCAGATTTTTTTAAAAAATCTGGGACATTTTCACTGTGGAACCTGTCTTTTTATGAAAATGTCCCATAATTGTTTTGTTTTGTTTTTAATCTGGAAAGAGTATTTCTGCACTATATCAATAAAGAGAAAAAGGTGCCTGCAGTCTTAAGCCTTCTAACAAAATTATTCTTTCACTTGCACAATGCCTCATTGTTTAAATATCACTTTCCTTGAGAAATAGTATGCAGTCGCTACTCAATTTCATGAATGAACTTTATGAATGATGGAAGGAGGGTGGAATTGCAATTGATCCTCATGGGGGGGTTGCACATTAGGGTGTGGTTGTGCTAGCAATGAGTACTTGACAACATTGTCCTGATGACAATCTGATAAACCAAGAAACAGGGTATGAAAGGATGATGTAACAGGACAAGAGTGAGCAGGGAACAAGGAGGAAGAGGAGCAGTCTGGGAGAATTAAAAGCAGATAAGAATAAGATTATTTTAATAGCGGTAATGGGATATATATTGTGGGAAATAGGATGGACTGCTCATGGGGAACACAAAACCAATGTCTCTTATAGGCTACATTAGTTCCCTGCCTCTGTCTCCAGTTCCTGGTTGTCAAATTCTGAGCAGTTCTGTTAACTCCAGCTGGTACTTTTAAATACCAGGTAGGCCTGTAATAAAGTTAATCTCATCTGGGATCTAATCCTAGGTGAGAGATCTGACCTGGCCTGTGTAACTGAGACCAGGCAAAGCATGAGGAGGCGTATCCTTCTCTGAAATGGTACTCAGAGGATTTCTGGTTTGACACCAGCCATGACACACCATCTAGAGTGCAGTGGAGTTGCTATATTTTTATGGGAGACTCTGAGGGTTCATTCAGTTTGAGAATCTGGTATTTTTCAATACTCTTGATAGCCAAGACAAGTTAAGTGCAGTTACTGGTAATGTGGTTCCTGAGATAACCAGCAAAGCCTATTTTTACTGATATGTGGACACACAGCTTCTTTCTATGGAATGCAAGCCTTGTTGAACATGGGAGTATCTATTTTTTTTAAAAGGCATTTTGTTCCATAAAAAGTTCTGGTAACAACTGCTTGCTTGACATTTTCACATGTACTTAGAAAACCATCTTTCTCTTTAAAAAAATCCTGCTAGATTGTTGTGTGAGTGGTTATTAAATTATAAAAAAGCCATGCTGTTTTCTGTATGAAAGTTCCTTAATATGTACTAATGCATGTTTACAAAACTTTTATCAGTTGTATGCCATTACAAATACAACATTCAATTATTTTTACATGCAAATACTTTCTGACTTAAATACAAAATTACATTCCAAAAACTTTCTAGCTCTGTGAGAACAAGATAAAGTGACAAGCTTTTCTAAACCATTAATCTACTGTCAGATGATTACTCACAACACTTTTTAAAAGAAGCTATTATTTAGGGAATACTCAGAAGTAGGACATAGACTTAAAAGAATTCAAAGCAGAATGGATTACATAATGAGAGATTTTAAGGGGATTTATCTTCAAAAACCATTTGATATATACTGCATAATGCATCTTGCAAGGGCAACTGCATGTATTTTATTACAAACAGAGGCAAATATTCAGCTGGAATAGTCATCCAGACAGACTTCTGATGAAGCAGAAGGCATGAGAAAAACAAAACACACGCTCTTGGCCCATCAGTGCTTTAAGTTAATCAAGAAGCTGAATTCAAAATTAAATGAGCATTTGGCAAAACAAAAGCATTCTGCCTCTAAGAGGGTTTACAAAAAAAATCTTTAAAGTTAAATCCTTAAATTGACGTACAGAAATATAAATAAACAAGAAAGCTATCCCATTTGCTGTTAAGAGAAAGCTAAAAGAAACTAGAAGACTTGCTTAGCTCAGTTTGTTTGATTCCCATAGATATACGTTTTTTAAGAAGTTTAGTGACCCAAAGATGAAGACAATGGTAGTACCATTATCTTATCAATCTGGTCTGATTGTTTCAAAAATCCTTTAAACAGTTTAGTATTAAATCATATATTTTAGTAAATGAATTTAATCTTGTCATGATCACAAAATGCCTATTGGGTCATATTTTGTGATTAGAATAACCAAAATATAATTACAGTTAAAACAATGGATTAAATTTAATTGGAAAAATGCAACCTTCTTTTAGGAATTATTTTTTATACTGCAAGTTTTCAAGGATGGCATCTGGGATCTATACACATTCAAATGCTATTCCATATTTGAAGTTGGTGTAATAGCCAGATGAAAATAGTATATTATCCATCCAACAGATGAGTGGGGTGGTAGAAGGGAAAAAGAGAAAGTAGTTTGAGTGGCACTTTGGTGACCTGTAAATCTGAGTTGCTGATTTAACCTAAAATCACCTGCTTTAGTATAATGTAATTATAACTTTAAATAGATGAGGAATGATAGGCTGGAGGTGCTGTCAAGTATTTTGGAGGCAGGCGGGGAGGCCACAGAAGAATGCTATTTTGATTTTGATGTGCCAAGAAAAGATATTGTAGAATCCAATCTGGATCGATCACCGGGACCAGGGATTTTGTCTTCTGAGCTTTTGGACTCATGTTGGAGCTCATCGTCAGAGAACTTCACTGCTAAAAGACAAAACACCTCTGCTCCTGATGACTGACCCAGATTCAATCCCACAACATTATCCCGGAATAATGGGGGCAGGGCAGCGGGGACGGACGGACGGACGACGATGATGAAGACAGAAGAACAGGATTTGATTCATAGGAAAAGATATAACAGGAGGATGAGAGTAAGCCTAACTCAGAAAATGTGACTTAGGAACCTTTAACTAACTCCTCTTTTCCAGGGGAATTTTACACTGGGACCCACAATTCCAGATCTTTGGAGCCCAAGGGCTGTCTGCTCATAATAAAATATAACAAAATTATTTGTATTTATAATCAGGTTGTACATGAAAGAGAAGACTTTGATTAAGTTGTAAAAACTTGATGGCATCTTCAAATTCTGCTCACCAAGTAGTGCTGGGAGACTTCTACCTGGCTTCCTTCTTTCCTCAAGAGTTCTGGAGTGGCCTATAGTGAATTCACAACCACTGTGCCAACTATGGCCCTGATCCAACATAATGAGGGCCCAAAGAATTTGTGTGGCCACACATTGAGTTGCAAAAATATCAGGCATTGACAAGACATTAATTTTGTGAAAACAAATCATAATTGTTCTGAAGAACAATATTTTTCCACAGGGAAGAAAAAATAAAGAGGTACACATTAATGTTCATTACAAATCCTTTAAAATCTTCATAGAATATGAATTCAGACTTTCAGATGTTAGGAGAATTAAAAGAAGTATGAACAAGCCATATTTCACACACAGCATGGCAAAACTCACCTTTATCATTTCTGCTACATAACTCTCGGGCCCTGTATATTCTGTAGAGTCTTTTACTTTTACCAACACAATGAAGCATAAATAGTGCCACATATTGTGCTCCTCTTTAATGTGTTCTTCGAAAGTCACCGTCTTGTTATCAAACTTGTCTCTTTCCAAACCTAATGAGCAAAATAAAACACAACCTCTGAACACAATTGGAGGGAGAATATTTGACCACATACAGCATATGTTTCCATATAGCACACTGACTAGTTAATTGGATGACTGGAATCCACTAAAGTTCTTTTAAAGACAACTCCAGTAATATAAAACTGTTCAAAACAGCTTTTTTTAAGGATCAGAAAACACTACATGGTTTTATTTAATTTTAAGACTACCTATAGATTGTAGACATTTTTTCCTGGTAATGGTAAGTTTCAAAGGAATATTGCTTGGCCCTTAAATATTTTCAAACATTAAGAATATACCACATTTTCTTTGTTTGTTTGTTCAATTTCTATGGCTGCCAATCTCAGTCAATGACTCTGGGTGATTCACAGTTCATAAAACTTCCTTTTCTGCATACAATTTTATAGAAAATGAAGACTTAGACTATATAAAGAAAACATAGACCTTCACCAATAGCTGAGAACTGATTTCTGTTTTTGCATTTGTAAGTGTGTGAAGATTAAGAACAAACAAACATAAGAAGAGCCTTGGATCAGATAATTAGTGCAACTACTGCAGCCTTTTTTTTTACATACTGGTCATTAAAATGCATTTGAGAAGCCCACAAGTCAGGGCAAGATGGTGATAGTAACTTTTCAAAATGACCTTCATGTTAAGAGAAGGAGAAAAGTTTTTTTTTTCTGCAATTACATTTTAGGTACTTTTTAAAAATGTGTATCTTTCCCTATTTTTTTTTGAAGCTAAACAGATAACAGATAATCAGAGTTGGAAGGGACATTGTAGGTCATCTAGTCCACCCCCCCACCCAAGCAGGAGACCCTACACCATTTCTGACAAATGGCAGTCCAATCTCTTCTTGAAAGTCTCAAGTGATGGTGCTCCCACAACTTCTGAGAGCAAACTGTTCCATTGGTTGATTGTTCTCACTGTCAGAAAGTTTCTCCTTATTTCCAGGTTGAATCTCTCCTTGTTCAGTTTCCACCCATTATTCCTTGTCTGGCCTACAGGCATTTTAGAAAATAGCTTGACCCCTTCCTCTCCGTGGCAGCCCCTCAAATGTTGGAAGACCGCTATCATGTTTCCTCTGGTCTTTCTCTTTACTAGACTAGCCAAGTCCATTCCTGCAATCATTCGTTGTATGTTTTAGTCTCCAATCATCCTGCTTGCTCTTCTTTGTACTTTTTCTAGAGTCTCAACATCTTTTTAAAAATGTGGTGAACCAAATTGAATGCAGTACTCTAGGTGTGATCTTACTAAGGCTTTATAGAGTGGTATTTGTTGTGTATGCAATATAACTAAATAAAGTATGAGCTTGGAGTCAAGTGCCGGGTTCTGGCCCTGCACTTTTAATTGACTGTTAAGCGGCTGGACCGGATTGGCCCGTTCTGGGGAATCCGATTGGCCCTTAACAGAAATGTCTTATTGGTTCAAGAGCTAACGTTCCTAGCTCGTTATTGGGTAATCGTTACAAGGTTTGCCTATATAAGACAGGTTCTACTGTTGTTCAAATGAGCAAGTTATAATGTAAATAAAGAGTGAAATGAAGTTCACTGTTCAGAAACTTGTCTCCATTCTTTCTCGCCCATGCTCAAAACTTGACACTGGCGACGAGGATAGGATATGGAGACATCTGAACCAACGGAACCCAGAAGCAATACCGAGCACGTGACAGACGGCGCCAACAACGGAACCATGTCCGGCGGCATCGTACCACCCGCTCCGTTCGATCCGGCACAAGAGGACTGGGAGTCCTACATGGATCGCTTCCAAGTGTTTCTTGAGACAAACAATTTAAAGGACACCACACCAGGAAAGAAACGGGCGGTGTTCCTAACGCATTGCGGTCCAACTGTATTTAAGATGGCTAAAGCACTAGCCAAACCCTGAGAAGTGAAGGCCATGGATTGGGACGACCTCGAACCTATCCTGCGAGCCCATTATGCTCCTACCGTGCCTATACTCGTGAGACGCCAAGAGTTTTATCAAACCAGTGAAAAGGAGAAAGCGTGGCCGACTTCATAGCAGACCTCCGTAACTTAGGAGGACTCTGCGGATTCACCGATCTCAAAGAAGCGCTAAGAGATCGCATAGTCCTTGGACTAGATGCTCCAGGCGTCCAAAGCAAGCTGATGGCAAAAGGCAACATCAGCCTTGCCGACGCCATTGCCGATGCTACCGCGGCAGAGGCAACTAAGAAGTCGGCTGCACAACTACGCCGGAACCACACTCCGGTACCACCACTGGCCAGCGAAATCTCACCTAGTGCAGAGGGACAGCTCACGACGACACACCACGAGGACCTCTCTTCATCATCAGAAAGCGACGAAGAAGGGGTCCATCGACTGCGGTCCAACTGAGACCACTACCCGAAGCCTGTATGCCCTTGCACTGACCATGCCAGGTCTGAATGCAAGTTCCGTGACGCACTCTGCCATGAGTGCGAGAGACGAGGGCACATCGGACGGGTCTGCCGCAGCTTGCCAGGACCCAGCCAGGCCTCAAAAGGCACCAACTATCGCCAATCGACAGGAAACCGTCCTGTAAGGCAGCAAACCAATCCTACAGAAATCGACCTTTGCAGAGAGAAGAGGCTCACCATACTATCACTATCGGTCACGCCTCAACCTTGGACACTAAGAAAATCCGAGTAACAGTAGCCATCGAAAATCAGCCTTGCCACATGGAGGTCGACTCGGGATCGTCTCTCTCGATGGTGTCATGGAGAACACTCAAGCAACTCATCCCCACAATTCAACGTCAAGACCTCCGGTTCCAACGCCTCATCCTCAAGGACTACCAGGGGAATCGAATCCCCGTCGTCAGGTCCTGCCAAGTCCAAGTCTCCTTCAAGAAGCGCACAGCGTACTTACCTTTGACAGTCATCGATAGCAATAGGCCTAGCTTGCTGGGTCTCCAATGGTTCGCGCCACTCAGCATTGAAGTGGCCGGCGTAAACCGAGTCGGTGGCTGTGACTGGGAGGAAGACCTTATCTCTGAGTTCAGGGACTTCTTTGCGGACAGCTTAGGCAAGTACAAGGGGACCCCGATCTCATTTAGCTTAAATCCCAAGGTAGCTCCCATTCGCTTGAAGCCCCGTCGAATCCCGTTTGCCTTAAAGGCTAAAATCGACGAGCAACTCGACAAACTGATAGCTCAGGGGGTGTTGGAGCCCATCAATCACTGCCCTTGGGAAACCCCTATTGTAATACCCATTAAGCCAGATGGGTCAATCCGAATTTGTGGGGACTACCGGGCCACCTTGAACCACGCCTTCCAGCAAAACGTGTACCCAGTTCCGGTGGTGCAGCACCTCCTCCATTTCCTGGGGGGTGGGAAAGTTTTCACTAAATTGGATTTAGCTCAGGCATATCAACAATTGCCAGTAGATGAAAAAACGGCACAGGCCCAAACTATTGTGACACACCGAGGTGCCCTTAAATGTACCCGGCTGCAATTCAGAGTTAGTGTAGCCCCGGGGATATTCCAGAGCCTTATGGAAAGGTTATTACAAGGAATTAAGGGCGTGGTCCCTTATTTTGACGATGTATTAATTGCAGCCCCAACAAAAAAAATCTTACAGGACCAGTTAAAATTAGTCCTAAGAAAATGCCAAGAAGGCGGTCTTAAAGTTAAGAAAAATAAATGTAAATTGTGTACTGACAGTGTTGAGTTTTTAGGGTACCTGATTGATAGCCAGGGCATTCACCCTACCGAAGGTAAATTAAAAGCGATCAAAAACGCTCCCAGGCCACGAAACAAGGCCGATCTCCAGGCATTCCTAGGCCTCATCAACTTCTATAATGTGTTTTTACCGCACAAAGCAACTGTCGCTGAGCCGTTACACCGATTATTAGATAAAAGGGCAATTTGGTTATGGGGTTACCGTGAAGAACAGGCATTTAGAAATGTTAAAAAACTGCTCACTTCTGACTCTGTACTCATGCAGTATAACGAGACTTTGCCATTAGTTATAACCTGTGATGCATCGCCTTTCAGGGGAGGCGCCATTTTGAGCCACGTACTGCCTCACGGGAACGAAGCCCCTGTTGCATATTTTTCAAAGACTCTTTCCAAAACTAAGCGAAACTATGGACAAATTGATAAAGAGGCTCTTGCAATCGTCTCAGCTGTGAAAAGATTTCACGAATATGTATATGGCAGATCTTTTACTATCGTGACTGACCACAAACCATTATTGGGGATAATAGCCGGAGATAAGCCGACTCCCTACATATTATCCCCTAGGATGACCCGATGGTCAGAATTCTTAGCTGCTTATAATTATCGGCTGCAATACCGCCCGGGCAAAGCCATTCCCCACGCCGACGCATTGAGCCGAGCACCGCTTCCAGAAACTCTCGACAATCCGGCACCAACGGTAACCTCGTTGCAAATCGAGGCGCTCAACTCGCTGCCACTGACTGCTCGAGACATTGCGAGAGAAACCAAATGCGACCACACCCTAGCACGAATCCTAGGCTGGGTAGAACGCGGATGGCCATTGGACCAATTGCCTGATGACTTCACACCATTCAAGTCTCAACAGACCGAACTCTTCTCCCAAAAAGGCTGTGTCATCTGGGGCGATAGAGTCGTTATCCCAGAACGGCTCCGAAAAACACTGCTGAGAACCTTGCACGATGGCCACCCCGGCATCGTGCGAATGAAAGCCCTTGCATGAAGCTACGCATGGTGGCTGGGCATTGACAAGCAAATCGAACATTGGGTTAAAGCTTGTCCCAAATGCCAAGAAGTCAGCAACGCCCCTCCAAAAGCCATGCCTACTGAATGGGAGACACCACATGGACCCTGGTCCCAAATTCACCTGGACTTTGCGGGGCCAACCAAGGGCCACACCTTCCTGCTTACCGTTGATGCCTACTTGAATTGGCTCGAGATTCATCACATGACTACAACCTCCGAGGCAGTCATCAAGATTTTAAACAGACTCTTTGCAACCCACGGATTACCAGACATCCTGGTATCCGATAACGGCCCACAATTTATGGCACTCGCGTTCAAGCAGTACCTCACTGACCGCGGCATCCGCCATGCGCTCACCTCACGTGCGCACCCTGCGACTAATGGCCGAGCAGAACGCATGGTCCAATTTGTAAAGAAAACCTTGCAAAAGGTAAACTACAATAACATTGACAACAAAGTCAATCAAATCCTCTTCTTGCAACACATCACCCCACATAGCGTCATCAACAAGACGCCCGCTGAACTGTTAATGGGATGAAAGCTCCGCTCCCACCTCAACCGGTTGCACCCTACTTATGAACTAGAGAAACTATTAGGATCCAACGGCCGCTGTCGCACCTTCCAGGTAGGAGACCTGGTGTATGCAAAAAACCTATCGGGCGACCCATTGTGGGTGGAAGCGACGGTAGTACGTGTAACCGGCCCCAGATCCTATCTTGTGCAATGCCGTGACAATAAACTCTGGAAACGGCATATCGACCAGTTACGGTCGTGCCTTGCAGCAGACAGTCCACAACTCCCCTATGACCAAACTGAGGGAGGGGTAGGTATGGAAGAAGATGAAGCCCTAGGAAAGCCATTCGAAGGGAACGATGACTTAACAGAAACCCAGGCTGCAGAGCCAGAGGGAGAAATGTTTGCACCTCAAGAAATTGTGGAAAACGGGGGCAACGATGCAGAAGTAAACTCTGAACCGGAGGCAGCCCCACTACCAAACAGCAATCTGCCTCAGCAGGACTGCAACCAACCAATACAGCGAAAGTCAAAAAGACTTAAAAAACAACCATCCTATTTAAGGGACTATGTAACTGCGCCCTGAACAAGAAGCCAGGGGGAAGGGTTGTTGTGTATGCAATATAACTGAATAAAGTATGAGCTTGGAATCAAGTGCAGGGTTCTAGCCCTGCACTTCTAATTGGCTGTTAAGCGGCCGGACCAGATTGGCCCGTTCTGGGGAATCCGATTGGCCCTTAACAGAAATGTCTTATTGGTTCAAGAGCTAACGTTCCTAGCTCGTTATTGGGTAATCGTTACAAGGTTTGCCTGTATAAGGCAGGTTCTACTGCTGTTCAAATGAGCAAGTTATAATGTAAATAAAGAGCTGAAGTTCACCGTTCAGAACCTTGTCTCCATTCTTTCTCGCTCATGCTCAAAACTTGACAGTATTAGTACCTTCCTTGATCTTGATTATATCCCTCTGTTAATACAATTTAGGATTGAGTTAGCTTTTTTGGCTGCTGCTGCACACTGCTAACTCATATTTAGGTGGTTGTCCACTAAGACTCCAAGTTTCCTCTCACAGTTATTGCTATTGTGCCTGGTTTCACTCACTCTATGTGTGTACTTTTGGTTTTTCTTGCCTAAGTGTAGGACTTTACTTTTCTCTCCATTGAATTTCATTTTGTTAGATATGGCCCAGTGTTCTAGTCTGTCAAGATCCATCTGGATCTTGAGCCTATCTTCTTGGGTGTTAGCTATTCCTGCCAGCTTAGTATCATCTGCAAATTTGGTAAGTTCCCCTTCTATCCCCTCATCTAAGTCGTTATTGAAGATATTGAAGAGTACTGGGCTTAAGATGGAACCTTGTGGCACCCCACTGCTTACTTCCCTCCATGTAGACTTTGAGCCATTAAGGACTACTCACTGAGTACAGTTTGTCAGCCAGTTGTGAGTCCATCTAGTGGTGGTGCTATCTATTCCACTTTTTTCTAGCTTACTAAGAAGTAGGTTGTGGTCTACTTTGTCAAATGCCTTGCTGAATTTTATGAATATTATGTCCACAGTATTTCGCCGTTCTGCTAATTTAGTCACTATGTTGAAGAATGAAGTAAGATTGGTTTGGCATGATCTGTTCTTAACAAACCCATGCTGACTGCTAGTTATTACTTTACTTGTTTCTAGATGTTGGCAGATGTTTTTTTATAATCTCTTCCAGTATCTTCCCGGGAATTGATGTTAGGTTGATTGGTCTATAGTTTCCTGGGTCTGTTTTTTTTTTCCTTTTTTGAAGATGGGAACCACATCTGCTCTTTTCCAGTCCTCTGGGAGTTCCCTGGTGCTCCAGGATTTTTGAAAGATATGGTGCAGTGGTTTTGAGATGATCTCTGCCAGCTCCTTTAAAACTCTGGGATGTAATCCATCAGGCCCCAGTGATTTGTTTTCATCAAGATCAAACAGGTGTTCTCTTACTATTTGTTTGCTTATTTTAACTTTTATTTCTGGTCTGTCTTTTACAATTATGTTTTTGGTGGGTTGAGTTGCAGTTTCTTTTTGCATGAAGAGGGGTGCAAAGAATGAGTTAAGCAGTTCTGCTTTCTCTCTGTTGCCTGTTACTTCCTTGCCTCCTTCTCACTTTAGTGGACCGACTCTTTCCTTGATTTTTTTTCTTGTTATTTATATGTTGGAAGAAACTTTTTTATTATCTTTGACTTTTGTTACAAGTCTTTGTTGTATGTCCTTCCTTCCATTTTTTGTACTTGTCCTTTTTTTCTTTCAATTTGACAGAGAGATCTTTGTGCAGCCATGCTGGTTTCTACTTGGATTTCTTGTTTTTCTTTCTCAGTGGTATTGTGCTGGTCTGGGCTTCTATGATCATACTTTTTAGAGTTTCCCAAGATTCTTGAGTTGTTTTCCCCTTTAGGATTTTCATCCATGGAATCTTTCCCAAGTTCTCTCTGAGTTTATTGAAATCAGCTCTTTTAAAATCCAAGACTCTGGTGTCATTATGTTCTGTTGCTTGTGTTTGTGTTATGTTGAATTCTAGTATGACATGGTCTCTCTCACCCAAGGTTCCTGCAGTTTCAACTCCCTCTATCACTTCTTCCCTGTTTGTAAGAATTAAGTCCAGTATGGCTGTCCCTCTAGTTTCACCCTCTACCTTTTGGACAACAAAGTTGTCAGCTAGGTTGGTTAGGAACTTATTAGATTTCTCACTTGGTGCAGAATTAGTTTTCCAATTGATATCAGGATAATTGAAGTCTCCCATTACTAATGTTGTGTGTTTCCTGCATATGGCTCCAGTTCTTCCTCATAGGGTTAGGGTTAATGATAGATTTGCTCTTTAACTTTTTGGTTCTATAATATCCAAAATACTGCATGTCCCACCTTATATTTGTACAAGGCATTATTATGTTGGCAGATCTATTTTTGAGTTCTTCATAACTTTTCAGCACATGGAACCTGCCTTTGTTTTACAGTTAATTTCTGGCTTCACAGTTTCATTATATTCTCCACCATAATTCTCTTTCCTGTCCAGTTTCTACCAGGTCAGATCTAAAGTATAGGTACAGTCTGGGCTGTTTACACAGCTGCCATGTTGTTCAGCCATATATAAAACTTTGTAATTTATAAAACATTATCTCAGCACCAAATTTCCAGTAGATCTTACCCTGTATATCTCTCTATTGTTACAATTGGCCATGTATTTATACTTTATTAATTCTGGTTAATCCACTACCCTTTTACCCTATGGTCAGTAGCCTTCAGGAAAAAAAAAACTCTGTCAAAGCCTTAACATTACATGCCCCCTAGCAATTTATTCTAAAAACTTTCATACAATGTTGATTGTGTCACAAAAATGTGTGCATTTCTTTTGGGGAATGGAGACATTCCTCCATCTGCCTAGAATTGAACTCTTGATGATTCTGACACTTACCACAAATAAAGCATGTTGTTTTCAAAATTTCTTCTTTCTTCTGTTTCTCACTTCTTAGATCAGCAAAAGTATCAATAATGACTCCAAAAATCAGATTAAGGACAATAATGATCACCATGAAGAAGAAGAGAAGGTCATATATCACTCTTGCAGCAAAGAGAGGTTCCTAAAATGCAGATAGTTTTCCAAAAGTAAGTGAAAAGTGTTAAAAAAAACAAAGTTACAAAGAGGAATATTACTTGACAGGTGAACATTATAGATGCCTTGTTTGATACAATGAATTGCTGATGAAATACCTCTGGAGAATAAATAATCAGGATCAATGCCAATCTGACTAATCTTTTAAGTCACCTGTTTAAACCAGATATCTACAAAGGATTCATTTGGGATTTCCTGAAGCAATTGTTCCTTCTTTTAAAAACATATATTTGCTTAACTAGGTCTTTGTTATATTCCAACAGAATAACAGATTGGGAACACAACTTGGGACACAATACAACTTAAAATTTTTGCCCGCTTATTGTTAGGAAATGTGATCCAAATTGGAGACCCATAAAATTTTTTGAAATGCAGGAGTAAAGGAATTAATGGCTAAAGCTAAAGTATCATGTTCACTTGTAATTTTTGGAATTAAGTACAGATATATTTTTCAATTTCTAAATATATGAATAACTTATATTTAATAAATAAAGAATAGTTTTTTTTCAAAAGCTAGATTAAATGTGTTGCTATCAAATATACTATATGGGAGATTTTTTGAAAAACCTTATCTCTCAAAGATTTTTCCCCTGTAATGCTAATGATATTGGATAATATTAGTGGATAACATTAATTGTATTGGGAATTTTATAAGAGTCTTTGGCAGGAAATAATCTGGACTATTTTAAAATCCAAACCAGGAAGAAATACTTCTGAGTATGCAAAAAAATTATTTGCAGATAAAAATCTTAAAATTATAGTAGCACAACCAGCTTTTTAACTATGGATGATAAAAAGCAAGGCTCTTCGTAACAAATCAATGAACTGGGGTCTTAAGTCTTTTATATAATATTTATTACATATTTTATTTGTAATAACTGCCAAGTTTAGACTGTATTTCTAACTTTGGGGTCTTTTGTATGTAAATTAAATTGATTGATTGATATATAGATGCCACATATAGATTGGGCTTTCTTTTCTGGCAAATCATTTCTATTTTGTAGGTTTTATTTTCTATTTTTTGTTTCCTATTTCTATGTACAATACATGCTACACTATGCCACATTATATTTGTGGATTATAAAATAGGAAATAAGACATGGGTATGTGATATATTTTGTATTAAACCATTAAGGATATTGAAGTACAGAATTTAGAAATTTATAAGAAATGACTGTGTGATGTTATAGGTATATTGGGTGGGAAAGTGAGCATATGCAGTGAATCTTAGGTAGACTGTATTATGCAACAAGCTAGAAACAAGTAAAGGAACATGCTTATTTGGGTAGAATGTTCATAAAGATAGGGAAGGAGATATTTGAAGACCCACAAATGAGATAGTATGCGGTCTGTTGCAAGGAATGAATCTTGAAAGACATGAAAGTGGATGTGCTTAAGAGTATACTTTGGACTTCTTTGTTCAATGGAAGTGAAAGTCTATCAGAAGAAATATATGTAGAAGTAACTGAATGCAGTGGAAATGACATATTGAAAAAGTGTGTGAACTAAAGCAAGAAGAAAAAAGTCAAGAGTGATAAGCTTCAATGAATATGGATTGCTTTTGAATATTGAGTCCATATTTTGGACACATTGTGAACTACTTGTATAAAGGATATACAATGGGGTAGTGTGGCCATTTAAAGAGAATGAATGAATTAAAAAACAAATACAGGAAGGAACAAGGAATGGGTCAAAAGGAAAGAAAAGCTTAGTTGAAGTTGGATGGAAGGCAGGACAAGATGCAATGGATAGAAAATAATCAAGGAGACAACCATCCTAGCATTAAGGAGAAACTTTCTGACACTTAGAATAATTTGACAGTGAAATGACCTAAAGTTGTGGGTGCTCCAACACTGGAGATTTTAAAGAAGAGATTGGACGACAATTTATCTGAAATGTTATAAGGTTTCCTGCTTGAGGAAGGAGTTGGACTAGAAGACCTCCAAGGTACCTTATAACTCTGTTATTATGTTGTTTTGAGTTGATCAGATCCTCAGAGGACAGGAAAGAACAAATTATAGTGTATTTTATGTACAGCATTATTTTGTAAATAATGTATGGACATATAAACAAGAATGGTTGTTAGGAATAACAATGTTACCTAACGTAGTTTGGGTAAAATAATATATATATAAACTATGATAGTAAGTTTAAGTGTGTGTCACTTTAAACTGCAAAGCATGTAATTTTGGGTGCAGTTGTAAAACTGCCATAAGAGGGAGCAAGAGAACCTGCTGGATTTGCTGACTATGATGGATTGATGGTTTGCTAGCTGTGTGTTCCCTGCTGCTGAGTTTTTTGAACGTAGAAGGAAGAAAGGAGGTTTGACTTCTTCATATCTCTACTGCAAGGAGATATATTACTGGACTGATATTTGTAAGTTTACTGATCTCTTTTTCGACACTGGACTTTGCAACTGAATAATTCCTGGATGGACTAAACTAGTGAATGATATATGGACTGTTTGACTATGCTAAAACTCTTACTGAAATAAACTATTTAACTAGCACAGTGTATCTGTTTTACTGAGTGTAAACTACAAAAACATTTATCTCACATATTTGCCTACCTGCCTGACTGCCGTGCAGATTTCTGCTAGGGTGTATCCCTAACAATGGTTTTTAACAATGGTTTTGAAGAAATAATAGCAAATAGTATTGGTGCAAATTATATTCAGCTATATTCCCTTCCATTTCTCTCTCTCATTTCATGCCTTTAATTTATTTGGTTTGATTTATTTTATTTGGTTATCTCTTTTCTTTCTTGCATATAACATTATTATATATAATATCCTAAACACGATGGGCACTTATGTATGTAATAGAGACCACAACTCTATCCTTAGTGCCCACACTCCTGATTTCTAAACCTGAGCGTAGTTGAATGAGTGTCTTAAATTTTAAGAAAATTGATATTAATAAACCAGAGAAATGATAAATAGAATCCAATATAAGAAGGAACTAATAAGAAATGGAGTTCAAGAGGAGTGGGAGTTCCTAGAAAAAAAGATGTTAAAAACACAATTTCAGTTAGGATTAAAATGGAAGACAGCAGAAGGCAATATGGCTGCACAAAAGCTTAGCAAATTCTGAAAGCAGAAAAGGACAAAATATAGGTGCTACGAAGAAGAAGAAGTAGAAGTCGTCAAATTAGAGCACAAAGGCTAAGAATTGTAATGATGATGTGAAACTCAGGTGAACCTTGGCAAAGAATGCTAAGAACAACAAAAAGGTTTATTTATATATGATGAAAATAAAAGATAGAAGAATCATTGTATTAACTGCTCAGTAATGAGAGAAAAATAAGATTTATGAAGTACTAGCAAAGGAAAAGAATGAAAGAGGAGGATTGAAATGTCAAACTGACAGAAATATAAGTCAGGGACTCTGCTTTGATTCTCCAAGGCCAAATGAGTAGCCTTTAGTTTACCAATGGAATTTGCTAATGGTCTGTTGAAACCTTTATGTAGTAACTTTGAGAAATTCTAGAGAATGGGTGAAATGCCAGATGAGTGAAAGAAAGCAAAATTGTTTCCATCTTCAAAGGAGAAAGAAACAAACCAGACAGTCTGGCATGAGTGTGTAAGAAAATGATCAACTTGAAAGCATCTTGAAAATAATGCAGTGATGATTACAAATTAAGTATAATTTTTTTCCAGATTATCCCAATAGCAATTTATGACTGGCTAACTTCTTTTGCAGATTAGTGGAATAATATAGATAAAACATGTCTTGTTTTAATCAAAGTATCTGTTGAACTAACCATAATGTTCAATTAGCAAGATAGATTAAATGTAGAATGAATGGCATAATTAATTGGACACACAACTGGTTTAAATTGGAGTGAGATACTGCATAGAGTGCCATTCGAAGGGCCTGTAGTCATAAACATTTTTATTAATGCATTGGATGAAGAATGGAACAAATTTTCTATCTCAGATGACAAAAATAAATTCACCCAATCTTAAATGTTGTAAGAAATTGGTTAAAATGAAAACTTAAAATGTAACAAAGATAAATGCAAATTTTTCTTTTTAGGAAACACAGATCAAAATAGAGGATTCCTGGCTTGGCAATGTTATTTGCTACCAAATGTGGGACAAAGGGTAAATTCAATATTAGGGTACATCAACAACTGTATAGTTCTTAAATCACCAAACAAATTCATTTTATTATTTGTTATTCATTTTTCATCTTGCTAACTGCGTGCAGTTAATTTAGATAAATTGCATTATGTTGTGAGAAGGACAAAGAAGGTGATAGGTGACTTGAAGCTAGGTTTTGTGAAGAAAATTTGAAGGAACTGGAAAGATATAGCCTTGAGAAATTAAAATGGGATGAAATTAAACTGGGAAAAAAAACCTGCATAGAAGAATGTCAAGATATGTTTTCAATTGCCCTAAAGTACAGGACCTGGACTTAGATTTAGCTTGCAAGAAGACAGTTTCTTACATAATATTTTTTAAAAATATTTTTACTACAGAATCAGCTCCCCCAAAAAACTGATGGATTCTTCTTCACTGGATGCATTCAGGTGGAGGCTAAACAGTTAGTAGTCTAGATGTGGTGGTCTAGAGGTGGAGCTCTCAACTCCCAATCAGGAGACTGTGAGTTCAATCCCAGGTAGAGGCTAGTATTTGCTCCTGCTTGAGCAGGGGGTCAGACTAGATGACCTCCCTTCCAACTCTATTATTCTAATGTGGATTCCTGAACTTAATAGGAGCTTTGACAGAATGATTATTGCCAACTTTATGACTCTACAACAAAAATAGTGTTGGAAACAATTTTATAGCACTCTTGCCATACTTGATAGAACATTCGTGGTCAAAAATATGTTTACAGGTAGTTTTAAAAAATGGAATTTGAGAAAGCTCTTGGCCTGGTAATACTGCAACATTAGTAAATTCTGTATTAGAGTAACTATAACTATTATTAAAACATCAACACTGACATTTACACATTTAGCTGGCATCATAGATACTCATACTTTGCACAATATTCTTTATAAAATATCATTTCAATCTTTACTTTTATATTTTATAAAAGGTTTATGGATCTTCAGTTCCTCATTGCCATTACAAACATGTACTATTTCTTTATCACGTAACATTAATTTACCTCCTTGGATGGTTTCCTGAGTACATCTCCTACTCCGCCCCCGCTTCTCAGCCCATGACTAAGCACAGTAACAATGCACATCAGCAATGTCTCACATGTATGTTCTTTATCCTCTTCAGATTCTTCAGAAGCTAGCTCTATTAAATAAAAGAAGTTTTGGATATGACTGTGAGAGAGTGGGTGTCTGAAGATCTCTTACATATTTTGTACAAGCATTTTAAAGCCAAATAAGGACCATTCCTTGCTTCTCTTCCTCTCTTCTATAGTTTAAGAACCTATTTGCAGAGCTTTGTGATTCCTTGGATTATTCAGAATTCTTACATGAAATTTCAAAAAATTGGAAACTTATCTTAATGTTATGGGATATCTTTACAAGAAACAATATAAGCACATTTTTTAATGCAGGCATATGAAGAAGCATCAGATTATCTCTAATTATAATTCAGAAGCAAGCATGTCATTAATGTTTAGTACCAAGATTCTTTTATAATTCTGGAGCCTTCTAGATAGCCACCAATTCCAACCAAATTAATTTACACATACATAATTTGTCTACTGAAAACTTTTTAACATCTTTCTGATCACACTTTTGTTTTTGTCTACTGAAAATTTTGAATATCTTTCTTTACTTTTAAAAAATAATATAAATGTTATAAAGTATAAACATTAAAAACATTGAACGTGTTGGTCTTTTTTGACATACATTTTTGTCAGTACTTATGACACTCAGAAAGAAATTATGTATATATGTATGTATGTATGGTATTCAGCTTTGTTCGGGTATTTTCCCACGTCATTATAGTTGTGCTTTTAAAGTTGTATATATATAACTATATATCTATATCTATATCTATATCTATATCTATATCTATATCTATATCTATATCTATATCTATATCTATATCTATCTATCTATCTATCTATCTATCTATCTATCTATCTATCTATCTATCTATTCGTAGATTTTCATGGGTATGCAGGTCTTGGCGTGTTTGGGTCTTTTCCCGTGTAAGATTGAGAGCATCTTGGCAACATTTGGATGAGGTCCCACTTGCCATCTTCAGGCTGGTGCTTTCGGCTTCATGCTTGTGCAAGCAAAGCGTGATGTGAGCTGCCGCCTCCCTATATATACTCGTGGGGAGGTTGGCTGTTTTGTCATTTCTTGATTGGTTAATGGAGTTGATGGTTGCAGATTGGCTGGCTTTTTCGTAAGAACATGTGTGGCTGTGTGTCTATCAGCCTCTTGTGTTGTAACGACCTGTGTTGTAACGACCTGTGTTGTAACAACCTGGGTAATGGGCTGTGTGATAACCTTCTGAGTTCTATTGTTGTGACAACCTGGGTCTTGTGCTGTAATCTCCTGGGTCGTTAGCTGTGTTGCAACATTCTGAGGTTTTGTGGTATAACCTCCTGAGTTCTGTGATGTGATATCCTGAGCGGGTGGCTGTGATGTGACATTCCGGGTTTTGGTTTGGCTCCAAGTTTGAGGCCTGGATATGTGTTCATGGCATATGTCCGTTTGCTTGGTTTGGGGGTCAGGGTGCGTGGCAGCTGGTGATGCAGCCGTGGTCTGGTTTCTGGACAGTGGTTGTCTTTTGTCTATAGGATGTGTTTGGGTTTGAGTCTGGTGAAGGAGAATGGTGGTGGTGTCATGTGTTGTTTTGGGTCCAGTGTTGGTTTTCATGCCTGGGACTCGTTTGTTGGTGAGGGCTAGTTTCCAGGTGTCTGGTAGGCAGGAGGCATCGTCCCGTTTATTCATGTTATGGGGGTGTTTCTCTATTTCGATGGCTTCTTGATTATTCTCTTGCTGAAGTGTTTAGTATTGGAGATTAATTTGCTTCCCTCAAAATTAATTTCATGTCCTGTAGCTTTAAGGTGCTGGAAAAGGGAGGAAGTATTTTCTTCTTTTCTGACTGCGTTCTTATGTTCTGCAATGCATGCATTTATTCTCCTGTTGGTTTGTCCAATGTATGTGGCTGGGCAATTGTTGCATTTCATAAACTCCTTGGTTTTCTAGCTAGATCTTGTCTTTGGGGTTTCTTAGGATGTTGGCTATTTTTTGGTCAGTGCTGAAGGCTATCCTGATATTGTGTTTGTGGAGATTTTTGCTGATTTTATCTGTGGTGCCTTTGATGTAGGGGAGGAGGGCAATACCATTGTCCTGTTCTGTGTCTCAGTTTCTGGGGGGTGTCTCCCTTAGGATTAGGTTGGTAATTGTGCTTCTTTGGAAATCATTGCAAATTAATACATTTGTGAGGGTGTATAATTCTGTTCTCAGGTGGTCTTTGTTGCCTAGGCATTTGGTTCTGGAGATGAGGGTCTTGGCTGCGGAGTTGATCTGTACAGGGTAGTGATAGGATTATGCATTTAAGTAGCGGTTGGTGTGTAATTTCTTCCGGTGGTGTGGATGGTGTGTCCTAGGAAGCCATTGGGTTTTTTGTAAATTAGCACGTCCAGGAAGGGAAGTTGGTTGTTGGCTTCTTTTTCTATGATGAATTGTATTTTGGGGTGTAGGCTGTTGAGGTGTGTGAGGAAGTTGTCCAGTTTTTTTTTCCATGTGGCCAAATTACAAAAGTGTCATCTACATATGTAAGCCAGAGTTTGTGTTTGTGTTTGGATTTGTCTAGAGCATTGGTTTCAAAGTGTTCCATGTATTTGCTGTGTTCTGCTTGATTGGTGTTTCTAATATCTTCTGTCTGTTTTGTAGCTCAAGACAAAAAAATCAAGACAAAAAAAGCTACAAAACAGACAGAAGATATTAGAAACACCAATCAAGCAGAACACAGCAAACTCCAAGACCAAAAAACACAGACCAAGACTCCCAACCAATCAGGATGAAGAAAAAACCATTCTGGCACAGCAGTAGGCTAGCACCAAATTTAAAACAGAAACAGCTGTGAAAGTCTGACTCACAGATGAACACTATACAGAAGCCTGATGATGGCAGATGAGATTCTGCCGAAATGTTGCTACAACTTTAAAAACACAACTATAATGATGTGGGAAAATACCCAAACAAAGCTGCATACCATACATTGTGTGTGTGTGTGTGTGTGTGTGTGTGTGTTTTCGTGGGTATTTATATGTATGGTATTTAGGTTTCTTCAGGTATTTTCCCACGTCTTAATATTTGTGCTTTTATTATAGTAACGTTTCGGCAGAATCTCATCTGCCATTCTCAGGCTTGTATATTGGTTTCTTTTTAATCTTGTGTGTCAGGCTTGGCAGCTGTTTTTTGTTTGAATTTGGTGCTGGCTTTCTGCTTTATTTGAATAGTTTTTTCCTCATCCTGATTGGCTGGGAGTCTAGGTCTGTTTTTATTGGTTTTCTAGTTGCTGTGTTCTTGATTGGTTGGCAACATTGTGTTTTGTGCATTGGGGTTTCTTAGTGCAGCTTGGTTTCTTGTGAATGGCTGATAATTATTTATTAGGAAGCTAGGTTTTATTTGGGTAGCCGGCTGGGGTGTGCTTGGGCTAGAGGTATTGTGGGGGGATCTGTTTGTGTCCAGGTGCTTGCCTGGATTATGGTATAGAGATTTTTTTGTTTGTGAGTGCAAACTTTCAAAAAGTTCTTTCCCATTACCTCTCAAGTAAGTAATCTCTCACATCCTTCCTATTTCACCTTTAGTCCTTATTCCATTTTGCAAACTCCCTTTCATATTCCTCCATTGGTAAAATTTATTTCATATTTTGTGGTATTCTGACTCGTCTTTATCCTTCAGTTCTAATATCTATTCTGACTTGTCTTTATCCTTCAGTTCTAATATCGACCTATCCATTTTGGCGCATTGTAATATCTTATCTATCACTTCATCTTCCCTAGGAATTTCTCTAGTCTTCCAATTTTGAGCAAATATCATTCTTGCTACCAGAACTCCTGAGCCTTTTTACAGGACCACCATACGTGGTAATATGTGCCCCGTTCTTTCAGACATTTCCAACAATTAGGTGATTGGTTTCCATACAATTTGGCTAATTTGGATGTGATGGTGATCTGGCTGTGACATCTATCACCCCATTGATCTCCAGGATTGAAAACTTTGAATATCTTTCTGATGCATATTTCTATGTTCACAAAATTACCTGGATTGTGATAATGAACAACTGAACTTTTTCTCTACCCACTTTCTGGCTCCTGTATTCCCCAGTACCCACTCTTGTTCTTCCTTATCACTTTATGACAAACTCTGGAGCCCACCTATGTCTACCAATTGTGAGATAGGAAGAGGCAATGTCACTTTGCATATGTCTTCCTGAATTCAGAAACACACATATCTGCTACCAGTTTTCCAGCAAAAATAGTCAGCAAAGTTTTACTCCATGCATATAACACTACATCAGGATAATAATTCTTGATGAATAAAAAGTCCTGAATGTTATTGCCACTGATGGAAGCAGTGGGGGAACTGGAAAATGTGATGGAAAAAAAAATATGTGGGTAAGGCCACACTAAAAGAGGCAGTAATGCACAGATATACATGAGTAATTTTATATTACTATATGATGGAGATTAGATTATAGCATTTGAGGAAGAATGAAATGTTCATGAGTCCCAGAAGAATCCACAACTAATGCAGCATCCTAGCCCTCTTAAACTTAATAAAAAATAAACTTGCGTCCCCTCAAAGTAATTTTAATTGTGCATTCATTCTACAAAGAAAATGTTGCATTTGTTTTGGCTGTAGTAATTGTTACACATTAAGAAAAATTAACTAACGGTCCTTTCAGATGACATGAATTGGGCACTCTTGCTGTGAAGAAAACATTTTTAATAGTATAAAAATATGTCCTATGTCTCATTTTCCAGGATAGAAATAATTTACAACATACTGTATGAGGTTATATGTTACACTCCTAGCTTTTCAACACAGTAAGTAATTTTACTGCCCCTTCCCCACTAAAAAATAAGAAACAACAAAAAGTGAAATATCCGAGGAAGAACTGTATGAAATAGTTGATATACCTCTGTTCTTGGAAAACACTGTTGAGGGTAACTTGTAAATAATGTTGATTTGTTGCCTTTAACAATCACAACAAATGTTAGGGTGGTAACAATAGGAAACATAGCAATGTGCATTTTGTATTCTCTTCTTTTTATGATTATGGCATGGTGTCCTTATAGTAGTATGTATGAGACATGAAGTATAATGAATAAGCACCCAATTATATTAGAAGCATTCAGAAATATTTGCACTTTACAAACTAATATGTGAAAAAACATATGAAATATACTTGCCTGTAGAAGGAAGAGCAGAAGAACAATTCTCACCATCCTCTATTTTGCACACATTAGAATATAAGAACTCTCTAGTCATTGGCTCCCCAATTTCATTATGTTGATCTACAATTGGGTAAAACAAGACATCCTAAATACTTTTAAATAATGCTTGAAATTGTTATGTAACTAGCACATCTATTTAACAAATGTTGCTGTTACTCATTATAATGCTTACTAATTTTAAAATATGTACTATTTCTGTTGAAAAAGCACCAAGAACAATTTAGTGCAATAGTTATATGACATAACATGCTGTCAACACTACTTAAATTTAGAGGGTTTAACATTAAGAAATTCTTGATAATTGATTATGTAAAAATCAACAGCTATATTGCTTATCTAAATTCAGTGAACAGATAGTATTTTTTATTCACGTGTTGCAAAAGCAGACTATTTAGTGCTTTCATTTTCCACCCACCAAATATTCCAGAAAAACAGTGTGGGAGGTAGGCTACCTTTGTTTGAACACCTGTGATAACATAAGGTGGCCAATGCCAATTCCTAATGCATATGCATTTAGTGACAAGTATACAGTCTCTTTGGGTTGGGTTTGAAAATAGCTAAAAGGCAGGTAGCCCTATCTCCCACTCTGACTTCTTCATATTTGGCTGGGTGGTGGTGATGGAGTACTATACTTATATTTGCTTAGATAGACATATAGCCCTCAGGACAATCTTAGAGGATTCCAGATTTCATAAAGAGCTGCTTTCACATGCAAGTAAATGCGAGTATGTACAAGTCTCTTCAGGCTTTCAGGCTGAGCCCAGAGAAGTTGGAGAGAGCAAGGGAGGGGGGTGGGGGTCAGTGCATTCACTATATATTGTACCCATTATATGTGCATTCAGGTTTTGATTATTGTCACTTGGGAACTTCAGCATATGGATTCATATTAATTCATACATGGAAGATATTCCAGAAATTATATGCATAAACAGAGGTTGCTTTTTGTGATACCGGGAGGGGCATGTATACGTGACTAATATCTTCTATGAAATACGATATTTGGGAACAACATAATTTATGGGGGGGAGGGAGGACTTTTTCATTATATTTTCCCCATATACAATCCAAATCACATTATTTCAATATATACTGGGTATAGAATTAGACTATAAAGGTTACCTGTACATTTATTTTTTGTTATATTTCTTAATGTATACATTTCTACATGTGGTCCTGATTTGCTTTGAAATCATATTAGTTAAGTTTTCAAAATACTAAGAACTCAAGTTGTAAGCATAAATAAGCTAAAGTACAACTGGTTTTAGCAAGAAATTGCCTGCGGGCTGGAGCGGGATTAGCATTCACAAGATAAATTTCCTGTTATTATTATTTTTTTGCCATTTGTGGTGTTTTGTTTTTGTTTTTTTGGCCAAGAATTAAATACAAACCTGGCAATAATGTCTCATTAGGTAGCTTATCTACTTCCAAGATAAAGTCATCCTTGAAGAACAGGTATCCTACTATTGAGAACAGGTAAACCAAAATAAGAGCAAGAACAGCAGTCAAGATGATAGATCGTCCATTGCGAGTGACACTTTTAATGACATTCAGCAAGGTCTCCTCCCTGTACACCAAGTCAAAAAGCTGGAAAAGAACAGTTTATTCAATGCATTAACAATGAATCAAGTAATGGTTTATCACAAGGGTGTCAAACTCTTGATGACACGGTGTCATCATGTGATGTATCGCAACTTTCCTCCCTTTTGCTAAACTGGGGATAGGTGTGTCCAGCATGTGATGCATCCAGCCCACAGGTCACGAATTTGACACCCCTGGTCTATCACATACATTATCTTTACATTAACAATTGAACAATATGTTCTTTAAATAAAATCCTGATACTTCTTTAGAAAAAACAGGTCAATTGCTTCAGAATACAAGAGACAAGTAAGAATCCTAAGTTTCAAGAAGGCAGTTCCTGGCTGAATGTTAGGAAAAGTTTCCTAACGGTAAGAGCAGTGTGACAGTAGAACCAATTATATAGAAAAATGATGACCTTCCGTTTGTTGGATATGATTAAGCAGAGCCTGGATAGGCATTTGGTAGAGATACTTTATTTTGGATTCCTGCACTGATGGCCTTAACAGTTCCTTCCACTCTCTGATTCTGTATAAACAAACAAATCACCGGCAACATTATTATAAACTGAAAGAATAAAGCTGGTTTACTGACAGCTGTCAGTATTCCTTGATTTCTATTCTAGAAACTCAGATGTTCTATGTTAAAAGCAAAAGAGTAATGCACTGGTTATCTAGTTGTAATATCTTTGATGAATTTCTCTTCCTAAACACTCTTTTATTTTTAGTCTACTTTTTTTCATCATCTGGATATATTCTTAAATTTTGAACACTCTTAGGGAGAAAAGGAATATTCAAATCAAACTGGAAAGATTTTCTTTAAATCTTAAGCACTTCATTCCAGCTAATCAAGCCAAAAATTAAACCCCTTCAGGCTAAGTGTGCCTTTCCTCATTCTATAGACAGAATTATTCAGTTTTCTTGGCAGCAGTAGGGAAGTAATTCTTGGCAACAGTAGGGAAGTAATTTGTTACCGCCTTCTCCTGTGATGCTTTTGTGTGTTTACTTTAGATTTTTTTTTTTTTAAATCTTGCCTTTATTATTTTTACAAATGACTCAAGGCAGAGAGCATACCTAATATTTCTTCCTCTACCTATTTTCTTCACAACAACTGTGTGAGTTGAATTGGATTGAAAGAGAGTAACTAGCCCAAATTCACTCACTGGCTTTCATACCTAAGACTGGACTGAAATTCATAGCCTCCTGGTTACTGGCCTGGAACTTTCACCATTAGATAAGTACTTCCCAGTCTACTCTAAAGTGTTGGACCTCCTTTGATTGTAGTCTGCTTAGTATTTAAACCCTGACAAGATCAGCCAAATATAACCAGCTGCTGGATATGTGCCACTTTAAATCCACCAAATCACAGGAAACTCAAAATCTCCTAACACAACTTTTTCAATAGCGAATGGTTAGCTCTAGAAGAACTAAGTATCATTTCTTTCATAATTTCTCTGGCTTGAAATGGAAAGAAAAATACAAAAATCTGATGGATAGAGAAGAGGGAACTGTTATTTTTAGTGTACACACACACACACACACACACACACACACACACACTCTTTACCTCAAGACCTTAATCTTGCTGAAACTTATGTTAACTGCTATGAAGCTGTTAGCTAAATCTCAGGATAGATCAAAACTTTTCCCAGGGAGTGTCTCTGCAGTTTAATCATTCTCGCCAAGGTTTCTTGCAAATAATTATATAATTATGTGTAGATTCCCCAGCTAAATCTTAATGAGCATCTCTCTTGGACTTGATTTTACATGTGTTTTAGAAGGGAAAAGGGCAGCTAATTTCTGATCAGTTTTATCTCATGGGTAAAACTGATTCCCCAGGAATCAATAGGTTAAGACAGCCTCATTGGCATGTACACAACACAGTACAATTCAAGACAAAGCTCTGGAAAGAACAGATGCTTTCCCTCAAAACAATTGCTAGTTAATTTGATGATCCCTAACCAAACTGAACTGACAGGCAGTTTAGTCATTACATGTATTCTTTTAAAATGTATAATTTCTCCTTTTAATTAATTAATTTCACTGACATCAATTTTATTTGGGTTGAGCCATTCCCCTCCCCCCCCGCCCTTATCACAGAAAAAAGAGGCACTCAGGCTTTTAAAAAATAAAATGAGGATGTAAAGACCATTTTGGGAGTCTTTTTTTTCCCTTTGGAAAGAAAAACACTATAGCACTTTACAGCATTTTACATGATAGCATTCTGCAGGTGTGGAACCGTTAAACGGTTATTTTAGATTCCATTTAGACCAGACAATTCTTTTAAAACAAAGTGTGTTGCAAAAGATTAAATATACAGTATATATAATTTCTTAGGCTGTACATTTAAAAGAATGCCTTTGATACAGAAATGAAAAGCTATAAATGCATCATCCCCTAAGTATGTCTTTCGCGTAAGAGGATCACACTGATGTGACAATGATACAAATCTCTTCTCAAATGACCATACAGGAGGGTAAAATTTGGACGTGCCTTAAAGTTATGAGTTGTAATCTGCAACACTAGTTCGGTGTGAGTTGATAAATGGAAGTTTTTCAACTTTCTAGTCAACTCCAGGGAGAAAGAGACTAGAACAAGTCACCCAGCCAGTTTCCTCCAAGGGAGTATTAGAATCAGACACCCCAATCATAGTCCAGTACTTTAATCACTATACAGGTAGTTCTCGATTCACGACAATTGAGCCCAAAATTTATGTTGTTGAGTGAGTTTTGCCCCATTTTATTCCCTTTCTTGCCACAGTGCTAAGTCAAACACAGAGGTTGATAAACTTGTAATAAGTTTAAGTGAATCTGGCTTCCTTATTGACTTTGCTTGTCAGAAGGCTGCAAAAGAAGATCACAGCAGCAGTCATAAATATGAACCAGTTGCCAAGAATCTGAATATAAATAATGTGTTCACAGCAAAGGTCATAGCTGTGAAAAACAGTCGTAAGTCATATTTGACAGTGCCGTTGTAACTTTGAATGATCACTAAATGACCCTTGTAAGCCAAGGATCACCTGTATTACATTTGCTTTTGGTGTGTGTGTGTGTATGTGTACATGTGGCTATATATTTACTGTATGTTATAAGGTAGTCCTCAACTTATGACTACAATTGGGATCAGATTTCCATTGCTAAGCAAGGCAGTTGTTAAGTGAGTTGAACCTAATTTTACAATTTTCTTTGCTACAGTTGTTAAGCAAATCACTGCAGTGGATCATGTGTTCACTAATCCGTCTTTCCCCATTGATTTTGCTCATCAGAAACTGGCCAATGGTGATTATGAGACTCCAGGATGCTGCAAACATCATCAATACATGCTGTCAAGGGACCAGATTCTGTTCATTTGATGGTGGGGATGTCACAACAGTCTTATGTGCAAGAACTGGTTGCAAGTCACTATTTTTAGTGCCACTATATCTTAGAAAGGTCTCTAAACAAATGCCTTCAAGTTGTGAACTATCTGTAGTGTGTATTGATTGAATAATTGTTTGTTTGTTTGTTTGATTGGTTATGGGTCATCAAGTCAATATCGGCTCTCAGTAACCACATAGTTTTTCTCTATAACAAATCTGTCCTTAAGCTTGGTCCTTGAGGTCTTCCAACGATTGTGTATCTACTATAGTTATACTACTAGGTAGTACAGGTAATCCTCAACTTACGACCACAATTGAGCCAAAAATTTATGTTGTTAGGTGAGAAATTTGTTAAGTGAGTTTTGTCCCATTTTATGATCTTTCTTGACAGAGTTGTTAAGTGAATCACAGCAGCTGTTAATTCAATAACCCGGTTGTTAAGGGAATCCGGCTTCCTCATTGACTTTGCTTTTGCAACCTTGTCAGAAGCTTGTAAATGGTGATCGCATGACTGCAGGATACTGTGACTGTCATAAGTATGAGTCAGTTGTCAAGCATCTGAATGTAAATCAGATGATTATGGGGATGCTGCAATGGTCATAAGCGAGAAAAATGATCCTAAATCACTTTTTTCGGTGCCGCTGTGACTTTGAATGGTCACCAAGTGAACTGTTGTAACTCGAGTACTACCTGCATAGTACCGGGAGGATGGCATGCATACTTTGCAGAGTTGATATGGTCGCATCACAGGTTTGAGTGAGACTGGAATTTTTAATTATTTTTCTAGGTTTTGTAGGGACTGCAATTTTAAAGCATCAATTACCATTTTTATCATTTCTTTCTCAATATCATAGAAACATTTGCTGTAATTTTCCAACAAGGACAATCAGAATGGTTTCCTGCATACCACCATCAAGGCCTCTGGTTATACATGTTTGTCAATGTAACATTATGGACATTATGATCAACAAACATTATCATAGGTAAGTTCCCACACAGAAACAACTTACCAATAAACTGTAGAAAAATTCATGAACAAAAAGCCCCATTGCACAAATCAGAAGATATAGTAGATGGTACAGAAACTCTACATCAAGGATCATGGCTCTGTATCCTCTAGTAAAGGTTCCACAATTACCCACAAAACTCATCAGAAATATAATTTTGTTACAAACCTGCAGAGCAAAAACAGATAGAAGATTAACGTATGGTTAAAATGCTAACTTTCCATTTAATACAAGACAAGTTTAAAATTGTTTACATGAGCTATATCTGCAATATTGTATCAGAAAACTTCCTTTCAAATATTTCCTTTTAAGTCTAACATAGCTAGTATTCTGGGGCACAACCTTCATTTAAAAAACAAAACCTAGTTTGGTAGGCAGACTATTTTTTATTAAAATATCAACAAATCCCAGAAAAATATATTTTACACTTACATTGAAAGCCCCCAGAAGAAACAATGTGGGCTGTAAACCTACAGAAAAAATTAATCGCAAGATTGTAGAAGCTATTAAAGCCCTAATGCCATGGGGCTTAGGTAAAGCGATAACAATGGCAAGCGATATCAGCATGGCCATCCAGAGTAAGCCTGATAAATGAGGCTCCAGTGTACCTGGTAAAGAAAACATCCAGAATTCATTATTATTTACTCTACCCTCATATGGCTCCACAAAGCCATTGCCATTACTAACAACAATTTAAAACAATGACACATGTCATTGTCTCATATATAAACCACAAATTAGCAGCAGAGTAAAACATAGAAAAGCTGCACAACAGATTCCAGGGAATATACAATAGGCCAGTCTTTTTTCCGAACAAATGAACCAAGTTTATCAATTCAGCAATTACTTTATAAATTTTCTGAAAACAAACTTATGGACAAACTGTCCAGGCTTGGCAGTTACTTCCAGGAAACATTTTCAAGATTTTCCAGAGAAATGCTATTGTCAGCTTTGGAAGCCATATTAGTGCCAGAAGCTTCCAGACTGCCACATTCTTAAGCATGGGAAGATGATTCGGGTTAATGTCTTCTGAACTTCATTCAGCTTACTAACATCTAAATGCTGTGATGAACAGCATTCATCACTACACTTTCACTACACTTAAATCACTACACTTTCACTATACTTAAATTACCATAATTAGTCTGCATTCAAATAAATATATCAGTGGCCTGCCCCAATGACAACTTCTTCTGTTTTTAGTCTTTAAATCTGTAAATTTTGCAAGTATTGATGAAATAGTATTTTAATCAGAATCGTAAAACCTAGATCCGCTTGAATCTAATACCAAATATTAATAACCTGAAGATGACGGCATCTCCCAGCATGTTACTCTACTCCTTAGGAGAGGCATCTGTTCCTTGTCAATTGAACTGATATGCCTTTAAAGAATTCCGGTCATTGTAGTTGGTCGCAGTGATTTGGTTTTGAGATTTTCCGCTTTCCAAAGCAACAAGGAATTTTAAGCTAAGATAAAATATGACATGTCTTAATTTGATCTTTGCATAGTTCAGTGTGAACTGACCTAATTTGACCCTGAGGACTAGAATATAACCATTCCTTTAGACTGAATATTTCTGCAAAAGTTTGAGCATGTTTCTTAATTCAACAATATATGAAAACATATTTTAATGTGTTTGTTTTAAAACAAAATTAATGCAAAATATTATGTATCATTATAATGCATTATAATGATACATAATATTCTGCATTAACTTTAAATATGTATTAAAGGATATTTAAATATATCTTTAAAAAAATTGAATAAGAAGCTGGACGGACGTATCAATAAAAAAAATCTAGACCAGAAAGCAAGCTCTGTGAAACGATTTTGAAATGTCTTAATGGCAAATGTTAATTCTCTGATATGTGCAATTATAACAGATTGGTCATTTTGGTTCATCTAATTATTCACATCTTCCAGGCTTTGTCACAGCAAACACTTAGTGAATAATTATTTTTGGTGGTATTGATTAGTATAAATGAACTTGATAAATTAATAGATAATTTGACAAAGTAACATTCACTATTCCTGATGGTCAGAATTTTGTTTCCTATTTTGGAATATATAATCCCCCCAAAATTGGAGAGAATCTGGAGGGCAAACTGAAATAAAGCTAGCAGTAATATGAAAAGGGACAGCAGTGATTTTAATTATACTGGTTCTCAACTTTTTGACATCTAAAAATATTTAGCTGGTGTTGTGCCTTCTTTAAGGGATGTGTATTAATTCTTCTCTGTTTGCATATTTACACATAATATTTGTAAATAAAACTGACATCAGAAAAATCCAATTTCCACAATTTCCAGGGGTGTCAACTATGACTCCTTTATGACCTGTGGACTTCAACTCAGTTCACCTCTGGGGCTATGGTTGTCTACTCCTGAATTAGATTCTCAATACTTTCTTCTTGGGTTTCTCATCATTTAGGAAATTGCTTAGCATCACAATCACTTAAAACGGCTACCAAAATTATATCCTTCATTTACTTCTCCCTCTGCCTCAAATCTTTGTGGTATAACTATTAAATTCTATATTTCATATATTTGAAACATTGGTACCTCCTTTGATTCCTTTAAATGGATAGAAAAATGCTACCAGAAGATTCATAAGGACTGCAAGATTGAATGAAATACTGCTCCAGAAGGACATGTTGCGGGAACACCAATACAAGATATGCTGAGCTGCAAAATGAGGAAAAAATTTTTTGATGGATTCAAAGGCATCTTTTAACAAGGAATAAATCTTAGAAAACAAAAATATATTGCCAACTTTTCCTAGAATGACACACCAGCTATGAGTAATCTTTATTGTTTGATTTAAGTCTCTCTTTAACTGCTCTTTGCAAAGTTCAAAAGTTCATGTGAAGTTGTTTTTTTCAAATAAAAGACCACATTAAAAATGATCTAGCTTTTATATAACCATTTAAACTTGTAAATATCACGAGAACAGAAATCACATGTATAAAATACCCATGTACAAGTTTATAACAGTGGAATTTTAGTTTCAGATTGAAACTGGATGTAGCAGGATATAATTTAACCTTAAATATCTTATTTTTATATTATCTTATCAAATCACATTGTGCACACCTTCCAGATTGGGATCCTTAGGAGAAGATGCTTCCATCAAGGTGACAAAAACAGTGCTGCACAGTCTGCTCCACCACTATTTTTCACACATGAGGTGTGATGAAGTAAGGACAAAATGGTTGTTTTTGAGCCACAAGAGTGCAGTGCTGTTTTTGCCATTTATCCCACTTGGTCACCAGTGTGGATGCCTCTGGGTTGTACAACTGAGGACAAACACACAAACACAAAATGCTAGAAGAGGAACATATTAAAATCTGTTATACAATAATTCAGAAAATGCCCAAAATCAAACAAAAAACACAACACAAAAGAGGCTTGGCTATAAGACCAAGTAGTTGCAAGTAGACCAGAAAATTTTGTTACCTGTCATGAAACTTACAATACCCTTCTTATTATTTTGCCTAAAACCATCAGTGACAATTTGTGACCCAGGAATCCTTTCATAGTCTATGTTGGCACAAGAAAGACTATGTTAAGACCGCAGGCAGGTTCCCAGCAATAAACTGTATGATTAGCAAGAATATAAGTGGCAGCAAAAGAGAACTGTGTTTTGTCTTAGTAAGTGACAAGTTCCCAGCCTGTGCTAAACCCACATTCTAATGACTTTACAATCCCTAGCTTTCCATGTTCAGTTTAAACACTGACAATTTATCTCATTTGCTCACATAAAATCTGTGCACAAAGCTCCATTGACATTTGTACAAATCTCAACCTTTCCTTGAAAGCCTAAAATAGAATACTTCATTGGCCAAGTGTGATTGGACACACAAGGAATTTGTCTTGGTGTAAATATTCTCAGTATGCATAAAGAAAAGATACATTCGTTAAGAATCAAGAATCATAACATACAAAACTTAATGATAGTCATAGGATACCCTCCCCTCCAGGGTCTACATGCCCCTCACCAGGGCCTCCAAACACGCAGATTGGGGGATGAGAGAGCAGAGCTTGCTCTTGTCTCCCCACCCTGCCACAGCGCTGCAACCGGAAGTCCCCCTAGTTCAAGAAATCCTATGCCATTACAAAGTTGTTAAGTTTTTTGTTAATTCCAGCAGAGTTGCTTTCAAATAAAGAAGACTAAAATAAATAAACCGAAAACTGTCAAAGGTGAGTTGTATATTTTAGCCATAAGGTTGCAACCTGCATAAGGATCTTGGAACTGAGCTGAAAGCCTGGATTTGAGATCTGAGTGCCCTGCAATGGGGTGAGCTCCCATTCCTTACCCCAACTCCTGCCAACCTAGCAGGAAAGCATGCAAATGCAAGTAGATTAATAGGTACCATTTTGGTGGCAAGGTAAGAGTGTACCTCTATCATATAGCCATGTCGGTCACATGACCACAGAAAATGTTTTTGGACATCACTGGCTCCCTCAGCCAAGGAATGGAGATGAGTACCATGTCCCAGAGTCAGTCATTTTATTTATTTTTATTTTATTTTTATTTGTCAATTGCTTACAAGATAATAGGTTTAAGTAAAAACATAAGTTATGAATACATGGATACATATAAGAAAAATTAAAAAAAAAAATAAAAGAAACAATAGGACAGGGACGGTAGGCACATTGGTGTGCTTATGCACGCCCATGACTGGACAGGGTTAGAATCATTTAGCTATTATATTATATGTTTAAAACATTAATTGGGGATATAATGGAAATAAATAGCAACAGGCTCAATGGAGTTAAAACAAAGCCCTTCTGGAAACCCCAAAGTAGGATGTTTATATGGAAAAAAGGAAATGAAAAGAAAACGACATGAAAAGAAAACACCACAGAAGTCTAATATTCTTTTTCTTTCAGGGAAAAAAGTTCACTATTTCAAATCAGGAATTATATAATTTCAAATGATAATCTTTTCTGTCCCCAGCCCAAACTTACCTCTTAGCTTTTTTTGCCAGTTCATTTCATTAAAAAGGTCCTCAGATCTCATAAAGAAGTCATTGATTTTGCTGCCTTGCTCATCCCTTTCTGTAGTGTAGTAAATCCGGAGTTTAGATTCTTTGGTGAGGAACTCACATATACTGGGCACAGGGAAGACTATTTGCTCCATAGTACGATCTGATCTAACTATCTACGTGAAGAATGTAAAGAGTTAATTTGCATGGTGTATGGTCACAAGAATATTATATTATTTCTCAGTATGCAAAACTTCCTGAAACTCTTGGTATCTTTTTAAATACTTGCTGATTTGTATTCTTGTTAACACTGTTAGTTCTCTTGCCACCATTTCTTTTCACGTTTCAAGTCACATAGGAGAAGTAGGTTATTTCTTTATCAGAATTGTTACAAAAGTTATATTATTTCAGTTGTTAGCCAAGAATTCCTTGGGTAGATGGATAATCTTCCTCCCTCCCTCTGTCCTCCCTCCTTTCATCTTCTTGTTTCAATTGAAATTATTTGGTACATAAAAAGTCATAAAAAACAAATAAATCTGCACTGGTCACTTCCATCCAAAGTCACTTTGGAATCAGGCAACACCTAAATCAAATCAAAGCAATATAATCACTTCTTCCTATTTTTAAATTGATTCCATTAATAAAAATACAGTATAAGAAGATGATTCTGTGAAAATTTAAATATGTACATTTTCTCAAAGACCTAGTTAGTTTTGTTTCATAAAAGCACTAAATTGGGGGGAAAATTCAGAGTTAGCATTTGACTGGAGCAATATGAAAGAGCTGTGTTACTTAAGAGTTTGAGGTATTTTGTAATATTGCTTGAGAGACAGCTTTCATATATGAAGCCCCAAAGCATCATGAAACTGGAGCATATTCTATATGCTATATACTATATTCCTCTGAAATGGACATTTTGTACCTAGAGTCTGTGCTGTATAGCTCAGTAGGTCTATCTATTGAAGGAAGCAAGATATTCCTGAAGAACCAATTCCATTGCATTCTTGATACTAGTTTGAACTAGTATTTTAATATAATTTTAATATATTTTAGTTCATTATTTTATTATATTAAAATATTTTAATATAATTCTAGTTCATTTCCACTGTATGAAGTCTCTCATGCTTACCCCAAGACTTTTCCTGAAGTATACTTTTAGTTTGTTTACTTCAAAAAAAAAAAAACTACAATAGCCCAATCAAAACACATTTTTAAGGTGTTAGCCTTTTTTTTTAAAGAAAAAAAGAAAAATAAAGTAGATATTTGGAAGGACTCACATTCATTAAAGATTGAGGGGATTTTGTAACTAAATATTCAGGACACGTGTAGAATTCAATTACTATTTTACTAGACATATAAGATCTACATCAAATTGTTACTTTTCTTTGTACAGTTCCATTTAAGATTAATTTGATATAATTTGAGGCATTTACCTCAATTTGAGCTGTATGCTTGGCATAGAATTCCAAAGCTTCATCTCCATCTATTTGGCCTCCAGGCTTCAACATGTTTTGCAATTCTTTGTTGTGGCGAGCAAGCTAAAATAAATGAACAGTTAAGAAGACAAGGAAGCTTGCCCACATCTCCTACTTAAAAAAATAAAACAAAGCAAAAACTCAGAACTATTGAAAGACTCAATTGCAAAATAGAGGAATAGCTGACTTGACTTTATTTCAAATCTGTTGTGAATCAATAAATGCTTAATAAAGATCATTAAGAGCTTGAAGTAAAGTGCAGGGTTCAGGCCCTGCACTTCTGATTGGCCGATAATAACGACATCAGATTGGTCCATTCAGGAGAATCTGATTGGCTATTAACGAGCCTCTCCCATCGGTTAATGGAGCTAGCGCTCCCTGTGTTTCATTGGTTAAATAAGTTAAGAGTTGGCTATATAAAGGGGCCCATCGTGGCCATCGGGCTGAGCTGTTTTCACATGTAAATAAAGAGTTGAAGTTCACTGTTTCACTGGCTCGTCTCCATCCTTGCACCCATGCTCAGAACATAACACTGGTGACGAAGGTGGGATGTGGAGACATCAGAGCTTGCTGAACGACGAAGAACCATAACCGAGCACGTGGCTGAACGCACCAATGGTGGAACCATGTCCGGCAGCGTCATACCACCCGCTCCATTCGACCTGGGACAAGAAGACTGGGACTCATATATGGATCATTTCCAGATGTTTCTGGAAACCAACAATTTAAAGAATGCCACTACCGGAAAGAAACGAGCGGTATTCCTAACTCATTGCGGGCCAACCATATTCAAGATTGCCAAGGCACTAGCAAAACCAGCAGAAGTAAAGTCTATGGACTGGGATGTCCTTGAACCACTGCTAAGGGCTCACTACGCACCGACCGTGCCAATGCTCGTGAGAAGGCATGAATTCTATCAGAGAAGTCAGCGGAAGGGCGAAAGCGTTGCTGATTTCATTGCGGATCTCCGGAATCTGGGAGGCCTATGCGAGTTTACCGACTTAGAAGAAGCCCTAAGAGACCGAATCGTTCTGGGATTAGATGCACTAGGCACTCAGAGTAAATTAATGGCAAAGGGCGACATTACCCTTAAAGATGCCATAGCTGAAGCTACTGCAGCAGAAGCAACCAGGAAGTTGGCTGTCCAAATGCGCCGCACACACGCACCGGTTTGCCAACGAGCCAGCAACATTTCACCCCAGTCAGAGGGACAGCTAGAAACGGCCCACCACAAGGACCTCGACTCGTCGTCAAACAGCGATGAGGAAGAGGTCCATCGACTTCGGTCTGAATGGGACCAACACCAGAAATCACAGTACCAATGCGCCAGGTGTGGAGCACGCCACCCCCGGTCTGAATGCAAATTCCTCGATGCACTCTGCCATGTGTGCGGGAAAAGAGGCCATATAGGTCGGGTCTGTAGAAGCAAGCCAGGACCCAGCCAGCCCTCAAGGGGGGCTAACTATCACCAACCAACGGGAAGTTGTCCCGTGAAGCGAGAACCCGTGAACCACCAATGGAACAACCACTCCTACAGAAACAAAACCCTAAACCACCCAATGAAACGAGAAGAGGCTCACCAAATGATCACGATCGGTCACACATCATCTCTGGACGCCAAAAAGATCCGAGTGAAAGTGGCCATCGAAAACCAGCCCTGCCTGATGGAAGTCGGTTCAGGATCGTCCCTCTAGATGGTTTCCTGGAAGACCCTCAAGCAGTTCATCCCCACTATCCGTAGGCAAGACCTCCAGTTCCAAAGGCTCATACTTAAGGACTATCAAGGAAATCGAATTCTGGTTGTTGGATCCAGCAGAGTAGGGTTTCGTTTAAGAACCGTATAGCATTTCTACCCCTGACTGTAATCAACAAGGATCGGCCTAGTTTGTTAGGCCTCCAATGGTTCACTCCACTTGGAATTGAAGTAGCCGGCATTCACTGAACCTACAGCAGCGATTGGGAAGAGGACCTCGTCCACGAATTCCAGGACGTCTTCGCAGAAAAATTAGGTGAGTACAAGGGGACCCCGATATCGTTTAACCTCAATCCCGAAATAGCTCCCATCCGCCTTAAGCCTCGTGGAGTTCCCTTTGCCTTTAAACCAAAGATTGATGAGCAGCTTGATAAATTAATAGCTCAGGGAGTGCTAGAACCAACCAATCACACTCAAAACGCCCAACCCCAATCGTAATGCCCATCAAGCCGGATGGATCAATAAGAATTTGTGGGGACTACCGAGCCACCCTGAACCACGCCCTTCAACAAAACGCTTACCCGGTACCGGTGGTGCAACACCTCCTCCATTCCCTGGGGGGCGGAAAAGTCTTCGCTAAACTAGACTTAGCCCAGGCATACCAACAACTGTCTGACAAAAAAACAGCAGAGGCCCAAACAATCGTTACGCACAAAGGTGCATTTAAATGTAACCGACTCCAGTTCGGAGTGTGCGTAGCCCCGGGAATCTTTCAAAGCTTAATGGAGAAGCTATTACAAGGGATAAAAGGTGTTGTTCCATATTTTGATGATGTGTTAATCGTAGCCCCAACCCAGAAAATACTAAAGGAACGCCTGAGGTTGGTTCTCCAGAGATTTAAAGACTCCGGTCTCAAAGTTAAAAAGAACAAGTGTTATTTATGTACGGATCGCGTAGAATTTTTGGGATATTTAATTGATAGTCAAGGCATTCACCCCACCGATAACAAACTCAGGGCGATCAAGAACGCCCCAAAACCCCAGAACAAGACCAACCTCCAGGCTTTTCTGGGCCTTATCAATTTTTATAATGTTTTCCTGCCTCACAAAGCAACCGTAGCTGAGCCACTACATCGTTTATTGGACAAAAGAGCAACCTGGGTATGGGGACGTAGAGAAGAACAGGCATTTCGACATGTAAAAGATTTATTGACTTCTGATGCTGTCCTGATGCAGTATAACGAGACTTTGCCTTTAACGATCACGTGTGATTCATCCCCATTCGGGGTGGGCGCCATTTTAAGCCACATTTTGCCAAATGGTAATGAAGCCCCTGTTGCTTATTTCTCAAAGACGTTATCAAAAACAGAACGCAACTACAGTCAACTTGACAAGGAGGCCCTTGCTATAGTATCCGCGGTTAAGAGATTTCATGAATATGTGTATAGCCGAGCATTTACCATAGTGACTGACCACAAACCTTTGCTGGGAATAATCGGGGGAGATAGGCCAACACTGTATATATTATCTCCCAGAATGACCCGCTGGTCAGAATTTTTGGCAGCATACAATTACAAATTACAACATCGCCCAAGGAAGGCCATTCCCCACGCCGATGCATTGAGCCGTGCACCACTTCCAGAGACTATTGATGACCCCGCTCTGACGGTCACAACACTGCAGATCGAGACACTTCAAACACCGCCATTAACGTCCCGGGATATCGCGATGGAAATGAAACGCGACCCCATTTTAGCATGAGTCCTCAGTTGGGTTGAGCGGGGATGGCCATTAGACCAAATATCTGACGACTATGCCCCATTCAAAAATCGGCAAACGGAACTATTTTCTCAAAAGGGCTGCATTCTCTGGGGTGATAGAATTGTCGTCCCAGAGCAGTTGCGACCAGTGATACTAAGGACCTTGCACGATGGCCACCCCGGCATCGTGCGTATGAAAGCCCTCGCACGAAGCTATCCGTGGTGGCCAAGTATTGACAAGCAGATAGAGACATGGGTAAAAGCCTGTCGCAAATGCCAGGAAGTAAGCAACGCCCTGCCAAAAGCAACCCCAACCGAATGGGAAATGCCGAGGGGACCATGGTCCTGAATTCATCTGGACTTTGCGGGTCCTACTAAGGGACACACATTCTTACTGACGGTGGATGCCTACTCGAACTGGCTTGAAATCCATGAAATGAGGAATACAACGACCGAAGCAGTCATCAGGAAACTGGACAGACTCTTTGCGACACACAGATTACCAGACATTCTGGTATCCGACAATGGGCCTCATTTTACCGCGCTGTCCTTCAAATAGTACCTGGCGGACCGCGGTGTCCGACATGCACTGACTTCGCCGGTACATCCTGCGGCCAATGGAAGGGCCGAGTGCATGGTACAATTCATCAAGAAAACCTTGCATAAGATGGACTATGGTGACATAGAAGACAAGATTAACCGGATACTCCTTTTACAGCATATCACTCCACACAGCATCACCAATAAAACTCCCACCGAGTTATTTATGGGATAGAAGCTCCGCTCCCACCTCGACCGCCTGCATCCATCATATGAACCTGAAAAGCCACACGGTTCTAGTGGGAAATGCCACAATTTCCAGGTAGGTGATTTGTTTTTCGCTAGGAACTTTTCAGGCGATCCGTTGTGGCTCGAGGCAACTATAGTACAAGTAACTGGCCCTAGATCGTACTGTGTAAAATGTCGCGACAATAGAATTTGGAAACGCCATATTGATCAGCTGCGTTCAAGGCTACAGTCGGGGATCTCTGAGCCCCCTGATTTCCAAACCGAGGGGGGAGGAGATAGCGAGGAAGCTGAATTTGAAGCGGCAGAAAGTTTAAGCGGTAGTAATGACCGCTCAGAGGCAGCACGTGATGGAACTGGAATGGGGGTGGCCTCGCCTCAAAGAGATGCCGAAAGCAGTAGTGACGACGAAAATTCAAATGCGGAAGGGGAGGCACCTTTTTCACCAGATAACGTCCTACCCCAACAAGACTGTAGCTAAATACCGGGAGGACAACGAAAATCAAATAGACAATCGAAACAACCTGCCTACCTCAAAGACTACGTGACTGCACCCCTTAAACGGAACCCGGGGGGAAGGGGTGTAGTGAATCAATAAATGCTTAATAAAAATTATTAAGAGGTTGAAGTAAAGTGCAGGGTTCAGGCCCTGCACTTCTGATTGGCCGATAATAGCGACATCAGATTGGTCTGTTCAGGAGAATCTGATTGGCTATTAACGAGCCTCTCCCATTGGTTAATGGAGCTAGCGCTCCCTGTGTTTCATTGGTTCAATAAGTTAAGAGTTGCCTATATAAAGGGGCCCATCGTGGCCATCGGGCTGAGCTGTTTTCACATGTAAATAAAGAGTTGAAGTTCACTGTTTCACTGGCTCGTCTCCATCCTTGCACCCATGCTCAGAACATAACAAAATCAAATCAGATATTGATTTGGTCAAATTAAAACCAATATTAAATCATCAGTTAGAACAATTTATCAGTGGAGGCACAATTTGCCTCCAGAAATTGTAAATGCTGCAACACTGGAAGTTTTAAAGAAGAGATTGGATAACCAGTTGTCTGAAATGATATAGGGTTTTCTGTCTAAGCAGGGGGTTGGACTAGAAGACCTCAAAGGTCCCTTCCAACTCTGTTATTCTATTGGTACTAATATTGTACCAGATACAGTATTGCTGCACTGTACTTAACCTGCTGTATATAAACAGGGAACACTCAACATTCACTAACACTGATGATGTTACCTAATCAGGTAATGAAACATCTGCAAACACACAACCAAAATTAGAGAAAATGAAAGGACTCCTCTCTCCTGTCTTTGTTAGAACCTTGTTTAAAATGCATCCCCAAAAGTTGGCAAGTTGAGTATGAGAAATACAACTCAAAGGGTACAATTCTTACTTGGCAAAAAGCCTCTAGTCAGCAATTCCTTTTTGTCATTTTTGAATAATACTAAAGTAACCATTTTCAAAATGAAAACAGTTTGGTTCTCTTTTCAATCTTGGTCAGTCACTGGGACCAGAGGTTTAGTCTTCTGAGTTTTCGGACTCATGCTGGAGCCCCTCTTCAGGGAACTTCTCTTTACCAGAATGTATGCTTTGGGCTATCCTATGTGTGGTATTTATATGGGACCTATTGTATGTGGTTTTTTAGATACTGATTGGGATATTGATGGCTAGTCAGTCGTTGGCTGTTATTTCCTTGTGCTGCTAAGCCTTGGCCTCCTAAGCAGTTGATAAGCTGATGGTAAATCAGCACTCCTGTTGACTGATGAGGAGCCAATTTCCCGAACTGGTAGTTAACCCTGTTGTATCCCATCCGGGAATATGTCCTTGTTCATTGCAGTGTGAGGCTACCAATGGTTCTCTTTTATTTGGAGTGTAGTAAGTTAGTTATATGAGGTGTATCAGCTTGAGACTTAAGGATGGAGAATCAATGACATGTTGTGCTCTTAGAATGCTTATTAACAAATACATGTTTCAGCACATACTGAGAAAAACTGAATGACAAAGCACTTAGTTTAAGAAAGACAAACTAATATGCACCAAGAGTGTGACTAAAGAGGGCAACAGCAGGTTTCAGGCAAACATGAATAACTGACAACAATGCCTAAAAATGCATGTTTATTTCGCCTAATTACTTTCATTGTTTGTTTCAGTATTAATAATCCAACAAGGCTCATATTGACAATCCTGAAATGAATTCCTACAGTGTATGATTCAACTACTATGAATCAAATGCTTTAAACCTTGGGCTAAAAAAAGATTTACCTGATGAGCTAATATATAAATATTATGCCCCACATTTCTAGGAGATGCAGCAAGATCTTCACCATTCTCTCCATCTTCAAATTCAACCTCACCTTGCTGATAGGCCTTTTTAATTACCTCTACCTGCAGAAAAAAAAACACATTTCACAAGTTTGAAATATATATATGGAAAAAAACAAAATCCAAGTATTTGAGCTGATTCATATTTTCATTTTGTTTCAGATATTCTGAAAATGAAACTTATATGAAGTCATTTTTATTTCCTTCTATCCTTTGAAGCTGAGGATCACTGGCTCAAATTACTGCTACTGCTGTTGGTTTTTAAACAACTATAATTTATATCAGAAATAAACTGACTCAGTGCAATGAACGCCAAAAATAAAGCCTTAAACTTTATCTCCAGCCCACATCATTATTGCTGAATAATATATTCTGTTATACTCTTGACTCAGACAATTACTATAACTATATAGGTTTGAATTCCTTGCTTGCATTTTGTTGTTTGTTTAAAACAGGACAAAAGAATACTAGACAGCTTTTTAAACATCTAAATGACTACTTCAAACCTTTATCTTATAAAGTATTTTAAATAATATACATAATGTCTCATCAACATCGAGATTTTAAGAGGTCCATCAAAATAAGTAAAATAAATCTCAGAATAAAAAAAACAGTGATAAAATTTCAGCAGTTTTCCTTCTTTTTCTCCCCCACTATTTGGTCTTCATCAATGAAGTGCTAGAGTGTCATAACTTCCCAATCTTCTAGACGTGTTGTTGGACGTATTATTCTTAAATATAGGTAGTCATTTAATTATAACTATAACTGGACCACAATTTTCATTGCCATCACTACAGTTGTTAAGTGAATCACAAGGTCGTTAAGTGAACCAGGATTCCTCCACTGACTTTGTCTAAAACTAGCTAGAAGATCACCTGTCCCTGGGATGCTGCAACCATTGAAAATATGTTATTGGTTGCCAAGTGTGCAAATTTTGATTATGTGACCTTGGGTTGCTATGCAAGCATTGGTTATAAGTCACTTTTTTCAGTGCTATTGTAACTTCAAACAGTTGTTAAATGAATGGTTGTGAGTCAAGGACTACCTTTATATGAAAACAAATGGGACATGTGACTTCTCAGAACAGCTAATTATTTCAGCATGTCTTCTTTCAAGTTCTTTCACTCAGTGTTTCACATTGAACATACATAGTAAAATCCTTCTCTCCATGAATGCTTTTGTTTCATTTTGATCCACTGGGAAGTCTGGCTAACAGAAGAGAAGGAGAGGAACTGCTTTTTTTCATCCCTTGAATTGGCTCCCACAGTACTCATGAAATCCTCCTATCCCTTGGAGCAAATCTTTCAAGATCTCAAAAGGCTAATGGCAAAAATCAATACAAATGTCCTTGCCATCTATCTGTGAGAATGAAATCTGGATATAAATGCCACCATGTTGCCATGATATATTTCTATATAGTTTAATATAATTTTACCTTACGAAACAATTTTTCTCTTCTCTATTTGATCTGAACATTGCCTGTAACCCACCCACGCCGATACCATAGAACTATATTGCCAGTACAGATGATCACAGTTAAAATTATATTGTGACTGCAATAGAAAATAATGCTTCTTAAGATCTCAAGTTAAGCCAACTTAAAATATACCTGTGTATATACAACAAAGCTCTTTCAATTTACTGCTAAGCATAATAGGGCTCAGTTAAGGAGAGGCCTCAGTTTATAAGATCCAAAATAGTGTGATCTTAATCACACATCTGACAGCAAGATAATTTCATACTGTCTAAATTAATGGAAGCAAATTCTTGGAAACATACCAGTTCTTTTGGTCTCATGTTATAAAGGATCCTTTCTGCATTCTCACTGTCATGCCTACTTTCCATTATAGCCAAGAGTAACTTTGAGGCATTATTCTGGGGGGAAAAAAGGAACTTTAAGGAAAGTAAGCTGATTAAAATATCCAAACAAAAACACATCTAAAGCGCAGATGAATATGGCTACTACTTCATGCATTTTCTTTGTTTTTTGACAAAAAACAAATGAAAGAGTCCAAAAAGTATCTGTATGTACAATGAAGTCTAGAAACCAACTGCTAAAATTCTGTGCTCTTTAAATACTTAAGAAAAATAATTTACATTCAGATCAGGGCTGTGGCAGTACAGTGCACTCAATTTCCAAGAGGCTACGAAACAGACCTCATTCTTACATAATATTTAACACAGTAAGTTAAGATCATGAATTTTGCATTTACAAAGTCTTGTTTTGCAGAAATACAGATTGCAAAATTACATCCCTGAAGTAGCTAACTATTGTTGCCATGACTATTTTTTCCTTCCTATAATAATGGACAGGAAGGTCTGTATTTGATCACACACACACGTATATTATATTTTTTGTTTTCTATTTTATATCATTGCATGGCTGCCAACTCTCACGCAATCAGCGTGAGACTCACGCAATTCAACCAATTTTGACTGTCTCACTCTGATAAACGAAATCTCACGCTAAACCCCCAAAATGGAATGTACAAAAATAAATATATCTCTACATTCTCTGATATTCCGAATATCGATATGCCCAAGCCCAAAGTTTCGAGAAGTGAAGCCTCCGATCCTGGGCGGCTTCAGAGGGCGAACAGAGCATGTGCGAGAGGACGTTGCCCGCATTGATTTCTGTACTGGGGTGAGGAGAGAATTCCACGCTGCAGGAAGCGGTTGCTCCTTTCCGCTCTAGGATGTCACAACTCTCTGGGCTTAACCCTTGTGCTGCACTCTGCTCTGGCAGGCGGAGATGAGAGAGACGAACTCTCTATCCCCCATGAAGTACGACTACAGGGCATCCCTGGGCCTTTCTCGAGAGCTGAGCTCCCATCATCCCCTCCCCGCACCCGTCTGGTCTCAAGGCCGCTGGGATTGGGGCGCAAAGGCGCGTCCCTCTCCGGCCTCCCTCTCGCAAGGGGAGCTGCCGTGGCTGGCCTCTTGCGCGCCTCGGCTTCTCTCGCTCCCCAGCCTGATGGGAAGTCCCTGGAGAGGGAGGGGGAAGAGGGGGGGAGGGCTCCTTCCCGGGTACATTGTGTCCCTCCCCCCGCCCTTTGCACCTAGATATGCGCCCCCCCCAGCCTCCCCTGGGTCCAAGAGGCTGCAAGAGGGTCTGGCAGGGAGGAGCCTCTCCAGGAAGGGGGTCCCGCCAGAGGGCAGGCTGGAGTGGGGCGGGGGGGCTCGCAAGGAGGGGGGGTTCCTGTCCCCTCCGAGCCCCAATCGCAGCCGGTGCAGGAGTTTCTCTCTTTTTAGGCTTCTTTCCCCACTTGATGCCAGGAACGTTTGGATGCTCTTTGGGAGCCCCTGGGAAGGAATCTCGCCTTGAGGGGTCTCCCCACAAATGCCAAGCAAAGGGGGGGGGGAGTGGCCACTGTCCTCTCCTCTCCTCCCCCAGACAATCCAGGACTTCCCTGCAGGGGAGCAGCTGATGGCAGCATTGCTGGGGGTCCCATGCACAGACTGGGAGGGGGGCGTTTGGGGAGTGAAGGACACCAGCCTCCCCCCCCCATTCTGTGTGTGTGTGTGTGTGTGTGTGTGTGTCCATCTGCCTGCCTGGCCCTTTCCGCCCCTTCAGCTGGACTGTGAGGCTGGTGGATCCAAGACTCAGCCTGGATCCCCCTCCCCTCCACAGGTGGGAGGCCCAGAGGGTGGGAGAGGGCTGGGAAGGGCCGTTTCTGCCCAGGTCCAAGGCCGGGAACCCTGGCAAGGCCCCCTCCACCCCCGGGGCCATGTGAGGGAGGCTTCTGTGGCCCTGAAGAGGCAGCCTGGAGGGGCCGGATCCCAGGCACTTGGGACGCCCCTCTCAGCCAGGGACCCTGGAGGAGGAGGAGAGCCAGAGCAGCCCAAAGGGACGGAGCAGATGGGCAGAGGCCCAAGAATGTGGACCCTTTCCGGCCAAGATGGTCAGTGAACTGCATTATTAATATCTTACAAATCCGGTTCAAGTACATTGGTGCTGCTTGCATGTATGTATGTATGTATATGTCCAAATCATGACTAAAGTATGCATCAGATTGCACCATTTAAAATGTAAAATTGTCAAAGCTCCCTACCGTGGAAGGGGGGACACCCCCCTTCCACACCATCCCCCCCCCCTCGGTCGCTCCGCTCCCTCGCAGTGTCTCACTCCGAACTATCACTCAAGGTTGGCAGCCCTGTCATTGTTTACAGTCTTTGGGAACTGAACAGCATATAAATAATAAAATGTCACACAGCAATCTACATTGAAAACATTAGATTATGACTAACAAATTCTAGCGAGTTATTTGTATAAATGTCCTTTGAACTACAATGTTTAAAACTTATGATTCTGTAAACTGCAATTCCCACCATAAAGTATCACTACATAAAGATTGTTTTATTGCAGTTTGTTTTCTTATCTATAGACCTGAATCACCTGCTCCCTAATGTTTAAATTTTCTATAGAGTTTCAGTTACAAAGCATGTGTCAATCCTATATGATAGAGCAGATTCATGACATATTTTGTGATGACTATCCTGGTTCCTTCAATTTCATAAATTGGGGACTGCATTTTAATGGTTAGTTAAACATACAAGAAATAAATTAAGCTGCATCCTTGCAAATTTACATTATCTCATGTTTAATTAATTTAGTGTAGTTTAAGTCTTATTCAAACTTAATTCCTGTACATACTACCTTGTCTAAGACATTTAGTGAATTTCTTGGGCTTACTGAGAGTTTACACAACCATTTTGAGCATAAATGTTTGTTTTCTCTTGCAATAATAATCATTTTCATAGTTAAAGTATCTACTTACCTTCAGCTCTAATACAAGATCCATCCTCTTTTTTCCAAGGGGGTTGATGTCATTGAGAATTAATGCTGTAATTATATCAATACCATTGGACTCATGAGTAGCAATGCAGTTCTGCATGAAGGGCGAGGTAGTGGAAAAAGATAACAATATATAGTATGATTATTTTACAAAAAAACCCTGCATATTAGGAGGGGAATTGTTTGGAAAATGCTGGCTTAGTTAAGATGTAATATAAATGTAATCACAGATTTATTTGAAGTTACTATTTACCATAGAATAGAGAAGAATGTATTCTGAAATATTATTGGAGAAAGACCAGGGACTTTCAACAGACACCTGAGCCACAATTCAGTACATATAGTGGTGTTGTAGTAACATTTCTAAATAATGATTGTAAATGTCAATATGTATATGAACCTATGTGTATGATTATGTATAATAAAATAATTATGCGTTCATTTGGAACTTCAAAAAAGCAGTGCCCAGTGAAATTTGGTTTGATATAGTGGTTAAAAAAAAACAAGCTAGAAACCCAGAGACTCTAAGTTCTAATTCTACTTTAGGCACAAAGGCAGCAAGATGATTTGGGGCCAGTCACTGCCTCTCAGCCCTCAGAAGTAGAGGGCAAGGGCAAACCACTTCCAAAATGTTGCGGAAAAACTTTCAGGGACTTATTCAAGCATGAGTCAAGATTGATTTAGAGCTACCCACCTGAATGTCCACACAGACAAAGGAGATTTGTAATTTGGTAACAATGGAGCAAAGTTGTTTACCTATAATTCTTTCTCCCTAATAGGAAATTTCCATGCTAGCAAACCATTCCTTTCTAACACTGCCATAATCCTCAGTGTAGGTGGGACTCCGGTCATACTATGCATCCATAAAATCACATGCTTATTTGTTTTCTTAATGCTCCAAGTTGAAACTTAAACATTGCAAAATACTAACAGGAATTCTCAGTGTTCCAAGTTAGCCTCTCAATTTGCACCAAGCCAGCTACACCTCCCATTTGCCCCAACTACAGTACCTGATTTTCATGACATGGTCCCTGGCAGTACTCTGTCAAACTTTCCAGAGTTTGATTGATCAATGCTACATTTTTCTCATTAATGTACAGCCCAAGCAGTCCAAGTCCTCCAGTTGTACTTCCACAAATACAATCTAAAAACTGTAATGTCTCACACACTAGGTTGTAATTAGTCTTGTTGTTTTGGCAACGGAGGAAGTTCTAGAGAGGGGCATAGCAATAACAGAGAAAGAAAAAAAGTTGCAAATTTCATTTTTTAACATAAAAACAGTTTATTCCCACAATTTTTCAAATTCAATGGTATCTACTGGCATCTGTACTAGAAACACTTGTCTATCAACCCATGCACAGGGCAAAACAATCCTCTGTATATTCCGTTGTATGTATGAGTAGACTTTCCCATCTAAACAAGCGGTGTGAAATTCTGCTGCGGTCTTTGAGAAGCATATTTACAATAGGCACCAACAGCAGAAGCAGAGAGATCTGAACGGTCCCTTGTATGGTATTTTTTTTTTTTTTTTTGGCACATAGTTGGGATGAAAAGGAACAAGGCATCAGAACCTCCCCAATCTTTTTTCTCCAGTGCTTGCTAGATCATCTTTGCCACATTGGTGGCATCTTTGTCAGTATTCCTGGAAAAGAGCAGGACAAATCACCAATCCTTTGAACTTCTTCTACTTTCTGTTCATCTGTTCTCTTTCAGGGGACAAGCTGAAACAAAAGACCTACCCACCCAAAAGGAAATAACATTGGATTCGGCCAGATAATCTTTCCTAAAATGTGTTTAAATTTGCACACGGTAATGCTTTTCTTCAACTACTAGGTGCAAAGTTAATCAATGGCAGGTGTTTCTTTTGTTTTTCAGGGTTCACTGGTGGAATATTGAAATCCTTATGAGTTCTCTGGTGTAGTCAGGGATTCAGCTGTTCTGCCTGTTTCTTCCTCTAACCCAATTGATAGAGAAAGTGTTAAAAAGTCGTGGTGTTTCTTTTTCCCTACTGGCCTACTACTGTGGGAAGACGTTAATTATGAGTGGGAGTCAATGGACCCATTGAAAAGATTAATCAATAGAAACCACTTTCCCCAAATGCCCAGCCCCAGAAAGGAAAATAACTGGAGCTTGCCTTTCCAGGGTGGACGGGAAGGATAAAGAAGCAGGAGAGTTCACAGTTTGGGACTGTAGTAAACAAAGTCAAGACAAAATAGATCACAGCTGTTGTGAATTAATAAAAGTACTTGAATAAAGATTATTAAGAGCTTGAAGTAAAGTGCATGATTCTGGCCCTGCACTTCTGATTGGCCGATAATAGCGACATAGGATAGGTCCGTTCAGGAGAATCTGATTGGCTATTAACGAGCCTCTCCCATTGATTAACGGAGCTAGCGCTCCCTGTGTTTCATTGGTTAAATAAGTTTAGAGTTGCCTATATAAAAGGGGCCATTGCGGCCATAGAGCTGAGCTGTTACACATGTAAATAAAGAGTTTGAAGTTCACTGTTCACCAGCTCGTCTCCATCCTTAGCGCCCATGCACAGAACATAACACTGGCGACGAAGGTGGGATGTGGAGACGTCAGAGCTGACTGAACAATGGAGAACGATAACAGAGCACGTGGCTGAAACGCACCAATGGCGGAACCATGTCTGGCGGCGTCATACCACCCGCTCCATTCGACCCGGCACAAGAAGACTGGGACTCATATATGGATCGTTTTCAGATGTTTCTGGAGACCAACAATTTGAGGGATGCCACTACCGGAAACAAACGAGCGGTATTCCTAACTCATTGCGGGCCAACCGTATTCAAGAATGGCCAAGGCACTAGTGAAACCGGCTGAAGTAAAGTCTATGGACTGGGACGTCCTCGAACCCCTGCTGAGGGCTCACTATGCACCGACTGTGCCAACGCTCGTTAGAAGGCATAAATTTTACCAGAGAAGTCAGCGGAAGGGCGAAAGTGTTGCTGATTTCATTGCGGATCTCCGGAATCTGGGAGGCCTATGCGAGTTTGCCAACCTAGAAGAAGCCCTAAGACACCAAATAGTTCTGGGATTAGATGCTCCAGGCACACAGAGTAAGCTAATGGCGAAAGGTGACATTAGCCTTAAAGATGCCATTGCTGAAGCTACTGCAGCAGAAGCAACCAGGAAGTCGGCTGCCCAAATGCGCCGCACCCACGCCCCATTTCGCCAACTCGCCCATGAAATTTCACCTCAGTCAGAAGGTCAGCTGACAACAGCCCACCACGAGGACCTCGAATCGTCATCAGAAAGTGATGAAGAAGAGGTCCACTGACTTCGGTCCGAACGAGACCAACGCCAGAGATCACAGTACCAATGCGCTGGTTGTGGAGCAAGCCAGCCCCGGTCAGAATGCAAATTCCTCGACGCACTCTGCCATGTGTGTGGGAAAAGAGGCCATATCGGACGGGTCTGTAGAAGCAAGCTAGGACCCAGCCAGCCCTCGAGGGGGGCTAACTATCGCCAACTGACAGGAAGCCATCCTGTAAAGCGAGAACCCGTGAACCACCAATGGAACAACCACTCCTACAGAAACAAAACCCTAAACCGCTCAACGAAGCAAGAAGAGGCTCACCAAACTATCACGATCGGTCACGCCTCATCTCTTGATGCCAAGAAGATCCGAGTGAAAGTGGCCATCGAAAACCAGCCCTGCCTGATGGAAGTCGATTCAGGATTGTCTCTCTCAATAGTTTCCTGGAAGACCCTCAAGCAGCTCATCCCTACTATCCGGCGGCAAGACCTCAGATTCCAAAAACTCATACTCAAAGACTATCAAGGAAATCGAATCCGGGTCGTTGGATCCAGCCAAGTCCGGGTATCGTTCAAGAACCGTACAGCATTCCTACCCCTGACTGTAATTGACAAGGATCGGCCTAGTTTGTTAGGCCTCCAATGGTTCCCTCCACTTGGAATCGAAGTAGCCAGCCTTTACTGAACCTGCAGCAGCGACTGGGAAGAGGACCTCGTCCAAGAATTCCAGGACGTCTTTGCAGAAAAACTAGGCGAGTACAAGGGGACCCCGATATCATTTAACCTCAATCCTGAAATAGCTCCCATCCGCCTTAAGCCTCGTCAAGTTCCATTTGCCATTAAACCAAAGATTGACGAGCAGCTTGATAAATTAATAGCCCAGGGTGTGTTAGAACCAACCGATCACTCTCCCTGGGAAACCCCAATCGTGACACCCATCAAGCCGGATGGTTCAATAAGAATTTGTGGGGACTACCGAGCCACCCTGAACCACGCCCTTCAACAAAACGCTTACCCGGTACTGGTGGTGCAACACCTCCTCCATTCCCTGGGGGGTGGAAAAGTCTTCGCTAAACTAGACTTAGCCCAGGCATACCAACAACTGCCTGTAGACAAAAAAACAGCAGATCGTTACGCACCAAGGTGCGTTTAAATGTAACTGACTCCAATTCGGAGTAAGTGTAGCCCCGGGAATCTTTCAAAGTTTGATGGAAAGACTATTACAAGGGATAAAAGGCGTTGTCCCATATTTTGATGATGTGTTAATCGCTGCCCCAACTCGGAAAATACTAAAGGTTGGGTCTCCAGAGATTTAAAGACTCAGGTCTCAAAGTTAAAAAAAACAAGTATCAACTATGTATGGATCGTGTAGAATTTTTAGGATATTTAATTGATAGTCAAGGCATTCACCCCACCGATAGCAAACTTAGGGCAATCAAAAACGCCCCAAAACCCCGAAATAAGGCCGACGTCCAGGCTTTTCTAGGCCTTATCAATTTTTATAACATTTTCCTGCCTCACAAAGCAACCATAGCCAAACCCCTACATCGTTTGTTGGACAAAAAAGCAACCTGGGTATGGGGACACAGAGAAGAGCAGGCGTTTCGACATGTGAAATATTTGACTTCTGATGCTGTTTTGATGCAGTATAACGAGACTTTGCCTTTAACGATCACGTGTGATGCATCACCATTCAGAGTGGGCGCCATTTTGAGCCACGTTTTGCCAAATGGTAGTGAAGCCCCTGTTACCTATTTCTCAAAGACGTTATCAAAAGCAGAACGCAATTACAGTCAAATTGATAAAGAGGCCCTTGCTATTGTGTCTGCTGTTAAGAGATTTCATGAATATGTGTATGGCCGAGCATTTACTATAGTGACTGACCACAAACCTTTGCTGGGGATAATAGCGGGAGATAGGCCAACACCTTATATATTATCTCCCAGAATGACTCGCTGGTCAGAATTCTTGACGGCATATAATTACAAGTTGCAACATCGCCCGGGGAAGGCCATTCCCCATGCCGACGCATTGAGCCATGCACCACTTCCAGAGACCATTGATGACCCCGCTCCGACAGTTACAATACTGCAGATCGAGACACTTCGAACACCGCCACTAACAGCCCGAGATATCGCGATGGAAACAAAACGCGACCCCACCTTAGCACGAGTCCTCAGTTGGGTCGAGCGCGGATGGCCATTGGACCAGATACCTGACGACTATGTTCCATTCAAGAATCGACAAACGGAACTATTTTCCCAGAAGAGCTGCATTATCTGGGGTGATAGAGTTGTTGTCCCAGAGCGGTTGCGACCAGCGATACTAAGGACCTTGCACGATGGCCACCCCGGCATCGTGCGCATGAAAGCCCTCGCACAAAGCTACGCGTGGTGGCTGGGTATCGACAAGCAGATTGAGACATGGGTAAAAGCTTGTCACAAATGCCAGGAAGTAAGCAACGCCCCTCTGAAAGCAACCCCGACTGAATGGGAAACACCGAGGGGACCATGGTCCTGTATTCATCTGGACTTTGCGGAACCTACCAAAGGACACACATTTTTATTAACGGTGGATGCCTACTCGAACTGGCTTGAAATCCATGAGATGAGGAATACAACAACCGAAGCAGTTATCAGGAAACTAGACAGACTATTTGCAACACACGGATTACCAGACGTTCCAGTATCCGACAACAGGCCCCAATTTACTGCGCTGTCCTTTGAACAGTACCTGGCGGACCACGGTATTTGTCATGCGCTGACTTTGCCGGCTCATCCTGTGGCCAACGGAAGGGCCGAGCGCATGGTACAATTCATCAAGAAAACCTTGCATAAAATGGACTATGGCGATATAGAAGACAAGATTAACCGGATACTCCTTTTGCAGCATATCACTCCGCACAGCGTCACCAATAAAACTCCCACCGAGTTATTAATGGGGCGGAAGCTCCGCTCCCACCTCGACCGTCTGCACCCATCATATGAACCTGAAAAACCACACGGTTTCAGTGGGAAATGCCGTAACTTCCAGGTAGGCGACTTGGTTTTCGCTAGGAACTTTTCGGGCAATCCGTTGTGGGTCGAGGCAACTATAGTCCAAGTAACCGGCCCTAGATCGTACCGCGTGAGATGTCGCAACGATAGAATATGGAAGCGCCATATTGATCAGCTGCGTTCAAGGCTATAGTTGGGGATCTCCAAGTCCCCTGACTTCCAAACCAAGGGGGGAGGAGATACTGAGGAAGCTGAATTTGAAACGGCAGAAAGCTTAATGAACGCTCAGAGGCAACACGTGAAGAAGGATCGGGAATGGGGGTAAGCTCACCTCGAGGAGATGCCGAAAACATTAGTGGTAACGAAAATTTGAATACAGAACGGGAGGCACCCTCTTCACCAGATAACGTCCTACCCCAACAAGACTGTAGCCAAATACCGGGAGAAGAATGTAAATCAAATAGACAATCAAAACAACCTGCCTACCTCAAAGACTATGTGGCCACACCCCTTAAACGAAACCTGGGGGGAAGGGGTGTTGTGAATTAATAAAAGTACTTGAATAAAGATTATTAAGAGCTTGAAGTAAAGTGCAGGATTCTGGCCCTGCACTTCTGATTGGCCGATAATAGCGACATCGGATTGGTCCATTCAGGAGAATCTGATTGGCTATTAACGAGCCTCTCCCATTGGTTAATGGAGCTAGCGCTCCCTGTGTTTTATTGGTTACATACTCAAGAGCTTGCCTATATAAAGAGGGCCGTTGCAGCCATAGAGCTGAGCTGTTACACATGTAAATAAAGAGTTTGAATTTCACTGTTCACCGGTTCGTCTCCATCCTTAGTGCCCATGCACAGAACATAACAACAGCTATTCTGTAAATAAGAAGCAGAAGTCTGTAAAGGGAGTTCCTTGAACCTATTTCACTTCTAGCCAGTTTACATGCCAGTGTCAAGCAGTTTTAAGCTGGAGTATGGAAAAGCCCTAAGGTAAATCATCAGGGAACGATCAAAGAAAATAAAAATGCTTTTCAGATGATTTGGGGTTTCACAGCAAAAATCCAAATAATTTCGCACACAACAGTTTAGGTCTAAGATGAAATACTCTTATCTCTGAGGTGGGCAAGTTATAGGCTCCAGACGTTTGTACTTCCTGCCCTATTTTGTAGCCTCCATTAGCTACCACATTCCCACAAGGAAGCCAAGAAGGAGAAAATACTATCACAAACTTCAAATTAGATCATCCTTTGCTGCTCAGTGAGTGGGGCTTTCCGGTTCATAACATAACTATTACAGTCCACAAAATCAACAGTTCCACAAAGCAAGGCATCAACTAGGGAGAGACAGGAAAAGGGTAAATTAAGGGGATGAATAAAAGCAAAAATAGTGGTCTAATTGTTGCTAACAAATTATCCCTTGTTCTCAGTTTAAGTAATCCAACTCTTTTTTCAGAAGAAAGAATTATTAGATGTGTTCTTAGGTACCCTGGAGCTCCCACTTTCTGGGTTGCTAGGCACTTTTGAAATTTGAGAAGATGCTTGTTGTGAATGAATAATACCAATAAAGTTATCTTGAGCTTGAAGTCAAGTGCAGGGTTCTGGCCCTGCACTTCTGATTGGCTGTTAATGGCAGGATCGGATTGGTCTGTTCAGGAGCATCTGATTGGCCATTAACAGGCCATTCCCATTGGTTAACGGAGCTGGCGCTCCAGGTTTGCTATTGGTTGAATAGTTAATAAGTTGCCTATATAAGGAAGGCTATAGCAGCCCTCCAGTTCGAGCTGTCACAATATGTAAATAAAGAGTTGAAGTTCACTGTTTCTACCGGCTCGTCTCTATCATTCGCACCCATGCTCCAGACATAACACTGGCAACGAAGGTGGGATTGGATGACATCAGAGCCAACTAAGACAACTAAGCACGTGGCTGAAGCGCACAACGGCGGAACCATGTCTGGCGGCGTAGTACCACCCGCTCCGTTCGATCCAGCTCAAGAGGACTGGGAGTCCTACATGGATCGTTTTCAAATGTTTTTGGAAACGAATAATCTGAAGGATGCCACACCCGGGAAGAAATGGGTGGTATTCCTAACGTACTGCAGCCCGACGGTATTCAAAATGGCTAAGGCATTAGCAAAACCGGCGGAAGTGAAGGCCATGGACTGGGACGTCCTCAAACCGCTACTTAGGGCCCACTATGCACCAACCGTTCCAACGCTTGTAAGACGACACGAGTTCTATCAAAGAAACCAGCGGAAAGGAGAAAGTGTCGCTGATTTCGTTGCAGACCTCCGGAACTTGGGAGGCCTTTGCGTTTTCACCAACCTAGAAGAGGCCTTGAGAGACCAAGTAGTCCTCGGGCTAGACGCTCTAAACATATAGAGCAAAATAATGGCAAAGGGCGACATCACCCTTAAAGACGCCATAGCTGAAGCTACAGCAGTGGAGGCGACCAAGAAGTTGGCTGCCCAACTATGCCGAAATCGCGCTCCAGCACACCCACCGGCCGGCGAAGTTTCACCAAAAGCAGAAGGGCAGCTGCAGATGGCCCACCATGAGGACCTTTCTTTGTCGTCAGACAGCGACGAAGAAGAGGTCCATTGCCTGCGGTCCAATCGGGACTGTTACCCGAAGTCCCAACAACCGTGCGCTGGCTGTGGGTCCAACCATTACAGCTCAGACTGCAAATTCCGCGATGCGCTCTGCCATGAGTGCGGGAAATGAGGCCACATCGGACGGGTCTGCAGAAGCCTCCGCGGACCCAGCCAGACCTTGAAAGGAACCAACCTCCACCAATCGACAGGGAATCGCCCTGTAAGGCGAGAACCAGTAAACCACTCCTACAGAAACCGACCCGTGAATCGTCTAGCGAGACGGGAAGAGGCCCACCAAATACTCACTATTGGCCATGCCTCTTCACTAGACACTAAGAAAATTGGGGTCAACGTGAACATTGAAAATCGACCCTGCCAAATGGAAGTTGACTCGGGATCATCTCTTTCAATGGTCTCATGGAAGACCCTCAAGCAACTCATCCCCATTATCCGGCACCAAGACCTTCAATTCCAACGGCTCATGTTAAAGGACTACCAGGGGAACTGAATTCCAGTTGCAGGATCCAGTCGAGTCCGGGTTGCATTCAAGAACCGCACGGCGTACTTACCCCTGATGGTGATCGATAAGTACCGGCCTAGTCTGTTAGGCCTGCAATGGTTCGCACCACTCGGCATTGAAGTGGCTGGCATTAACCGAATTGACGGCAGTGACTGGGAGGAAGACCTCGCTCACGAATTCAGGGATGTCTTCGAGAAAAAGCTAGGCGAGTACAAGGGGACCCTGATATCCTTTAGCCTTAATCCAAAGATAGCTTCCATCCGCCTTTAGCCTCGTCGAGTTCCGTTCGCTCTAAAGCCAAAAATCGATGAGCAGCTTGATAAGTTGATTGCCCAGGGAGTGTTAAAGCCAACTGACCACTCCCCATGGGAAACGCCGATTGTGACACCCATTAAGCCGGACGGCTCCATTAGAATTTGTGGGGACTACCGAGCCACCCTAAACCACGCCCTGCAACAGCACCCATATCCGGTGCCGGTGGTACAACACCTCCTCCATTCCCTGGGGGGCGGAAAAGTCTTCGCTAAACTAGACTTAGCTCAGGCTTATCAGCAACTGCCGGTTGACGAAAAAACGGCACAGGCACAGACTATCATAACACACCGAGGTGCCTTTAAGTGTACGCGGCTTCAATTCGGAGTCAGTGTGGCCCCGGGGATCTTTCAGAGCCTATTGGAGAGACTATTGCAGAGGATCAAGGGCATTGTCCCCTATTTTGACGATGTGCTCATTGCTGCCCCCACTCCAAAAATCTTATGGGAGCGTTTAAGACTGGTATTACGAAAATTCCAGGAAGCAGGCTTGAAAGTCAAAAGAAATAAGTGCAAACTGTGTACCGATCGTGTTGAATTCTTAGGGTACTTAATTGACAGTCAGGGTATTCACCCTACTGATAGCAAATTAAGAGCAATAAAAAACGCTCCCAGACCCCAGAACAAGACCAACCTCCAGCGTTCTTAGGCCTCATCAATTTTTATTATGTATTCTTGCCGCACAAGGCGACTGTCGCAGAACCTTTACATCATCTATTAGATAAAAAATCGATTTGGGTACGGGGTCACAAAGAAGAGTAGGCGTTCCGTAATGTGAAAAAACTACTGACTTCGGATGCCGTACTAATGCAGTACAATGAGACTTTGCCAATAAACATTACATGCGATGCATCGCCTTTTGGAGTGGGCGCCATTTTGAGCCATGTGTTACCTAACGGTAACGAAGCCCCTGTTGCTTACTTCTCAAAGACGCTCTCGAAAACCGAGCAAAATTACAGCCAGATCAATAAAGAAGCCCTGGCAATTGTATCAGCTGCTAAAAGATTTCATGAGTACATGTACGGCCGGGTTTTCACCGTTGTAACTGACCAGAAACCATTGCTGGGGATCATCGCTGGGGACAAGCCAACTCCCCACATACTTTCTCCCAGAATGACCCGCTGGTCAGAATTCTTGGCTGCCTACAATTATTGGATACAATATCGTCCCGGTAAAGCCATTCCCCACGCCGACACGCTGAGCCGTACACCGCTCCCTGAAACTATCAACGATCCTGCACCAACGATGACAGCGTTGCAGATCGAGACACTCCACATGCCGTCATTAACTGCCCGTGACATCGTGAGAGAAACAAAACGCAACCCCATCTTAGCACGAGTCCTCACATGGGTGGAACGCGGATGGCCATTGGACCAAGTACCATACGACTTTGCACCATTCAAAAGTCGTCAAACAGAGTTGTTCTCCCAGAAGGGCTGTGTCATCTGGGGCGATAGAGTCGTTATCCCAGAACGACTCCAACAGACATTGCTAAGAACCTTGCACGATGGCCACCCTGGCATCGTGCGCATGAAGGGCCTCGCACAAAGCTACGCATGGTGGCCAGGCATCGACAAAGAAATGGAATCGTGGGTTAAAACTTGCAGGAGATGCCAAGAAGTAAGCAACGCTACACCAAAGGCAACCCCAACTGAATGGGAGATGCCGCGGGGACCCTGGTCCCGCATCCATCTGGACTTTGCCGGGCCGACCAAAGGCCACACGTTTTTACTAACCGTTGACACCTACTCAAATTAGCTCAAGATTCACCGAATGAGCAAGATGACTATTGACATGGTCATCAAAAGACTTGAAAGACTGTTTGCAACACACAGATTACCAGACGTTCTGGTATCCGACAACGGGCCCCAGTTTACCGCACTGTCTTTTGAGCAGTACCTGGCTGACCACGGTATCCAACATGCGCTCACTTCACCTGCACACCCTGCTGCCAACGGTAGGGCTGAGCGCATGATACAATTCGTCAAAAAGACTCTCCAAAAGATAGACTAAGAGAACATCGACGAGAAAATCAACCGGATCCTTTTCCTGCAGCACATCACACCTCACAGCGTCACCAACAAAACTCCTGCCGAGCTGCTAATGGGACGAAAGCTCCGCTCCCACCTCGATCAGTTACACCCAGCCTACGAACCGGAAAAACCACTCGGATCCAGCAGCCGATGCCGTACCTTTCAGGTAGGCAATTTAGTATTCGCTAAAAATTTATCGGGTGATCCGCTGTGGGTAGAAGCGACCGTAATGCACGTAACCGGCCCAAGATCACACCTCGTTCAGTGCCCTGACGACAGACTTTGGAAACGCCACATAGATCAACTACGATCGCGGCTACCGTCGCGCACTTCTGAACTCCCTTATGACCAAACTGAAGGGGGGGGGAGATACAGAGGAAAGCGAATTGCAATTAGAGGGAAACCTTTTTGAAGAAACCGATAATGGGACTGAAATGCAGGAACAGGAACCAGGGACCGGTGTGAGTTCACCTCAGGGAGTGGCCAGTGATATTGGTGATGACGGGAACGCAAACTCGGAACCAGAGGCACCCCTACCGATAAACAACGATCTACCTCAGCAGAAGTGCAGCCAACCACCAGGCACTTTGCGAAAATCGAAAAGACTAACAAAACAGCCGTCCTACCTTTAGGACTATGTAACCACGCCCCGTGGGCAGAAGCTGGGGGAAAGGGGTGTTGTGAATGAATAATACCAATAAAGTTATCTTGAGCTTGAAGTCAAGTTCTGGCCCTGCACTTCTGATTGTCTGTTAATGGCAGGATCAGATTGGTCCGTTCAGGAGCATCTGATTGGCCATTAACAGGCCGTTCTCATTGGTTAACGGAGCTAGCGCTCCAGTATTGCTATTGGTTGAATAGTTAATAAGTTGCCTATATAAGGAAGGCTATAGCAGCCCTCCAGTTTGAGCTGTCACAATATGTAAATAATGAGTTGAAGTTCACTGTTTCTACCGGCTCGTCTCCATCATTCGCACCCATGCTCCAGACTTAACAATGCTAATGGATGTTCTTACAATATGGTTGCTGGGGAGTGTTTCGCTAGTCCCAAAGTGCTTGTTTATTAGTAGTTGAGAATATTTTCCCTCCTTCTTCACCTCCTACAATACCTTAACTACTTCAGTCCATCCATTCCTCCATCCACCCAAATAAAGATGAGGCTTGAGGCTGGTGCTAGTTTTGGCAATGTGCTAGCTTCTCAACTCATTAATTAAAAACATTCAAAAGTCAGATCAGACAAAGTAAGGTGTCACCAGACACATTGGGGCTCATGAGTGTGTTTCATAGATGGCAAATGCATGTGTACCTGCAAATCCCGGTTGTGGTTTTCACACAGCAACTGCAAAAACCGTAAGATGGGCTGCATTATTGTAATGACAGGGCTCATCTCCAGATCATCTTTGTTTTTATCTGCCACAGACTGTGCTCCTTCTACAGCTGAATAATGATCATCAGGATCGGCTTCTCTTCGGTAGGTGTTAAATGCTTTCCTTGTAGCGGTGGAGGCCTCAATCAACTGATCTCTCACTTCCTCTGTTATTTGGGTCAGGGGTTCCCTTAATGCTATAATGCACAATGACAAATCCCATTAGCAAATAATGGTGCAGTCCCCTTCACCATTTCCAGAAAACTTCACATCTTTGCCATTCAGCATTTTGCCTTTTTGTAGTAAAAGGATCTAGATTAGGATAAGCTTAACAAGCCAGCCCAATTCATCTCATTTCTTAGCAGTGCATAGAAACAACTTCAAAAAGACAATTCTCCATAGATTATTAAAGATAAATACAGTCATTAAAAGTTTTAGTACATGATGCTTAGTTATTGTAAAACAGACTTGCTGACAGGGGTCTAGAAACTGCCACCGAAACGCCCAATACATGAAAAAGTCCTAATTTTCTCTCTGTGTTCACTGAAAGTACAGTAAAATTCTTTTGGATAAATAGAAATTCCTCCTCCTTTTACACTTCAGAATATTGGATTGGATCCAGATTCCATCGTGATTAGAGCAGACTGCCCAGATTTAATGAAACTCAAGGCAGTCACTGTTTCAAATGAGCATAGTTTACATATGACAAAGCAACAGACGTTACGGATTATGGTTAGGATGCTAGACTAACGCCAGGGAGACCTGGGTTCTGGACTTCCCTTGAACATGGGAGCTAACTAGATTATCTTAGGTCAGTTACTTCCTCTCAGCCCTAATTGGCATCAGGAAAAGGCAGCTGAAAAACCACCTCTGCTTTAGAATAGAATAACAGAATTGGAAGTGACCTAGGTGGTCTTTTAGTCCAACCCCTGATTAGGCATGAAACCATCACATTTCAGACAAATGGCATAATACGTAAGGCAGGGGTGTCTAACCTTGGCAACTTTAAGACTTGTGGACTTCAACTTTGTGGAATGGAAGTCCACAAGTCTTAAAGTTGCCACGGTTGGAGATCCCTATGTTAAGGGTCTGCTATGACAACGAAAGCAACTGTAATGCCCCCCACCTTGCAGTCAAGTCGGATAAATGCTGGAAAGAGCCACCACCATTTTAATAATGACCAATTGTGGATGCAGCTTATTCTCATGCTGTCATTTTTTAAAATTGCTTAAGGAATAAAAATCCAAGTTCTGCTTGGACAGGGATTCAAGTTATCAAAAGAAGAGGTAACCATGCCTCCCTGCCTGCCCCCCACTGATTTCTTAGCAAGCTATGAGGAAGAATTCTTTAAAATAGCATAGCCAGGAACGTATTGACAAAAATCCTCTTTATGTAATCAGTCCTGGGCATGTCCTGCTGGGCAATAAATATGTGGAGGTTAGTGTGTGTGTGTGTGTGTATGTATGTATGTGTGTGTATCCCCATTTCCCCATGTCCCATTTCCCCCATCTGTACATCTACTGGAAGCCTTATTACAAAACAGGACAGATCCTGAAGCAAGAAAATAATGCAGGAAGCCCTCAACCGCAATCGAGCCCAACATTTTAGTTGTAAAGTGAGACCTTTGTTAAGCGAGTTTTGCCCCATTTCACGATCTTTCTTGCCACTGTTGTTAAATGAATCTGGCTTCCCCATTGACTTTGCTTGTCAGACCGTCACAAAAGGTGATTATGTGATGCCCCCCCCACAAGACACTGCAACCATCGTAAATATGAGTCAGTTGCCAAGCACCTGAGTTTTGATCATGTGACTTTGGGGATGCTGCAGTGGTCATAACTGTGAAAAGCAGTCGTAAGTAGCTTTGAGTCGTAAGTAGCTTTTGAACTAAACAAAATGTTGTAAGTCAAGGATTACTTGCATGAATTGACTTTTAGACCTTTTGCTTAAAATCAACCATTTTTAAAATAAGGCACGCGATTTAAAATTAGAGATTATCCTCTGAATAATAGCCTTCTTCACCATTCATGAAAAGCATCTAGGGTTTTCAGCAGGGATATCTGCACTGATTTAAGCTTCCTGGTTTTTCATTTCTAGAACTGTAGTTTATGCTTATGGAGTCATCAAGTGTAAGATTACCCCCTCACACCAACTCACAGGTAATTACCACGTAGGGATGAACCTTACTTCTTTTGGATAAATATGGTGCTTATTTTATCCACTGGATCCACAGTTAGTGCATATGTTTATTTTTACTTAAAATATGTAATATTAAAATACCAATCTTCTGCTCTTCAAAATTATGTCCTTACCATATATGTATTTACAAACTGTATATGGCTGTCTAACACATTGGTTCATATTCTTGATGACTTGGAACAACTTCCTAGTGCAACAACTATTAAATATTAGGAACAATCTATTTTATTTCATCCTTATTGGCAATATGTATTGATCCATCATAGTCTCATGTCAGAGCAGTGCACCAAGTGATAGAGAAGTTTAAGATTTAATTCCTAAGGTGCATCTTAATTAATACGAGAATGGTGGCTCTCATGGTTAGGATGGTGAGTTGGAGATTAGCAAGTCTGCATTCAAGATGAGCTTTTTTTTTTTTTTTTTTGCTCCAGTTCCTGCTGGGGACATGAAAGGAATCCCCAATTGGGTGTCCCCCCCACCCCCGGAGAATGATGATGTCACCAACTAATCTTTCCAACCAGGAAGTGGTTGAAAAAAAACCTAATTTATCTTTAGATTGAATTGAGAAAGTCTGCTTTTAATTACAGAATTCTAGATCTTACTGCCTGCAGAGCAGAGAATGTTATATGAAAAGCTGAAGCAACACTCAAGCTGGCTGGCATACGAATATTGAGAATACCTGTCACCATTTCAATAATTGCCATATCCCAAAAAATTGAAAAAGGAAGATGATGTCATGGTAGGATAGCACTCTTTTCCTTCTGTGGACCAGAATCATAGGATAAATAAAATACTGAATCACATGATTATTTACTTTCAATTGGGCATACTCTACCGTAGCTCCTAAACCTTACCTCTCTTCCTTGCTGGCACATCTCTGTCGGAGTCGTCATCTTTCTTTTTGTTTCCCAAATCACTGGTGTTAACTGTGACTGTGGCCTTGATTTCTTGCTGAGCAACTTTCATACGATCATAAAAAACTTTGAAGAATTTTTCTGATTTCTTATCTTCCATTAAGCGACAAAAAAAGGAGTGCTGTAGCAAAATAAAAGCCCAGGAAACTGATAATTTAGAAATAAAAATGAAAACTTTGTAATATCAAAGACATAAATTTTCAAAAAACTAAATGCGCTCTCTGTGAGCTCCACAATCATTGACTGAGCTACTGCAATATTATTAAATAAAAACTGTTAAAGATAAAGAATTATAACCTCACAGCCCAGCGTAGAATTATGAACCAACTATCCACAACTGCTAATTCGGAAATAAGAGCAGAAAAAGTAAAAAACAGTGACTATGGAATAGTTTCTCCTCAATATGGTTTGTTGCAACTATTGCAGCTGTTAAGCATATAATACCATGCCCTAACAAGAATAACAAAATAACAAGAGTAACAGAATAATAGAGCTGGAAGGGACCTTGGAGGTCTTCTAGTCCAACCCCCTGCACAAGCAGGAAACCTTATACCATTCCACACAAGTGGCTGCCCAGACTCTTCTTAAAAGCTTCCAGTGATGAAATACCCACAACTTCTGAAGGGAAGCTATTCCAGTGGTTAATTGATCTCACAGTTGGGAAATTTCTTCTTAATTCCAGGTTGCTTCTCTCCTTGATTAGTTTCCATCCATTGTTTCTTGTCCTGCCTTCTGGGTGCTGGAAAATAGGTTGACCACCTCTTCTATTACATAACATGAAGAACTGCTGCACCCCAAAGGATTGAAGATATAGAAGCAATGGTATGCACTACATTACATATGTCGATCATAACAAATAACTCTGAAAGAGAATTAAAACTAAACACTTTAGCCCAGCGGTCGCCAACCAGTGGGCCGTGAGAAAATTTTGGTAGGCTGCAGAGAAATCTCACCACCAGAGCATCTCCCCCAAAAGCAATTAATCCAGGCGGCACAGAAACACAAGGCTGCTCAGCCCAGATGGTCCGCGGGAATCCTCCCCATCCACTTACTCCTTACCTGGCAAACTTGTCTGCTAAGTTGCTATTTTTCCTTTTTCCGACCATCATCTGTTCTGCTGTGCCAGGAGATTTAGATCAGCTAGGAAGCAGGAAATGGTTGGATTTCTTGCTTTCTAGCTAAGCAGAGCCAAACCTCGCTTAGGACTGAAGGTTTGCTTGCAAGCAAATTCAGTGCAGACTCACGGCAAGCAAATTTGAGACTGAGCTAACAAATGATTCTGTGAGCAACTCAATCTGCCTGCTTTGCCTGATTTTGGATAAAAGTTGCTTTTTTAAAATAAAAAATTCAATATTTACATACACAGTGTGTTGTGAGTTAATTTTGTGAGTTTTCTTGCTAGCAAATTTTATGAGTTTGTTGCAAGCAAATTTTGTGTGACAGACTGAGCTAGCCAATGACAGATAGATTTCTAAATGAATCTGTCATTCTGTGAGCAACTTAATCTTCCTGCCTGTTTTGCCTGATTTTACGTAAAAGTTGCTCTTTTTTATATAAAACATTCAATATTTATATAAATATTTATAATATTTACATACAAGCCATGCCCAGTCAGGCACATGACCACCAAGCCATACCCATAAATTAGGCGACACCCACATAACTGGTTAGTGGTCCCCAAGATTTAAAATTATGAGTTTGGTGGTCCCTGAGATCCAAAAGGTTGGCGATCCCTGCTTTAGCCTGTTGCTGCAATTAGCCTATATGAAATGTTTGTGTGTGTGTTTATGTACACACACATACAGTATCTCACAGAAGTGAGTACACTCCTACACATTTTGTAAATATTGAAGTATATCTTTTCACGTGACAACACTGAAGAAATGACACTTGGCTACAATGTAAAGTAGTAGGTATACAGCTTGTATAACAGTGTAAATGTGCTATCCCTTCAAAATAACGCACCACACACCCATTAATGTCTAAACTGTGGGCAACAAAACTGAGTACCCCCCAAGTGATAATGTCCAAATGGGGCCCAAAGTGTCAATATTTTGTGTGGCCACCATTATTTTCCAGCACTGTTTTAACCCTCTTGGGCATAGAGTTCTCCAGATCTTCACAGATTGCCCTGGAGTCCTTTTTTTTTTTTCCAGATATGTGGTTGGGTCTGTGTTTATGGGTTTGTATGTGGGGTCTTGGAGTAGGTCTGTCAATTTTGTTTCATAGTCTTTTCTGTCCATTACTACAGTGGCATTCCCTTTATCTGCTGGGAGGATGATTATGCTGCTGTCTCTTTTCAGGGTTTGTAGCGCTTTAATTTCATTTTGCTGCAAGTTGCTTTTGGGTGGTTTGCTTGTGCATAGGATGTTGGTAATTTGGTGTCTTATTTTATCAGCTTCATCTGTATTTAATTTAGTTAGGCTGGATTCTATATGGATCCATCATATGTGCAGTAGAATCCAGCCTAACTAAATTAAATACAGATGAAGCTGATAAAATAAGACACCAAGACTCCATATACAAACCCATAAACACAGACCCAACCACATATCTGGAAAAATTAACCAAGAAGAAAATTATAACCAGCCACATAAGCAAAGAGATCCAACAAAAGATCATACACAGAGAGAAATCTTCCAGATGCCCCAAACTGTACGGCCTCCCAAAAATACACAAAGAAGGCATACCTCTCAGACCCATAGTCAGCTCCAGAGGAGCACCACTACAAAATCTAGCTAAACACCTAGCAAAAGAGCTACAGCCCCATGCTGAAACAGCAGCTTCTCATATACAAAACTCATACCACTTCTTGGAAATGATCAAATATCTCCACGTGGAGCAAGAAGATCTGCTTGTAAGTTTTGATGTGGTTTCTCTATTCACTCAAGTCCCAATAAAAGAGACCCTTGAAATCATCAAAAATAAATACCAACCAGCTAAACACCTCATGGAACTAACAGAACACTGCTTAACCAACACATATTTCATATACAAAGGACAAAGATACAAACAAATTGAAGGAGCCCCGATGGGATCACCACTGTCACCTGTCATTGCAAACCTGTTCATGGAAGAATTTGAATCCAGAGCCCTGGCCAATGCCATCCTCAAACCCAAACTATGGGTAAGATACATCGATGACACATTCGTGATTTGGCCCCATGGACAAGAAAACCTAAACAATTTCCTAACACACCTAAACAGCACACACCCCAAAATCAAGTTCACCATGGAAACAGAAACAAACAAACAACTACCATTCCTAGATGTACTAATCTACAAAAAAACAGATGGCACACTAGGACACACCATATACCAGAAGAAAACACACACCAACCGCTACCTCAATGCCCAATCCCACCACCACCCAGCACAGATAAACTCCGTGGCTAAAACACTAATTACTAGAACCAAACGCCTGGCAGACAAGACACACATTAAGACTGAACTATGCACCCTGACTAAAATATTGACAGCCAACGGCTTCCACAAAGGCAAAATCACCAACTTGATCCACAAAAACACACTGAGACATAATAGAGACCCAGAAGATGAACAGACCCATGGAACAGCTGTCCTGCCCTACATAAGAGGCACTACAGACAAAATTAGTAAGATACTACACAGACACCACATCAAGACTGCCTTCAAAACAGACAGAAAAATAGCAGCCATCCTCAGAAACCTCAAAGACAAAATTGACCTGGAAAATCAAGGCATATACGAAGTCCCCTGTGCATCATGCCTGGCCACATACATTGGACAGACCAATAGAAGAATAAGCACCCGACTGGATGAACACAAAAATGCAGTCAAAAAGCTGGAACACACTTCCTCACTAGTCCAACACATGGAAGCCACAGGTCATAGCATCAACTTCAATGGCACCAAAACCCTAGCCACTATAGAAAATCCCAGCCACAGAATCATCAGAGAAGCCATAGAGATTGAAAAAAGACCAGAAAGCATGAACAGAAGAGATGATGCCACCAGGCTGTCAATCATTTGGAAGCCTGCACTCACAAACAAAAAAATCTCCACACCACAAGCCAGACAAACACCTGGGCACAAACAGATCCCCCCTGATATCTCCAGCTCAAACACACCCCAACCAGGCACCCAGATGAAACCCAGCTTCCTAACTAATGATAGCCGTCCATTTACCTGAAGCCAAGCTGCACTAAAGGCCTCCAATAAAGTAACACAATGTTGCTAGCCAATCAAGATACAAAAAGAGCCCCCCCCCCAAAAAAAACAGACAGAAGATATTAGAAACAGAACACAGCAAACTCCAAGACCAAAAACACAGACCAAGACTCTCAACCAATCAGGATGAAGAAAAAAACATTCTGACACAGCAATAGGCTGCCCCAAATTTAAATCTGAAACCACTGTAAAAGTCTGCCTCACAGACGAACACTATACAGAAGCCTGTTGGCATTCAGCTTTGTTCGGGTATTTTCCCACATGGTGCTTTTAAAGTTGTAGCAACGTTTCAGCAGAATCTCATCTGCCATCATCAGGCTTCTGTATGGTGTTTGTCTGTGAGTCAGACTTTTACAGTGGTTTCAGATTTAAATTTGGGGCAGCCTATTGCTGTGTCAGAATGGTTTTTTCTTCCTCCTGATTGGTTGAGAGTCTTGGTCTGTGTTTATTGGTCTTGGAGTTTGCTGTGTTCTGCTACTAGTATCTTCTGTCTGTTTTTTTTTGGGGGGGGGCTCTTTTTGTATCTTGATTGGCTGGCAACATTGTGTTACTTTATTGGAGGCCTTTAGTGCAGCTTGGCTTCGAGTAAATGGACGGCTATCATTCGTTAGGAAGCTGGGTTTCATCTGGGTGCTTGGTTGGGGTGTGTTTGAGCTGGAGGTATCAGGGGGGATCTGTTTGTGCCCAGGTGTTTGCCTGGCTTGTGGTGTGGAGATTTTTTGTTTGTTTGTGAGTGCAGGCTTCCAAATGATTGACAGCCTGGTGGAATCATCTCTTCTGTTCATGCTTTCTGGTCTTTTTTCAATCTCTATGGCTTCTCTGATGATTCTGTGGCTGGGATTTTCTATGGTGGCTAGGGTTTTGGTGCCATTGAAGTTGATGTTATGACCTGTGGCTTCCATGTGTTGGACGAGTGAGGAAGTGTGTTCCAGCTTTTTGACTGCATTTTTGTGTTCATCCAGGCGGGTGCTTATTCTTCTATTGGTCTGTCCAATGTATGTGGCCGGGCATGATGCACAGGGGACTTCATATATGCCTTGGTTTTCCAGGTCAATTTTGTCTTTGGGGTTCCTGAGGATGACTGCTATTTTTCTGTCTGTTTTGAAGGCAGTCTTGATGTGGTGTTTGTATAGAATCTTACTAATTTTGTCTGTAGTGCCTCTTATGTAGGGCAGGACAGCTGTTCCATGGGTCTGTTCATCTTCTGGGTCTCTATTATGTCTCAGTGTGTTTTTATGGATCAAGTTGGTGATTTTGCTTTTGTGGAAGCCGTTGGCTGTCAATATTTTAGTCAGGGTGCATAGTTCAGTCTTAATGTGTGTCTTGTCTGCCAGGCGTTTGGTTCTAGTAATTAGTGTTTTAGCCACGGAGTTTATCTGTGCTGGGTGGTGGTGGGATTGGGCATTGAGGTAGCGGTTGGTGTGTGTTTTCTTCTGGTATATGGTGTGTCCTAGTGTGCCATCTGTTTTCTTGTAGATTAGGACATCTAGGAATGGTAGTTGTTTGTTTGTTTCTGTTTCCATGGTGAATTTGATTTTGGGGTGTGCACTGTTTAGGTGTGTTAGGAAGTTGTTTAGGTTTTCTTGTCCATGGGGCCAAATCACAAATGTGTCATCGATATATCTTAACCATAGTTTGGGTTTGAGTGTGGCATTAGCCAGGGCTCTGGATTCGAATTCTTCCATGAACAGGTTTGCAATGACAGGTGACAGTGGTGATCCCATGGGGGCTCCTTCAATTTGTTTGTATCTTTGTCCTTTGTATATGAAATATGTGTTGGTTAAGCAGTGTTCTGTTAGTTCCATGAGGTGTTTAGCTGGTTGGTATTTATTTTTGATGATTTCGAGGGTCTCTTTTATCGGGACTTGAGTGAATAATGAAACCACGTCAAAATTTACAAGCAGATCTTCTTGCTCCACGTGGAGATCTTTGATCATTTCCAAGAAGTGGTATGAGTTTTGTACATGAGAAGCTGCTGTTTCAGCATGGGGCTGTAGCTCTTTTGTTAGGTGTTTAGCCAGGTTTTGTAGTGGTGCTCCTCTGGAGCTGACTATGGGTCTGAGAGGTATGCTTTCTTTGTGTATTTTTGGGAGGCCGTACAGTTTGGGGCATCTGGAAGATTTCTCTCTGGGTATGATCGTGTGTTGGATCTCTTTGCTTATGTGGCTGGTTATAATTTTCTTCTTGGTTGATTTTTCCAGATATGTGGTTGGGTCTGTGTTTATGGGTTTGTATGTGGAGTCTTGGAGTAGGTCTGTCAATTTTGTTTCATAGTCTTTTCTGTCCATTACTACAGTGACATTCCCTTTATCTGCTGGGAGGATGATTATGCTGCTGTCTCTTTTCAGGGTTTGTAGTGCTTTAATTTCATTTTGCTGTAAGTTGCTTTTGGGTGGTTTGCTTGTGCATAGAATGTTGGTAACTTGGTGTCTTATTTTATCAGCTTCATCTGTATTTAATTTGGTTAGGCTGGATTCTACTGCACATATGATGGATTCTGTGGGGATATTTTGGGGTGCTATAGCATAATTGAATCCTTTGGTTAGGACTTCTGTTTCTGTTTTGGTGAGTTCTCTGTTGGAAACATTGTACACTAATTGTTTCAGGTGTTGTTGTGAGTTGTTGGGGGTTTTCTTGTCATGTTCTAATTTCTTAGACACCACATCAAGACTGCCTTCAAAACAGACAGAAAAATAGCAGCCATCCTCAGGAACCCCAAAGACAAAATTGACCTGGAAAACCAAGGCATATATGAAGTCCCCTGTGCATCATGCCCGGCCACATACATTGGACAGACCAATAAAAGAATAAGCACCCGCCTGGATGAACACAAAAATGCAGTCAAAAAGCTGGAACACACTTCCTCACTCGTCCAACACATGGAAGCCACAGGTCATAACATCAACTTCAATGGCACCAAAACCCTAGCCACCATAGAAAATCCCAGCCACAGAATCATCAGAGAAGCCATAGAGATTGAAAAAAGACTAGAAAGCATGAACAGAAGAGATGATTCCACCAGGCTGTCAATCATTTGGAAGCCTGAACTCACAAACAAAAAAATCTCCACACCACAAGCCAGGCAAACATCTGGGCACAAACAGATCCCCCCTGATACCTCCAGCTCAAACACACCCCAACCAGGCACCCAGATGAAATCCAGCTTCCTAACGAATGATAGCCGTCCATTTACCCGAAGCCAAGCTGCACTAAAGGCCTCCAATAAAGTAACACAATGTTGCCAGCCAATCAAGATACAAAAAGAGCCCCCCCCCCAAAAAAAAAACAGACAGAAGATATTAGTAGCAGAACACAGCAAACTCCAAGACCAATAAACACAGACCAAGACTCTCAACCAATCAGGAGGAAGAAAAAACCATTCTGACACAGCAATAGGCTGCCCCAAATTTAAATCTGAAATCACTGTAAAAGTCTGACTCACAGACAAACACCATACAGAAGCCTGATGATGGCAGATGAGATTCTGCTGAAACGTTGCTACAATTTTAAAAGCACCACATGGGAAAATACCCGAACAAAGCTGAATGCCAGACATATATATGTATGTATATACATACATACACACGCACACACACATACATGTACATATATATATAGTCCTATTCCTGGGAATTGCTTTCATCCTGGTTTCTTTTTTGTCATAATCACAATGTCATATGCCTCTCTTTCCTTCTGAAAGCTTTAACAACTCTCATGTATTGGGCAGCATTCACAATTGGATCATTTACTATGATGTGTTATGTTGTTGTTGCTGTTAGGAACCTTTCACAAATACTGGCCATTGCAAAATGAGAATTCAATTTAGGCACATTCATATTCCCATAGTATATTTATTTCTGATACTCAATAAATTTCTGAATACTGTATATATTGCAGATAATTTTAGTTGCCAAAATATATCCCCCAAATTGGGTTGGCTTATCTGCAGATGGTCTTATCAGCATATATACAATATGTATATCTTGTACATATTTTCATACAAAATAAGCTCATCCACAGATAAATCAACCTCAAACTGAATAGCAGTTTGTATATTTTAATTCCACAGTTATACCAGGGAACTTAGCATGAACTACGAGTGATATAGCAATGCAGCTAACCTATTAGAACAAAAAGCTGAATTAATGATGCCTTAAGGATAGTTTTGTTCATATTAGATTTTGCTCATATTTGTGAATTTTCACATTTATCATATGTATAAGAAATATTTACTTCAAATAGGGTTACCTAGGTTTTTGCTGTAGTTATAATTATTTATTTATACCATAGTGCTAACTTAAATAACAGGAAACATGAAAATTTGCATAAAGAAGTTTGGCTTTCACTCAAATTTAGTAATCAGAAACTCCCTACTGTCTTCTTGTTTTAACCTGACATTGCAGGTCTGTGGCCAGAATTCTATACAGGCTATAAAATTCTAACCTCTATAAATTCTATATAATTTATTTATTGAAATGCCTGAGAAAAGAATTCCTTATGTAAAGCATTCATTTGCAGTGGTAAAAAAAATTGAAAAGTAATTTTTGTCTCGATTATTAACGGGAAAAAATATTTTGCGAAACATTTATCCTTATCCTTTTTTGGGATGTGATTGTATGAGTTTTGTAATATCAACATCGTCAGCTTGGTCTAGTGAAGGAGTCTCCAAACTATGCTGGCTGGGGAATTCTAGAAGTTGAAGTCTACAAGTCTTAAAAGTTGCCAGATTTAGAGACCACTAATCTGGCAGTTAAAAAAACAGGTTAGGAACCAGGAAACTGAGTTCTAGCCCTGCCTTGGACCTAAAAGCCAGCTGGGTGACTTCAGTCATCCCAATTTACCTCACAGAACTGTTGTGTGGGGAAAATAGGATGACAAAGGCATATGTTTTCTGTCCTGAGTTATTTATAAAAATAATAAAGGTGGGATTAAAAGAACTTTAAAAGTGTCTGATCCATTTTCATATTTCAAAAGTGATTAAAGAGCCTCATGTTGCTGAAAAGTATGTCTAGTTTGATGAAAAGAAGAAGTAGGGGTGACATGCTGGCAGTGTTCCAATATCTCAGGGGCTGCCACAAAGAAGAGGGAATCAAGCTATTCTCCAAAGCCTCTGAGGGCAGGATAAGAAGCAATGGGTGGAAACTAATCAAGGACAGAAGCAACCTAGAACTAAGGAGAATTTTCCTGGCAGTTAGAACAATTAATCAGTGGAAGGACTTGCCTCCAGAAGTTGTGGATGCTCCAACACTGGAAGTTTTAAAGAAGAGACAGGACAACCATTTGTCTGAAATGGTATAAGGCTTCCTGCCTGAGCAAGGGGGTTGGACTAGAAGACCTCCAAGGTCCATTTCCAAAGCTGTTCTCTGTTTTTCAAAAGCAGATCATGCCAAACGAATCTTATTTCAAAAGCTTGAATTTATATCAGTTATGGTTGAGCCAATAATGGATAGTAAGACAGCAGTGAAGTACTGTAGATTACAATATCAGCTCTTTCCAGCTCTATGTGATCAGAGCAGCATCCTTTCATCAGATGCCACTTCTAAAGAAAAATACAAGAACATACCAAGAATCCAAATCACTTACAGTAATATAACTGAAGCAAAAAACCAGACTTGCATGAAGTAAGAATTTTGAAAATGTATTTTTCACAGATAAATATTTAAAGACTGATTTATCACGTACAATACAGGATGAGGGCAATACTGAACACTAAAGAAACCCTGTTAGCTTGGTTAGTATTAATAGACAGTTCTTCCACATAAGATAGCATTTCAACTGACTTTTAGCCAAACACTTGAATGTATTTATTTTAATTTTATTTTTCTTCTTCTTGTGCCATATTCATCATCAGATGTTGGTGATCATGTTGGCGATCCTATTTTTATCAATGGCCGCACGAAAAAGTACTGTTGAGTTTTGTCCAAATCAGTTCCTTAGATTTTGAAGCCATGATGTTCTTCTCCTTCCTGGACCCCATTTGCCTTCAATCTTTCTTTGAGGGATTAAGTGAAGTGTGCTGTATTTTTCTGGGTTGCATCACATGCCTAAAATATTCTAACTTTTACTTTTTAATGGTTTTGATGATTTCCCTTGGCTTTCCCAGGTGGCTTATAACCTCCTCATTTCTGATGTTGTCATCCCAATTTAATTTTATATCCCACCTGTTAGGGATAACATTGTTTACCCTAACTGGTTTAGGTAAAATAATAAATATGTTATCATGGTTTGTTAGTTAAAGTGTCTGCAACTTTAACTATAGGACTGTAATTAAGGGAGTGGTTGTAAAAAGCACCATAAAAGAAGCAAGACACTGCAGCTTGCTCTCTTTGACTTGATGATCCCTAATTACTGGATGAAGACTGCGTTTTTCCCTACTGGAACGGGAGAGAGATAAAGGACTGATTTATTGTAAGTGAACTGACATTGGATATTCTACACGGACTTTGCTAACTGAATATCCTTGAATGGACTGACTAAAATGATACATGACTAATGGACTGTTATTTTTGATTATGCTATAAACTCTAAATGGAATAAACTATATTTTGATAGCACAAGCGTATCTGTTATTTTTACTGTATGTTAATAAACATACAAACTTATCTCACTCATTTATCTGTGTGCCTATCTGACTAACGCTGCACATTCTGTTTAGCTTGTCTCCTTAATCCTGGTTGGGGAACACAGGCTTAACACCATATTTATTATTTTTATAAATAACTCAAGGAAATGAACATATCTAATACTCTTCCTTCCTCCCATTTTTCTCACAACAACAACCCTGTGAGGCAAGTTGGGATGAGAGAGAATGATCAGCTCAAGGTCACCTTCATTGGGATCTATTTAACTTCTTCCTAACTTTTACTGAACATAAGCTTGTCTTTATGCTTACATTCAAATATTACACTACAAAGCCAACAAAAACATTTTAGATTTAGATGTTCATTAGACAGCCTTTCTCTTGTCCTGAAACCATCTATTGGCCACTTCTGTTGATGAAATACCATAACTGAATTAAACTTTTATTACTATCCTATGCATGGAAATGGATTAGGGCAAGGGAGCTTTCACAGCCAGCAAGGCATATCTGATGAGAGATTTCTCTTTCGTTCCTTAAGAGTTATTATAAGGAACTACATTAGGGGTCTTCAAACTTGACAGCTTTAAGATTTGTGGACTTCAACTCCCAGAATTCCTCCTCCAGTCATGTTAGCTCAGGAATTCTGGGAGTTGAAGTCCACAAGTCTAAAACTTGCCAATTCTGATTTTAAAATAACCAGAAGCACCAGTAGATTACCCACAATTAGAGACTGTAATTTTAGCATACAGTCCAGTATTAGTGATGTTGTGTCAAATCAATCCTCAGAACTGAAGACAGAGTTACTAGTAATTTTTTTCCACTGGGAGCAATCTACAAATGGGCCATGGCTACCTACTTGATTTCTGAAAAAGTCTTGCATGAGATAAGTCTCTGCAGCCCAAATGCTAATTAGCTTCCTGCTTTATACTAGGGACAAACATCCAGGGCAAGCATAGAAAGCAACAGAAAAGGGAGGAAGATTTCAAGTGAGCAAAGGGTGGATAAATGTGCAAAAATTACAGGTAATATCACAAGTTCTGTTTTTTTTCCCCTTGCACTGATTAAAAATGTAGCAGAACAACCAGATGGTTCTGGGTCTGTGGGAGTCCTGGGACTACAATTTCAATATGATTTTTTTAAAAAAATACCACTTTCTTCACACATTTAACACAGCTGCAGCAAACACACACCTACAGAAGTATAGTGAGCCTTTAAACCACACATTATCGGTACAGGAGAGAGAGAGAGACATACACACATCCTACTTCCTTCCTGAATGAAGGATTTGTATGTGGGTGTGAGAACAAGGACATTTTACTGGCTCCTGAAAGTCAGCAACCCTTAAATATATATATATATTTTGGAAGAGATAGCACAGAAAAGGGAACTGAAGAAAACCATGGCAACCAGTCAGTCCACCTACCCACACCACCCACTAGCTTCATTTGCTGACGCATAAAAAAAAAATGACCAAAAGATCTCAAGCTGTCTCTACCAGCTTGAGAAGGTGAGCAAACCCTCAGAGCTCATTAAATTCCTCCCTTTGCTTGTTTTGTATGCCTGCAGCTACTAGCCAGTTGAATATAAATAGAAGTTATATAACATCCTTGTTGATTCCTGTGCAAAAAAACAAAAAAAGGAGCATGACCTTATTTTAAAAAGCCTGCTTCTTCCTGCTTATCAAAGACTAATCCTTATAGGGATTAACCTGAATCCACCTGTAGCTGATTTACATGCCGAAAGAAAGTTAGATTAAAAAGAAGAAAGCCCCGTGCTGTTCTGTCCTGATTTTCTGAGACACTCTAAAATTTGTACATTAATTACCTGGGCAAATCTCATTTTAGGAAACCATTTTAATTAGCCTGGATAATTGTATTTTTTTTATACCTACAGAAGAGAAGACTGGACTATGATTTCCATGTGTAGCAAATACATCAAAAATTAAAAACAACTAAAGATAAAACTGAACAGGTTTGCTGTCAATTCTCTTCCTCTCCTTTTACACCATTGGTATTTTGTTCACCCATATCTCCTCCACAGTCACATATGATGACTTGACTACCCATCAACAGGGAAGTTAGCTAGTTAGTTTGGTACTTGAAAGTTATTCTGAGCTTCTGTCTAAGGAGAGTCTGAATCTGTATGCTTCTCATTGCCCAAATGCTGTTGCTGACCCACCTCTTCTAGCTACAGTATTATAGGAATGGATGATGCTTCAGAAAAGGCGACCAGTACACTGTGCAACTTGGAATAACTTTGCTTTTATCAGGCTGTTAAACAGCTTTTAAGACTTTTCTATTTAGATACGAGCCAGGGGCTGGGGGAGAATAAGCAATGTGGTTGGTTTTCTATATGTGGAGATGAGGGAAAGAAAGAGAATAGATTTGTTGTTTTGGAACGGAAAAGAATTGAAGATGGCTTAAATAATACTCTTGCCTATCAAACTTCTTTCTCTTACATTGTTCTTACACTGTTCTTACCTCAACTTCTAGTTAAGCTTTATCTTGCTGCTATAACTCCACTATTCCAAATTATTAATCTCTCCTTTCTCTCTGGCTCCTGTTCTTCTGGAAAGATTCCACTGTCATCTTTATTCTCAATGTTAACCTATGCCATTTACTTTTAACCTTTTGGAATCTGCTGCTTAGTTTAACTGTGCTTTCATTCCTCCAACTCTGGTTTTGACCATCTTCCCCTCTGATGTCCATCTTTCTCATTAATAAATCTTTAACGATTTCCCCTCTACCAACACAAAGTACATTTGCTCTCTAATTTTCTATGACCTTTTGGCTTTGATATGATGTGCTCCTTTTCTGTTCAAGTCTCTATGATTCCAGTCCTAGGTAGTTCTATTATTATCTGTTTAATTCATCTTTTCATGTTTCCCACTTTAAATATTTGACAACTTGTTATAATATGTAACAAGAATTACACCCTAGTGGCCCATTAGTTAGAATGAAGTTTTGCAAGCAAACTCTGCCCTAGAGTAGAGTTTGATCCTGATGAGGCTCAAAGTTGACTCAACCTTTCATCTGTTTGAGTTAATAAAATGAGGACCTGGATTGTTGGAGGCAATATGCTAACTTTGCAAACTAAGAGAGTGCTTTAAAGCACTGTGCATCGATATATAAGTCTAAATGCTACTGCTATTCATTTAAAATATAGCACAGCTCAAAAATTCAGGCTTAAATGTGGAAATCTGATGACATGGGGTGAACTATTATCATTATTCTGATGATATAGCTCTGTCCTGGATCAAACAAGTAATCTTATGCAGGTTCTGTCTCAGTGACTGGAGAACGTAGGAGTCTGGATGGGAAATAACTACATTAGCTCACAACCCTGCCAAAACTGAGTTTTGGGGATTGTAGATTCAGGGGTTTTTTGGTCTTGGGTTCTAGATGGAGTTGCAGTAGCCCAGAAAAAAATGGTATGCAATTTGGAGGTCTTTCTGAAGTTAAGATTTCTGCTTAAAGAGCAGGTGGCAGCCTTGGCCAAGTGGCCTTTTACACAAAATATTCCTGTATATTTGCAGCTCTTCCTGGCACTGTTCATGTTACATTGGGCTTAGAAACCTGCAGAGTGGTTTATTGCAATCAGATTTATGTAGGAATGCTCTTGAAGACTATCCAAAAGTTGCATCTGGGTCCAGAATACAGTGATATGGGCAGTAATGAGCACACATTGGTGTGCCCATGTTATATCTCATGGTAAGGTATGCCCATGTTTTTGTGTTGAATTTATGTTTTACTCACAAAGAAATAAGGAGAGACTAGTATAGATCTATTTCAAGCTATTATCAAATAGCCATACCTTCTGGGATTCAAACCCAGGCTACTTGCATAGTAGGTAGATGTATTAACCTCTAAGCCACAGGATCTCCAGGCCTTCTAAAACAGCTTCCTACCAGGGGAGAGATAAAGTGTTGTTGTTGTTTTTCTTTCCGGTCTATCAGGGCAACAGGAAGCTGTGAGTTCTGGTCCTACATTAGGTATAAGTCAGCTGAGTGACCTCAGTCCCTCTCTCTCAACTGTAAGAAGTAAGCAACAACAAACCACTTGCAAAATCTTAGGGACTAATCCAGGCAGTCACCAGGAGTAAAAACTGACTGAAAGGGACAAAAAAAGGTGTATGGTTGCAATAGAGCTCTTTATTTTTGTCTTTAAAAAAGGGTATGGTGATTGAGATACCGGAAACAGTGTATCCTACCCATCTGCCTTTGAGTAAAGATATTTTTTGACCACTGATACTCCCATGGCAGCTATTTCTGAGAATTCATACAAGATTCCTGTATAGTAACAGATCTCTAACTAGCAGATACCTGCATCTGCATGGGAATACTTTTCCTACCTGTATAATTGTGTTGCCACCTTCCAGTAGGGCAATAGCCAACAAGATGCTTTCATGGAAAACTCTATCACTAGTAGCATTCATGATGAGGTCTATAACTAGATTGGATGCTCCTTCCTTATCCAAGTGACACTGGACTTCTGTCAAACTCATTTCACCACGGTTTGTTGAGCTGGATCCTGATCCACCTCCTATAAAAAGAAACAAACAAAAATGAAGCCTTTTGGGGTTTCTCAGCATTAGAAAATCTGTCGCTTCCCTTCAAATAATTAAAGCAAGCAAAGAAAGTTTTAACTGTGAATATGTTCTTGTTTATTATCTGCTTTGCACTATCATGCTTTGCTCTTTATGGTGTTAGCAAGGGACGGTGTTATTAGAAATGTTTTTTTTTTTTTATTTTCTCTCCAACCTCAAATGTGCTCAAATGTGATAGCATTATAAATAGAAACAATGTTAGAATGGTTTCATAACTATCATGAAGCAATCATAAATTACTAAGCCAGAAATAAATTTAACCAATGTAATTCAAACCATTTGAAAAAGGAAGACCACAAAACTTTTCTAAAAAGGCTAGTTCAGATGCTATTACAGACTGATTATAAACCACCCAGAGGATTTCTATAATTAGGTGCAAACTAGTCTAATCAATTAATCACTGTGGTGACACAAACAATATAATTATTCATTTAATTCCCATTCTCCTTTTAAATCTGTTGGTTAAGTTGGTTAAGGCAATAAAAATAAATGTCATTTGGGCCTGTTAGAATACATATTATGATCAGAATTTAGGATTTACAAGAGAGACTTCAAGTTTATCCATCTTGTTTCATTGTTTTTTTTAAATAAAGTTTTATTTGGGTTTTCACACATACAAAGTACAAGTAAAACATCTTTTTTGAAAATAGTATGGTCCTGGGTTGAACTTCTTTATACAGACACAAAATTCAATTTCATGCTCCTTTTTGTGTTCTATTCCATATCTTATACTATTCTACATTTTCTATATAGTTTTTCCCCTCTTTTAATTTTCTCAATTTTATTTTGATTATCTCAACTCAATTCAAATCATTATATTTATACTTTTGTCTGTTCTGTTTCAATTTCATATTATCTTTTCTCATTAAACAAATTTTTTCCTGTAGTTACTAATTGGAGAATGTCACCTTTATATCTTTTAATTACATCCATTCAACTCTTATTTAAACTTCAGTATATACCTTAAAGTTATGACCTTCAATATAATACATAATACATAACTTCCAATCGAATTCTGCTTGGTACATTCTTATAATACACACTATATTCTTTAAAAAAAAAAGATTATAAATATATGTAGTTATAAACCCTCATTCCATTCCAATTCAGTTCTATCATTAATAATCATTAAAATCTTAACATCTTTAACACTTCTTTTCAATTAAATATCATACTTCCTTAAAATCTCCATAATTAATTTTTCCCTTATTTCTCTTCACATATGTTTTGTAAATCATTAACTATTCATTTTGTTACATTTATTTATTGACAAGCATTCCACTGAATTATGATAGCTATTTTATCAAACATTTTAATCATACATTGTTTCATATTTTCTAAAATTATTTCTGTTTCTAATATAACAAGACTATCTTATGTACCTTTGCAGAATCCCTTTTTCCATTAAATTTTCACCCATTATCTCTAAATAGGCCCTGTTTTTCTATATTTTGTTTCTGTCTTTTATAACTTCTTTTCCTTTCTTTCTTCCTTCTCATCTTCTCCCTCCCCTTTTTACCCCCTTGTCTCTCTACTTCTAATTCTCTCTTCTGCATTTCCCTCTTCTGTTGCTTTCTGATTTTATATTTATTTTTCACTCTAATTTTTTTGAGTTGTTTTTCCCAATCTTAAACTTTCCATTCTCTTTCCCCCCTTTCCCTTTTCCCCCCAACCTAAGATTACTTGTTCATTAAAGATGGCTTCTTCTTTGTCGCAATCTTCTTGTTCTGCAGGCATTTCTTGTTGTTTCTTATAATTCCAAATCTCCATTTCTAAAAACTGAAATACGAAGCCAAAAGAACCTCTCCCTTCTTGTGCATCTTCTTTGTACTTTTTAAGTTCCATTTTTAGTTCTTCTAGAAGTGGAGCCATTTTAAACACTTTTAAACAACCACCCAATTGATTTTAGTCATTCAAAACAATAACCAAGAATCCAGAAATCATCAAGTAATCCAAATAGTCCCAAGTTATTTTTTCTTATTTCTTTTTCCACTTTCTCTTACTGGGGTTTTTGTTGCAATATTTCAGTTAAAATGTATCTTTTGGAAGTCTTGTTGAGATTTTGCTGTATGTTCTTTTTAATTCCAGGCAGTTTCCTCCCTTCCAGATCCTGTCCTTTTATTCTTTTTCTCTCCTTTCTTGTTTTCAAAAGCTTTTAATTATCCAGAAATCTTTATTATCCCTTTGACTTTTTATTTTCAGCATTAAATACCTATTAATGTCAACGTGGATTTTTTCCCCTAGTTTCTTGCTTAAGTCTCTTAGCTGTCAGTATAGGAAAAGGAGAAAAAAAAAAGCCAAATCTTTTCTCTTTTCTCTCTCCTTCGCAGCTTAAAAATATTCTTCGGGAACAATGTTATTGTTTTTTTTAATAGTTTCAATTCCAGGGTACCTTATTTGTTGCTTTTGCTATTTGACCTGGTCAACCAAAACTTTCTCTTCTTATCTTCCTCCTGCACATTCTTTTCCGGTTGAGTTCTTCTTTGTGGTGGCCATTTCTGACCACCGCTACAATTGTCTTCGGGAAAGGGAGTAATGGCTAGCTGGGGAGGAGAGATGCGGCTCTCCTCAACCCTGCAGGCAGTCTCTCCCTTCTTCAGCACCTCTACGGGGTGGCTTAGCTCCAAAACCAGCTGGCTTGGGGTGCTCCAGCGGCAAGCACGGATCGAAGCCTTGCAGAGACGAGGTTTCGGTCTGTCGCCGAAGAAGCTCAAACCGGAACTCCCATCTTGTTTCATTCTTGAATGCAGAGATACCATTGGACAGTTTGCATGCAAATATTGAAAAATATAATCTCTTAGCAGTCCCACATTTTTCCTTAGGTCAGATAATCTGTCATTACATGTAGTCCTCCTTCAATGACCACATATTCAGTAACTGTTCTAAATTATGATGGCATTGAAGGCTTATGAGCCGTGGTGGTGCAGTGGTTAGAATGCAGTCTTGCAGGCAAACTCTGCTCACAGCCAGAAGTTCGATCCTGATCAGCTCAAGGTTGACTCAGTCTTCCTGCTTTCTGAAGTCAGTAGAATGAGGACCCAGATTGTTGGGGGCAATATGATGACTCTGTAAACTGCTTAGAGATGGCTGTAAAGCAGTATGGAGTGGTATATAAGCCTAAGTGCTATTGCTATTATGAATAATCCTTGGAATTGTCTGCCATCATTTAATCATGATTTCGGTACTTAGCAACCAGCTCACAATTACAAATATTGTACCCCACAGTTGTGTGATTGCCATTTACATCATTCACTGCCAGCTTCCAACATGCAAAGTCAATAGGAAAGGAGACAGGAAGTCGCAAAACACAATCACATGACATTGCACCTGACAACTGTGCAGGATTTGCTTAACAATGGCAACCAGTAATGCCACATCTACTGCCATAAGTGCATGTCAGGCATGAAAGCTAAGATCCACACACACATGAAGGTTCAATTAAACTGATTTATTGCTGAAGCCTTTGCATAAAAATGTTCTCAATTAATGCCCAAAACCTTTAGATATATATACTAGCTGTTTCTCCACAAGAATAACTCTTTGTGGTGCATTGATTTGAGGGCAGGATTGGCCCTAAATCACCCAACTGGTTTCCATTCTAAGGGAGGACTATAACTCAGAGCTTCCTGGTTTTTAGCCAAGCACATTACCCACTACACCAAGGGCTGTCAAACTCCCGACCCACGGGCCGGACGCATCACATGCTGGCCACACCCACACCTGGTTTAGCAAAGGGGGGAGAAGTCCTGACATGTCACGTGACCTTGCCATGATGACATGAGTTTGACACCCTTGCACTACACAAATGGGCTGGGTTTTTTTTGCTGTTTCTATCTCTTTAATAAATGCTAATGTTTAATAAATAATCCCCCTGTGAGAGAGATGGGTATTTCAAAAATGTGATATAAAAATAAATAAATAAATAAATAAATAAAATGGTCACTGATTTTATTAAAGACTGTATCAAAATTATGGATATCAATAAGTTTCACACTAGTAAAAAGGCATGCATAATAAATTAGAAAAAAAGGAAGGATGGGAGAAAGTTAATGAACAGGCCAATTTCCAATACTTTAACTCAAGAGACAACTTTCTGAGTGACAGAGAGGTAACAGAGGATGAAAAATACCTGCTGAAACAGCTGCAGAGACTCTCAGCCAGATTCATCTAACAATTAGGGGACAGAAGAGCCAACATGACAGTCTCACATGTAATCAAGCGGCACTGAAAACATCCTACCTGCTCCCCCAGGTTTGTTGGGCCCTGCAGGAGATAAAGGCCCATTGCCAAAGCTGGTGAGGCTCTCTCGTCTTCCTCCACTTCTGATGTTCCCGTAGTAACGATTTACCAAAATCTGTCTCAAAGCTTCCCCCTTAATTCAAAGATATTGAAAGACAGAAACACACGATGAATGGAACAAGTGAGCCAAAGTCAACAAAAATAGTAAAATTGGATTTTAGCTGGTCAGAGACACAACAGAAATAAAATTGGGAAGAAAAGATATGAATGTATATGAACAACAACAGAAACACAGTGTACCTATACCCATTTAGAAATGTTCTGTCTAGATCTTCAGATACATTTATACATGCTACTAATAAATAGATTTACACTAAAAATAGCATATTCTAATATGAATGAAACATGGAAAAAGCAGTAAAAATAGGATGCAGCCCTTAAATATCTATGAAACTAATATTATAGTTCTGTGACTGATCACAATTATTAAAAGTATATGTTATACAAATTTTCCTTTCTTAGACTTCCAGAAAGACATTTCTTACCATGAAATAAAACATATGTGCATCTATTGTCTCTATCAATGAAATAAGTTGAATGTATATCCTTTACTTTGGAATTTCCTAATTCAGTTAGATTAACTTTTAAATTCAGATCATTACAACCTAATGTACATACCTCTGACTAACAATTACTTAAAATTTTGAAAAGGAGGATCACGAAATGCGAATATTTCAACATATATGTCACATTATAGGAAATGGACACCACTGCCCCTTTCCTATATCTCCTTCTTTCCTACCTCTATAAGCACAATGATAACAATTAATATTAGAACTGTCTATAAATATAAAACTAAGCAATTAAAGCGAGAAGAATTTTTCCCTTAATTTTCAGTAGCTGCATATGAGGGCAAATGGTTTTCTTGTTTTACAGAATGCTGCCAAGATGATTGCAATAAAGAGAAGTCCATCCAAATATCTCAAATTGGAGAACTGATATTAGAAGGAAGTCCAAGCAGGTAAATTAACACTGTAAATCTAATAATATCTATTGTTTCAGGTTTTTTACTGTGTTATTATTGACTTCTGAAAAAAAGGAAGAACTGTTCTCCCCTGTCAGCAATAAACCTGCAGGATAGAATGTGAGTGCATTTGTATTTTGTCTCATTTTACGCCCCATCACCACCATCAGATGAACCACTATTCTTGACACATCCACTCCTGGCACATTCAGCACTGCTGTAGTGAACAATTGTTGTGAAAAGGGGAACAGATTAGAATAGTTTAAAGTCCCAATATATTAATTTTGCAAGCATTGAATATTGGCCACTCATTTATGTGATTGAAGCAAACTTTAACACTGTCTAAATAATCCTGAAATATGATTTCATCTAATTTCAAGATAGCATGAGGTAACTTTTTACAAAAGGTTTTTTTTTTTTAATTTAAGAGTTATACAGAACTCAAGCTCATAGAAAATTCAGTATGAGTTAAGCCTCTTAAGCATTCCTTTGTTGCACAACATATCCTTGGAACTGAATCAGTTGCATCCAAATTTCTTGAGGAGTTAAACACACTACCTATGGACATCCCCAAATTTGACAGGCTTTCTTCAAGCATTGGATTTATATTTCCTTTCAGCTGATTCCTGAAATATAACAATGCTAAATAGATTGTTGGAGCTTACAGGTGAGCTCCTCCCATTCAAACATAGTGAGAGGTAAAGAAGCTTTTAAAAAGGAATTGGAAGACTAGTCTTCAAATATTCTATTATTTAGAATAATCTTGAAAGTGAGGATCACCCTTTAGAACTGATAAAGAAGCATTCGAATTATAAACAGTTTTACATTATACTTTTGGAAAACCTTTACACACACACACACACACACAAACACTCTCACTATCGCCTAAGATGTTCAGTATCTTTAAGAAGTGGAAAATAAATACTCTCAATAATAAAATAATAATAGCAGTAAACAGCCTGGAGATAACTTTATTGATTGTACATTTTTGTATCCACATGAAGTAATTAGTTCCATGTGCTTTGAACATTTAACATTTTAAGTTATAAACTGCTTAAAAATGGTATATGCACATAGTTTCTTAAGAGAGCAGGGAAAAGGATATTAATAATTTTCTGCAAATAAAAACCACTTTTGTATCTTTCATTTCTATGTATATCTCATGTTTTACAGTAATTGATCTCTCAGAGTCTGTACTGGTTTTACCATGACTAAAGATAACTGTATCAAGGATTACAGGAAGCATTTCCTCAAACACTAACGATTTTGCCTCCAGTAAGAGATCTTATTCATACAATCTACTGACTCCAATGAGAAACGAGTGCCACTAAGATTGAATTTGGTTTTCCTATAGGTCACATAATTGCCCTTAAAAAAAAAAGATGAAAAATATTTGAGTCAGTTTATCAGGTAGAAAGAATTTCAGTTCAATTACTTAGCTGTGTTTGACCAAGAGACAATGCTCTAGTAGCAGTTTTTCATGAACTATGTTATAGTGACATTTAAATATGCTTTATTAAATCAAACTTTTCAATATCCTGCCTTCAGATAAACCAAACTTTCATTCCTGTGCTTCCTAGCATATATATCCCAAATTAGGCAATACTAATGTTTTCTGTAAACAGTATTACTGTAACAACATGACTACATATATCATAGTCTGAACTGAACAATAATAATTTTTCAGGCCTGATAAAAGTTGAATTCAACTAACGATGGTTGCATGCAGTTTGGGTCACATAAAATAAAATAAATAATCTACCTACCTATCTACTTATCTACCTACCTATCTTCCCACCTACCAATCTAATCTATTGAAATCAATTGTTTCATTTGTGTAATTTGAAGACAACAAAATCAAGCAAATTAATTCCACTTCAACTATGTCATCTTTCTGCTTCAAAGATACAGTATTTGTTACCAGTAGCAACAATGATATCACTACATACTGTATATTTGAGATATACATTGAAGATAAGCTTAATTCTTATCTTCACAGAAAATAAAAAGCACTCATGATAATTAGATTTAAGTGTCTATGTTATTCCCAATAAAGAGTAATTAACTTGGGAAGTGCAATATTCCTAAAAGAAAGCTATTACTACTGCAAAAGGATAAAACCTTCCATGATTCCTCCTTTCTAGAATTAGTGTTATATGTAAAAGAATTGTACACTTTATACTGCTACAATAAATCATCATTATGATTACAGCCATTCAGTTTGTAAAGATATTTTTGTTTCTAATTCTCTGTGCAATACTCTTTCTTTCTTTCTTTCTTTCTTTCTTTCTTTCTTTCTTTCTTTCTTTCTTTCTTTCTCTCTCTCTCTCTCTCTCTCTCTCTCTCTCTCTCTCTCTCTCTCTCTCTCTCTCTCTCTCTCTCTCTTTCTTAATTTATTATCGTTTATTAACCACCCACCCCCTCACATAGAGGTTCTGTACCATGCTCAACTGACAGAAAAGGATAGAAAAAACATGGTTTACCAAGGCTCCAATCATTCCAAGTTAAATGGAATTTTGCTTCTACTATAGTACTTCTCTCTTAATTCATTCCCTGAAATCTAATATGGTAAAGACATTATATAATCAAAGCAACAACGCATTACCAAATAATTCATTGGCCCATGGATTTCGGGAATATAACTGATTGACTTGTTTTTCAATATAATAAGCAAATCAGAAATCAACAAATTTTGCAGGTAAAATTCCACAGTAGTAACATATTTAAGACAGGAAGAGAGAATATTATTTAAGAACCTGTATAACAACTTCTAAGTGCCCAATCCATGCTTTAAAAATGGATTGAAGCCTCTTTTGTTTTCATTAACATTTTGAGGGAAAACTCTCATTCTTTAGATATGTATTTTCCTTAATTAAAACAAATATATATATATAAAAAAACAAAGCCCTTCTGCAATTCACATCCATCATATTCATCTTTAATCCACTGCTGAAGATACATACCCTTTTTTGATCTTCAAGCTGTCTCTCTGGTAGACTTTGATCAAGCTCCTGGCGAGTATGAAGAGATTTTTAAAAAAAGATTGGTACTACAGAAATATTAAATAAATTTAAAATAAATAAGTATTGGTCTTATACAATGGTTTATATCACTCAAGAGTAGTACAGGAGGTTAAATCATGTGATAAAAAAAACACAGGGGTGGGCAACCTGCAGCCCACAAATCCCAATTGCCACAACACAATAAAAAAATATGACCAATTTTGAACAGCACAAATTTTCCAGATAAAAGTGGAAATGGGTATGCCTGAGGAAATCCAGATATATTTCTGTCCTTAAAAATCTCCAATCCTTAAAATTCTCACCAAAAGATCCACTTTTTTCATTATTCATGCCTCTCAGATACCTCACTAGATTCATTCTCAGTGCATCTTGGAGCCCAGCAGAGTGGGTTTTTGTTTAAACTCAAGGAGTGCTCACTCCTGAACTACTGAAGGTTTTCATCATTTAACTTTGATAATATTAATATTTACATTCCTGGTTTGTTTGTGCTTTGCTTAATAAATACAGAAAAACACTTTGACTTGTAATAATAACAAATGGAAAAATGGCCGCCACCATGCATATTTTACATTGAACACACTGAATTTTACATACAATTTACTTCCCTCAAAATCTTTCCAAACATGGAAAAATATTTAATTTCTGCCTGAAGAGATATCCTCCTTTCATTGTAACATTTTTTTCTACATAACGGTAATTTTTTTGTTTTGTCTTGATTACCTTTTAATAGATTTTTCGGGTGAATGATTTTTTTTGTAAGACAATGTTAAAATTATGATTTAATATTCAGTTTGTGAGGTAAAGTAAAAAATTGATTTAAAGGAATTAGAAGATGATCAGGCTCAAAACTAATACATAAAGAGTTTTATTGCTGCAAAGATGTTAGATATGTATGGGACATTTGCCTGATACAAAAAAATAACTATATAGAAATCATATAAAATAAAGATCCCAGGATTTAAATCATCTTATTTTTCCTGGTCAATGAATTGTTGGTTGTTCTTTTCCTGGACTTCACATTTATCTTGTCCATATAATAATTTTGCTTGGCCTCCTTCTCTATTTTTGTTCTTACTTCCCCCCTGGAACTAGAAGCCCTACATGGATTTCTTATTCCTACTGCCTGGTCAGGAGGAAATGAAAGAAATTATACTTTTCCATTTCTACATTTTTGTCTCCCTGGGTGAAGATTCAATTCTTTGACATAAATTAGGGATGATTCATTTATTTTGAAGTATTCTACTATGTCTTCTTCCAGACAATAGGAAAAAATAAGGGTAGGTGGAGATTAATTTCTTATATTTGTCAGGTACTCCCTCCATTCCGAAACTCTCCTCGGCAGCTTTCTCCCTAACACAAATCCACTTCCCTTTCTTCTGAGAATCAGAATTCCTGGGAGACACTGAAGCCAGAATTTGTGCCCAGTTAGGTGATTTGGCTATTAAGGTGCTGCAAATACTACTATCAAGTGAGACAATAGACATATGTGTCTTCTGCTGCTTTCCATGACCTTCCCATATCTGCGTAGACTATTTTTAATAGTAGTAACAGAAACTATCAAAAACAGCAGAGCACTGCTAGGAACTCACGACATGATTCAACTGATTCTTGATTTGGTTCTGGGTGGCTTCCCATGAGAAAATGTCTGGAATGGAAGGGAGTCAGGAGAAGAGCTGATGGCTATTACAGGTAGCTTAAAATGAAGAGCTGTGGTGGTGCAGTGGTTGGAATGCAGTACTGCAGGCTAACTCTGCTGACTGTTATCCGTTTGCTCTTCAGTAGTCCAGGTTGACTCAGCCTTCCATCCTTCTGAGGTTGGTAAAATGAGGACCCAAATTGTTGGGGCAATATGCTCACTCTGTAAGCAGCTTACAAAAACTACTCTTTGCACAATACCTCATGCCACCAGACTTGAAACTCTAGACCTAGAAAACCTAGAACTACGCCGCCTCTGGTCCGATCTAAATATAGTATATAAAATCATACATTGCAATGTCCTACCTGCAAATGAATATTTCAGCTTCAATCATAACAATACAAAAGCACACAATAGATACAAACTCAAGGTTAACCGCACCAAACTTGACTGCAGAAAATACGACTTCAGCAACAGAGTGGTCAATGTCTGGAATACTCTACCTGACTCTGTGGTTTCTTCCCCAAACCCCAAAAACTTTAACCTTAGACTGTGTACTATTGACCTCACCCCTTTCCTAAGAGGCCTGTAGGGGGTGTGCATAGGTGCATCAATTGTGCCTACCATCCCTGTCCTATTGTTTCTTTTTATTTTTCTTATAAGTATCTATCCTATGTATTCAAAACTATGTTTATTCTTACACCTGTATCTTGTAAGCGATTGAAAAATCAAATAAATTCTAAAAAAATACTAGAAAAAAAGAGAGAAAGGAAGGAAGGAAGGAAGGAAGGAAGGAAGGAAGGGAGAGAGGGAGGGAGGGAGGAAGGAAGGGAGGGAGGAAGGGAGGAAGAAAGAAAGACCAATACATAAAGGAAGCTTAAAGGGGACTGTAAAGCAATGTGAAGTGATATGTAAATCTAAGTGCTATTGCTATTAAAACAGCAACATTGGAATGGAAATATGAACAAAATTATTATAAGCAAACTCAGCCTCAGTCAATTGTTCTATTGATAATATACCTAAAACATACCAGAAGAGAACTTCTATGATAAATGAGGTTATGATAAAACCTCTAGTTTAAAAAAACATGTTGAATTATAATCAGATGAGCTATTCCAGAAGCAAAAGAGAAAGATGAAAGGATTTTCCATCCATATAAAAAGCATGGCAAGGCAACATGTTTGATAAGAAGAAACATGAGCCTTGAAACCTGTTCTAACACAAGATCACCAAAAATCATGAAAAAGGAGACAGGAATTTCAAATAATCAAATATTCCATTGGCCAGATATCATGGAAAAGGTGAAAAAAGTTTTTTTCAATGGAAGGAGCAAATTATTAAAGTAATAAAGGTGAGCTAAAAATAAAAATAAATTCTGACACAGTTTCCCCCATTCCTAAGAAAAGAGATGGAGACCAAAAAATGTTCCCCGAAGGTAATCTATCCCAGCCCACGCATACAGGTCTTGCTCCTGATGAGTATAGATTCAATCGGGCACAGAGAGAGCTTCCTTTCTGCGTCCCCCCTGCCCTCATGGGTAATAGTCATTTATAAAAACACTGAATAGCAGAGGGTATAGACTGCAACCTGAAGTATGTTATTTGATACTTCTATTCAGTGACAAGCCATTGTTTGGTTATGATTTTTCAACCAGTTGTACATCCATCCAATGGTCGACTTATTGTGGAAGTTTCTACCTAACTGCTGGCAAATTGGTCAATCATTGATGGTATCTCGTCCACTGGATAGCAACTTGGTTCTGGACCAAAGAACTTAATCTACAGCCAACAGCACTGCAGTAATGTCTGTATAAAGTGTTTACTCTTATGGTTGAAGCATTTTCCTCCTGAGATGAAAAGTATGCAGGTCTCGCTGCTTGACTTCAAATCCAAAATAGCTATAATTTTCTTCTCTCTAGAAACACAATACTGCATCCAGGAATATAATCCAAATCAAGGCTTAGAGGGTATGATTTACTGCAAACAAGAAGCAAGGCAGAACAGCTGTCTACTGCAGAACACAGAAAGCAAGACCTATAAATAAGTCCTTTAGCAGCCTTAAGATTTAAATCAGAAGCCTTTTCCTCCCTTCTGGTTAATATACTCTTGACTGCTCATTTCCCTGGCTTCAGAACAGATCTACTTCTTTTGTGTTAATACAACAGTTTTGTAAGCAGCCTGAGAATGGCTGTTTTCTGATGCATTTACAACTATATACTGAATCTAGAGAATATCAGTTTAGGGAAAGCTCATTTAAGCTATTTTCAATTTTGCATAATATATCTTTTACAGAAATGCAGTTAGTTTAATACTGACAGCAATTTTATTTTTAACTTTCTGAAAGATAGCACTTAAACCTGAGACTCATTGTCTGTCATTAATTATATAACACTACCTATAGTTTAATATATGTTTGAATATAACACTAACTATAGTTTAACATATGTTTCAATCAGAAACAGAATTTCAGTTGAGTTTTAGAAAATATTTCAGGCTTTTGGAAAGATCACTGATAGTCTAGAGGTAAAAGTGAATGTGAATATCATTGTATTATTATTTAAGACAAATTAACATCTCTTGAAAACAAAAACAAGAAGAGCTTAGACATTTGTAGTTATGGTACATTTCTTTAAAGTGAAAGAATAAAAGTTCATCATGTTCTTTCAAAAACAGACTGGACAATCATTTGACTGAGATGGTATATGACATCTGTCCTGAGCAGGGCATAGACTAGAAGATTTCCAAAGTTTCTTCCAGCCCTGTCATTTTATGATTCCTGAGTACATCATGGACAGCCAGGAAAACAAACTGATAGATCACTGAATAAATGATTAGGCTTAAATTACCCTATTCCAGACACATTATGCAAACACCCAGCTTTCTGGAAAAAGCTCAATGCTGGGAAATTGGAAGGAAATAGAAAAAGACAAACAAACCAGCAAAAAGATGATGGATTCAATTATAGTGGCTATGAGTACACATCTTGAAAGAAAAATGTCTAAAAGTTGAAAAATGACTTTATAATCAATTCTTGTTTTATATTCCAAATTCCTCATTGGAACATTAGGATAGGATGGAAATCATTGTGATTAATGTCTACAATATCCCAGATTCAGGGATATGAATGAAATTTCTGATAAACCAAAATAAACCTGAAGTGGTACTTTTGATAAGTAAATACACACACACAACATGCACTAAGGTTTAAATTTCTAGTTTTATCACTGCATAATCATTTTGCAATGATTCTACACTTTTAAAATAATGTACATTAATTTTAATTCATTAGTTTTAATGGTTATCTGCATGGTAGATTCAAATACTAAGAGATAAAACATATAAGGCTCATTGAATAATATCTAACGATTAGTTTAAAATTTCAAACATCCCAAAACACAGATCTATGCTCAACTATAGCTACTCTCAAAATCACCAATATTTCTACATTCTATAAATATAGGTGAATACATGATACACCTCTACACACACCATTTCAGGTGACTTAGGCAGCTATTTAAAGGCAAATATTAAAACAGAAAACTTTACATTTAAATGCATGGCCAAGACACAGAAGTGAAGATAAATAACATCAAACAATAACAATACACACTGACTAATATACATAAAAAAATGAAAATACACAAGGTAAATGTAATTATGTTCCTCATTTAAATTATATTCTATTAAGAAAATCTGGTACCTACAGGTGTACATAGGTAAGTATAAAGTAGTTTGGTAAAATACTGTAAAGATTGAGATAACTTACAAACACTGCTCAGTGAATAAATGTGGCCAAAGACCTCATATTAAAGTAATTTAAAAAGAACGTCTTTAGAGGGGAGGAGCTAACCACAAATTATCCTTTTTCAATGGTGAAAACCCCCAGTAATTAAGTGAATCTAATTGGATTCAATGCACAGGATGTGAATGAAAAAATAGTTTTATTGCCAATTAGTTTACATTTTGAAATATTCCCTAACTAAATTTGTGCTATGCTATTCTCCCCCTCCCCAGCTAAAACATAACAAGCATTTAAATAAATGACACTTTATGTCTGTAAACCATGTAGAATCTAGGAAGAGGGAAATATATGAGTAAAATTACCAAATATTAAATGTGATAAACTTGTTTAGACTATCAGTATCAAACCTACTATATAATAAAATACATTTATATGCACGTACACCCACCCACACACACAGAGAGTCATCAAATAGTTAGATAGGTTTTATTTATTTAGCTGTTAGATTTATATCCTATTTTTCCTGTAGGACTTGATGGGAGCCTTGTTTACATTATTTTCCTCAGTATCCACCATGATAATAACCATGTGAAATAAAATGGGCAAGAGAGAATGACTAGCCCAAAATCATCCAGTGAAATTTCTCTAGCTAAAATGAGTTTGATCTACCAAATTCTAGTTCAACATCTTATAGTACAGATAGTCCTCAATTTACAACAGTTTGCTTAGTGACTGTTCAAAGTTACAACAGCACTGAAAAAATTAGGACTGCTTTTCACACTTGTGATGGTTGCTGCATCTCCTGGTCATGTGATCAAATTCAGGGGCTTGACAACTGGCATGTATTTATGATGGTTGAAGTGTACGGGAGCCACCTGATCACCTTTTGTGACCTTCTGACAAAGTCAATGGGGAAGCCAGATTAATTTAACAACTGTGTTACTAACTTAACAATGGCTGTAATTCACTTAACTCTGGGGGGGAAAAAGTTGCACATGGTGGCACAGTGGTTAGAATGCAGTACTTCAGGCTACTTCTGCTGACTGCTGGCTGCCTGCAATTTGACAGTTCGAATCTCACCAGGCTCAAGGTTGACTCAGTCTTCCATCCTTCTGAGGTTGATAAAATGAGGACCCAGATTGTTGGGGGCAACATGCTGACTCTGTAAACAGCTTAGAGAGAGCTGTAAAACACTGTGAAGTGATATACAAGTGCTAATGCTATTGCTATTATAAAATGGGGGGAAAAATTCACTTAACTGTCTTTATTACCAACAGAAACATTGGGCTCAATTGTGGCTGTAAGTCAAGAACTAACCGTACCACACTAGCTCTCCACCTTATTAAATAACATAGTTGCAGCCATTTATGTAGCTAATGAAGGCCTTGTAAATCACTTCAGAGCTGTTTGTCTTAGAGTTTCATGGCAATCTCAATGAAACAAGACACTCCTCTGTTGCTATGCAGAAATTTATCATTAATTACAATTTTCAGGGGCAAATGCCTTCATGTGCTCTTCTAGCTACACAAGCAATTCACATTAATGTAGTTCCCATAACAGCTGGGAAACCATCCAATGAATGTCTGACAGACATCTGCTAATTATGTGACATATACTTTTAAGTAGAAGACGACAGACTGTGTTTAAACAATGTTATGGTAGAGAGACAAGACATACTGGACAAGAATAAGGAAGATCTGAATGTGGATTTTAATATGATAGGCTACAAGAACGATATGGGGGGAAATGCTACACTGGATACATAAATGAATGTGGCTATCTTAGTAATTAAAAGGACTATATAAATAACAAAAAATGACCTGTATATCTTTTGTATATTGGTTTTGGAAAATAAACTAATTAAAGCTTTGAAGATTTTTTTTTTTTTTTAAGGGAGAAGGAACAAATAAAAATAAATCAAATTCTTAGGCATTATTTGAAGACTTTAAAGATCAAGATTATAAAAAGGAAGCCATCTAAATTTAATTTATTTGATCAAGGTAAAATAGATGTGTTGTTTATTCTGGCAACCTTTAATAGATTTTTGTTAATCAGAACTGAAACAAGGAGGTTTTTTAAAATGTATGTATGAGTAAGAGATGGGGAATGGGAAGAAGAGATTATTTGCTGTATTTTAAAAAAAGGTTATAGGTTACTAAAATTGTTTATACTTGTGAAGGGTAAAGTCATTACTATTTTCTTTTTTTTTCTGCACAATTTTTTCTTTTACTTTTTTAGCTTGTATTGGTTTTTATCTTTCTAATTGTAATGTTTAATAAAATTACTATGAAAAGACTACAGATCCATGGCTGAATACTGCCAAAGTTGGATTTTGCGTTAGGATTTTGTGTTTCTTGAAGTTTTATTAACTGCAACTGAACAGAACCAATGTATCTATTTTGTATGTTTAGAATTTAGTGGCAGGGAACATCTTTCCCAATGTTTACAAATATATATTAAAAAGAATGTATTTATCAGAAATTCTTAGGATGAATCCCATATCTTCATTGTTTCTGTACTGCTGCTTACTAAGTGTCCTTTTTATTTAAAAAATGAGGAGCTCTTATGGTTAAAATAAAATGTTCTGACTGCAAAAGTAAGTCTAAAGATTAAATTAAATAACCAAATTGATAAATTGCCTTCAGAAGTGACATATGAAAAAACATAGCGCAAGAACTATTTAGAAATGCAGTCTATGCACACATCCTGACATAAGCTCAACCAAACATACAATGTACATTTGTTTGTTTATTTCCACCTTTCTTTCAATTTAGTATTCAGTACACCTGAGAATTAAATTAGAAAGTACAAAGTATTTTTTAAAATGCATAAATAAATATTTTAACATAAAATTAATTTGCAAATAAAAGTCTGATAAAAAGACCTTAGCAGCTCTTTTAAGCCTCAGAGAATAAATAAAAATATCATATTCTTTATTACATTCAGAATGACAAATGTAAAGATAACTATTAGACCAAGCCCCTCCCACCCCCATTTTTTTTACTCCATTCTTTGCGGTATATTTTTACATAAAATTTCTTATTTGTTACTTGTTATTAGGTACTCCTGAATTAGCCTTAACTTTGTCTTTATTAGGTGTTCCTTAACTAAATGCTCATATTACTCTTAACAATGAAGTCCCTGATGTGCTCTGAGCTTGGTAGTTTTCTTGCAGACATTTTACTACCAAACTAGGTAACATCATCAGTACACTAAAATGTAATAAAAGAGTAATGTATAATGCAATATCTGAAAGAAAATGACCAAGCTTAGAGAGCATCAAGGACCCACACTTCAACCCTGAGCTACAAATATTCTTTTATTATTACTCTTATCTTTGTATTTCTGAACAAAATTAAATATGCTTAATTATCTAGAATTAGTTCAAACCTGGCAGTCTCTCCACTCCTTCCAGTCAATTAAGACAGGCATATAAAACAATTCCCAATGGTTCAGCCAGAACGGCTGAATAGCCAGAATGACCAATAATAATAAGAACCATGGTGGTGCATTCCATGGTTAGAATGTAATATTGCAAGCTGATTCTGCCACTGGCAGGAGTTTAATTTTGACCATCCTTCCATCCTTCTAAGTTCGGTAAAATGAGGACCCAGATTTTTGGGGGCAATATACAGACTCACTAAACCACTTAGAGCAGGGATGTCAAACTTGTGGCCCATGGGCCGGATGCATCATGTGCTGGCCCTGCCCCTGCCTAGTTTAGCAAAGGAGTAAAAAGTCCCAATACGACACGTGACGATGCCGTGACGCTTTGAGTTTGACACCCCTGACTCAAAGAGTGGTGTAAAGCACTATATAAGTCTAAGCTATGCTAAGTGTTAATAAGGGATGATGGGAATTCAACAATATCTGAAACATGTCATCCATCTCAATTTAGAAGGCCATCAATGTATACGTTATTGAACAAAAAGCAACCTGAATGTATTTATTTATTTATTTGTCAATTGCTTACAAGATAATAGGTATAAGTAAAAACATAGTTATGAATACATGGATACGTATAAGAAAAATAAAAAATAAAAGAAACAATAGGCACGTTGGTGCGCTTATGCACACCCCCTATAGACCTCTTAGGAAAGGGGTGAGGTCAATAGTACACAGTCTAAGGTTTTTGGGGTTTGGGGAAGAAACCACAGAGTCAGGTAAAGTATTCCAGACATTGACCACTCTGTTGCTGAAGTCGTATTTCCTGCAATCAAGTTTGGTGCGATTAACCATGAAGTTGTATCTATCGTTTGCTCTTGAGTTGTTATGGTTGAAGGTGAAGTATTCATTGACAGGTAGGACATTGCAATGTATGATTTTTATATACTATACTTAGATCAGACCAAAGGCAACATAGTTCTAGGTTTTCTAGGTCTAGAATTTTGAGTCTGGTGGCAAAACGTATTCTGCAACGAGTAGAGGAGTGGAGAACTCTTCTTGTGAAATATTTCTGGACTTTTTCAACTGTGTTAATATCAGGTATATAATGCGGGTTCCAGACTGATGAGCTGTATTCGAGTATTGCTCTAGCAAATGTTTTGTATGCTCTAGTTATTAGTGTAATATTACCAGAGAAAAAGCTATGTAAGATTAGGTTAACAACTCTTAACGCCTTTTTGGCTATGTCGTTACAGTGGGCTCTTGCACTTAAATCATTAGAGACGAGTACTCCAAGATCCTTGACAGAATTTGGATCATCAACAAGGTCTTGACTATTCAGCTTGTATTGTATTTTCTGATTTTTTTTGCCAATATATAGGACAGAGCATTTATTTGTTGAGATTTGAAGTTGCCATTTGTTTGACCATTCTGATACATAGTCAAGGTCTTTTTGAAGGGTAGCAGTATTGTCTGTAGTGTTGAATAGCTTTACATCATCAGCAAAGAGAATGCAGTTGCTCTTGATATGATCACAGAAGTCATTTATGTAGAGTATGAAAAGAGTTGGTCCTAGAACACTGCCTTGGGGGACACCACTGTTGACAGGTACAGAATTTGATAGGACGCTTCCAATTTTGACCATTTGTTGTCTGTTTGACAGGAATGCTTCTATCCAGTTATGCAGGTGTCCAGAGATACCGTAAGATTTTAGTTTTAGGAGTAGTTTGTCATGTACCATTGAATCAAAGGCTTGACAGAAGTCAATGTAGATTGCGTCTATTGCTTTGCCCTGATCGAGTTGTGTAGTCCATGTGTTTTTTCAGTGTAAGAGTTGTAGATTACATGATAGTTTTTTCCTGAAACCAAATGGTTTATTAGAGAATAGGCTGTTTGTTTCTAAGTGGAGGATGATGGATTGGTTAATAATTGATTCCATGACTTTACAGGTGACGCAGCATAAAGAGATTGGTCTGTAATTTTCAACTAAGCTGGAGTCTCCCTTTTTGAAGATGGGGATGACTGTGGCTTGTGACCATAGTTTTGGCAAGGAGCTGGTCCTGAAAGATTTTTCAAAGATTATGCTTAGAGGTTCATTTTTTTGGTTGACTCTCTCTCCATCACAATTTCAGATAAAAATAAGTTCTTTTACAAAGGTAAATTATAAATATAAAATTAATATATGTATAAAGTTTTCCCATTATATATATATATATTACTCATTTCAGTTCTTTAATATAGTCAAGACAATATGGTTTGTAGAGCTTTCTTGAAGTTACTGGAGATAACCCAGCAACTTCTTCAGTAGTATGGTCTCACATAAGAGCCAAACACCCTAAAAACAACACTACTATGTTAATGGACTTTAAGTGTTAATTTACATATTTTAAATCAGATAAGAGTCTTTTGATTCATAATGTATTTAGAAAAATTTCAAATAATTTTGTCCTGCAGAAGGTTTTGGCTCTCCTATTTGTTGAAAGACTCTTGGCCCAGTAATAGATTTCATAGATACATATATATAGACAAAAAGTGTTTAGGAAAGACCTTTGTTCCATATTAGCAAATGATTAAAACAATGACAAAGAAAGCATCCAAGCAAAAATATAAACTATAAGCATGGATTAATTTGCTAAAATGCTTATTAATTTGCTAATAAGCATGGATTAATTTGCTTTAAATGGGGCTTTTTTTTACCCCATTCCCTCTGCAGTTTTATGAGAAAGAGAAATGTAAGATTTTCCCACTACTTAAATACAACTAAAAATATCCTCCAATTAATCGAACAACCTTCATCCAGAGATCATGCTGGAACTAATTTTGGCACCCTTCCAAAAAAACTGCCAACAGAGTTGTACTATAGAGCTTTTGAGAGATGATATTGCCCAAGGTGGGTTGACACCGTTGTATTGTAATGTTTACTGCTGTTTATTTTAATTTTTCATGTTGAGTTTGCATTGTGGCTTTTCAACTTTTTGCAATATTCATACAAGGATTTTCCATTCTGCAAGAGCAACTAAAAGAGAAAGAGGAAAATGCTGACCATCAATTTAATAGTATAAGTTATTACGCCTACAGCTTGTGAACAATAGTACAAGTTTGCTTTAAAATAAGGATTCTCAAATTTTGTGGAACAAGGATCCCTAAAATGATACATGGCCTTGTATTGCATACCCCAGAAATAAAGCGAATGCTTTCATGGGGGTTAGATCTATGTTAGATCTAGGGAAAAAAGCATAACTTCCTTCTAATAAATAAATAATATTAATCTATAATCACTAGTTCTCTATTTTTGAGGTTTCACAACTTTCCATTGAGGGTTTGCATGGGTAAAATAAAGAAGACCTGAGTATTTCTGGACTATCTCTTGCTTTGTCAGTCCAATCAGCTTTTAAACAAAACTAGATCCATCTCCAAACTTGCAAGACTTCCTCCAGGGGATTCTCAATTCATAGTTTGAGAGCTGCTAAAACATGTGGATTGGAAAATGTGGATTGGAAAATTCATCTGTCTAAATCTGTCTCAAACTATTAGAACATTCCACCTTCAATCGGTGTACCAATGCATTTGTTTTACTGGGACCTGGCTGTACAAATACAAGGTAATCACAAGCCTGATTCATTCTTGTTTAATTTAGGGTGAACTTTAAAATGGGAACAGTATATTCTTAAAGGAGTGCAATTTGAATAGCACACCTGGAGTTATTCTCATGTCCACTTTGTGGTTCTGCCCCAGCTTCCTTAAAGTATTGATACCCAGCAAGCTTGCAACTTATCTAGGGCTTATCTAACTTTTTTATTCTGAATCATCTGAGTTACTAATATCTGTGTATTGCCTGGATACAGAGCCTGTATTGCATGGAACAGCTTGCCCTTGGAAGTTGTGGGAGCACCATCACTTGAGACTTTCAAGAAGAGATTGGACTGCCATTTGTCAGAAATGGTGTTGAGTCTCCCGCTTGGGCGGGGGTTGGACTAGATCACCTATAAGGTCCCTTCCAACTCTGATTATCTGTTATCTTATCTTTCCGCCTCCCTATTGTATGGTGGTGTACAATAACTATACAGTTAAAGCAACTAAAGGGTTTAAAAGGCAAGTTAACAGAGATGAATTACATATTTTCTTACAAATCATTAGAGAGACAGCCCCTAAGGCAGGTAGGTCTTAACTTAAGCAATTTATATCTAAAAATCGCTGCTTCACTTGAGACTGGAAAAAAAACTGGGCAATCACTGCGTGTCTTTCAGTGTTGGTGAATACTACTGTGTACTGCTTGGCAAACTTTGTTTTTGTTTTTGTTTAATTCAATACACATGTTAAGACTCGATGTGCCTGTCAGTAACTGAGAAAAATATACAAAGAAACTATTTGCCTCAGTCTGATGTGCATTTCTTTTTCTTTTCCACTGATGCGGGGAGCAAGGAATAGAAAGCTTCCCTATGTGAAAGAACTACAGTCAAAATTACCAGGCAGCAAAAAATGCCCCCTTACACCTTCTCCTCTGTGAGAGTTTTCTTTGTTATCATAATTTATTCTGTCAGGACTCTCTTCTACAGGTAAAAGGAGACAATAGTTTATAGGCAAAGAGTAACAGGGAAACGTTATTTGTTTGCAGACGATGATAGCAGAGAAGGCTAATAATGTCTAGGCTGCAATTCACTGTTTTCAGGAAAAATCAGTCTGGGTATATTTTACCCTAAAATGTTTCTCTTTAAAAAAGTTATCTCCTGCTTCCTAATGTTCTTTACTTAATGCAATCTTAACTGACATGGATCCAGGGGTGGTTTTTTTGGGGGGGGAGGGGGGCTTGGGAGGAAATCCCTCTTATAATGTAGGTTTTTGCATATGCCTTGGGCTCATCTCTTTCGATGCTTCTTTAGCTCGTACTAGCCCTTTATTTATTTAAAAAAAGAATTAACATCCACTCCGACGCAGTATCTTCCAGTGCAGTCTGAGATTCTGACAGCCAGAGTCTGGACTGAACAGTAAACAGCTCCACCACATTCTATTGGCAATTTCTACTGAAGGTCACACATCAGCAGAGAGCCTAAATTCCAGGAGAAAAAAAAGCTGCCTCTTATGTAACTGCTGCCTGAACGCTGGCAGATGTCCAACAGTGCAGTTCACCGCAATGTAGGAGGGAAGGAAGGGAGGGAGGGAAAGCTAAGTAGGACATCTTTCAGTTTCTTCAGCATCATCAGGGTGCCCCCTTCCGGCAAAGCTTAATTGTTAAGCATTACAGTGAAGTAGTGTGTGATAAATGCCACTTTTATAAATAAACTCTTTCTAAATAAATAAATTAAAAAATACAGGCTATCTGGGATAAATGCATGAGCAAGGTAACGATGATTCTATAACAGTTGTGCTCTTGACGTGATATGCTTGACACTATAGCTATGCAATCTAGTTCGAGGCCACAACAATATTGAACATAATAAGTTTTTAAAAAACTGTACATGTTTAAAAGGCCTATTATGAAAAAGAGAAAGGTTTGGCTAATAAGTCTTCCTTTTGTCTTTCTGAAAGAGCTATAAATTTCTGGTTTGGAAGAACAAGTAATTTCCAAACTTCCTTTACTAAGTTTGTGGGAGAGATTGAGAGAGACAGTATCTTATAATTTAATACTGTTTTGGTACCTTCAAGAATTCTTGAAACATTCAGATGAATAAAATTTAACAACTTTTGCGGGTGTTATGTTTGAGAAGTACTGTATTATAAATCTTGACTAGTTCAAAGAATGAAATTACATATTTCTACCCTGATTTTTTAAAAAGTGTTACTGTTGTTCAGATTTTCATTTTATCTCACACACCAGTTTGGTTTAATAATACATTTATCCAGAGCATTTCAGTATGCACTTTACTTTTAAAGGGCTGTTTTATCAAAATGGTTACAAAAAGCCCTGTTTATCTCTAATTCCTCTTGAAGAAATATAACTTTTGCAGAATCATGCGTCACAATCACAAGCATGTTTTCCCTCTAGAAGAATTTTCTTATTCTTCTTCAACTGTAAAGCTCAATCGAGACAGAATATGAGTTTTAAAAAGGCATTTCTTTCTTTGTGCCATGTGTATGTAAATTGGCTGGTAGAAAAAGAAAACATTGTGCTTCCTCTGAAAAGTTTCAAGGAATGCAAACTCCTGCCAGAAGACACTTTTAATAAACATAGTGTTCATTTCCTGTATTTATAAATACACCTGCTGCTAGTATGGAATCCTCCCACTGGAATCAGCCAACAAAGTTTTCACTGGTAATTGAGGTCTAGATTCTAAACTGAGCTTGCTCTCAATCCTGATTTAATGCAAAGTCAGTCAGGATGTATGAAAGCATTCATTTGACAGAAAATCTAAGTAAAAAATAAGTATCCTAAATTTTACGTATATGGTCACAAGTTCGGAATATAGTGTGGTTCTCAACACTCTGAAGCTAAATGAGTTGGTTTAAATTACTCTGGGGGCAATAAAATAACTTTAAAAAAGAATTTTCTCCCATTTCTTTAGTTGACAAAATTCAGTAAAATTAAAACAAAGTATTGCAGTACTTGACCAACTACTCCACCTAATTTATACTTTTTTTCTACAATATTTGTAATCCCAAAAAAAGTCAAAATCTCTGATACTCATGGAGTGGTATCTGATGATTATAAATTATGAATGAAATTTTGATGGTAGAAAATCCAATTTGAGCTGATTCAGAAACTACATGCTCCCTAGTGTCAGATAGTCGAACTGATTTTCTCATGTATGTCTTAGGATCACATGCTCAGTTGTACCTGCTGATTTATTGAAATTAAACTACCATAAAAAAAAAAACTAACCAGGCAAGCTACACAAAGTAGTTATTTAATTCTAGGTGCCATCTTTTCTTTAATTTTTACAAAGTAGCAAATTCAAGATTCAGGATCTGATTGCCTCCCTCCTCTTTGCACATTAAGATTTCTAAATTCAAAGAATTCTTATAAAACAGTATGTTAAATGTTTAAACATCTTCATTTATACTGCAGGGGAGAGTTACCCATTCAGTGTTCTACCATTTGAAAGAATACAACTTCACTGAATCCAAAAATATGTTCAGACAATACTCTTGCAGGAAAACAAAATATACAATTAAAATTAAATAGTTCATGGCACGACAAATTACACTCCACTACATCACTAGCACAAACATGAGAACCACAATGCATAAACACTGACAAGACAGCACGACATATTACATGGCTACTGACTTCAGGATACCACCAGGGAAGACTAAAGAAACAATAAAGTAAGAAATTCAAAACCTCAGCATTATCCAATTCACCAAGTGCAATCAGCTAAAAAGAAAAACAAGAGGGAGAAAAAAGAAATTGAAAATAAATATTAATGAAAGAGAAATGGCAAATAATCAGTTATAGACACTGAGAATCATAATTTCCACTCTTTCAACCCAGTTCTTTTGTAAGATTGTTGATTCAAAAAAACCCCTACCTCTCTCATCTTCTCTAAATATAACACTAGATGTAAATATATTAGACATACTAGCTTATGTTAGTAGGACATATGATCAGATATGGATAAACCTAACTAACAGTGTCTTGGAAAATATGGCCGTACATCCCTATATCATTAAGCATTTTATTCTTTATTGTTTCATATAACTTTTTCTTTTAAAAGCATGTAAACTTTTCAGTGGGACAATTAAATGCATAATAATAATATACTATTTTTACTATAATTAATCTACAAACTATCAAGTGGTTACAGCTTACAGATAGCCCTCAACTTGTAACAGTAGTGAGTTAAAAATTGACTTATGGCTGTTTTTCACACTTACAACCTTTGAAGTACCCCCATGATCATGTGATCAAAATTCAGATGGTGACTGGTCCATACTCATGACTGTGGCTGTGCCCCAAGTCATAGGATCACCTTTTGCAAAGTCAATGACGAAGCCAGATTCACTTAACAACCAGGTTACTAACTTATCAACTGCAGTGATTCACTTAACGATTGTGGCAAGAAAGGTTGTAAAATGGGGCAAAACTCACTGGTCAAATGTCTCACTTAACAACAGAAATTTTGGGCTCAATCTTGGTAAAGGACTAAGTAAAGGACTACTCTATTAGGAGGATGCTTTCAGCATCCACTATGCCTAATAATATTAAAACCAGGTGTCTTGGGATTTGATATTGTGTGGCTCCTATGGTACCATTTGTATGTTCCATGAAAAGGATCTAATATCCTATCCCAAAACATCTAGTTTTAATATTATTAGACTGAGTAGATGCTGGAAGCATTCTCCTCATAACCCATAGCCGCTTGGTAGTTTGTGAACTCTATGTTAAAAAAATTAATATAATCAATCCATCCTTCTGAGAGCCCCAGAGCATATTTCTTTCTTGCTTCACACAGATTGTTCATTGCCTTGATTCAATGCAATGCAACTCCTGCAACTTCTATGTACAACAAGCATAACAATTTAACTTCATCTGTATATTCAGATGTTTTTTTTTTTTTTAAAAAAAGCAAACCTATATGTACCATAAAATCATAAAACTGGAGCGAACCATTTAACTTTTTTCTGAAATGGCTGAAAAAGAATTATATGTCTATACATGCAGTCCTTGACTTACGACCATAATCGAGCCCATTTATGTTGCTAAGTGAGACATTTGTTAAGTGAGGTTTGTTCCATTTTACAACCTTTCTTCCCACAGTTGTTTAGTGAATTGTTGCAGTTGTTAAATTAGTAACATGACTGTTAAGTGAATCTGGCTTTCCTATTTGATTTTGCTTGTCAAAAAGTCAGAAAAGACGATCCTTTGACCCCAGGACACTGAAATCATCATAAATATGAAGCTGTTGCCAAGCATCTAATGCTACAGGATGCTACAATAGTCATAAGTGTGAAAAATAGTCGTAAGTCACTTTTTCAGTGTCACTGTAACCTTGAATGGCCACTGAATGAACAGTTGGAAGTCGAGGATTACCTGTACAGTAAATAGATTTGGTAAACAACTAATAAGTAAAACAGTACTTCTTATATTTTATCTATTGTTGGAAGGCTTTAGCTCCAAGTGTTATTTTTCCTAGAGCACCATACAAGTAAGGTTTTCTTCATTTACAAGATCCTCCTTTGCTACTTATCATGCCTACATTACACACAGATGTTTCCAAGCTTGCCCCTGATTTGCTTATATTCACAATTCTCATATGCTGCACTATTTATAATTAATTTACAATAATTAATCTATTTAACTAAACTTTTCCAATATATCAGATTTAAATTTAAAATAATCAATAGTACCATGATTGTCTTTAATATATTTCATACATTTAGTTTGCATTCATAGAAACTATAATACAGTTGCTACTGAGATAACAGATTGACATAAGGAATTTAGATCTAAAAAGTCACATAGTTCTTTAGACTATAAGTTATAATGTTTAGAATCTGCCCTATTCTGACTTTTTCACCACTGGAAAAAAAAATTGAGTAACATTTCATTCAAATAACTAAGTGAAATAAATATGTTTCAGAAAAAAAGAGTAATTATTATTTTTAAATAAATTCAAAGATGCACACAAGAAAGTAGATTTACACTTTGATAAAGCAGAATCAGGTTGAAAATTAGCTAAATGGTTAGCCGTACAATTGGCATGTATTTTTTTCTTCCTGCAAAGTAGATTGCTGCCAATGTGAGATAGCATGTTAATTTTCATATCAATCTTGGCATCATTGTCTTTTCTATTTTGACACCCACCCTCCCAATCTCCTATGAACATTTCTTCTCGTTAACTGGTTTTCTTAAAGGTTTTCCATACTAACTGCATGGAATTTCAAATTGTTATCCACATAATCTTGGAGCTTTGAGGTATCAGGAGATTTTAATGAAGCATCCAGCAAAAAAACACAAATAAAATTATTTTTCAGTTGGGATAGCTTGAAAGTAAAGGCTGTCTGCCTTTGTTTGAATATGGCTAAGACTTAGAAAGAGTTCAGCTGTGAATAAGTTCTTACATTGAGCCATATCTACTGCATGTTCTCGTCAAGTTAAAATTGACGTTTATGGTGACCAGTCACCATTACAACTGGCGGAAAAAGATAAATAAGAAAGATGTTGTGATCTTGTGATTCTCTTCTGTTGGGAACTTTAAGGAAACACATTTGAAATGTTGGGCATTGGCTCAATCTTAGGCAGCTTATTAAACTCAACATATTCCAGACAACTGTTTATGAAAAGTGTGAAATGTATAAATGTTCTTCTCTGTACAGCTGAAAGCAGCTCATGTTAGAGAGCCTCCTAATATACACACAACTGCTCTGGGTTGCTTCTGAAATCCTAAAGTGCACTTAGCTCTCAATTAGCAATGTAACCTGTTGATTTGCCTCTTGCTAAGGGCCTTAGAACAGATTTACAGATTTTCATAGCAACTTCCCTTTAAAATGTCTATGGAGATTCTCAGTCATCCAGGTGCTTTTTTTTTTTTTGCATCTTGAAAAGCACCTTTGGGTTTCATTCAGAATGCTTGGGATTATCAAATTCATGTGTTCAGAGAAAGATTTGCCAAAATACCCTATTTTGCTACTTTCTTCAAATAATTTGAGGGCTTAAATCCTTTCCAGCTTAACAGAACAATAATTAAGATTTCTTAGAAAACATTTGTCACTTTTTTTCCTAGAGATTATTCTTTGATTGTTTTTCAGTCACATAAAAGTTCTGCAATTGACCAGTTAAATGATTGTGTAGTTCAATATAATTAGTTTATCATGACTCTTTTATCAGAAGTGGACATAGACCTAAAATAGCAGAGAAGGTCATCCAGTTCGATGAGGTTTTTTGCATCTGTTATGTCGGGCCATTTAACTCTATTCATTGGTTCACCAATCAACTGGGGCATATATTCTTCTACTTCTGTGGAACTCTTTGGGCCAAAACAATTTCAGGATCAAAGGAAACTCATCAAAAGGCAACATTAATTGATTTATCATCTTTTAGTGAGCCATTCAATCCACAAATTAATGGCTATCTCTTTTACACTTATAGCAGTTAGATTACATTTTTGGGGAGAAAATACACCTTGATATGATAAGCCTTACATTTTAATGCCAATAAACACTCCCATCCAATTTACTTCCCATCCAATCAGCAGCAAACACAGGCAGAAAACTTGATAGTTTTGTTTTTCTCTTCTCCCATAACAGCAGCATGACAAGGTGTCATGGGAGATACAATTCTCAACTTCAGCAGCTCTAAGCTAATGCATTGTTCCTGTCATGCCGTTGTAGGAGTCTGAATCCAAGGAGGAAGATGAACAGCGGACAGGGAATGGGAGTGTGGCTCCATTGGCTGTAGAGGAAACTGGGGAAGGGCAAAGTCCAACTGGGCAGAGCAGAAAGAGGTAGAACAAGGGAGAGGGAGTTCAAAGGAAGATGTAGGATGAAGTGCAACAATTATAAAGAATCCATACTGCCATTTTAACTACTCTGCAAAAAAAAAAAAAAAAAGACAGAATAAAAGACAAAACAGTAGACTTTTAATCAAAGTACCTTCTCTCCATAGCCTCTATCTTTGGTCATCATTTCCCTGAGTGTCTGTAATACTTTAATACAAAGTTTCTCCTCATTCTCTTCCAGCAGCTGCTTAGTATGTTTTATTAACCTGAAAACAACCAATTGATCACAGTTTGTTTCAGTACTAGAATGTCTACTCAATTAGGAAGGCATTTGTAGGTATTTGCATTAAAGGTGATAGAAAAAACCAATTGTCCAAAAGACAACCATATTGTTTTTTTTCCTTCAAAGCATAATTCAGAAATATACTGTACGTGAAGCAATAAATAAATAAATCCATACACTTTCTATATATAAAACTTTGAAGTACAGTATAATCTGCTCTGAGAAACTAAAGTTGCACAAATGTGGAATAAGCGAACTAAAATTAAGCAGCTCTGTCAAGGAATGACAATATTTGTAGCTTATTTCATAAAATACAAGTTGCTTCTCATGGCTTAAGAACTAGGAGGTTCTAAGATTATATATCAGAAACAAAAAAATTACAACACATTGTTATATTCTGCAAGGATTTCTGAAGAAAGAATTAATTCATTCATACGTTATAAAATTAGGTATAAACATATTTTTCAAAATGGTCTATTCGTTACGTTCACTAGCAAAACTTAACCAGGATCCTCATATTTAAACTAAGGATAAATTTTACCTGAGATTTGTGGTTGCTAACAGAAGGAATCATTCTTATGTTTTCTTGACCAGATCCCATGCAGTCCAGCATATAATAACATGCTGCATTTTTATAACAAGCAGATGAACACAGGATGAGAAAACTTAATATGCCACATTATTATGCCATACACATTTTCTCACAGGATTGAGAGACTCCTATCTATCCATCTATCCTCAGAGTAATTTTTCACTGTTCTACCCAATATTGTCATTTTCTAAATAAATAAGATGGATACCAAGGCCTGATTCACATAACATGGTAATCTACAATGTGGTTTGTATATGACTGGTTTAGCATATGGTATGAATGATGCTGTTGTGGCTTAAACAAACAATGACTAATGCAATATATAAATCCAGTCATTAAGTACTGTGTAATGGCACATGATCTGTAGTACAATTTTATTAAAATTACTTTCTGCTTTCAGAAGCCATTATTACCAGCTGCAGTAACAATAGATCCATGTGGAAAGCTACTAGAATATTACAAAAATACAAACAAAGCATGATAACAAAGCATGATAACAAATTGATAGCAAAATAAGATCAATATACCCTAAACTATAGTAACAGTTTAGAAGAGAGCAAGAATTATTTTAACATAATAAAGAAAATGCTGACTCTCAACTTACTTGCAGATAAAACCTCCACTTTCACATTTCCTTCTAGCATCTGTATTTTCTGGGAATAGCAGTTCTGGTCTATGAAGGACATCCACCAATACAGACAATTCAGCTTGGACCAGTGGCCGTAAGCGATCTTCCAAAGCTGATACTATATCCTAAGTAGGTGCATATTTAGTATGAAACTTACATGGACAAATCATACAGACAAGTACTTTTTAAAAACAATTATGCCAATTAAGTAAGAATATGCTTAATTAAAACAAGATCAATACTTTAAATACTAACATTATAATGGGAACCTGCAGAAACAAATTTTATTGTTTCTACATTTCTCTTCTCACTGTCAGTAGAAAAAGGTTTCTTTAAAGTTACAAACACTAAGTACTTACAATACAATACTGCGAACACATATTTAGAGTATTTCCATTTACTTACTAAAATCTGTAAATAGACATTATAAAAAGCAAAAAGGTATTTTCTACTAATATTAATATTACTATTAATAGCATTTATTACATACTAAATACCTAGGGCCATATCAAGGTGTGTGAGAATGTACTTGAGAGACAACAGGGCAAGAAGACACTGACTAGGTAAAGATCAGATAAAAGGCAGTTTAGTCTAGAGGACTAGGGGCATGGCAAACATCTCAGAGGATGGGTAGGGAAGTTGTAGTTTCAGTCTTGCAAGATTCTATTATTGTAACTTTACAATAAAGGCAGTACTCACAATTGGTTTTCTTGCCTGGGCTACCTCAAAGGGGTGACATGCTATTTTTTCATATAAATCACACATCCCCTAAATACTTAAAAGCAGATATTGATATATCTGTACTCACTTGCAACCTCTCAATGATATTACGATAATCCCTTGATGCTGCCATCACAGAATCTCTCCGAGCAGCGTTTCTTGCCGTCATCCTCCAGTTCATTGCTGTTTTTTGCACTATGTTGTGAGACTTCAGGAAGAGGTTATTGACCTGGCTGTCAAGATCAACTGGGATAGCAATCGCTCTGCTCTTTGCTGAAATATATAATGTATTGTCATTTGTTCAACCAATGACATGTTATACAACATGCATTTAAGAAGGATATGATCCAGACTCACATCTAGAGAAATGAAAGGACAAATTTACATAAGGAACACTGACATTGGTAGAAATGGTTTTGTTTGTGTTTTTGATATCACTAGATTTGCATGTACGCTATATAGCAGCTTCTATTAAGCAAAACCTTTTAGTCCAGCATTCTGTACCCATAATAACCAACCAAAATTTCATTTGTAAACTGCTCATCATCATTTAGACAGTGAAATGGGCGGTATCTAAATTTGAAAAACAAACAAATGAATGCCAAAGGGAAACCCAAGCCAAACCTCAATTTCTCACAGCCTCTTCCTGTGCTCGTTTCCCAATTCATGAAGGTTAATAAGCTTCTATGACCAAAGGTAATACAGAGTTATCATGCTTAATATAACATTCTTAATTGTGAAAATAAAGCATATATTTGATTAGACTGCTGGGGTTCCATGCAAAAATACTTGTACAAATATGTTCCGATGTTCAATATTTCAAGTTATTAAAAAAACAGCATAATTTAGAGTAATGAAAAGGGAGAACATTTGAGGGCAAGATTAGAATTAGAATTTAGATAACAGAGTTGGAAGGGACCTTGGAGGTCTTCTAGTCCAACCCTCTGCTCAGGCAGGAAACCCAATGCCATTTCAGATAAATCTCTTCTTTAAAACTTCCAGTGTTGGAGTATTCACAACTTCTGGAAGCAAATTGTTCCTTTGATTAATTGTTCTAATTGTCAGGAAGTTTCTCCTTAGTTCTAGGTTGCTTCTCTCTTAGATTAGTTTCCATCCATTGCTTCTTGTCCTGCCTTCAGGTGCTTTGGAGAATAGATATTTTTGATAGACATATATTGAAGAGAAAGAGCTTATGTGGATTAATTATTACAGTCCTAGATAAGACTCCCCAGTGAAATTCCAAAATTATTCACCTTCCAGAAGAAGCTGAAGATAGAACTGTTCTGGAGTGCGTTTGGGATATGAAGCCGTGTCATTGTTGCTAGTGGGTTTAACTATTTAGGTATAGTATATTTTGTACTATCATGTGCATTGGATTTAAATTGCAGCAGGTAGAAAAATGATTAATAAGTCAATAAATCAATATAGCTTTCTTACCTACATCTGAAAGTACTCTGATACAACTTTCCACTGATGCTTTTTGACTGGGCATGAGCCAGTTACAATGATACACTCGAAACACACCTTGTAAAAGCTGCACGAACACAGGCTGGCGAGTCTAAAAAGACACCAAGAATATGTACATTTTAATTCAAGGAAATAGGAAGGTAACAAAAAGAGAAACAGAGGTCAAGAAATGTGAAGAGTGGGACCAAAACTAAGCAAACAAGCATGAAAAGTGATTTGTTGTGAAACCCAGAGATACAGCACTTTAAAAGCAAATTGCCTTGAAGTCTGGGGTATATAGTTTGCACCATTATCTACTGAAGCAATCATGATGTTTTTCAAATTATCAGTAAAATTAAAATACCTACCCTAAAATAGGAAACACCATCTATTGTAAGCTGTAGGTGGAATCCATTTAAATCTAATTCTATTTCTTTGTGTAAAGCATGTTAAGACAAATTTCAATGAAAAAAATCATGTTTCAATGATGTCAGTGTATAAATTAGGCTATAAATGCGACATAGATGATATTTTATAAATAGAATTTGCTCATAGGAAAGCAATGAAATGACCAGTAGATGTCTCTGTAACATTACTACAAATTATGCTAAACATTAAAAATTAGAAGGTAGGAATCACTTGTCCTTCTACAGAAAGCACCCTTCAGGGAAATGTGGAATATTGAAACAATCAACTTCTTAGTTTTACCTACAATTCAATCTTTCTAGAAATTATTTCCAACTTCAAAAACATAATGTATAATTCACAAATATCAGAAGTGGTTCTAAAATCAAAATAGGGTATAATAGTAAGAAACATAGATCTCATTTTACTTTGCATAGTTTAATTTTTCTATTTAGTTCTTTACCTGCAAAGTTGTGCTCTGGTCTGAAAATGGAGAACTGAAGAAGGTAGTAACTATACTCATCACTATTTCAGTCACATATTTTTCCAAAATAGAATCTGCATGCTTCCTATCACTGGTATTGTTGCAAGTCTGGAAAATAATGCAATCTGTTAAAACAAAATGATGCAAGAATTCTAATTCTCTCACAAATGCCAAGCAGTTAAACTTAATAAAGCACCTGTGGGCCAGACAAGGAATAATGGATAGAAACTGAACAAGGAGAGATTTAACCTGGAAATTAGGAGAAACTTTCTAACAGTGAGAACAATCAACCAATGGATCAGCTTACCCTCGAAGTTGTGGGAGTGCCATCACTTGAGACTTTCAAGAAGAGATTGGACTGCCATTTGTCAGACATGGTCTAGGGTTTCCTGCTTGAGAGGGGGGTTGGACTAGATGACCTACAATGTCCCTTCCAACTCTGATTATCTGTTATCTATTAATATACCTAGAGAGGTAACTGAAAGAATGTAAACCACATTTGGGGAGGGAATAGGTAGTCCTCAACTTGATTTAATGATCCTTTGAAGTTGCAAAGCACTGAAAAATGTGACTTGCACTTATGACTGTTAATCCTTGCACTTACGACTGTCACAGCATCCTTATCAAAATTAGGCTCTTTGGCAACCAGTTGGTATTTACAATGGTTGCTGCATCTCGGGAGGTCATGTGATCACCATCTGTGACTTTGCTAACCAGCTTCCAACAACCAAAGTCAATAGGGGAAACCAGATTCACTTAGCAACCATTATTCACTTAACTGCAGTGATTTGTTTAATAACCCTGGGGGGCAGGGGAAAGGTTGTAAAATTGGGCATAACTCTCTCCTTGTTAGCAATGGAAATTCTGGTTTTAATTGTGGTCGTAAGTTGGGAACTTCCTATATGTGCATTTAAAAAAATTACGTTTTATAAGCACCAATAATGTTGCTACAAATGTCTACTTCAGCGTTTGAGACCTAGTGGAGAAGAGGAACAAATACACCAACCGTTAGTCTGAAAGTTAAAAAATACAGATCCTTCTTCTCTTTTGAAACTTCAAGGCCTCTTGGACAAAAAATAAAATAAAATTCGCTCCTATGTTGGAAAGATCTACTATTAAGTTTCTTCTATACCATATAGCAGAATTTATATGGCAAATAATTTTAGGTAGACCTGGGCTAGTAGCAACATATCAACATTTTTCTCAAGTATCTGGTGTAGCATTCAAAATGAAAATAATAGGAAATATTTCATAATTCACTTTTTCCAAGAAGAAAACTTGATTTTATCCATGTCCTTACTATTCACTGGATAGAAACCAGATTACAAATCACACTTATCAATGAATGAAATTGTAGTCATTAGAATTGTACGAACAATTGTCAGCCAAACATCATTTCATTTCCCTGACACACACATACTCCAATATGCCTAGCATGCAGTAAGGATTAAGTGTGCGCAATAACTCAAAAGTTAACTTTGGGTGGAGGGGAAATAGAAGGGTATGTGTGTGCTTAGAGGAAGTGTAGCAATACAATGTCTTGCTTGAAGGAAATGAATGGCTGGAAATTTGACAAGGACCCCTTCTTTTTAAGAGAAAGGATAAAGTGAAGGGCTTGTTATATTTGCCTTCAGAAGTAGTAGGTGCTCCAATAATAGAGGTGTTTAAAAAGAAATTGGCAACCATTTGTCTGAAATAGTATAGGATCTCCTTGCTTGAGTAGAGGTTGGACTAGAAGACCTCCAAGGTTCCTTCTGACTCTATTATTCTGTTGTGTTTTGTATCACTTTTTTCCCCAACATCGACAAAGAACAGTATCTAAAAACGGGCATTACGATAAAAACATTTAAAAAGTCTTCTAATATAATTTTTCATCACATGCTTACCTCAGAACAGAAAAGCAACAGCATAATAATTTTTTATCACATGCTTACCTCAGAACAGAAAAGCAACAGCATGAAAAGTTAACTAGGAACTGGAAGCTGGGGGCGATTACAGAAGGATTAGAGGGTTGCAAACCTCAGAATTATGAAACCTCATATAAATCTAAATAGACACATATTATCACTGTAATTACATGAGGGAAGCCAATGTTATTAATTACTATTGTAATTAATCTAATTGCCATATATTTATAAAATTATGGAGAATGTTTCAAATGAAACTGAAACAATGGATATAATTTTTCCAGCCTTTTCCAATTTTATATGTAGCATTCAAATGTGACTTGCATGATTTACGCTTTAATATTTCCAGCTACAAATACTTACCCTACAGATATCAACAAGGAAGTTTTCAAAGAGCTTCCACATATGATTGCTTGTATAAATCTCTTTCATTTCAACTTCTGTGTCAACATAGCAGTGGTTTAGAAAATTAATATAGGCTATTTTCACCTGCAGATAACAAATCAAATAATTTATATACCCTTCTAAAAAACAGATTAAAACTGTCAGGTAAATTGGGACAATGATGAAAAAAAATAACTCCATTCTCAGAGATAAAACTCTTCCTCGCCACATTCTTTTTTTATTTCTATAAAATATTATCCTACTTAGTTGATTTGTTAGTCATTATCAATATCAGTTTAGTTGTTGCAAAACAAAAACCAGTTCAACACATCATTTTAGACTTTGATTGAAAAGATATGGCAGTTAGCCTTCATAATGTTTAACTGAGATTTTTTTTTCCACAAAAGGAGATGAGAGGCAGCTGGGAGAAAGCAGAAATTTACACTGAAAGCAGAAATAAAATTATTTTTGCAGCAATTTCAAACAGGATTTGAATGCAAATTGTACAGTATTTCATTCTGAAGTAGATTAGATCCAAAATCTCTTATAAAAACCATGGTATATTAGTTGGTGACAGCTATTCCCTCTTTTTAAATATCAGAAGTTTTAGTCCTGTCACAGCAATAACATTTTATGTACAGCCTACATACATGCTAGCCTCTTTTTACAATCTTAGTGGAAAGTTATTTGTAGCATTATACAGTTCATGATAGTCTTAATGACAACAGAATCATAAAGGGTTTAAATGAACATGGATTATTTATGTAAAAAAGTAGTGCTACAGATATCAGAAGATTGCCACCAATCATGTTTATTTTCTAAGGAGTTTGCTGGGCTCAGAGTTATTCCTGTTAAACCGGCCTGTCAAACTGGTGGTGCACGGGCCAGATATCGGTTCTGTAAACCATAAAATATAAAAAGGCAACATTTTACTGGTGGTTTCTTACTCAATTGATACCAAATGCTTATAGGCACATTCCTTCTAAGAAACAAAGGTCAAAGTGAAGAAAATGTCATAAACTTAAAAAAAAATAAACTTAAGATTCGTTTAACTATCTGTGAAATTGGCAAAAATCTTATAGGTGTTATACCAGGAAAAAAGTTACCAAAAGGGAATTAATTTCTAATAACAGCCCTTGATATTGTCTGCTCTTGTTTAAGCTGTAATGAAAACCATAATCTGTCCTTAATTGAAACCTTGATCTAAGGAGGGATGATACTTGTCTTTGGGGAGGAGTAGGGGAGAGGCCAATGAAGATTTCATTGCCACAAATTAAAAAAAGTATAAAAGCTTCTGTAAAGTTCCTCATCCTGATTAAAACATAATTCCCAGCTGTTCACCTCAGCTTAACAAGCAGGAGCGAGCAAAACAGTATGTTACCTCAGGTATGCAATCCTCATGGGTTACAACTCTAACGATATCATCCAAGGGGAGAAGAGAGTTGCACTTGATTTCAGTGTAGACATTTTTGCCCTCTGTGCAAACAGCCAGCAACTCTACTAAGTGGATATGATACATGAGTGCACTGTTTTCATCCATTCTGTCCCGTTCTGATCTCATCATCTGCACTAACGTCTGGAATGAGGCTCTATCATTGTAAAACACAAGGACATCTTCCCCTGCATTGACCAACTACCAAGAGAAGAGAGTCATAATTCCATCCTACATGAAGAACAATTAATACAATGTTCAACAGGCTCCTAGCAAATCAGCAAGCTGCAATCATTATCATGTCTTCTACAATATTTCTTTGACAGTTCATACATTTCTACAGCAAGATTTTGACATGTTTCTTAAATTTATATTATGAATAAGGGTAATTTGGGGAAGGTGTGTAAATATGGGATATCAGGACTATTGCTCTATCTTGTTACAGAAAATTGATATGGTGGTTTCAATTCTAACTAATTAACGCATACACTCTTTTTGAGTTTAGTTCACAAAGCAAATCTATGTACTTCTCTTAGAAAAAAAACAGAAGAGACATACTAATGTCTTCTGGCAAACATATTTACTAGAATGTAAATCCCACTGAAATATGTGAGATCACATCTAAAATAAGATGCTGATTTGCAGTCTTATAAGAAAGTGACATAGCTCTTGTTAGTAAGACATTTCTTTAAATACCATATTTTTATTTCTTTTCCTTAGAGAATAAACCACTTAGCTGATTCTTGTTTTTTATAGCTGTGTTTCTTCACAAACAAAACAGATTTACAAAATTAACATATTATACCTTTTTTTTTACTTGCCAAAACCATTAAAATATTAGATCAAATAACTCTGATAAAAGTTGATAAAAGTTGTCACATCAGGGACACACAAAGGTGACTACAAGGGGGCAGTGACAGCTGGCTGAGACTGCTGAAGGCCCCAAGCTGTTCTATCAGCCCCAGTGGGATGGCAGTGGGATGATAAGCAGGTGGTGGGAATTAAAGAGGAGGCAGTCCCTTATCTTCCTTTGCCTTTCCTTACCAAGCTTGGGTCTGGGAATTAGTTGCATCAGGGTAATGATCACTGGGATTCGGATAACAACAGCAACTGAAGATTGCCAGGATTGCTCTCATTAGAGGATGCAGTTGCATGACATTGTGCTTTATGACTACATTGTTTAGTTCCAGTCCTGATTACTGTGTCTTGTGGACTACAGTATAGCTTTTAATACCAACTCCTGAACATTGATATCTGACAACCAGCCAGTTTCTCATAGTTTGGAGTTTCTTAAGGCCAATCTTATATCTATAAATATGCAGTACAGATGTTTCTTTCTCACCTCAGCCATGACCATATCCTGACATTTTTTAATGAACTTCCCTTCAGCCTTAACAATTGTCTGGAGGAATTTAATGTATTGGACATTCCTTCCATGCGTTTCGATGCAGTGCACGAAGTGTTGAACGACTCGCTCATTAATTTCACTGCAGAGCTGGAAATTATTCATGAAGATATGCTGCATTGTCATGGCTTCCAGTATCTATATTAAGGAGCAAAACAACAGAACATAACAATATTAACCACTCAACAAGTGGTGTTGTGTATTGGATTTAGAAATCAAGGGTACCCTTTAATGAGACAATTTTATCCATACCTTACAGATTTTTGGGATTATTTTCTTACAAACTGCAGATTACAAGCAAGACAGAGTGTCAAGAGCCAAGGAAATCAGAAGATGCAGGCAGTTCAAATGAATATAAAGATTTATTGCAAGCTTAAACTCTCTACAAGCATCTGAATTACTAACAGTCCAAGGAAATTTATGGTAGATAAAGATCAATGGAATTCAAGATGGGCTGGACTTAGATCTCCTGTGGGCATGAAGAGACTCATGACTGGGACATGTTTGACCTGCAACTCAACCTGGTCATCTTCCAAAGGAGGGGTGTCAAACTTAATTTCATTGAGGGCTGCATAAGGGTTATTTGACCTCGGGGGACTGGGTGGGCATGGCCAGCTTGACATTTGTGTCAGGGGTACCTGTGGTGGCCGGGGGGAGCATTGTCTTAGTGGAGAAAGGCGAGACCAGGGAAAAGACCAACATTTGTCCACCAGAGGAGCCTCACTGTACCTTTCAGGCCACATGGAGAACCCCCTGGAAGGTGGCACAGGATATCCAGAACCCTAGGCAGAGCCCCCACCCTCCCAAGGTCTGTTTTCATGGCAGAGGGCTGTAGGAGGCCATCGCAGCCAAAAAGAGAGCCCATCCAAGTTCCGTTTTCACTGGCAGAGGCACCACAGACCAGTCCTTTGTTGTTTCCAAGGCATCCCCACAAGCCGGATCTAAGCACCGTGCAGGCTGGATCTTGCCCGTGGGCCTTGAGTTTGATACCCCTGTTTTTCAGAGTCTGCTAGTGACCCATTTGGAAAAAAAAATAAACAATCAGAAAATGAGCTATTGCTGGTTGGTGTGCTGTACCATTCTTGGAAAAACATAAACCACAGGTTTCATACATTGAACCACATCACATTCCTTCTGCTTTATTATGAACTTTTCCATCACATAATTTGTACTGCAGCACCCCGAACTATTGAATATGCTGCAATAGAAGATATGCAACTTGGCAAAATTGTGAGTGACGCTGTGTGCCAAGAAAGAACAGCTTGACTTAGGACTTTTTGCCTGTTTTTGTATTTTTAAAGCACACAGGCTTTGACATGAAGCAGAAATGAGGATTTCAAAATTGGATTTGTATACAGAAAACTCTCAGTGAAACTCAAAACTCAACCACTTGGGACAAATATAAAACAGGTTTATGGAATAGACTTTAATTATTTCTTACCCCAGGGTTGAGAAACAGGTTTATATGCTTGTGTAGCAAAGCCTGGTTTTGTTGATTGCCAGCACAGAAATTCTGTAAAAATTCATGGGCCAGTTTCATGATCTCTTGCATGCGTATATCTTCAGCCTATAACACACACACAAAATAAATCTCCCAAAGGATTAAAAATACAATAGCTTCAGGATGACCTATTCTAATAGTTTTACACTGGGATTAAACAAATAGAATCCATGCCTGTCCATAATAATTATATCAAGCAAATTAAAGAAAGCAGGGTAAGGTTCTGTGATGTAACATGTTACCATTACCAGTCACTTACAAGATTTCTAAATATTTCATAGCCAATTACAGAACATCACTGCCAGTCTGTGCTCAGAAAACCATTAGCACAGATCATTTTATTAATGGGAAGAATAGACGCACCTTTTAAAACTACAGTAGCCAAGTTCTCTTTTGAAGATCCTCATAACGTTTAGCTAACAATCAACATACATACCGTATGCACACAATTATTAGAACATTCAAACATCATTTCTAAGAAACTCCTTACTCCCTTACATGAGTTGGTCAACTCAAGGCAACATAAATACCTAATGCTCCCTCCTCTTATTTTCTCTATAATTCTACTCTTGTGAGGGAAGTTGGACTGAGAGAAAGCAACTGGCCCAATGAAAGGAAGCTGGACATCCCCCCCATTTTCACTAGTTTTAAACTCAGAACACCCTACTGTTCTGTATGTCTTCTTGCCATTCATCCTTCGTGATGCTTTGCTTCTCTTGTTGAATTGCTTCAAGACTATATACATTTACCAATTTTAAATTGGGAAGAAAATTAGCTACACCAATTACAATATTAATTTCTATGCATAACTGAAGAACCAGGTATTGCTTTAGGCACTTCATGGACATTTATATCTCCTTCTCAATAAAAACCAAATTATTCTGGCTTTTTCTTTTATTCATCCTTGTAATAGAGAAAGCTTTGGCAGAAATTCTGTCCAATGTTGCTTCAATAAGCAACAGAGCCATGGTGGCACAGTGGTTAGAATGCAGTATTGCAGGCTGACTCTGCCTACAGCCAGGAGTTTGATCTTGACCAGCTCAAGGTTTGACTCAGCCTTCCACCCTTTGAGGTCAGTAAAACAAGGATCTAGATTGTTGGGGGCAATATGCTGACTCTGCAAACCTGTTAGAGAGGGCTGTAAAACACTTTGAAGCAGTATATAAGTCTAAGTGCTATTGCTAAGCATTAAATGAATAAACCATTTCCAAAGATATAACACTAGCAGCTTCTTTGATGCTCAGTGCCATTTTTGAGAGGTGGGCTTTAGATATAATAAAGGTATGAAAATATTTTGTGGACAAAGTTAAAGTAAAAGATGCATGCAAACCTCACTTTCTCATAGGGGATTTGTAAGAGTTCCAGTACCACCGCATGAGCCCCCATGTTTCGGAGCAATCTCTGCTGCTGTTTCCTGCTTTTCCTGACCAAAATACTCTCTTGGACACAAAGCTTGCTAAGGCGAAGCAAAATCTGCAAATAAATATTCCTTTTAGAAACCGATTTTTCTCCCCAGACAAAGCAGAAGGAAAAACTGTTTCTTCAACAGAACAAAGAATGATACAAACCGAAGAGTTTGGTTTTAAGAACAAAACAAAGAAATGAACTGTTTAAATGAGGCAGCAATTTTGTTAAGATTGTGGCTACCATAACTAAAGAGCAATGTTGGACCCTCATTTAGTTTTCATATTCAAGGACAACAAGCTTCTGTCTCTTCATATTTCAGTAACAAACATACAGCAAAAAAAATCATCCAAATCTTAGAATTTTCATGTGGATAAATCAATATTTCCAGGAGCTGACACTATTATCTGCATTGCTCTAAGCAATATCAGGTCTACAGGATCCAATCTGGGTTGATCACTGGAAACACTGGTTTTGTCTTCCATGCTTTTGGATATGTACTGGAGCCCTTCTTCAGGAAAATTCTCTCTAGCAGAAGCAGAATGATTGACAAAAATGCTTAATTGGTCAATCTAGCTTTTTTTTTCTATTTGAAATGAGGAAAGAGAAGAGAGAGGCAAAAGAGACTCCTAACCATATACCTTCACGTATTTTATAGTTGCATTAACAGAGGGATACAATCAAGATCAAGTGAAGTAGTAATACCACTCTATAAAGCCCTAGTAAAACCACACCTAGAGTACTGCATCCAGTTTTGGTCACCACATTATAAAAAAGATGTTGAGACTCTAGAAAAAGTACAGAGAAGAGCAACCAGGATAATTAGGGGACTGGAGACTTAATTATATGAAGAATGGTTACAGGAATTGGGCATGACAAGGCTACTGAAGAGAAGGACCAGAGTAGAAATGATAGCAGTCTTCCAATATTTGAGGGGCTGCCACAGAGAGGAAGGGGTCAAGCTATTTTCTAAAGTGCCTGTAGGCCAGACAAGGAATAATGGATGGAAACTGGAAAATGAGAGATTCAACCTGGAAATAAGGAGAAATTTTCTGACAGTGAGAACAATCCACCAATGGAACAGCTTGCCCTTGGAAGTTGTGGGAGCGTCATCACTTGAGATTTCAAGAAGAGATTGGACTGCCATTTGTCAGAAATGGTGTAAGGTCTCCCACTTGGCCGGGGGTTGGACTAGATGACCTATAAGATTCCCTCCAACTCTGATTATCTGTTATCTGTGTTAGTTAGAAATTATATAGCAAGCCTCTATTTCTGTCCTTTCATTCCTCCTCAAGCAAATGGGGGTACATATTGGGATGAATTTAAAACTATTTGCCCAATTGAAATGCAAATTAAGATATACAGATCACACCTATTATCAACACTTCATTTGCCTAATTTATCACATCGTGAGCTTGTTAAGATCTAGTTAGACCGAGTTATGATATTTAAGATTGTTCACAAATATTTATCCCTGTACTGAACATTTAGCTGTTCCTTAGGAACCCAAACTCTTCAACTACAGAACTCCATGTATCCAGCAACTGCCTTTTTATCTTCCCTAAGTCAAAGAGTATTTTATGTTCAAACAATAACAGAATTACTCTGTTACACATTTAAAATTCTTTAGTGTATACATAAAAAAGAAAAGAGTACAGAAGAAATTGATATTTGAGAATGGAAGAATCTTACCTCTTTTACTACCCTGTAATTATAACTACTAGTGCTTTCTGGTTTAGATGATTTGCTGCGACCTTCCTAGGAGACAAACAAAGATCAATATTGCTTTTTAAAACTCTGGAGTTCATGAATATACACTTTGAGCATTTTTTTTGTTACCAGAACTCTCCAATGTTTACTATTGCAGCAGGTTTTGCCTAAACTGAAGCATTGAGTAAAGGCGGGTGGAAGTTTTAACAAAATCTTAAATATGTATGAAGATAATTTTCTTCATGTAAGATCAATTTCTATCCTATCATTAATTATCTAGTAGTAATTACTGAAGGCATATGGCAAAATTTTATTTCCTTTCTGTCAACCTTATTGTAGCAATTTTTCAATAACTACTTAAGTTTTAGTACTGTATGTTTAATGCTATTATTACAGACTAAAGATTAAGACATGCTGACATTGTACACGTACACGTCTAAGCTGATATTTTCTCACCATGCAACTAAACATTTTTCTTTCAGTTTATGGCACGTAATGAAGGAAGAATTTGCTGAATTAATTTGCACATGGATTTAAAGGAGGCAAGCATGTTAATTTGACAAGAGACATTCCAATTTTAGAGTAAAAAAAAACCAGTAACAAACAAAGAAACACCACAACTCTATTAATCGTATAACAGAAAGTTCTAGGTTTTTTACACTTTCATATTTATGCTAAAATACTTTATTTTTTTTAACTAAAAGAATTTTGTATTTGTGAGCTGTAGATTTTAATAATTTTTTTTTGTCAATCTTACTTTATGGAGTGTCTAAGTTAAACCATTTTTGCACTTGGTCAAGAAGCTGTGTGTGGTGTGTGTGTGTGTGTCTTTCCAAGAGTTATTTAGCTGTAGTTCTCAGCATCTCTCCACTATATTTGATATTTTAAGATGTGCCGTAGGTCACCTAACTTTGCCTAATGATTGTGTATTAAAAAAAAAAAGAACTTTTGAGCTTATACTTTAGGACTAACACATAGCAATGAGTGAAACTCCTAAATTATTAATATTATTTGGAAAGGTTTTAGAGGTTCTTAAAACTAGTTAAATTTTATGTACAAGTTAAAAAAGAACTGCCTTAACTATGCTATAGCTTGGAGTGAAGGGTTAGAATATGAGTGGCGTTTGGTTATGAAATGTGGGCAAGCAAAGAACAAAGCGCAGACGGCAACAAGACCCTGAGCTACCTAGGTTGGATATCAGTGGGATAAGTTTTAAAGAATATTTAATCCATATGATGTGATCAGTGGGATAAGTTTTAAAGAATATTTAATCCATATGATGTGATTTAAAGATGTAGTTACATATATAAAATACTATTTTTTGTATCATTGAACATCCCAGGGTGATGAATAATAAGAATCTATTTCAAGTTCTGAAATAGATACTGTAACGCTAAAAATATAATATTACTGTAGATATATCTTATTTTAGGATTGTTTCATGTTGCACATTTTGGTTTAATAATCATTAGGTTGTTAATAGGATGTTGGGAAGGGAAATAAAATTAATACACAAATATGAATCTTAATCATATTCACCAGATTTAGACTTCAGCAAACTGTGAAGAACTCTGGATTTACTGTATATGGTTTGGACCTAAAATACTTATTTAGATAGATTATAATGGGAAGATATTAAATGGGATCAGATTGAACGTAATTAATAATATTAAAAATCCTTAATAAAAGTTCTTTTTCTTACCTCCTTTTTCTTATGTTCATTTTCTCCTGTTGTTACATCTGCAGCTTCATCAGGCCCCTGTCCTTTATATACCCAGAGTTCCGATTTTTCAACAATGGACCTCAGCTGATCCAAATCTTGCTTTATCTGCTTGTAATTGTCAACATCTTGGCTGGTAACAAGCAGTTGAACCTTACATGAATTGCAATCGGTTAATTGCAGTACGTGTTTGCTCTATATTTCAAAGTAACTAGAGAACATCGCACAACTGCATTTACCTGTTTAAAGGCCTGGAGGACTTCTTGCCTCTGACTAAAGTGCCTGAAGAGTAGCTGAAGTGCTCCAGATACTAGTGGGGGATAGTCATGCATTGTTAAATGGAGCAAAACTCTCAAGAAAGTTCTGCCGCCATGATCATCCAAATCTAGTGGTGTATTCTCTTCACTAAAAACACAAAATATAACACCATTAAAATGAAAATAAGAACTTTTACTTTTTAAGTAAGCTTAAAGACAGCCCAGTTTCCCTGACTGTATTTCATCTGGTGTTAGGAGAAAGAAAGCACTATAAATTAAAATTGAATATAAAGTCAGTTATTTAACCACCAGTGGAAAGTGAATGACAGCTTCTTCATTAGCAACTTTCTCCCTTTGTACTTCTCTCAACACCAAGCATCTGCATTTTGTCCTTGAAAATTAGTAACTTCTTCCTCTCATTGACTGCCAAACTTTTTAGGTGAGCTCTACCCAGCTTGTCTTCATAATGTTGGAACATTCAACATTCATATTTTATCACAATAAAGATATTTTATCCCCACTCATCATTCCATTCCTGTAATGTAGAATGCGACCCAACATTGTAGCACACAATAAAAGATGCTCCTAAACTACAGCATTAGTTTCCCTCCAACCTATTTGTTTTATTTTTCTTTACTGATGGAGCATAAATAACCTCCGTTTCTTAGATATAAACATTCCCTATGTGCATTTTAGCAAAGAAAAGGACAAGCAAAGGAAAGAACAAGAGAACTGAATAAAATAGATGAAACCTTATTTAAATCTGGTAAATTGAAAAGATCTAAGCATTATAGTGCATGGCCAATATTATTTGCTTGCTTATTAAATGTGTTTTTCAAAGGAAGTCAATGTTGGAGGCTTATATGAACTAAGTGGGTTCTCAAATAATTGGACCAAGCAATTTGAATGCTCACAAATATTTTGGCCAGGTAGCTACATCTGTACTTTTGAGAACATATTCATCCTCCATTCTTGGGAAACAGTTGCCAAGACAGTATGCTCAATCACAAAAGAGTCCTAGAGGGCACAAAAAGAGATACCTATGGGCACACTAGTAATGTACTGTGAACCCTCAGAATTTATCCTCTAAAACTATGAACATCAGGTTTCCAGAAACTATTTTACATATAGTTGAGAACAAAAGAATACAAATTGCCATAGTTTACTTTCCTGCCTCCAAATATCCCTTCTGCTTGTTCTTCAATATTTTCAAAGTCAAGAGCACCTGTAAAGGAAAACAAATAATGTGGTCTATGCTGAGTTCAGATAACAATGAAACAATAATTCAAATCAAGCCATCACCCCCCCCCCCTTTCTGAAGAATAAAATAAGTGAACTATAAGAACTTACATCTAACAAGCAAGGCAGTTTTTCCTGCTTCAAAACTGTAAAAGCATTATATAAATTAAGCCAGTGAGGGAAATGTAAACAGTTTCCACAGAAATTGCTTAATGGAACAATTTATACTAAGCCAGATAGCTAGTAGCAGAAGATGCTCTATTTAAAAAATATATATTTTAAAACATACTCTTGTCATTTTCCCAGTTCAGCAGATGAATAAGCAACTTGTACATTATCCATCTGTGCTTTTCTCCTCCTAATACCACTCATTCACAAATTCACACGTGAAAAGATACTATGTTTATGAATTATATCATAGAATATATGAACAGTAGCTCTATCAGTAACTCAAAGATCTCACCTTTCACTCAAGTACATAAATCAAAATATACTGATCACAATATTTAGACACCTTCCCCAATCTGGCTTCTTCCAGAGATATGGGACTGTTACTCTCAACTCCAGCCCAAAGATACAAGAAATCTTAATTTAACCCATGCTTACATCTTTTGCAACATACAAATATGGTAGCAGATTGCCATAACTTCTACTTTGCTTAGAAAGTGGAATGGATGTTGCTTTGTTTTATTCTGAGCTGCTCTAGATATTAATTGCCACAAGAAATAGCCTAAAAAGTATTGCTATTTATACTGATTAAAATCAATATTACAGGACATTTTGAGCGTGTTAGACTAGAAAAGAATGTGCTAATCTTGTGCAAGACAAAAATATTCCCTCCTGTCATAAAAAAAGTCAGTGGGGGGAAAAGTTGAAACTGCCAAAATGCGTTTCAAATGTTAATGCAAAACATCAACATGAAAATTGATATATTTAAGCTTTTGTGATGCAAAATGCAGCACCAATAGCCTGAAAACCATCTCATAAATCTTCAAAATAATGGGCCAATACTTTCTGTAGTGCCTCTTTTGATGAATGAGGGGATCTCACTGGAAGGGATCCATCATCAGCAAGAGAAAAAACAGCAGCTCCCAAGCTGAAAAACTTTTGCTTGTACTCTGTAATGCAACAATATGCAAATTACTGACCTGGTACATTTGGCATTTCTTGATTATTGCTCCCTGAAGGTGAATCAGATGTCTGTGCATTGCTTTCATCAAATTCTCGTTTAAATATACATAGAAGGCATGAGATTCGGTAATCCAATCTCACATTCAAAATAAACTGGTGGTTTCAATGTTTGAATAAAAATGAAAACAATATTAATTATACAATATTATCCAGGTTGTATTCCAAGAGACAAATAAGCTTAAACTGTGATGGATCTTAGGTTACCAAATTTAAAGTATCAATGAACTTTAGCCAAAAATGCATGATATAAACAGAAACAGTGACAAATTATAACTGAAGTTATTTTCTATACTTAAAATCAACTGAAGTAGGAAGAAATTTCATCTGAATCAATAGTGATTTGAGGGAACAACAGAAGCACAGTTTCATGCAGTTTTGAGACCTCTAAAGATAATGAAAAAAAAAAACCTGTAAATCTAGTGGATTGATTGGTTGCCTTCTTTCTAAGGCTGAAAAAGAGCAGTAAGAGCAGAACAGACATTGCTAGGGGGCTGAGTTAAATGTATCATCAGCTTAGACCTGTTGCATTCTCACAAGGATTCCAATTCCAACTCCTCCTGAATTTCGTTTAGCCTTATCCGGCACCAATTTACTGTTGATGAGATTCTTATGCATAGGCTTGAATAAATCTTCTATGTTGCTAACTAGTGGTCCTAATTCTTCACGCCTGACAGAAGCTTACATCTGATTTATATTAGCATTAGAATTGAAATAAACACTGTTTGAGAATACCAGGTAAAGTCTGGAAAAACAGTACTATTGGTAATCAGTCTTTTAAAGTGTTCATTGTACAGTATTGTAAAACAAATGGATTGTTTAAAACTGTTGAATAGCACTATAACTCTATTAAACATATTCTGACCATACATATAACCATACGATTTCAATGGTATGTATTTAAGTGACCCAGAGTCACTTCAATAGTGAGGTAGGACAACATATAAATGTAATAAAAGAAGTAAATAAATAAATTCTTACATTATCATTAGTGTTGGATATAAATGATTCCAAATTTACAGATAAACAATATTTGTGAGAAATAACAACAAAAATGGTACAATTTTTTTAACAAGATACCAGAAAATAAATCTGTATGTCCAATCACTTCTATATAGACATTTCTCCTTGCTCAAGCTTTATCATTCATTCATTCATTCAATCAATTTTTATACCACTATCTCGCCTACATGGTGATTCTGGGAGTCTTACAAATATATAGCAGGCATGAAAATCTTCAGTTTCCTAAATTTTCTCAAGATTCTTTCAAGAATGCATGTCTAAGAAAGAACTGAGTTATACAGAAAGATATGCTGTAATTTTATATATGTTGACTTGAATAGTGTTCGAATGTCCGCAGAATTGAACAGTAGACAAATTGTGCAAGGCTTAAAAGAGGTTCTGAAAAATGCTTAAGACTTTGAACTACTGTTAGTGGAGCACGCCAACTTCCTAAACATTTCTACTGAATTGCTCTGCTCCTCATCTTTTCAATAATATTTTCCTTCTACTTATTCAGTGATTTACTGAAAAAAAGATTCATGAGCAATTATGTTACTGTTAATATAGTTGGGAAAAAAACATTTGTTTGCTTCCAATTCTAATTGTGTTGAATAAAAATCAAAACCATATAAGAATGAATTGACATCAGCAAAAATGTCCTTGCCGTGTCATCTGAACTATACCTGGAGGATTTCAATTATTTTCAGTTTGGTATCCATTACAAGGATGTCCTCTTTCTCGGGTTCAACTTGCTTCACGTTACCTTCTGGGACAGCAGCCAATGGTGTCAGAGGCAAGAACCCACCACCTCTGAGTACCACTTGGGTCATAAGCTCTCCAACACCATGGATCGATCTCATCACATTGCTCCCTTCAGAAACAGATAAATACCCCAGACAAATATTTTAAATTTGAATTTATTTATTTATTTATAGCCTACATTTATTATTTTTATAAATAACTCAAGGTGATAAACATACCTAATACTCCTTCCTCTTCCTATTTTCTCCACAACAACAACTCGGTAAGGTGAGGTGAGGTGAGTTGGGCTAAGAGAAATTGACTGGCCTAAAGTCACCCAGCCAGCTTTCATATCTAAAGCGGGACTAGAACTCACAGTCTCCTGCTTTCTAGCCTGGTACCTTAAACACTAGACCAACTGGCTCTAATAAATGACTGCAGAACTAAAGTTGCATAATTCTTAATCAAGAGAAATCTCATCTCACTGTTATAGAACATGTGACTGTTCTATACAGTACATTATTGAAGTATAATTATGCCACCTTTAGTATTATCTAATTATGTACAAAAAGCTGATATAGATGCTAAAAATCATACTGCATTTTTGGCCAACCTGAATAACTTGGTGTATGCTTTGTAAATAAGAAACTGAAACTACAAAGCACTTATTAAAATTTCAATCACTTTAAAGCATTGATATTTTGCTTGTTTCATAAATGCCAGTTGGGTTTTGTTATACCAGTTCAAGAACCCTAGGAAAGATTGTGTTTATTTTTTATAAAAGAAAAATTTCAGCCTTCAGAAAGGTTCATGGAATGCCACAAAGCAGAGTGGTTTATTTTTACATGCAATCAAATGGCACTAATTCTCTGTACTGACATTTTGCAAGATACACCCATAAATTACCATTCAAGGAATACTATTTGTATCTTATTATAATGCATAATTTCAAACTCTCAAGATTGTAAGTGCAAGATTTAGTGTAATCTCACAAATTTACATCTCTGAATAATACAAATAAAATGTATAAATGTTGTAAATATGATACTCAGTTCTACATTAGAATGCATTTGTAGGAAATACTATCCTGATTCTTAATGTGAAATGATTGTGGATAGCAATCTAATACTGCACCTGTCCTGAGTAAAAATACCTAAAGACCCTGTCATCCTCTTATTTGATGGGTCAAATGTCTCTCAACGTCTCTTCCACTTTTCCTTGCCATTCTTACCTTTACTTTCTTCCCCTTTTGTTGCCTTTGTAATAGGGAAAACTGTTGCAACATGAACACAGTCCAGAATAGCTAACAGAATTTTTGTTAGTCTTAGAAGATCACAAAAATTATAGAAGCCAAAATATATCAGATTTCGGGCTAAATTCACAACCTGTTTTTAAAAGAAAAAAAGAGAATCAGTTGTACTGGATTTTTTTTTTTACAAACTCAATATTGTTTTTAAATTCATAAAATTGTCTAAGGTAACAAAGTCAGCCCTGAAAGTCATTTCCTGCCTTTTAATTAATTTTTAACATTCCTTGCCTCATTGAAATTTTATATATTATTTTTATGCTTTTAATATTTTATTACACACCACTCAGAATCTCCCTGTGAGGATGGTGGGCAGTTGTCAAATCTGACAAATAAATAAATGTAGAAATAATATTTTATGCAAAATGATAAGTTTCTAAATATCTTTATTCTAAAACACATACCAGTGCTATAGTATTGTACTGAATAATCAGTGTCTATGGTTTTTTTTTTCAGATTTTATACTTCTTATTTTTCAGAGCTGATTTTTGTCCAGATAATTTACATTCTTTAATGTTGAGGGGACTGCTTATTTTCTGTTACTCTTTACATAATAAATACAATACAACACAAAGAATAGCAAAAGAACAATTTCATTTTAACATATCATTCTATCTGTCAGCTATTTAATTATTATTATTTCTTTCCTGTTGATTAGATGTTGGGAGTTTTTAATGACAAAAACATAGTGGGTAAAAACTTCTATCTATGATTTTGGAAAATCTCCAGCGTTTATAGCAGTTGACAAATTTTCTAGGTCTTTTACATGTGGCAGATGGGAGCAAAACAAAGATCATAATTTCTGCAGTAGCCTCACATATTTGCCGAAAAGACTTTCCAGAGAGGCCATTCAACATCTCCATTATGGCTTTTCAGTGCCACATGAAACCTACTTGCTCTCTCAAGTATTTTAAGATACTACTATTAGCATACTGAGATGTCTGCCATATTGTATTTCACTGCTGTTTCTATTGCATAGTTATTGCTTTAATTTGCTAGTAAACTTCCTATTCAAAGCAACCTACTGGGGATAGAAAGCAAATAGGATAAGTTGCTGGAAAACATTTGAAGCTGCCTTTAACTATTGATATTCTTTTCAGCTATTGCTGGATTTACTAGCAGATTTTCTACATGGCAGAAATCTTTCTCTTCTCTTGCCCCCTAATCCTTTTAACTCAATTTGGAAACTGGGGCAGGTGCGATGCAACTTATCTATGACTAAATCAACTGGTAGACTTGAGAAAATATACAAATATTGTGTACATGATCTGACCACTGAGTCACTTATGGTTAGAATCACTAATACTTGGTCTTGCAGCTCAGCTTGATGCATAAAACATTTACCTCGAAGGTGAGTTTATTTTTTTCTTTATCAGAAAATGGAAATCTTTGGCAAACAACATCTCTTAAATATTCCTCCACAAACTCCATAGTTTGTGCAAACCTCTCCTTGATTTCATCTTTGGAAGTTCCACTGCTGTCGTAGCTAAACAACAATCCAAAAACAAGAAAACAAAAAAAAAAAACGTGACCATTTTTAAAAAGTCTTGCCTCCTTTTTTCCTTTGAAAAAAAATGTACAAGAAATTTATTACTTGATTTAGATCAGGGGTGTCAAACTCACATCATCATGGCGGCATCATGTGACATATCAGGACTCCCCCCACTTTGCTAAACTGGGCGTGGGCATGGCCAGCATGTGACACATCCGGCCTGTAAACCAGGAGTTTGACAGTCCTGATTTAGATTAACACTAAACACTTTATGAAAATACAGGGAATCCCCGACTTACAACAGTTCATTCATTGACCATTCAAAGTTACAATGACATTGAAAAAAGGGACTTATGACCATTTGCACACTTATGACCGTTGCAGCATTCCGATGGTCATGTGATCAAAATTCAGATGCTAGACACCTGGTTCATATTTATGACAGTTGCAGTGTCCCGGGATCCTGTGATCCCCTTTTGCAACCTTCTGACAAGCAAAGTCAAAGGGAAGCTAGAGTCACTTACCAACTGTGTTGCTAACGTAACACCTGCAGTGATTCACTTAACAGCTATGGCAAGAAAGGTCATAAAATGGGGCAAAACTCACTTAGCAAATGTCTTGCATAACAACATAAATTTTGGGCTCAACTGTGGTTGTAAGTTAACCAAAATATTATAATGTGTACAATTGTACAATTGCAGATTCTCACTCAATTAGTTTGTGTGTGTGTGTGTATGTGTGTGTTTATTACATTACGCAAACACAGCCTTGGAGTCCAAAATATTTACAGAATATTTTTGTATAATTTTATAATTTGCACAGAATGTGATGATACTGGAAATTCTTACCAGAAAGAATATAGCAGGCACTTTTTTCAAGTAACATATTTTATTAGAAGGCATCAAATTTTATGAGCTGGAAAAGATGTTATTAGACTCTTTCTGATTTGTGAGGTTTTTTGCAACAGCTGGCTAACATAGCAATTCTCCCACAAGAGAATTCTTTAAGAGTAAAAAGAATCCCAAGGATTTAAGGTCACCATGCTTCATTGAGAGAATCATTTGGTCACAAATACTCACTCATCAATTGCTATTTCAGATGGTATCTCTGACCATAGTCGAGCATATTTCACTGGCGTCACTTGTTCTTGTGGATCTCGGTCAACATGCATGTGCAACATCAGTCGACAAAATGAAGCTCTCAAGTCGTAAGGCAAATTTTCATCAGACATACAGCGAAGAATAAGGTCTACATCCAATTGTCCAGATATTTCATTTATAGCTAAGTACTGGCGATCAAGGCACATCCGAGCAAAAAGATTCAGCTGGTACCTTGTAAAGCAGAAGAAAAAATAGGAAAGCATAATTTTACCTCAGAGATTGAAAAATCGTCATTATAATCATGGCAGTTCGCATTAAATGAATTATAATAAAATTAATAAAAGATAAAAGATGCTAAGTACAACAGATCAGCTGTAATAAAGAAAGAGGTCTCACTCTCCATTACCAAAAGCTTGAGGTACAACAATAGCAGAGTGGGGGACATCTGGATCTTGGGGTGGGGGGTGGGTGAAACTTCACTCTAAAGGTCAGGCACTGCTACAAAGAAGGTATACTTAACACATGATAAGATACATATTCTGATGTGAAGAGTGGGAAATCCATTTTATGTATAAATTAATCAAATTTTAAAATAGAGAATAAATTACACTATGAATTTAGTTAACAAGCATTCATGCTTCAAGATTTCATTCCCTATTTAATTAAACTCAAAATTTTGCCATGAAACTGGAGCAGCTGACATTGTGCATATGTGTAAACTGGATCATGTTACAAAACATATATTGTTAGTGTCTCACATCCAGTGTCAAACTGGTAAGTATTCCATGCTTACAGGACATGGAAATCATCAAACTTAAAAATGAAGCATTCTAATGAGATTATAATGATGGCAGGGTGTCACTAAATTAACTTTTTTTGTGTTCGTTACATTACACAAACACAGCCTTGGAGTCCAAACTACTTACAGACTGTTTTGAATAACACTACCATATAGCCAATGCTTTTGAAAAATGTATCAGATTGACCAATGCTATTTACCTCTAAAAGAACAGCCTATATAAAGAAAACAACAGTTCTATATTTTAAAAAATAAAGAAGGCTTTTCATGGTGACAACTGATTTTCCCAATTCTTTCGGTTATTTGTAATTCAGAAGCAGCCATATAAAACCACACTACGTACATGGTCACTGCATGAAGCAGAATAACTCCACGAAATTGTTATTGTACCAAATTCTTTCCTATATCCAAATATCTATGGAGATTCTCAGTCATCCAGGTCATGGCTGTCCCAAACCTTTAAATATAGCCATGAGACCTGTGGAAAGCATGCCTTTCCTTCCCCAGGCACTGCCAACCTTTCCCCCCAGTACAAAAAAAAAAACTAGAGCAAAAACTTCATGCAGTATTAAAAAGAATAGAAAAGGAGGCTACTGTGTATTGTTTAATGGACTGCTAAATTGGCAAAATGGACTGCTAAATTGGCCACGGCCATCCAGTCACATGACAACCTAGCAATGCCTACTCAGTCACATGACCACCTAGCCACATGACCCCCACGTTATTCCCAGCAAGTCACATGACCACCAAGCCACACTCAGTCAGTCATGTGACCACCAAGCCATGCCCACCCAATCACATGACCACCAACACACACTCACAAATGAAGCCACACCCACAGAACCAGTTGTTAAAAAATCTGAATCCCACCCCTGCCCAAAGGTGTATTTTCAAGAGGCAACTGGACCTTCTGGTTTTTATAGAGCACTACACACCAGAACAATTAGACACAAGGAGTTTTTTCCCAAATGCCATCACTCTGCTAAACAAATAATTCCCTCAACACTGTTCAACTATTTACAAAGTCTGCATTACTACTACTATTGATCTTCTCATCACTCCTTATGACTCATCCCCTCCCATTTGTGACTATATGACTGTAACTTTGTCATTTGTATCCTTACGGTTTATATTTACTGTTTCCTAGTATGATTTTATTGTTTATTGTACCCTATGAATATTATTAAGTGTTGTACCTTATGATTCTTGACTCTTGACGAATGAATCTTTTCTTTTATGTACACTGAGAGCGTTTGCACCAAGACAAATTCCTTATGTGTCCAATCACACTTGGCCAATAAAGAATGCTATTCTATTCTCTATTCTATCTGAAGACATTTCACTTCTTATCTAAGAACTTCTTCAAAGACAAAAACCCAGAAAGTCCAGTTGCCTTTTGAAAATGCATGTTTGGGGCTATATCCAAATAGTTCCAAATTGAAAATGCTTTTATAGCTAGCATTTAAAATTAACGATGAATATTAGAGTTCAAGTCATAAGAATAGGCCATTTAATAAAATTGTAAGCAGCTCTAGTGTACACGTTTCAGGATTATACTACCAAAGCCAAGGGTTACTTGTCATGTTAACCTGTAGTAGCTGAGGACATCCTGGTCTTCCTTCTGTCCTTCTTTAGCATCTTGTGCCAGCTCTCTGATACTCTTGCTACGGACCTCTTTGCTGCTGTCTCGCCAGAATAACCAGACTTCTTCTTCATCCTCACCAACCTCCAGGGAGTTCTCTCCAGATGATAACTCCTCAAACTCAAAACGAGACAGGACCAGTCTGGAGAATTGTGCAAGAATGAAGAACAGTTACTTGTATTTCTACCTTCAGGGGTGTATGGCTGGATTTCCATTAGATTTCAAAACCTGATGTAACATCACATCCTTTCAAGGTAATCCTCAATTTACCACCTTTCATTTAATGACTGTTTGAAGTTACAACGGCTCATGATTTATAGACAATCCTTGCATTTACAACCACTGCAGCATCCCCACAATCACATGATCAAAATTCAGGCGCCTCACAACTGGCATGTACTTATGATGGTTGCAGCATTCCAGAGTCTTAGTATCCCCATTTGAAACCTTCCCAGCCAGCTTTTGATAAGCAAAGTCAATAGGGAAAGCCAGGTTTACTTAACAACCACAGTGAACAGTAGTGATTCTCTGAATAACTGTGACTAAAAAAGTTGTAATATCAGCCATGACTCATTCAACCACTGCCTTGTTTATCAGTGGAAATGCTGGTCTCAAATGTGATCATAAGTTGAGGACTACCTATAGCCATGATGGCGAACCTATGGCACACATGCCACAAGTGGCATGCATAGCCATTTGTGCCAGCATATAAGCCACAGTCAAACTTACTGCGCATGCATATACCTTACAGCTGATTTTTTTTTTCGGTTGGTTTGAGGCTTTTTCGGCCTCCCAGAGGCTTGGGAAAAGCCTCTGCAAGGCTCTTCAAGCCAAATTATAGGCCTGTTTCCTTACTTCCTGTAATACCGGAAGTGACAAAACAGGCCTATAATTTGGTCTGAAAAGCCTTGCAGAGGCTTTTTCCAAGCCTCTGGGAGGCCAAAGAAGGCCTCAAACCAGCCGAAAAATCAGTTGTGAGGTGCAGTGCAGGTAAGGGGATGGGGATTGCACACGCATGCACAGGGGGCGTGGGGAGGGGGGCACACATTGCATTCTGGGTGCTGGCACAGGAGCCCAAAAAAGGTTAGCCACCACTGACCTATAGTAACAAATCATGCATTTTACAACAATGGTTCTTATTGTTTTAAAAACTATTTCATCAGATATTGTCTAGTTCTAGGCTTATAAACTGATTGGAGAATCCAGAAAGCACCCGTGCTGTTGCTATAAATAATTTCTACATTTTTTGTGTATTTCCTCCAAATTGGTAGTAATTTTATTTGCCACCTTTGCTATAGTTGTCTTCTTTCTAAAATGAAGAAATATATTTAAAAATGTCTAAACTTACTTAGTCTCAATAAGTATGTCAGCATTTGCTGGATTTAATACAGCTTTACAAATCAGCTCCTGGGTGACCGGAATAGATTTGTTCATAGACACACAAAGATCAGAAAGATAGTCCAAGAATCTATTCAGAGAAGAAAACAAAGTCTACAAAATGGGCACAATATTCCAGATTCCACTAAACTATATTATAAACAACATGCTAAAGATTTGCAGAAATATATTTGTGGCTTCATAGTACATAATTACAAAGCTCTTGAGCTGATTTACCATTTTTGATCATCTAACACCTCCTTTTAAAAATCTTTAAATTTTAAAAATTGTTAAGATTCTCAAGAATCAAGAGGCATCCATTTTCAAATAGCAGCAAATTCCATTTCAATCAACTATACTAATCCATAATAATGGAAGGTAGAATAGAGCTTTTTTTAAAAAAGGAACTCTATTAAAATGTTACACCAGTTGAGTGCAAAGAACAGGCATTTGGATAACCTGTTCAATATCTTGGGAATTATTAAAAGTCCAGTGATTAGGAGAGATATCACAGTACAGCAGCAGAATAAAACATAAAGAAAAAAGCAAATATATTAAAGTCCAAACTGCTAGTAGGCGTATGGCTATTTGAGCCACAATTAAAATGTTCATGCCTTCTCTGTTATTATTATTATTTGTTTGCAGACAAATTGGTTAAAAAGCTTACCTGGGTTCTCGGTTTTTTCTTACAAGGCTAACAAAGGTATCAATCTCAGCAGCTGTGATGTGTTTTTCCAACAGTTTGCGATTGTTGTGGAGCAAGGCTGTTATAGTATCTTCTGCTAAGACATCATAGCCAATTTGTTTCTGCATGAAGCCAAACTGCTTGGCTATATATTCCTGGCAAATATTAAAAGGGATGAGGAAGAAAGAAAACAAATGCTAATTCCACTGTTTATAGATTTAAGGGAGTTATTGGTTGTTCTTAATCAAAAACTAGACATATTCCTAAGACTGAACCAGGTGTTCAGTCCTGATTTTCAGCCCAATTGCTATTCAAATTAAAAATAGTTTATCCAGTTCACATTAAGCAACTGATAATTACTTTCCATTTGAAAGAAGTCCAAATATCAGATGAATAGAAGTTTGCAAGTTGAAGATCCACTCAGAATGAATGAATGATTCCACATTTAACTAATCCAAAGTAAAAAGTTATTCAGTTAGAAAATAAAAATCAGGTTGCGGGTATAGGATGGGATGTACCTGGCATGATATATAGCATTACTTAGTTCTTGTGAAAAAGGTCCTGTGATTGTAGTTGGACACAAACAGAAAATAAGCAAGCAGCATGACATACCTGGGAACAGCACAAGTATAATTTCCAAATCATGGCAGTATCTCTACTCAGAATCTACATGAAGTACCGCATACAATCCCAGGAATTTAAGAACAGTTCAGAGAAATAACAGGTACATACAAAAGCATTGAGAGTAAGAGAAGTGGAAGAAGTTAGGCGTATTTAATCTTGAGAAGGATGCTGAAGGGGGGATAAATAAACAACATTCTTCATACATGGAAGGATATCACACAGTAAAAGGTCACCACCTTGTTTTGTCTCATTCCAGATTGCAAAATGCAAATCATGGTCAGGTTAGCAGAAAGTTATGTTGTGATTAGTAAGAACTATTTGTCCTAACATCAAGAGCATTCTGTGTCACAGAGACCAAAAAAGGCACTGGACTCATCTCCATTAGATGAGATACAGCAGAGACCAGCAATCTCTTAGGGATGCTTTCATTTGGAGTTCTGCATAGAGCAGGTGCTTGGGACTTAGTGCCCTAAAAATGGTGTCTTCCAACTTGATGACTATGATTCTTGTCAAAAACAGAAAAGTGGCTTGCCATGGCTGACTTCTGGTATGTTTGTTCAATTTTTCAATCTACTGGCGATTAGGTCCATCCAAAAGGAGTTTATTTTTTTAGATGACCTAAGGCTAGCTAGGTGCTGCAACCTGGTAAGGTTAAATTCTTTCAAATTTACTCACTTGATTTTTCCTGTAGTCTTGTTGGGAGTGTCTTAACACTCTGTAACAGAGCCGGCAGATATGTCTGAAAGGAGCATGGCGTTGATCTCCGAGTTCCTCCAATCTCAGCATCGGCCCATCTCCACAGTCAGTAAATGGTGCTTGCAATAACTTGAAAATCTGGAGCATTATTTGAGGAAGGAAGAAATTACCTTTCCTATCATCACAGTCAGAAATGTGTATAAGCTCTTAGTAATTACAAGAGTTGTGCACTCTACCTGCTTTAGAATATTTTGCTCTCTCATTAGTTTTTGCCGTTCTCGGTTTGGCTTTGAGAACATGACTTCGAGTACATCTTGACCAGAATTTGTTCCACCAGTAACAAAATATACCAAATCTTCCAGCAACTTTGTAACAGATCTAGAGAGATTTTTTTAAAAAGAAAATCTAGTTCTTAGTGCAAAATTTAATATCACCATATCCCACACAATAATGCATTCTGTAACTCTATTCAGTTAAGAAAACAGATACATACAAGACTAATTAATTCAAAACCAGTCTCAAAAATTCTTTAAATTCTTAAAAAATATTAAGAAGTCCAAATTCAAGATGAGTTTAGCAATATTTTCTATTGCCTAAAATAATGTAGAATTTTCAAACTGATTGTAGTTTTCACATGATCTCACAAAATTACTTATGCAGACATGGAGATTCTGTAAGACTGAATGATCCAATACAGTTTTAGCCATTTTTACAGTGCTTCTTTTTATTTCATTTTGAGCTCTGCAAATATTTCTGGAGGTATTGCCGGTTTGATATTGATGCTACAAAAATGGATATAAAAGCTGTATTTAAAAATGGATTATGACCCTCTTACCTCCTTTCATTCTGAGTTACTGTTCCTTTCTCCAATTTGCCAGCAATGGAGCCCAATACTTTGCTTGCATCGTTTGCAAAGTCCAAATCTCGAACTTCGGCAGGTGAAACTGGTACCACGGCAAAAGCTTCTTTGTCCTCTTTTACAGGAGAGGTGCCAATCTTTTTTTTAAAAGGGTAATTTTAGTACCCAAGAACAGAAGAAAGGGTGGTAAGGAATGCATTAGAGAAATCTTCGCTGAAATTTTAATAGGAAACACTGTAGTGCACAAGTCAATTTCTTTCTTTTTTTCATAAGATATACATGAAACCCATATCTTAAGTATTTCAATTATTTACTTAGGACAGTTGTGCCAGTATGCATCAGATACATTCATAAATGCAGGTTTATGGAAAAAGAGTTCCCCTCTTTGTCATTAGCAGAAATTGTAATTCTACCAAAAATATGGAAAAATAGTAGGTTTAAGGCTATTACCTTAAGGGAGAAGTTTGTCAAGTACATCAGTTCAAAAATCTAGCAATCAGCACAGGGTCTTTATAATCAGTACAGGATCAGTACAAGTATGCTCACTTATACCTTGGTCACCTCCCAATTGGATTGCTACAACAAGCTCTACATAGAACTACCTTTAAAACTATCCAGAAGTTTAAATTTATCCTGAATGCAGCAATGCAGATAATTATGCGTACATCTCATTATTCTCTTGTAATACTGCCAATAGGCTTCCACATGCAATTCCAGGTGCTGATTATTACCTTTAAAGCCTTACATGGCATAAGGCTGGGCTATTTGAAGGATCACACTCTCATAAGAACATGTGTGCTCCACACATGCTTTCATGGGGAAGAGTATGATCCAGGTTCCTTCTTTTAAATCTTTTAGAATTAGAATGAGTTGGAAGGAACCTTGGAGGTTTCCTAGTCCAACCCCCTGCTTAGGCAGGAAACCCTACACCACTTCAGACACTTCTCTTCTTTAAAACTTCCAGTGTTGGAGCATTTACAGTTTCTGGAGGCAAGTTGTTCCACTGATTAATTGTTCTAACTGTCAGGAAATTTCTCCTTAATTCTAAATTGCTTTTCTCCTTGATTAGTTTCCACTTCGTCATCTTATGGGACCCAGGAAATGTGCCTTTTCTGCAGTTGTACCTGTTCTCTGGAATGATCTCTCCCCGATGTGTGAGACACCCCCCCCCCACAACTCTTCTTACCTTTAGGAAAGTCCTTAAAACCTGGCTTTTCAAGCCAGGCATTGGGGCCAGAGGAGTGGGAGTCCCCTTGTAGTTCTTTTGTTATATGACTTGTCATCAATTTATATTTATGTACTGTATTGTTCGTTGTTACTTTTTTCTTTTTTGATATATGGCTTGTTTTTATCAATATGCTGTCCAGAGTTATATAGTTTTAGTTATGCAGCCCTACAAATCTTTAAAATAAATTAGTAATCCAGCACACATCATTTATGGGATACAAAAGACATTGGGAGCAAGTGCCATGATCCAAAAGTCTTTTGAATAATGTTTCTTTTCTTCCTACAAACATATGCACTTAAACCAAATTATTCTCTTGTCCCAGTAATGAGTGAGGTTGGATAGTAGTGCTTTATTTAACTGATTTACTGTATTGTGAAATTGTAAGTTGTAACTACACTGAATTTGCACTGAATTATAAACATGCAATATATAAACTCTTTTGTGTCTTCAATCAGACTTATATCTGGCAATATCTATATACTTCTCTGGACAACAGTTTTCAAAGTGATTTGCCACTGCTTTCTTCTTACCAGGGCTCAGAGAAAGTAATTGGCCCAAACTGGCTCAGTGCCTAATGCAAGACTAGAACTCTGATGCCTATCCATTATGCTAAACTTCTCAATTAAACATTATTACAACTTTATAAATAATGTACTAGGTCAAATGTGATGGTCCTTGGTTCTCTCTAAGGTTGGTTGTTTTCTTGCAGATGTTTCATTACCCAAACTGGGTAACATCATCAGGATTAGCATTGATGACATTATCTAGTTTGGTCTGCAAGAAAACAACCCAGCTCAGAAAGCATCAAGGACCCTTAATTTCATCCCTGAGCTACAAATATCCTCCTTTATTTGTAGATCAAATTTGTGATAATCTGAGATTTGCTAATGTTGTGCTCTAAACCAGAGGTCGCCAACCTTTTGGACCTCAGAGACCACCAAACTCATAATTTTAAATCTCGTGAATCACTAATATGAATTTTGACTTATGGAAGCTTGCTGACATTGGTGGGAAAGTTGGTCCCATATTCCAGAGCTGCAGTAGTCACAAGACTGGCCCTTTCATCATCCCGGAGCACCTCCTCTAGTTCATGGCAGGCCAGTGCACCCGGGTGGAGGAGCAGCTGCTCCGGGATGATGAAAGGGCCAGTCTTGTGACTACTGCAGCTCTGGAATATGGGACCGACTTTCCCACCAATGTCAGCAAGCCACCCCAGAGCGGATTTTCCTCCCTCACCATTGGTCTTACCTTCCAGTTCCACCTTGCATGGCTCTACTCAAGGTAAAGTTTTCACTCGGCTGAAGGGTGGGGGCCAGTGGGTGGGCAGGCCATGTGAGCAGCGCAGCCTGGTTTAATTGCTTTGGGGGGAGTGCTTTGGGGGGGGGGACATTTCTCTGTGAATCACCGTTTGGTGACCACTGCTCTAAACAGTTCCATGAGCTGAGTTCCATGCAGGACTTACTTTAAGCATCACAGGTTTTTCTTCTTCTTTATCAATCGGGATATTTGTGCTGTGAACCCAGGTATTTGTACATAGATGCCTAAGCCTGACGTAAGAGTTCCTGAAAGAACCAGATACATTTTCATTAAAGAGATTCCAGATGCACAAATCTGTTGCAATTTCTCAAGATGTTCATGGAAAAATAAAATAAAATGAACTTTTCAAACAATCAATGTTCATGGCAGGGTAGTGAAGGAAGCTGAATTGAAACCACCAGGCATTCTGCATTAAAAAGATTATTTAAAAAGTAAATTAAAAAAAAAAAAAAGCTGGAATATCTATCCCAGGTAATATTGGCGGCATTTGTCTGAATCTGAAAATCACTAATAAAGTTGTAGATTTAAATTTGCTTCTGGAACATCTTGCTCTTGCTTTTTAAGCATCACCTCACTTTTTAAGAGCCCATTCAAATGCCCAGTTCATACCATGGAATTAATGGATTATGGAAAATGTTTCATTTCTACCTGCTCCGAACACATTTCATAAAACTTTGTTTCAAGTACAAAACTGTTGATTCAAGCATGAAATTAAGTACTTTGAGCTTAGAAAGAGCTCTTCAAATATTAGCAGTTAGAAACTGTTCAGAATATTCTATTTCATGCCAATGAAATTGTTAAGTATGGAGCATGGGTGCGAATAATGGAGCCGGTAGAAACAGTGAACTTCAAACTCTTTATTTACATAGTGTGACAGCTCCAACTGGAGGGCTGCTATAGCCTTCCTTATATAGACAACTTATTAACTATTCAACCAATAGCAATCCTGGAGCGCTAGCTCCGTTAACCAATGAGAATGGCCTGTTAATGGCCAATCAGATGCTCCTGAACGGACCAATCCGATCCTGCCATTAACAGCCAATCAGAAGTGCAGGGCCAGAACCCTGCACTTGACTTCAAGCTCAAGATGACTTTATTTGGCATTATTCATTCACAACAGAAATATTACACTTGAAACAGTTTGAAATGAAACTAGTATAGTAGCCCTTTTAAAAAAATATTCACCCCTTTGGCCCATATGTCACTTGTTTATTTACTAAGAATAAGACTAGATTCAGAACTCTTAATGTATTTTTTGACCAAAATTTACATATATTTCTGGTAGGGAAACAGGAAATTTGCAATGAATTGCTTTGGTCCAACCGCAATTCCTTTCCTGATGAAGCTACTAAATAGTTTCTTATTGGATGATGTCAAACACGAAGTAGGATTCTTCATCTGTTCCACAGAGTTCTGTTATTTAACTTTTACAACCTAGCATCAAGATGCGTCAGGGAAGGCCTTACTAAATACAGAGAGGGCTCACTGAAGGTCTCAAATCTTCCCATAGTTCATGGAATATGGACCAGTTGGCAGTCCTTTTCAATGGTAGCCTTTGTGCTTTGGAGCACTTTATCCTGCAGGTACATTTGGCATTGACTTTCCTTGCATATTGCAAGGCCTAAGACTATAGGCTCAAGCATTCCTTTGAAGATCAGATGTGGCTAATTTGATGTTTCTTGCTTTGCTATATATTAAGCTGCAATGAACAGGGTGGTTTACAATCTTTTTTAAAAAGGATCATATAAATAGAATCTTGAGTTGAAATTTATTCAGTTTATTTCTACTAAAATGCTGTTCTCTGTGATGATGTGCCTAGGTAAATCACCTCGGACACACACATTTCTTCATCATTCTTAGCATCATACCTCGGGACTAAGCTGTCTCCTCCTCGCAGTGTGGTGGGATCAAGCTCAAAGATGGAAGAAATGTCATTTCCTTCAGGCACAGAGACTAAAGAGTATGCCATCTTTTCTGAAGTATTATGAAGTCCCCTTCTGTCTGCATCCTGGTCAGAATCCAGCTGTGGAGAGAAATTCAAATCAGACAAAATTGCAAAGACAATTTTTCAGATTCAATGATAAGGTACTATGCATAAACTCAGTCTTGGATTTCATGCTTCCAATTCAAGCATAGATATACCCAGAATAATTTTCTTGGGAAAAGGGCAGTTTGCCATTACTATGCTACAGATGTTTGTTCTGTTTAGGTTATTATCAACAGCTTAGAGGTTTCCTGGTGCTCATCCATCCAAGTACCAATAGTATAATAGTATAATCTTTTATAGCTTTTCTGAAAAGCTATAGTTAAATTTGGCTATGTTCTGTCACTATCACCAAATTAAAATAATATGTAGGCAAATTTGACCATTTTAATATTTTAGCTCTCAAGAAACAGCTAATGAAGACTGTTTGTTTATCTACGTAGGCTGCCTATTCAATCTTTTCTGGATTTACCAAATAGATGACAGGACAATAATCAGCAAACAGTCCATTCACTTTCCTGGAGCTATTATTTCCTATTGTTTAGGAAGATATAATTTAGGAAAACGTTGTTTAAGTCAAACCCCAGAAGTTGATATAATTCAGGGTGGCCACAATAAAAATAAATTTGCTTACTGAGATGTCTAAAATTATCATTGGCCAGTTTTCAATATCCATTAGTCACAATACTTCATATTGTAACACCATGGTAAATCTTTCCTCTACAACATTTGCAGCCTTGATTTGTCCCCCTGCTTCCAATAAATATCATATCAGGATATTCCAATAAATATCATACCAAATTCAAATTGCTGGGTAACCAGTAGGGATTTGCCCCTGTTACACATCTGTGGCAGTTTCCTTATAGACTCCCATTAGAAATTGAAAAGCCACACAAATTAGACCAAAATTCAGAGACAGGAGATGAAACACATAGATTCCTTCAACAGCTTCCCTTCCTGTTATCACAGTAATCTGAACATTGGTCAACATTGGCTTTTTAATTAAGGATTTTCTTCCCTTCCCTTTCTAAAGACTGACATTCCTGATTATCTTCCAGAAAGTCAGGAACAAAGTCACAAGCAGTTAAAAGAAAAAAAAAAGCCAAGTGGACTTCTCCCATCTCAAAATCTAAATACTGTAGCGAAATATATTTGTTGTATAAATATTGCACCCTTAGAAAGCTCCATGCTATGTAATTCACCCATAAAAATCAAAGCAGACACCAAAAAAGTTTGAAAGGAAAAATCTGAGACATATAAGATCATTTCAAAAACAGTTATCAGCAAAATTATATGGGATGTGTGAATATCTCAATTCATTCCTATAGTGGAAAGATGTGACCATTTTTTTCAATACTGGTTTCTATTAATAGAAGGTATATCCAAGCAGTAGTAACAAAAAAGTCATTGGCATAGATTTTAGCACATTTTCACAATTTCTTTCAAAGAAATGCCAGTGGTATTGACCTATGTTCTTTCCAAATAACACATCAGCTTTTTAATCATTTGCAACTGTTGATGGTTACCTGATAAATGTGCCTGTAATTTGGAACATGAGAAATCAGATTGTTAGGGAAAAGTTTCATAAGAGGATTTCTCATGATACATACCTCAGCTGCTAAGTAATGTCCAGTAGCAAGATGTTTAAACCGAAAAAGGCTATTCCAATAGCCTGCACCACCACGGCAAGGATCATGTTGTACTACCTATAAAGTAATAATAATTCTTGAGAATTGCCTTTTTGAATAGTATTTGTCATTTCTCCATAAGCGGATAGGATTGTCAACAAAATGCCCAAAAATAGCACTCTAGAAAAAGAAAAGGGAATAACAAACCAAGATCTTATTTAAATTAGCTACAAAACATTAGCTAGAAAACCAAGGGGATAATCGGACTCATCCAAAAATAACTGGTTACTTCAACTTATTTATAATGTTATATTTCTCTATGGAAAATATACCTGAAAAATGAGAAAGTATACTTTATAAATCAAGAATATTCTATAGTTGTGTACCGTTGCTTTCAGTGAGGAGTGGCAAATTTGTGCCCTTTGAATAGTGGAAAACATTACAATTGAAATACAGCTGAATGCTGGATCCAGCTTGCTAAAAATTCTTTCCAGACCTAGCAGAGATCTTGAAATTATCCATATGTATTCTGGAATTGAGTGAGTAGATGGTAAAAACTGATATTTTTGCAGTCTTTTACAAACAGGTGGATGTTATGGTAATTCCACCAAGCTCAGAATTCTTAATGTAGCCTTTTATAGACTCAAAATTTAATTAAATCAAACATTTTTAATCACTTTGGAGTTTAAATTTTTTATTGCTTAATAAAGATGGAAACCTTCACAAGCCCAAATTTGGTTGTATTTGCTGGGTGAATTCTTCAGTCTGTTTAAAAGGAATGTTTACTGTCTGTAGAGATTCTCAGTCATCGAGGTCATGGTTGTCCCAAAGGTGTTTTTTCAAGAGGCAACTGGACTTTCTGTTTTTTCTTTGAAGATGTTTCGCTTCTCATCCAAGAAGCTTCTTCAACTTTGACTGAACGCAAATGTCTAGCTGTCTGCAAGGAGTATAAATCCTTCCATTCTCCATCATCCAGTCAGAGCTGAAGAAGCTTCTTGGATGATAAGTGAAACATCTTCAAAGAAAATCCAGAAAATCCAGTTGCCTTTTGAAAAAGCAGCTTTTGGGACAGAAATATTTACTGAATGACTCCAGAGATATAACATATATATTGATAACACTCATAATATTTCTGGACAAGGGGGAAATGACCAGCTGTGCTTCCACTTGCTTTCTAAATTTGTCCAGGTTCTATATTAGGCATGGGAAAATTATCATTATAGAGCTTTTTAATAGAGCTTTGTATTGTATAATAATACAATCTTTTTCTGGAAAAAGACTAAGATAATACAGTGATTTCTCAAAATATCTTATAGTCTTAAGAAAACCTTAATAAAGAATATATCCTTTAAAAGAAAAAAAAAGAACTAAACTAAAATATGCAAGCTAATTTTAATAAATCATTTGTCTTGTCAAAGTTCACCTTTTATGCTGGATTGTTATTCTATGCAGCTTTTTCCAATATATGCTCGGAGCAGATGGCGACAATAGCTGCAATTCCCATGTTGGCTTTGTGAGATTTTTAAGTGTGTGTGTGTGTGTGTGTTGGGGGGCTTTGTTAACTACTGTGTGGTTGATTTTATTTTAAAGAAAGAAGAGACTCTGCTAATATTAGAGTTGCTTTCACATGGAGTAGAAAGAATTCTATTGGAGCATTATGTTCCCATACATTACAAAGCATTAAATCAGAGATAGACAATCTATGATCCCAAGACCACCAATAGACTCTGCATTACTTTTCTTTTGCAGCCCCTGGGATCCAAATTGTCTAGAATTGATAACAACTTTTTGTACTGAACAAAAGCCACAGATACAGTGATCTAGAAACTAGATCTACTTAGTCTGAAATGGTCTCCTCCTCTGTAACAATGTCCCATCATTGCAGCCCTTCCCATTTCCCCTAAATATCTTATTGCTCTAAAATGTTGCTCTGTCTTGCAATAATTGCCATTCATAGTGAGCTGCTTTCAAGGATCTCTTAAAGAAAGTGTGTAAATAATAAAAGGGTTAATTTTTTTTGTAACACATAGTACAGTGATACTGGTTAAAATGATCATGGCTGCATTCATAGAAGATTAATTGTTGCGGTCTTTTTGTGGAATCTTAAATCAATCAGATAATTGTATAAAAACAAACATTATTTTGTTTATTGCAATTAAAATAATTTCAAGCAAAACCACTTCTAATAATAGGAAGCACTATTGTTTGCTTTGGAAAACATCAATGTTTTATTTTCCATTGCTCAACAGCAACACACTGTGTGAACATCCAGCTGTAGAATAAAGAGCACCAAGAAAACAATCAAAACTTAAATCTGAATTTCCTTTAATAAATGTGGAGCAGAAATATGATAATCAAGAACAGAGTGACCTGTGTTTCAACACAGCTTTCAGCTTTTCATCAAGGTTTGAAATTCTCAGTGTAGGAATACTCATTAGAAAGCCACATTAGCTATTTTTAATTCCATCTTTACCTCAACTTCCCACAGAGCTTTTGAGCTAGTTGCAGAAGTGGCTGACTGCCTCCCAGTAGTTCTCAGAAAAACATGTTGCTTCTTTCGATGTTCATCACAAGTAAGAAATTTCTCCTGCTCTGCATGGAACAACCGGACCACATCCCCCTGTGAGGACAATGAAAGATCAATCAATAGATGTTTCAGTTGTGTTTTTGTAAAAAACCTAGTGATGAGGTGTATCTTTCAACTTACTCCTTTTAGAATATCATCCTTATTGTCACTCCATTTCATAAAAAGAACTATTTTCCAGCTTGTATTGCAATTCACTGAATTTACCTACAAAATAGAATGACACAGATAAAACAAGAATACAAAGACACACCATGATGCACAACTTGACAATTCTGCGGAAAACTAAATGGCACATCAGTTATTTCTAACTCTCATGAGCTCTTAACTTACCTCATTGCAACCCGGGTTATCCACTAGTTGATGGCTACTGGCATGCAAAGGTTGGCCAGCATTAACAGGATTTAAGACTACCTTGTCCCCAATCACCACCTGTAAAACAAGGTTTCCATGTCATTTTCATTTACCTTTACAAAGGCAATATTTTATAAAGCTACTACTACTGGAACTGACTGCAAATTTATGTGGAAATGAACATCATTAGATTTAGGGTATCAAAAGTATTAAGAAAATAAAGTAACATTTAAAGTAAAAGTAACATTAAGCATGATATTCAGCCTTGTCTTGACATCTTCCATGTGCTTTTGTTCACATAAACCAAGATCATCTTTATAAAGTATCCTCAATAATCACACCATCTAAGATTAGGAAGGTTGGTGATTGGAGAGAAACTTTGAGGATTGTGATACACAGAGACTTTAGGGAATTCCCTCTCTAGCTTCAATCTTTCTAATTCTTTCAAGCATTGGCAAAGTTGAGTGTTCTCTTTTTATTTTGATATACCACAATTTTTGGTATACATGAATTGAATGAGTTGCTGAAGAATGGCACAAATAAGTTTTTTTAAAATAAATTGAGAAAATTTAATAGGGAGAGTAATTAAATGCATTAAATAACAAATGAATAATGCTTGTGTTGCATTAGATAGCCAGGGTGAACAGAAAGAACAGAAAGAGTTATTTGGAGCTTTGAGACTAATATGTATTGCAATAAATAAATGATCATTGATGGAAACTCAAATATCCAGCACAGTTCTTAAGTGAACAGAATGACATTATATTCACAATCATTCAAAATCTAAACAGTTATTATGCTACTCTTTAAAAATGTTTCTTGCCTTCAGAACATTTGTTTCTATAATAATTTTCTTTCTCTCGTGCACAATTGTTTTACAGGAAAGCATGGAAAAGAAGGACTGCATTATATAAACAATGCATTTAATTAATTACAAGAAAGTATGTGATGAAGAAAATGTTTAACATTTCATATTGCAAACCATTTTCCCTGGCAGTTCTGTCAACTTACACTATCTCCTATAGAACGCAGTTTGTAGAAGGGTTGTATATAAAACCAGGAACCTTCATTGCCAGCCTCGTCTAGTGTCACTCTCATAGCATTCTTCTCTAGCAGAGCTGGAAGTCTCTTATTTACTGTTAAATATTTGTTGCTTTTTAAATGCAGAAGCTGGAAAGAAAGAAAAGCAACAACAAATTAAAATTGTTGTGCCTACTGCAATAATTATTCACAAGGCTGACATTTTATATAGATTATCATTTGATTTGCTTTTGGCTCAATACAATGTACATAGTGGTTAGGTATCACAAGTAATGGGGTAATGTGAGAAATCATCACCTTTTGGCATATGCAGCAATGTCACCCAAAGCATGGCTTAACAACTGATTACTGTTTGAAGTAGAAATGTAATTTATTGATACTTTTAAAATTCCTTTACTGTTCATATTATAATACAGAATGATATGCAACAGTTGAGCATTCTACCCACAATTTTCTACTGTTCCAGCAATATTTCCCAGTTTAGGAAGAAGTTTATTGAAGACTTGTATAGTTATTTCAAGGCTTGTTGAAACTTGTATAGTTACATTCCAGGTTTCCTAACAATTTTCATGACATAGCAAGAACTTTAAACTGGATTTTTCTTTTTATGTGACTCTCTCAAAGTATTTAAAGAATGTTTCAGTCTTAAATATATATTTAGGTAATGGAAGTATGATGAAGAGGAAGATATGATGTTGACACTGGGAAATAAGTCAACTTCGAGCACCAATCGGGCTTCCTGTACCAATAAAGCCAGATGTGGAACTTGGAAAAATCATAATCTCTAAAAGCTTCTACCGGACATTAATTTTATCAAAGGAAAAAAAAAGAAAATTGGGAGCCCCCTCCTCTCTCACAAATGGCATTTCAGCCACTGCAGACAACTACATTCTGACATTAGAACCTGAATATTTAGTTAGCCAGTTTATTTGATGAAACAGAGCAAGAGTCTAGAAGAATGGGAATATCCCATAGGTATCCTGTAGATGTTCAAACAGATCACCCCCAAAAGCCCTAATTCTGTGTTACAATTCTTCTTTGTTGCCAACACCCAGACTATGGGGCAAAAAAAGGCAACAGATAGGAGTGGGTGCTTCCTATCACCACAAAAGATAGACCTCTCTCCTAAAATCTTAATGATTCTAAGAGGTCACAGAAATAGGTGGTTTAAGGCTGAAGACTTTGTCATGGAAGTCTATGGTTTTCCCAGTTACAATGTATGGTTGTGAAAGCTGGGCCATAAGGAAGGCTGAGCACCAAAGAATTGAGGCCTTTGAACTATGGTGCTGGGGAAGACTCCTGTGAGACCCTTGGATTGCAAGGCGATCAAAGAGGTCAGTCCTAAAGGAGATCAATCCTGATTGCTCTTTAGAAGGCCAGATGCTGAAGATGAAACTCAGATACTTTGGCCACCTAATGAGAAGGAAGGATTCACTGGAGAAAAGCCTAATGCTGGGAACAGTTGAGGGCAAAAGAAGAAGGGGACGGCAAGAATGAGGTGGCTGGATGGAGTCACTAAATCATAAATAGACTCCGGGGGATGGTAGAGGACAGGAAGGCCTGGAGGAACAGTGTCCATGGGGTCGCAATGGGTCAGACATGACTTTGTGACTAACAACAACAAGTCTGAAGACTTAACTTATGCTGGGGGAACCTGTAACATCTCAAAAGTTATTGAATGAGATCCCTCACCTTTGGTCACACAAGCAAAGGCTGCTGGTTGTTGGATGTCAGCAACACCTTGAGAACCAAAGGTTTCTCATTCTGACTGAACTGCTAACTAGGATATAATCTCTGAACAAATAAGAATAGCAATGCTAATTCATTTTTTTCTTGGTTTCCATATACATTTTTAAATCAGAATGTTTTCAGAAATATCATTTTGCGTTTTTCTCTAGGCTGATTTGAAAATAATTTAAATTACCTGTACTATACAAGACTTGCTGAAGACACAGCTTACCTGAATAACATTACCATATTGGATAACTGTACCAAGCAGCTTCCTATTTTCTGTCTCATTCTGCTTTTTTTCCAAATCTGCAGCATGCTAAGTTTAATAAACAAACAAAAGATTCGCTATTGAGAAAGGATGGGAAAATCTGCAATGAGTTACTTTTTTAAATGAAAAATGTATAAACAATACTTCAATTTCCCCCCCAAAAAATCATTGCATAACTGAATTCAACAACACTTAAGAGTTCACCCACTGAACTCATACTTGTAACTCATGACTAACTAAAACATTCTAAATGCAATTAATCCCCTCAGAATAGGCTAAACTCCAACGGATCCAACTCCATTCTCAAGTATCAAAACTTCTGTTGCTGTGTAAAATTGGACTGCTCCGGTATAATTCCACTCCTATTCCTGGCTTTTGAAATTCATATTTTGAAATGCCTGCTTTCAGCCATTGGTTACTTTCTAACCCAAGTCAGAAAAGTTGGCTCATTTTATTGGTTTTTGGATTTTAATAGATTATAAAGATGAAGGGAAGATGAAGGGAAAGGGAAAAGGAGTAAAGGAAAAGGAAAAGAAGTAAAAGGAAGTACAGAGTAGGGGAAAGAAAAATATAAAAGGAAACAAAGACATGTATTAAAAATCAGTCATAGATGATAAATTTAGGTTAACTTTCAGATTCATATCAGAAACAGCAGTGAAATTTCTTTCTAAATCTCACATTCATTCTGAGGTTTACAAACAGTTTATATAAGTCTATAAGGGCAGAACCATTATTACATCCATATTTACTCATATACAACTAAAAATATAACATTAGAAATGAAATAGCCTATATAAGCATGTAGATTAATCCAAAATATTCCAACCATGGTGGGATTCAAAATTTTTTTACTACTGGTTCTGTGGGCATGGCTTGTTGGGCATGGCAGGAGAAGGATACTGTAAAATCTCCAGTCAGAGGTGATATTTGCCGGTTCTCTGAACTACTCAAAATTTCTACCACTGGTTCTCCAGAACTGGTCAGAACCTGCTGAATACCACCTCTGATTCCAACCCATTTTAGAACTCCTCCCAATAAACACAGACAGAATTTAAAATTTTGGACAGAGTATAAATCCAAAATAATTACTTATGTATTATATTTCTAATCTGCTCAGAAGAACTTTGGCTGGTGTACAATGTCAAACAATAAATTATCACATCTAAAGTAATTTCAAGGAAAAAAATGAACCACAGAAGAAAAACAAAAATAAAATCCCAAGAACCTGTAGAGCAAATTTTATAGTAAATTAAAGTCCTATTTTTAGAAATAAGTTATCTTTCTTCTGCTAGATAATAGTAAGACAAAAATTACATTTCAAGTATACCGGTAGTTCTACAAGCTGACCACAAGATGCTGCTGAAAATAATGACATTCATTGCAGACTTGGAAGAATATTTTAAATCCCACCATACAAATGGAAGGAAAGGATGGACAGGAAAAATATAAGACCAAAATGGCATTTACTGCAATGTCGGTAAGGTTTCTATGTAGATTCTAATGCTAAGTAAACATCAAAATCCAAGAAGCCACGGTGGTGCAGTGGTTAGAATGCAGGATTGCAGGCTAACTCAGAGTTAGATCTTGATTGGCTCAAGGTTGACTCAGCCTTCCACCCTTCCGAGGTCAGTAAAATGAAGACCCAGATTGTTGGGGGCAATATACTGACTCTGTAAATAGCTTAGAGAGGGCTGTAAAAACACAACGAAACAGTATATAAGTGTAAGTGCTATTGTTATTGCTAAATAAATAAATATTGTGTTTGTTAACTGGTTTAGGTAAAAAATATGTTATCATAGTTTGTTAGTTAAAGTGTCTGCAACTTTAAATATGGGAATGTAATTAGGGAAGTGGTTGTGAAAGCACTTTAAAAGAAGCAAGACGACAGCTTGCTCTCTCTGGCTTTGATGATCCCTGATTACTGCTTGGACTCAAGACTGCATTGCTCGAACGGGAGAGATAAACAAAGGACTGATTTGTAAGTGAACTGACATAGGATATTCTGCACGGATTTTGCTAACTGAATATCCTTGAATGGACTGACTAAATGATACATGACTATTGGACTGTTATTTTGACTATGCTATGAACTCATAATGGAATAAACTATATTTTTGATAGCACAAGCGTATCTGTTATTTTTACTGTATGTTAACTAACATACAAGCTTAGCTCACTCATTTATCTGTGTGCCTATCTGACTAACACTGCACATTCTGTTTAGCTTGTCTCCCTAACCCTGGTTGGGGAACCCAGGCTTAACACTGGTTATGGGCCCAGAGGCTGCAAAGTCAGTTTAACTAGGATAAAACAGATTTATGTAAAAGTGAGAGTTTGTGTTGTTATACATTACAGTAAACAGACAGCTGTGTTTTATTAATTATAGTTTTATATCCATACAAAGAAAACATGGCACAAGTCAATCTACAAAGTTTGTCCCTTATATCCAAGTTGGATGGAACAAACTATGTATCATGGTCTATGAAATGTAGTTTGCTTCTATGAAGAGAAGGTTTGTGGAACATAATTGAAAATCCACCAAATGTAGAAGAATGGGATCCAGAGGATGATGAAGATAGACTAAAGATAGAAGAATTTATGCATAAAAATGAACATGCTATTTGCATAATTGCTTTAACCTTAACTGACAAGCAACTTGTTTATATCCACGGAGAGAAAACGGCTGTTGGGTGTTGGCAGAAGCTGAAGAGGATTTATGTCCGAGATAACGTTGGTGTTCACATAAATCTAACACGGAAGCTTTTCAGGACGCATCTCCAGATGAATGGTGATATGCTGAGTCATTTGAAAAATATGCAAAGCATTTTTCAAGAACTGCACGAGAAAGAGCTTATTTTCTCTGAACTACACCAAGTCTATATAATTCTATCATCACTAAATGAAAGTTATGACAACTACGTAACTTCCCTTGAAATATTGCCAAAGGAAAGCCTAACTTTAACTGATATAACTGGCAGATTGATTGAAGAGGCCAGAAGAAGGCTTGAAAGAAATGAGTTAAGGAGGGAACAACCTCAAAAAGAAGATAATGAATCTCCTACTGCATATGCAATTAAAAAGTGTTTTAATTGTGGAGGAAGAGGACATTTGGCAAGATTTTGTAAAAAAGCAAAGTGCCAGAACGCTGGCCAGAATACAAAAAGTCATCAAAAGATAAATAAAAATTTAGAGTTAGCCATGTATAGTAACGGAGCTGTAAAAAATAATTTATGGGTGGTTGACAGTGGAGCGTCCCACTGTATAACAAATGATAACAGAAATTTTATTAAAATGTCCAAGAGTACACAGCAGATATCGTTAGCCAATGGCTGGAAACTGAAAGCTAAAAGTCAAGGTATAGCATATTGTTCTTTTATAAAAGAGAATGTAAAAATGTTATATGTACCACAACTTAAGTTTAATTTAATTTCAGTTAGAATTTTGGTTAAACTAGGATATGTAGTTACCTTTAAAGGAGATAACTGCATAATTGAGAAAGAAGATAAGAAAATTACTGCATCTTTAAGAGGTGAATTGTATGTGTTAAATGATGATGGTTTAAATGTGGCTAACATGGTTTATGAAAATAAGAAACCTCATGATGAATGTATTCACTTGTTACATCGAAGGCTAGGGCATTTAAATTTTAAAATGCTTAAGAAAAATGTTGAATTATCTAAGGGAATAAGTTTGAAACCTTGTAATAAGTATTTGCAATGTAATGCCTGTAATCAAAGCAAAGCCAGGGTCACACCGGCTAATAGAGTTGATGGATTTACTACCAAAGAGCCTTTAGAGGTAGTATTTGCAGATTTAATAGGTCCGAAAAAACCAAGTGTAGGAGGAGCTCGTTATACACTAAGCATAATGGACCATTATTCTAGATATGGGTTTTGCTATTTAATGAAGAGCAAAACTGAAACGTATCAAAATCTATTTAATTGGATTAAATTTGCAAAAAGGAAAACTAAAAAGAAATTACTTATAACAGATAATGGTACAGAATTTACAAATAATAAATTCCAGAACAGACTAAGAATGTTAGGTATTCAACATAAAATGTCTGCACCATATAGGCCACAACATAATGCCTTTATAGAGAGAAGAGGCCAAACATTACAATCAATGGCACGAACTATGATGTCTGATTAAGGATTACCTGACAATTTGTGGGGAGAAGCAATAATGTGTGGTAATCATATATTAAATAATGTTGTTAATTCAACAACAGGTGAATTACCATTCACACTGTGGCATGGTACAAAACCTGATTTAAGTTACATGCACACATTTGGAGCACCAGCATGGGTGCATATCCCTTCACAACTTAGACACAAAGGACAGCATAGAGCTAAAAGATTATTTTTTGTAGGATATAAATCTAATCATATATCTTATAGATTCTGGGAACCAGGTACATCTAGAGTTTACACCAGTGCTAGTGCTAAATTCCTAGAACATGTAGGATGGAATAGATTAGAGCAAGATTTAAATAATGAAGTAATTATTGAACCCTACAAAAGGCAGAAAGATCAGACTAGTTATAAGAAGAGTCCAATTAAAGAAGAAGTCCACGAAGAGCAAATAGAACCAGAACAAGAGGAAACAGTTGATCAGGAAGAGTTAGATAATCAAGAAGAGTTAATAAATGAAAGTCCACCTGTAAGTCCTGTAATACCTAGACGTACTACACGTGTAACTAGACCACCTGATAGATATCAAGCAAGTATAGTTTGCCAAGTAACTAAAGTTCCAAGTAGTGTAGATGAACTTAAAATGTATCCTGCTAAGGATCAGGAGAATTGGCAAAAGGCAATGGAAAAAGAACTAAATTCATTAAAGGTAATGAAAGTATATGAAGATGCTAAATTACCTCCAGGAGAAAAATCCATTGGGTGCAAATGGATATTTAAAGTAAAAACTGGAAATGATGGGACTGTTACCCATAAGGCTAGGTTGGTAGCTCAAGGATTTAATCAAACTACATCTGATTACGATGAAGTTTTTGCACCAAGTCTTAAAGCAACATCTTTAAGAGCAGCATTAGTGTGGGCAGCTAAGAAAAACTATATCATTAACCATTTAGATGTAGAAACTGCTTATTTGCATGCACCATTGCAGCACACTATATATTTGAAAAAGCCAATAGGTATAAAAGACAATAAAGTAAATAGTAATGATTGTTGGAAACTCAAAAAGAGTCTTTACGGGTTGAAACAATCTGGGTTTGAGTGGAATAAATATATTGTGAAAGAGTTAAACAATATAGGTTTTAAATCTGGTTTAGCAGGTCCATGTGTGTTTAAAAGAGAAAATAATGGAACGGTGTCATTATTGTTATTATTTACAGGTGATATTGCTTTGATAACTAAGACTAATAATGAAGCTAATGAGATTATATCATTATTAGCTAAAAAGATAAAATTAAAGCATTTAGGTGAAATTAAAAAGTATCTAGGATTGACAATTAACAAAACAAAAAATGGTTTTAAGATATCTCAAGAAGATAAAATTTGCCAATTAATTAAAACGTTTAAAATGGAACTTTGTAAACTGGCAAAGACTCCAATGAGTCAGGAAGTTTGCCAAACTGATGATCAAAGTCCCAAATTTGATAAGTCTATATATCAATCTTTGATTGGTAGCTTATCATATATAAGCAATTGGTCTAGGCCAGATATAGCTTATAGTGTAAATCAGCTGGCACGTTTTAATTCTGATCCACATCAATGTCATTGGCAATCATTAAAGAGAATTTTAAGATATCTTAAAGGAACAATGAACCATGCATTGTATATAGAACCAAAGGGTGATTTGAGTCTTAGTGCCTATGCAGATGCAAGTTTTGCAACTGATATAAACACTAGAAAATCAACATCTGGGATGGCTATATTATTTGGTAAGACACTAATAGGGTGGAGGTCAATCAGACAACAGCATATTAGCTTGTCCACAATGGAAGCAGAATTTTCATGTCTGTCATTATTATGCACTGACTTAATTTTGTACAAACAGTTATTATTAGACATGGGTATAACTGTAAAAGATTCCATTATTGTGTACGAGGACAACCAAGCAGCCATAAAGTTAGCTACTAGTATTGCTGTAAAAACTAGATCAAAGCATACTGATTTAAGATACTTAAATGTTAGAGAATCTGTAAAGAATGGGCTAATTAAATTGGAATACTGCATGACGGAAGAAAACATTGCAGACCAATTTACAAAAGCTCAAGGAGTAATTAAGTTTAAAGAGAGTTGTAACAAATATGATTTAAAGATGTAAATAGTTATATTTATTATTATTTCCTAAAAGGGGAGAATGTTAGGGATAACATTGTTTACCCTAACTGGTTTAGGTAAATAATAATATGTTATCATGGTTTATAAGTTAAAGTGTCTGCAACTTTAAATATGGGAATGTAATTAGGGAAGTGGTTGTGAAAGCACTTTAAAAGAAGCAAGACGACAGCTTGCTCTCTCTGGCTTTAATGATCCCTGATTACTGCTTGGACTCAAGACTGCATTGCTCGAACGGGAGAGATAAACAAAGGACTGATTTGTAAGTGAACTGACATAGGATATTCTGCACGGACTTTGCTAACTGAATATCCTTGAATGGACTGACTAAATGATACATGACTATTGGACTGTTACTGTTATTTTGACTGTGCTATGAACTCATAATGGAATAAGCTATATTTTTGATAGCACAAGCGTATCTGTTATTTTTACTGTATGTTAACTAACATACAAGCTTAGCTCACTCATTTATCTGTGTGCCTATCTGACTAACGCTGCACATTCTGTTTAGCTTGTCTCCCTAACCCTGGTTGGGGAACCCAGGCTTAACAATGGTCGACACCCCCTGGGTGCTTCCCACAACCACCACCATAAATAGTTTTAATTTTCAATACTGTATAGTAAATCCTAATATCACCCATCCAATAAAAATGCTGAATATGAAAAGCAACTGCTATCTTCCAACAAAGGAGCTCAGTTTGGACCACATCTGCCATAAACACAGCAACCAAGATCAGATCATTTAATGTCATTGTCATACTGGCTGCCCTCTACACTAGTGAGATCTGCAATTCTACCACAAGAATTATTCATAAGATCAACAACTTCCAACAATGTTACCTCAGAAGGATACTTCATACACAAATGAGGACATTCTACAAAGAAGTAATTCCCAAACACTCTCTGAGAGAGTAACAGAGCAAAGAATGCCCTTTGCTGGACATGTGTGATAGGATACAACCAGATGGTCTGAGAAAAAGAGGAAGGCCAAAGAAAACCTGATACCAAGCAATTTGGGAAGATCTGAAAAACATCAATCTTCAATGGAATGATGTCGGGACTGTAGCTGTGGACCAAGAACTGTGGAATAAACTTCTAGCTCAATGTGCTTAGCACAGGATGTGATATAGGAATCCTATTGGTATAGTGGTTAGAAAGCAGCATTGCAGGAAAACTCTGCCCACAGCTTAGAGTTTGATCCTGACAGGACTCAAGATAGACTCAGCCTTCCATCCTTCCAAGGTTAGTAAAATGAGAACCCAGATTGTTGGGGGCAATAAAGTGTTGTTTTAAATTGCCTGAACAGTGCTGTAAAATACTATGGGGCAGTATACAGGTAGTCCTTGACTGACAATTCATTTAATGACTGTTCAAAGTTACAAAGGCACTGAAAAAAAGTGATTTATGACTATTTTTCACACTTATGATTGTTGCAGAATCTGCATGGTCATGTGATTTACATTTGGATGCTTGACAACTGGTTCATATTTATGATAGTTGCAATGCCCCAGATACATGTGATCCCCTTTTGTGACCTTCTAACCAGTGACATCTATGGGAGGAGTCTCCAACCTGGGCCACTTTAAGCCTGGAGGACTTCAACTCCCATAATTCCCTAGCCAACAAAGCTGGCTGAGGAACTCTGGGAGATGAAGTCCACAAGTCTTAAAGTGGACCAGGTTGGAGACCCCTGGTCTATGGGGAAGCCAGATTCACTCACAATGGTTACTAACTTTACCATTGCACCTCCATAATTTTTAAAAGTGGGAAAGGATTCTTAGAGCAAAAAGTTTAAGAAACACTGGTCAAAAAATGTTAGTCCTTGACTTACTTGACTTACGACTACAATTAGCCCAAAATTTCCTAGCAAGACAGTTGTTAAATGAGTTATACTCCATTTTATGACTTTTCTTGCCACAGTTGTTAAGTGAATCATTGCAGCTGTTAAGTTAATAACACAGTTATTAAGTGAAACTGGCTTCCCCATTGAGTTTGCTTTTCAGAAGGTCACAAAACCTGACCACATGGCCCAAGACATTCCATCCATCATACAGTTGCCAAGCGCCCAAATTTTAAATACTTGACCATGAGGATGCTGCAGTGGTCATAAGTATGAAAAATGGTCATAATTCAGTTTTTTTTCAGTACTGTTGGCACTGGAACTTGATACAACCAACATGCAAATTATTTTCCCTTTTTTCTTGAGGTCTCGATTTTTAGGAGACCTTAAACCAGTCTATCTCAAATTATTAAATCCTCTTGAGCTTTTTTTAAATAAAAAGTGTGCATGTTTTACATTGTTGTTAGTGATGAAGTTGTAGCATGATTTGCATGAATTTTTTAAAAAATGATGCCATTTTTAGTACCTTTTTAAAACACAAGCAAAGGAATTATTCTGCATTGCAGCCACTAGGTGTCACTTTGTTAAAAGAAGAATTGATTTTGTATTCCAGTGAAAACAGTCCCAGATTCCTAAATCCCTTAAATGGTATTAATTTAAAATAACCTGACCCTTAGCACAGCTTGATCTATTCAGCAGAAGATCTTGAATTCCATCATTAGATACACAAGCCAAAGAGGCACGTGACTAAAAATGCATGTTGAACATTTTTTTACAGATTACTTCAAACCACATGGAAGAATAAGTACCAAGACAGGAAACAGCCTTGATTCTCAATGAACGCTCTACATCCAGATGTTGTGTGAGAAATTATTCATTAAAAGCCAACCACTGTGTTATCTGTGCTTTCTCTATATTGCATTCTACTGTTCAGAAGAGACTTATCCTGCTGCAGCCAAGAGCCCTGTAGCATTTCAAATAATTGTGTAGCACACGCACACACACACACACACGAGATGCCTTTTCTTAGTGCTGCTAAATATGGCTAAGATCAAAATGCTTGCTTGGGCTTGCCTGCCTGCTTTGTATTCTTACCCAGCCTAGATCCCATCAAGCTATTTTTGAAACAGCCCTCGGTTTCAATTCAACTGAGAGTGTGTGCATGGCTGGACAATATAATTGTATAAAGAACAGGTTCTTAATCTCTTCTAACCACATGAAATGTTTATAAGATTAACCAAAGGCATTTTTAATACCAGGAACTGATTTGACCTAAAGGATCAAATAATTTGTAATTATTTTCCCTGAACAGAAGTTATACATTTCCAGTTATAGATACCATAATAGCAATAGCACTTAGACTTATATACTGCTTCACACTGCTTTACAGCCTTCCCTAAGCAGTTTACAGAGTCAGCCTATTTCCCCCAACAATTTGGGTCCTCATTTTACCCACCATTTTAGGATAGAAGGCTGAGTCAGCCTTGAGCCTGGTGAGATTTGCACTGCCAAATTGCAGGCAGCTGGCAATCAGAAGTAGCCTGCAATGCTGCACTCTAACCACTGTACCATTGCGGCTTATAATGCTAGTTCTTTGAATTCAATTTGGTTCCTTCCTTCCTCAGAAGGACCAGACATATAAAAAAGGGATATTTACTGGTATTCATTCACCCCAAAGATTAATAAATGTTGCAGAGGCAACTCGGGTTGGCTCACAGCATTTTAAAAACAATTAAAAAGAATATAAAGCAAATAATTCATTGGTTAAAAATATGTGCTTCGGCTTTCTACTTCCATTTTGTAGAAACATAAATATTTGTTTTGCTTTCTGTTTTTCAGATAAAGTTAACACTGGCTGAGTTTATAAGATTCAATAAATAAGCCAGTCATAATGATGATTTATTCATTCTCCCCCCCCACACACACCCATTTTCTGGGTTTGCACACTATATTAGGCTAAGGGAGTTGCGAGTGGAAGGTACTGTTCTGTTTATGGTTCTGCTTCCAAGGCCAATTCTAGTCTGTATTGGTGTGAGGGTCAAGCCCAAGGCTCCTGCTTTGCCTCAGGGCTCTGCCTTCCTCCCTTTTTAAAAATATTTACATGAAGCCACTGGGAGGTCACATTGAGGTATGGTATCATCAAGATATGGATGATATCCAGTTCTACATCTTTGATGGTCAAACTTCTTTTCCAGCATGTGGATGCTGTGAAGTCCTGGACAAGAAGGAATGTGTTGTGGTTCAACTCTACCAAGAGTAAAGGGCTATGGATTTGGAGTCCCTCAGATCTGGGGTTTATTTTTTAGGTTGGGATGAGTTGGCTTTACCCCACTGAGACTCGGGGGTTTCTCCAGCATTCAAAGCTCCTGTTCAAAAAGCAGATGACAGCTGTGACCAGAGAAAGTAGCTTTGTACAACTTAGTCATTTCTGATTGAATTAGTGCAATGAGTTCTACATGGAGCTGCCCGTGAAGATTATCCAGCTTCTGTTGGTTCTGAATGCAATAACACAGGAGTTATGGGCACATCAGCCTATTCGATGGACTGCACTAGCTTCCAGTAGGTTTCCAGTTGCAATTCAAAATGCTGGTTATCCATTTTAAAACCTACATTTCTTTTCTTTTTTTTTATAATTTTTATTTTAGGAAAAAAAAACATTTATTTGACAAACATTTAAAACAGACAAATCAACACACACACACACATACATATATACATTTTACAACGTATATTGAGCAATGGTTAATTTTTTTTTTCTTTTTCTTTATCATTGATGTGATCTGCCTTGTTACATTAACTCCTTCGTTCTTTTAATGTTTTAATTTCTCTATATAGTTTATAATTAATGCACGTCTTCTGTCATTTCCATAACTTATCCAAATATCAAATATTACCTTTTCTTTAACCAATCATACCAAATGTTCCATATTTCATAATAGTCATGATCTTGCTTATTTTTTAACAATTTGGTTAGGCTATCCATCTCAGCACATTTATGTATTTTTTTAATTACCATATCCTCTGAAGGAATGAAAGACTGTTTCCAGTTTTGTGCACAGGTTATTCTGGCCGCAGTTATGATGTGCAAAATTAAATATTGATATTTTTTCTCCATTTTTAAATCTATCATACTTAGCATAAAGATTTCAGGTTCAAGTATTAAATTTTGTTTTGTTATATTTAAAATCCAATTTCTAATATTTCTCCAAAACTTCTGAGCACATGGGCAAGTTCACCACATGTGAAAATATGTTCCTTGTGTGTAGTTACATTTCCAACAGTTGGGTGGTAGGTTGGGGAACATCTTAGCCAGTCTCACAGGAGGTAGGTGCCAGTGATGAACCATTTTATATAGGTTTTCTTTATATGAGATTGACATGGTTAATTTGTAATTTGTTTGCCAGATGTGTTCCCACTTATCTAATTCAATACTATGACCCACGTTTTAGCCCAAATTATCATAGATTCTGTGACTGTTTCTTCTTTTAATTTGTAATCCAAAAGATATTTATATGTTTTACTAATTGTTTTCTCTTCCTCTCCTAGCCATATTTTATCTAATTCTTGTGGGATCATATTAAAGCCAAATTGTTCTCTATTTTTTTTATAATGGGCTTGTATTTGTGCAAAGGGCACCATGCTATCTCCTTTCCTTGAATTTGTATTTGCTTTCTATTTTCAAGCTCTCCAGAATCATATAGTAAATCTTTATACCTGACAATATTTTCATAATCCAATAGATTTGGATATGTTACTGCTTCCAATGTAGATAGCCACAATGGAATCTTTGGGTAGTGGTTTTCTTTAATCTTTTCCCAGATATTGAACAACACATTTCTTACATGGTGCCTTTGGAAATATGACTGTTGCTTAGACTTTCCATCCCACATGAAGGCGTGCCAGCCAAGTTGGAGATCAAAACCTTCTAATACTAATAACCTTCTATTTTCTAATTTAACCCAATCCTTAAGCCAGTTTACTATAGTAGCATCATAATATAATTCAAAATCTGGAAGGCCATATCCTCCTTTTTTCTTGGCATCCTGTAATAATTCATATTTCACTCTGGGTTTTTTCCTCTGCCATATAAATTTAGATATACATTTGTTTAATTCTACAAAAAAGTTCTTTGCTAACTTGACTGGCACTGTCTGAAACAGGAACAACAGTTTTGGCAAAATATTCATTTTTACTGTCGAAATACATCCCAATAACGATAACTGCAATTTGGCCCAATCATCTAAATCTTTAACTATTTGCATTATTAACTTATCATAGCTATCTTTTTTAATTGACGAACATCTAGCGGATCCCTAAATATTTTACTTTATTTACCACCTGCATACCTAATTTATTTGCTAGTTCTTCCTTCTACTCCTTTGTACAGTTTTTTCTTAACACGTTTGTTTTTTCTTTGTTAATTTTTAACCCTGCTACCTTTCCATAGTCTTCTATTTCTCTTAGTAGTATAGGACTCGTTTCTAAGGGTTCTTCTCATATAAATGCCATATCATCGGCGAATGCCTGGAGTTTATATTCTTCTTTTTTAATTTTTAGTCCTCTAATCTCTTGATTTTGCCTAATTTGTGCTATGAAAGTCTCTTCTGCCAATATATACAATAGAGGAGCTAGGGGATAGCCTTGTCTTACTCCCTTATTTATCTTTATGGTATCTATATTTTCCCCATTTATTAATATTTTTGCGGTTTGCATGTTATAAATTGTCTTAATAAATCCAATAAAATTTTCACCAAATTTCATGCCTATTAGTTGTTTAATAAGGAAGTTCCAATTCAGGTTGTCAAAAGCCTTCTGGGCATCTAAGAAAATCAGTGCCATTGTCTTGGTTGAGTGTACTTCATAATATTCTAATATATTCATAATGGTTCTTGTATTTGTTTTTAATTGCCTATGGGGGAGGAAGCCATTCTGATCAGTGTGGATAATTCTACTTAATACTCTCTTAATACTCACTAATACAGTGACATGTCCAAGTGATACAGAGAGATTGGAAGAACAGCTGAGAGTGAAAACTTGAAAAGAGGACAATTGACACTTTAAAAGATTTAAGCAAAGGATTGAGGAAAGAAACCTTATAATTGTAATATTTGTCTGATAACTGTGATAAAGAAAAAAGGAAGAAATAAGATAACTAAGATTTATAAATGAAACTAGGACTGTGTGGAGAAAAAGAATAAAGGAGCAAGAAGAAGAAGAAGCCAAAACAGAAAGGAGAAATGAAATGGTGGAAGTGACTGTGCAAATTTAAAGAGGAGATTTATCTTGATGAAGAAGAAGAAGAAGAAGAAGAAGAAGAAGAAGAAGAAGAAGAAGAAGAAGAAGAAGAAGAAGAAGAAGAAGAAGAAGAAGAAGAAGAAGAAGAAGAAGAAGAAGAAGAAGAAGAAGATCATCCATGGATATTATTCAACTGGTCAATCATAGATGTAACTAAATAATATTGGTAAAACATAATCTTAATAGATATATGTGTATTAGAATATTGAGTTAAGAATACTGGTTAATAATTTTTGAATAATTGGACAATTGAAAGTGTGTTGTATAAATATAAAACTCAGACCTTCAAGTAATAATCCTATAGTAAGAAATTGAGGTATTTTTATCCTGAGGTAAGCATATAACTAAGAACTCTAAAGAAATAGATTAATTGATATTTATATATAGATAAGAATTTAATTACTTTAATGAATTGGCTGCTTTAAATTAATTAATTAAGCATATAAGACTGTTGATTTTGTGAGTAAATATATCTGTATTTGATTAATATAGAATTCTCTTAAGTATTGTATTAGGTGAATAAGTTCAATAAGAAAAAATAGAAATAAGAGCTGATTGTGATTTTCCATAATAGAATTTTGGTAGTTAATAATATAATAATATATGTATTAATATTACTATTGAACTGAAAAGGAGAGGAAAATAGTGCTCTACTAGGGATAATTGATGGTAGATTGAAAAGAGCTGCTACAGATAGTTAAAATGGCGACAACATCAACTACAAATGTAAAATCAGGAAAGAAAACTACAACAACGACGTCTTCACCTATGGGGCAGAGATCTATAGATGCAATGCTACTGGCAGAAAAAACTAGTTCAGCTCAAAGCCTGCAGACAGTACAGGCAATGCTCACTATGATGCAGGAAATGATGGCAAAAACCCACGAATTGATAGCGATGAAGATATGAAAACAGAGAACTCAAATAGGACAAGTGGAAAATGAAATACAAAATTTGAATAGTAAGATTGGAAAGATGCAGGAAAAAGTGATTAAAAAATGAACAGAAATTAAATTTAGTAGAGGCAAGAACGGAAATGGTGGAGAAGAAATTAGAGGATTCAGAACAAAATTGGAAAGTGCTCTAATGCGAACTCCAGGATTCGATGGTACACATGGAATTAGAGAAGGCATCATTTCATCTTAGGTTCCAAAATGTAGTGGAAGACAAAAAGGAAGATTTACGTACAATTATGACGAATCTGATAGCGGAGGCTTTACAGAAACCCAAACTAGAAATTGAAAATGACATAGATGAGGCCTACAGAGTATATACACACTATGCAAGGAGACAGACTACCCCGAGAGGTTCATATTCGATTTGTGAGGAAGATAACACGCTCTATAGTAAGACCAAAGATAAACCACTTGTATACAAAGATCATGAAGCGGTTACACTGAAACAAATACCTAGGAGAGTCAGAGAGCAGAGAAGGGGCTACCAATTTTTATCAACTCAGCTTATTAGAAATGGTATTCCATTTAGGTGCCTCACCCCAGAGGGGCTTTTAGTTTCGTGGCAGGACAAAAAATATAAAATTGATACAGTTGAAAAAGCACAGGAATTTCGTGAACGACACCCAGGACCTGAGGAAGAACAAGAAAGTAGAGACGACCTAACTACAAGAAGCCAAGAGGAACAACTCTCTGGAGAAAAAAAATCTGATTCACACTCTAAACCCCAAAATCTTAGAGAAGAAGGGGAAGGCAACAGACTAAGAAAAAGAGAGCCTAGAACAAGAAATGAAACGAGAAATGCCTCACACAGTCAGTGACACTGATAGAGAAATCACTTTATTTTCAGTCAACATCAATGGTTTAAATCTATCATCAAAAAGAAAAGAGATATTTGAGAAACTTAAAAAACAAAACGCTGGCATAACTTGTATCCAAGAAGCATATTCCAGATAATCAAGCAGACCTCTTAAAGAATATAAATTTGGGTAAAATGTACTCGGCACTTGCAAATAAAAAAAAGGGGGGGGGGTATTGTAGTATATGTAAAGGATTGGTTGCAACATAAACAAATATACAAAGATCAAGAAGGGAGAATGCTCTTTATAGAAATAAATGTAAATCAGAAAAAGATGTTATTAATTACAAGATATGCTCCGAATACAAACCAAAAAGACTTTTTTAATAGGCTTCACCATAAGATAACAGAATTCGAGTATGCTAATGTATGCATTGTAGGAGACTATAATGCAGTCCCAGACAAAGATAAAGATGATAGGATTTCCAAAAAAAAAAAAAAAGGAAAGGAGAAATACCCTTCGTCTTTTAATAATATGGTAAGAGAACTTAACTTGAAAGATGTGTGGAGAGAATTAAATCCAAATAAAAAACAATATACCTTTTTTTTTGAACCCTCACCACTCTTGGTCCAGAATAGATCAGATATGGATGGACCCTGGGTTAATGGAGAATATTGAAAGGATCGAGATTTTGCCAAATCTATGGGCTGACCATAATCCCATTCAAATTAAATGGAAAGGAAAGAGAAAAATTGGAAGATGGACATTTAACAATATCATATTAAGAGATAAAGAATATACTGAAATGATAAAGAAAGAATTGAACATATTTTTTGAAATAAACAAAAGAGAACATACCTCTCTACAGAATCTTTGGCATACGGCCAAAGCCTATGTGAGAGGTCTAACTATTGCTTATAGTATTAAAAAGAATAAAGAAAAAAGACAGCAACAAAACATATGGAGGGAGAAACTGAAAGATTTGAAAATAAGTAGACAAAAGGACCCAAACAATTCCAACATTAAGAAAGAAATTGATCTGGTAAAACATAAAATAAATTTAAATGTACAGGAAGATTTGACCCGAAAAATTAAATTAGCAAAACAAAATTATTTTGAAAACGCAAATAAGCTGGGGAGGTGGTTAGCCCATAAAATTAAAAAAGAACAAGAAAAGAGAACGATCATAGCTCTCCAAGATCAGGAAGGGAAATTATGTACACAGACCCAAGAAAAGAAAGAAATTGCTAAGGAGTTTTTTATGAAATTGTACAAACAGGAAGAAATACCAGAAGAATCTATTGATCAATATTTGAATGAAAAGAATTTGCCCGAAATTACTGATGAAGAGAAACAAAATTTGAATAATAAAATATCTATAGAAGAAATTAGGAAGGCAATTGGAACACAAAAAGCAAATAAGAACCCTGGCCCAGATGGAATTCCTTCGGAATTTTATAACGAATTCCAAGAAACCATAGAGGAGATATTGGAAGACTTGTACAATGAAGCCCTGGAGAATGCTAACATGCCTAAATCATGGTTGGAAGCATATATTACTCTTATTTTAAAGAACAATCAGACCCACAAAAAATTCAAAACTATATACCAATATCACTTTTAAATGTAGATTACAAAATAATGGCTGCAATATTGGTGGAAATATTAAAACCTATATTTCATAGGACTTGAGAGACTGCCTTCTTCTACCTATATCTCCTACGGAGGGCACACGGAGGTTCTTTCTTTTTTTTTTTTTGAAACAAATTTTTATTAATTTTAAAGATAAAACAACACATCATTAACCATTAAATACATAAACACATAAAACCTCTTAACATTGTAAATCCTTACAAGTCAAACAAAACATTATTTTTATACAGCATAATTCCAATTTATCCCATCTCCATATGGACACACAAACATCTTTCAGCAAATTTCTCATTTTTTCTCTTTACTCCTATTCAATTTCATATCTCTTCCATATTTATCCATTTTATAGTCATCATATTCTTTTCTTTCTGGCTTGTATAAATTATTCTCGTCTAACATTCCTCCAAGGTTTTATTGATTCTTTCCTTTTTTTTTTTTTATAAAAAACAAATTTTGTTAGTTTTACCATAAGCACAATACACAAACATACAAACACAAAACATAAACAAAACTAAAAGATCTTTTCTGAAGGTTGTCTGTTCCCGGGTTAAAACTCTTTACACAGACACAAATTCAAACATCATATTCAACCCATATCTCCTTCCAAATCTTATTATCATTTTCTTTTTTATATATATATATAAAAACCATTTTTATCAATTTTATAAAAACAATGCACAAAAAATCAAGGCATAGCAGCTTATAAATTCTTTTCTAAGAAAAAATAATAATAATAGACCAATAAGGCATAACATTTCCAGATTATAATATCAATATTTCATATAATATTAACTTCATATCTTGTCCCTACTTCTCTTTTCCATCCAAATTATTTATTAATTAAAATTTTATTGCCTTTTATCAATATACAAAATCCAAAAAAAAAAAAAAGCATATATATCCTTCCATATCTTATTACCATTTTCAACAACATTCTTTGTCTGTTCTATTTCCAATTATCCATTCATCTTTTTTTTCTTTTACTATACTTCTCCTGTACACCAATTGGAGTAACATCTATAACTCATTACCCTAACTTAGAAATACTACATATAGCAATCTTTCTTGGGATTCTGTTTAAAAAAAATTCTAAAATTACATAATAAATTTTATATTCTAAATATACATATAAAAACACACTCTTATATACCCTCCAGAATCCCTCTTTTAATCTAAATTAAATTCACCCATTGTCTCTAAATAAACTTTTTTTCCTTAGGTCTTGCTTCCCCCCATTAAGGCTTCTCCTCCCCCCCTTTCTCTCTTGCTTATTCTTCTCCTTGCCCTTTCTACCCCTTTGCTTTTTCTCTTCTCTTTTCTTGCTCCTTTTCCTTTGCTTTCTAACCTTGCCTCCATCTTTTCGCTCATTTTTCTCTCTTTTGGTTGTTTTTATAATTCTTAAAATCCCCTTTTTCTTATCCTTTTTCTCCTCCTCTCCAGAAGGGACCCATTGTTCATCAAAGATGGCTTCTTCTTCCTCTTCTTCCTTGTCCCAGTCCTTCTGCTGCATAATCAACTTTTCAAAGGAACATAACGCCATTTCTAAGAATTGAAACAAAGCGCCCAAAGTATCTTCTTTTTTATATTTTTGATATTCAATCTCTAGTTCATCCACAGACGATGCCATTATGAAAAGGGAAACTTTTTCCAAAACAACCACAAGAATTTTTAATCAAAGACAATCAAAAGCAATTAAAAAAAGAAAAAAAGTTCCAAAAGTTAATACTTTTCTTCCTTCTTCTCTTTCTCTTTCTGAATTAATTTTTAATCAAAGAGGTCCAATTACCATATATCTTCTTTTGGGATCCACAAAGACGTTCTAATCAATCTCCTCCTTTTTCAGCTTCTGCTCCAATTTTTTTTTTCTCCCTTCCCACTTGCAATGAGAATTTTAATAATCAAAAATCCATACCTCCAGCAGAGATTTTCCAATTTCTCACATTTTTCAATGTCCAAAAATCCCTTTGTCTCTTATCTTAGCTTTCAAAACAATCCACTTTCAATGTCTAATATATCCAAATATTTCTGCCTTTTCCGTGGGGTGGGAGAGTAAAAAAAAAAAAAAAAAAAATTCCCTTTAACAGCTTCTCCGCCGCTTTTCGCTCTTCTTAGGGATACAATGTATCCTCCAGCAACAAACAGCTCAATTCCAGGCAATTTAAAAGGTGTTACTTGACCCGGCTCAGACAGAACTTTCACTCTTCACACTTCCTCCAGCACAGTTCTTACCCGGTTGCTGGCTTCTTCGTGGCGGCCATTGCTGACCGCCGCTCCACCGCCTTGGGAAAAAGGGGTTTTCCCGGAGAAAGGGGGGGTCTGCGATGCCTCCACCTCCCTTTCCGACTCCCCTCTATCTTCAGCTGTCCCTACAGGGCAGCCATATCCCCCTGACCCATCTGGATCGGGGGTACCTCGACGGCTAGCACAGCAGGAATCGCGAGCTGTCGCGAATTCCTGCTGCCCCGAAGCCACGCAAACCGGAAGTCCTCTACGGAGGTTCTTTCTTTTGAATCTTGTCATTGTGTAAGATTTGATTGTGATTGGCCTTGCTCTCTGAACTGACCCTTCCCCCCTCCAATATATAACACACCCCAATTTTGTTTTGTTATAAGAAAACCCATATAAGACCAGGCTCTTTCCCTGGACATTAGATTAGGGGCCAGTTAACTAAAAGTTTCATTTTGGTTGTTTGGTTTATTGCTTGTTTGCCATTTAATGTTTACAATATTTATATTTTGTATTTAAATTGGGAGATGGCGAGTTTTATTTATTATTTGTTTGTTTATTATTTTTTTGAGCTGTATGCTCTCCCAGAGTTACGCTGTTTGAGTCAGAGTCAGAGTGAGATGGGATGGAGGGGGGCAGGGATGGGATTCTACCAGTTCGCATCTCTTCGCTAGAAACAGTTGTTAACATTCTAAGCACTTCAGACAACCGGTTGTTAGAAGAAATCACTGGACTAATCCTGTAAGGAAGGCAGGAAGGAAACATTCTGGTGTTGCTTACAGAAACTGCCTCTCTGTTAACCTTTATTACATTCTTGGCAGGACTAGACTTCCTGTCTCAGGAACTTCTCTGGAGTTTTTTTCCCTCCTTTGATGGTACTTTGTTTGTGTGGAGTGACCATTCAAAGTTACAACGGCACTGAAAAAAGTGATTTATGACTATTTTTCACACTTACGACTGTTGCACCATCCCCACAGTCATGAGAGGTCAGGTGAGGAGATGCATGCCTCGATGTATATGATATTGAGTTGGCCACACCCAGCCAATAACATAATCACCAAGCCATGTCCACCCAGTCACATGACCACCAAGCCATGCCAATCACCTAAGCCACGCTCACAGAACCAGTTGTTAAAAAATTTGAATCCCACCCCTGGAGTGGGGGAAAGGAGGGGAGGGCAGGGGAACAGGGAGGAGGGAGGAAAGAAAAGGAAACATCTACATGCTTTGAAAAACAAGAATACACAAATATCTGGCCTCAAGTATAAAGTCCACCTTTCAAAATATAATAGACACATATTTAAATCTATCTGTATTACCATAGGTAAATAGTTCCTTTTCAAATCTTTAGCTGGAACTCAGTGCAACATTCTTTTGGAACAACTAATTGGTAGCCCTGAGATTACAGGTAAAACTCGAAAAATTAGAATATCGTGAAAAAGTTCATTTATTTCAGTAATGCAACTTAAAAGGTGAAACTAATATATGAGATAGACCCATTACATTCAAAGCAAGATAGTTCAAGCCGTGATTTGTCATAATTGTGATGATTATGGCTTACAGCTCATGAAAACCCCAAATCCACAATCTCAGAAAATTAGAATATTACATGCAATCAATAAAACAAGGATTGTACATAGAACAATATCGGACCTCTGAAAAGTATAAGCATGCATATGTACTCAATACTTGGTTTGGGCAAATTACTGCCCAAGTTACTGCCAATTACTTTTGCAGCAATTACTGCCTCAAACCAGCGTGGCATGGAAACTATCAGCCTATGGCACTGGAAGACCAAGATGCTTCAATACCGGTCTGCAGCTTTCTGCATTGTTCGGTCTCATGTCTCTCATCTTTCTCTTGGCAATGCCCCATAGATTTTCTATGGGGTTCAGGTCACGCGAGTTTGCTGGCCAATCAAGCACAGTAATCCCACGGTCATTGAACCAGGTTTTGGTGCTTTTGGCAGCATGCGCAGGTGCCAAGTCCTGCTGGAAAATGAAGTCAGCATCCCCATAAAGCTCATCTGCAGAAGGAAGCATAAAGTGCTCCAAAATCTCCTGGTAGATGACTGTGTTGACCCTGGACTTAATGAAGCAGAGTGGACCAACACCAGCAGATAACATGGCTTCCCAAAACAACACAAACTGTGGAAACTTCACACTGGACTTCAAGCATCTTGCAGTGTGTGCCTCTCCATTCTTCCTCCAGACTCTGGGTCCTTGGTTTCCAAATGAGATGCAAAAGTTGCTCTCATTAGAAAAGAGGACTTTGGACCACTGAGCAACAGACCAGTTCTGTGTTTCTTTAGCACAGGTAAGACGCTTCTGACGGGTTGTTTGTTGTTCAGGAATGGCTTGACAAGAGGAATACGACATTTGAAGCCCGTGTCCAGGATCCGTCTGTGTGTGGTGACTCTTGATGCACTGACTCCAGCCTCAGTTCACTCCTTGTGAAAGTCCCCAATGCTTTTGAATGGCCTTTTTCTGACAATCCTCTCCAGGCTACGGTCATCCCTGTTGCTTGTGCACTTTTTTCTTCCACATTTTTCCTTCCACAGCACTTTGGGAACATGCAACTTCTTTTGCAATTACCTTTTGAGGCTTTCCCTCCTTATGGAGGGTGTCAATGATGCTTTTCTGCACAACTATCAGGTCAGCAGTCTTTACCATGATTGTGATTCCTACTGAATCAGACTGAGAGACCATTTAAAGGCTCAGGAACTCTTTGCAAGTGTTATGGCTTAATTAGCTGATTGGAGTGGGATACTTTGAGCCTAGAATATTGAACCTTTTCATAATATTCTAATTTTCTGAGGTTGTGGATTTGGGGTTTTCATGAGCTGTAAGCCATAATCATCTCAATTATGACATATCACGGTTTGAACTATCTTGTTTTGCATGTAATGAGTCTACCTCATATATTAGGTTCAACTTTTAAATTGCATTACTGAAGTAAATGAACTTTTGCATGATATTCTAATTTTTCGAGTTTCACCTCTAGATTGAGACCAGCTTGAAGACTGTCACTCCAGAATAGATACTCACGTGTAGTTTGTTGAGCAAAACTGCATCAGTTGTGCTATTAGCTCCTGGTTTAGCAGCTTTCCAGAACTGCTTCTGTGCAGAATAGCGATTCATGGGGCATAATTTAAAAAGGCAATCTATAAAGAGACACAAGAAATGGATTATTGTAACAACTGTTAACATGTGCTATCTCTATTGATCTGTGCATTTTATGTTCAAGGACACAATTTAAAACAAGTCACAGGAAATCGAAAGTTCTTGGAATGAAAATAGGAATAATACAATATACTATATAACTTCTACCTTTTATTGTATCTCAAAAAACACTTAAAGTGATCCTAAATGAAGGAAAGATTTGTCAATTTTTTGAGATAATAAAGCAAATTATTTCTAAATTATTTTGGGAATTTTTTTTTTTGAAACAAATTTTATTAATTTTACAAAAAACAATACACAATCCAGGCATAACAACTTGAAAAATCTTTTCTAAAAAAAAAAATAATAATAATTAAAAAAGAAAGCTAATAGAGCATATAAAATAACTCCAAATTGTAATATCAATATTTACATTATCTATTTAACTTCATATCATATCCAGACTTCTCCTTTTATCCAAATTATATTTCTTGCTTATTAAAATTTTATTGCCTTTCATAAACATACAAAACACAAAACATAAACAAAACTAAAACATCTTTTCTGAAGGCTGCCTGATCCCGGGTTGAAACTCTTCACACAGACACAAATTCAAACATCATATTCACTTTATATATCCTTCCATGTCTTATTATCATTTTCTTTTCTTTTTTTTTTTTATAAACCAATTTTATCAATTTTACAAAAACAGTGCACAAACAATCAAGGCATAACAGCTTATAAATTCTTTTCTAAAAAAAAAATAATAATTAAAGAAGAAAACCAATAGAACATAATGATTCCAAATTATAATATCAATATTTTTAACTTCATATCTTATCCCAGCTTCTCCTTTTCATCCAAATTATTTCTTGTTAATTAAATTTTTATTGCCTTTTATCAATATACAAAAAAAAAACCATAACAAAACCTTTATATATTCTTCCATATCTTATTACCATTTTCAATAACATTCTTTGTCTGTTCTATTTCCAACTATCCATTCATCTTTTTTCTTTTACTATACTTCTATACACTAATTGGAGTGACGCCTTTAACTCATTGCCCTAACTTAAAAATACTTCATATAACACTTAATTTATCTTGGGATTGTGTTTAGTACATTCTAAAATTACACAATAAATTTTATAAGAAAGGTTCTACTCTAAATACACATATAAAAACACAATCTTATGTACCTTCCAGAATCCCCCCCTTTTTTAATCCTTCACCCATTGTCTCTAAATAAGCTTTTTTTCTTTAGATCTTGCTTCCCACCATTAAGGCTTCTCCTCCCCCCCTTTCTCTCTTGCTTATTCTTCTCCTTGCCCTTTTTACCCCTTTGTCTCTCCTCCTCCCTTTTCTTACTCCCTTTCCTTTGCTTTCTAACCTTGCATCCACCTTTCCTCTCATTTTTCTCTTTTTTGGTTGTTTTTTCAAATCTTAAAATCCCCTTTTTCTTATCCTTTTTCTCCTCCTCCCGGGAAAGAACCCATTGTTCATCAAAGATGGCTTCTTGTTCCTCTTCTTCTTTGTCCCAGTCATTCTGCTGCGTAATCAATTTTTCATAAGTACATAATGCCATTTCTAAAAATTGAAATAAAGTGCCCAAAGTATCTTTTCCATCTTGTTCTTCCTTTTTATATTTTTGATATTCAGTCTTTAGTTCATCCACAAGCGATGCCATCATGAAAGAGAAACTTTCCCCAAAACAACCACCCAAGTATTTTTAATCAAAAATAATTCAAAAAAAGTTCCAAAAGTTTATATTTTTCTTCTTTCTTCTATTTCTTTTTCTGGGGTTACTGTTTAATCAAAGAGGTCCAATTACCTTGTATTTTTTTCTTTGAGATTCTAGGCAATCTCCTCCTTTTTCCACACTTCTGCTCCAATTTTTTTCCCTCTCCCTTCCCACTTGCAACATCAATTTTTAAATGATCAGAAATCCATACCTCTAATAAGAGTTTTCCAATTTCTTAAATTTTTAAGTCCAATGTCCAAGAACTCTTTTGTCCCTTAACTTCAACTTTCAGAATAATTCACCTTCAGTGCCCAAATAAATTTCAAATCTTCATCTTCTGTTTCCATGGGGTGGGAGAGTAAAGAAAGAAAAGTTCCCTTTAACAGCTTCTCCGCCGCTTTCGATCTTCTTAGGGATACAATGTATCCTCCAGCAATTCAGACAGCTCAGTTCCAGCGAATTTAAAAGATGTTGATTGACCCGGCTCAGCCAGCACTTTCACTTTTCTTGCTTCCTCCAGCACAATCTTACCCGGTTGCAGGCTTCTTCGTGGCGGCCATTGCTGACCACCGCTCCACCACCTTGGGAAAAAGGGGTTTTTCCGGATAAGGAGGGGGTCCGCAACACCCCCAACCCCCTATCCAGCTCCCCTCTCTCTTCGCCTGTCCCGACAGGGCAGCTATATCCACCTGACCCCTTTGGATCGGGGGTACCTCGGCGGCAAGCGCAGCAGGAATCGCGAACGGTCGCGAATTCCTGCTGCCACCAAAGCCACGCGGAACCGGAAACCTATTTTGGGAAATTTTGAACTGAAATATTTGTTAATCCTTGATTATAATAAATATTAGATAGCATAGAAGTGCTTGTGAAGTACTGACCCCCATACTAAATTTTAAAAGTTTTGATACCCATTTTAACATTTTTAACACCTTACATTTGGAAAAAAAAAATATAGCATTGTTTTGTATTTTTAATGTTTCTTGTTTCTGCTAAAAATTTTATAGACTCAGAGAAATAAAGTAACATTTTTTCTAACTCTAAATCAAAACTTAACTTCTATATGAAACAGACATTAATGGCTTAATCAAAAAAGTGATGTAGATTCTTTTCAGAATAGTTTGAAAAGATATTACAAATACAGTCCTTTGGATGTTAAAAAGGAATTCAAATACTCAAATTGTATGTTTTGTACAAAGATTATGGCTTGATTACTAAAGAAATTAACAAATTGGAATATAGAAATCCCACAGAGACTGGTTAACAGAATTAAATGTTTTTTGTTTTTTTTTGAAAAAAAGTTTTATTGATTTTAACAACAAACAGAAACACATAAAACATAAGACATTAAACATAAAAACATCATCCTCCTTCACAAATTTACATACAGTGTATCGGTTGGTTTGCCACTCCTTTTTGAGCATCCGTTTCATAGTCTCCATTGTAATTGTATTACATAATAGCTCATATTATCAAACAACAATTATATAACCTGATATCATTATTAAACAATCATTTGACTATAATTTTAAGTGCTACTTTAGGGGAAAGATAGAAAGGCGTCACACTTTAAAAGTGATTACAGCGGAAATTCTTTGCTAAAGAGAAGAGATAAATAGATGATTGGAAAAGAACGGACGAAAGATGCAAGCATAATGATTTTGAAATAAGATGAAATAAACAAAATATAATTAAGAGAGTGAAAAGAAGGGAAAAGTTATATAGAAAATACAGAATGATTAATAAGATATGAATGGTATATAAGGTGAGCATGAATTTGATTTAGGTCTGTAAAAAAGATGTAACCCGGGGCTAAGCTACTTTTCAAAAGAAGTTTTATGTTTTGTGTTTTGGTTAGCTATGTTTGATTGTGAATTAATAAAACCTTGGAGGAATAAAACTAAAGGGAGAGAAATTTGGAAAAAACATGTACAAATGATAATTAAGGAGGTTTTATCTTTTTATGTCTTGTTTTATGTTTTGTATTTTGTATATTTATGTTTGATTGAGAATTAATAAAACCTTGATAGAAAGAAATATAATTGAATAAAAGCGGAGAAATAATGAGAAATTTGGAAAAGATATATATGTGCTTAAATGTGACAATGTGGAACTATGTCTTAAAAATGATGTTTTATTTGCCTTGTTAAAACTTATAAGTAATTTTTAGAAAGGAGGTTTTATGCTTTTATGTCCTATGTTTTGTTTGTCTTCAAAAATTAATAAAATTTGTTTTAAAAAAAAGTTATTTGGTTGTAGAAATTTACTAGAGATTGCAAGAAGACCTGAATGAAGGCTTTCCATGCTGGATGACCAAACTTACAAAAAGAAGCAACGACAATGCTTATCTCAAATCTAGGAAGCCCCTATTAGCATTTGCACAACATCTTCTTAACAACTTTAACACAGATTCTCAATGGAAAGCCTTTCTGGCCTCCACAAAGTTCTAAAGATCTGGCTTTGCCATCAGGCCTGGGGATCAGAGTGGTGCAGAGCCCAGAAGCATTTGACCTCCCAATCCAAGCAGGATTGCGTACTGGATAGCTGACTAAAAAGGATGCAGGCAGTTTTATTCAAGACAAAGTATCTGCTCCAGAGGGTATTTACAAATGGACAGAGATCAGACATGTGCTTGGGAATGGTAGTTCTTTTATGGGGTATGGATGAGTTTGTGAATGTAACCTCTGTAATATTTAATTTGATAGAAGTTCAGTTGTGATGGAAACATTCTTAACTTACCTGAGTGTGCAGAACTTTTCCCTTTGATGTGTTTCTATGGCGAGGAGGCTTTGGTGCCACCTCTGTGTATACCCAGGGAAACTTTGTATCATGAAAGTATTTTCCTAGACTGCTATTATTTGCTCAGGTTAATTAGTTTAGCCTGCTCATTAATCACCAAAAGTAGATTGATGATCTTTGCAACATGGTTTTCTAGTTTTGGTTATTTGTGGGTCATGTAAATATGGAAAGGAAGGTCAGAGACAGTATAAATCTAAATTCGAATTAAAATTCTTTCCAGTTATTAAATCTTCCCATACTGGTAAGACTCTAAAGTTGACTGTGCTGTCCTGTGACTGTACGGTGCAGTCTTAATGTTTTTAATATTTGAATGGTTGCTTTAGAGGAGGATAGTATTGTTTGTTTTAATTTTGTTAAGTCACTCAGAGGTATGAATGTACAATGGGCAGCTATATAAATTAAATAAACAAACTTTGGATTTTTATCAAACTTTTTTTTTTAAAAAAACCCACAGTTCTAGCATATCCTTTTGATTTGCTATACCACCATTTGATTTGCTATTACCACCATTGTCAAGATGACATAAAATTTTGAATATATATCATAGAATTACACCAAGAGCTTGGCAAAATACAATTGCAGGGACAGGAAGTGAAGAAGAGAGACTTCATTCCAGTATTCAGAGTACCTTACTTCCTCTCATCGGTCGCTAAGCAACTGATAATGCAAAAATTAAATCAAGCTCTTTCAAAACTGTCTGCTCCAAGTAACCATTAAAACTTCTATAGCTGCCAGAAATGTGAAAAAATAGAACAGCTGTTCCAAGTGCCTCTTTGCAATTAGACAGAAATAAAACTTTAGATTGCCATTATGTAATTCAGTAGATAACACAATAGAATATACAGTTCTATTATGTATTCTCTTTTTGCTGGTTATATATAGGTGTTGCATAGGAGTAACATTTCAAAAAGATGACATTACAGGAAAAAAAAGATTACTTCAGAACTGAATATCTCTTAAAGGATTATGGAAGAGAACAAATGGGTCATTCCACCACTCTATAAACATTCTGGTACAGAGAAGTTCCCCAAGGAAGGGCTTCAGCACGAGCCTGAAAGCTCAGAAGACTAAACTTCTGGTTCCAGTGACCGACCCAGACTGGACACTGAACATTATCCTGGGATACATATATTTGGCTTCATTCACTCTGCTATTATCTGATTTTACCCTACATTTCCTTAAATCTCTCACAGGAAGAGAATGGGCTGGTCCCAGAATTGAGTCTTCTTTGTACTTAAGTTATTCCTTTGCAGAAGACTACAACACAAATATAAATATACACATTCATTCTCTCTCTCTCTCCCTCCCTCCCTCTCTCTCTCCTCCCTCCCTCCCTCCCCCTCTCTCTCAGAAGGAATTGTGGGACCCCTCATTTGTTATTCTTCCTGAGGTACATAATTACTGGAAACAACAAACAACTCTCAGTGTCTTTTCTTCATGATCCTAATGAGGAATTAGTAATTTCCAGCACTGGGTGTTGGACAAATGTTATTAAAATAGATATGCCATAACAATTAGCTTTTAACAATATTTTCAATGGTTTTTGAGCATGCTTAGCATCAAATTTTATAATAGGATGTCATATAAATCAGGGGCAATATATAAAAGCACTGGAAAAACTGAACCTATAAAAAGTTCTCAAGCATGATGAAGACATTTTTACTTTTAAATAAAGATAAATAGGTTGGCCAACAGACTCAAGACTACTACCCTGTATTCTTTTTTCTGAACTATACAGTAACATTTGTGAATCAGCTAAATATTCAATTCCAGGAATGCCAGTTTGGTATAGAGCAAAGTGTCAAACTGGGGGCCAAATCTATATGTGGCCCTCCCAAGTTCTGTTTTCACTGGCAGAGGGTTGCAGGAAGCTATCACAGCCGCAAATGGAGCTTGGGAGCCCATTTTCACCGGCGGAGCACTCAGGCCACCACAGGTGCTGTGAAAACAAGTGATGTGGTGCTGGCCATACCCACCGCGGCCCCCCCAAGGTCAAACCCAACCCTGATATGGCCTTCAATGAAATCCAGTTTGACATCTCTGGTGTAGAGGGTAAGGCAGCAGGTTAGAAACTTTTGGGTCTAGTTCTGTCTTAGACATAAAGTCACCTGAATGATTTTAGTCCAGTCACTCTCTCTCATCCCCTAGAACAGGAATCACCAACCTTTTGGACCTCCGGGACCACCAAACTCATAATTTTAAATCCCGCGGACCACTAATATGAATTTTGACTGATGGTGGCTTGCTGACGTTGATGGAAGAGAGAGAGAGAAAGTGTGTGTGTGTGTGTGTGTGTGTGTGTATGTAAGAGAGAGAGGGGGGGGAACATCATCGCCAGACCTCCAAGGTTAGATCAGATCTCCCACTTTCTTTCTTTCTTTCTCCCCCCCCCCGCCCACACACAGAGATCCCTCACACACCACACACCTCTTCCAAAGCAGCCACATTCCTTCACTAACCTGCTTTTCATCTCTGTTCTATGGGAGAGGGGGGGAGAGAGGGGGATATCCTGCGATCCCAAATAAAGAACAATCGATTGGTAGGAAGATGGGGTGGGGGATTTTCCTGCAGACTTTTTGGGGGATTTTCCCAGGGTCTCTGTCTACAGCAACTGTGGGAAAATCCCCAAAAAAAGTCTTCAGGAAAATTCCCCACTCCGTTTTCCTACCGATCAATCATTCTTTATTTGGGATCGCAGAATACCGTCTCCAGCTCTGTTTTCAGGGAGGGAGGAGGGAGAGAGAGAGAGAAAGAGAAAGAGAGAGAGAGACAGAGAGAGACAGAGAGAGACAGACTCTGAGACCGAGACTTTTGGCTTCATGCAAGGAAAGCAGCAGAAGCAGCAGAAGTCTTTCTCTCCCCTAAACTCTGCCAGAAATGAGTCTTTACCAGCGCAGCCTCTTGAAGCAGGATGTCTTGCAGGGTCTCAAAGACTCATTTCTGGAGGAGTTTGGGGGAGAGAAAGAAAGACTTTTGCTGCTTTCCTTGCCTGCAGCCAAAACAGAAGAAGAAAGAAGCAGAAAGAAGCAGCCCAGTGGCCAGGCAAGATGCATGGGGCAAATTCTCCCCTCTGCCCTTCCCCCTCCCCTCATTACCTTGTGTTGTTCACAATGCAAGTGACCCAGAAGAAAAAAGTCACAAATTGCAATCAATTTGCAATGTGTTCCCATGGGCCATGTGGGTGGTGCAGACTTGTGGGTAACATTTCTCGTGCAGCCTGGATATTTGCTTTGGGGTGACATTTCTCTGCAGACTTCCAGTGGCGCTTGCATCGACGACAGTTCAGAGACTGCGATCATGTGCGGCTCTGGTCTGTGTTTCCCTTGTGAGAAGGGTCCCTATGGGACCGGTTTCATTCTGACCCACCTTGGAGGGGTGGGTGAAGAGGGGGAGACTGCCAGTCAGGTTGACGGGAGCTGCATCTCCCCTCCCTGGCAAGTGGCAATTCCTAGGTAGCCATGTTTATTCCTTGGAGGACAGACACTTGACATCTCCCACATTCTTTTCTAGACTGGGAAGTGAACAAAATATTCAAAGAAAACAAAGGTAACCTGTTGTGTAATGTTATAAACAAAACTCTATGTAGGGCTTGTAGTCCACCTGGAATTGAGATTGACACAAGAGTGTGTGTTTATCTTTTTTAAAAAAATAAACATGAAATGTGGAAGATCTGGAAGAAATAATATTTTGAGCAATAGACTACCAAGCGTATTTTTAATATTTTTTAAGTTTTCATTTAACATTCATTTAATTTAATAGTCCAAGAACAGATTGCTAGATTGTTGTTTGTTTGTTTTTTCAGTTTAATGCATCAAGATATAAATCTTGGGTTAAAAGGATACCTATTAAAGCAATTCAACAAAGTAAGCAAAGACAGCAATTCTATCACCTACAATATATTCTCTCCCAAATTAATATTTTACCCATTCCTATTTTTTTAAGTGATACAATAGGGAACATGTGTGGAAATGGGAATAGACTCTTATAACATATATTGTGTTCTGGTCAGATAATAAGAAGCAAAAGCAGCAAAAATACAGGCATATCGGGTCTGCTATAAAACATATACATCTGTTTCGTCTGTGGCTTTCCCTCTTTACAGGTTGAAAAGCTGCACTGTTTTAAAATGCATGTCAACTCAAAATAGTCCCTTGACAATTATTCCAGTATCCTGACTATGTCAAAACGTTTTATTCTCTGCTTGAGAAAGTACACTAGTGTGAATCTAGCAGTAGAATTGTTCCACATATGCTCTGACATTAAATTAAGGACCAGGGGAGACATGACAGTAGTCTTCCAATATTTGAGGGGCTGCCTCAGAGAGGAAGGGGTCAATCTATTTTCTAAAGCACCTGTAGGCTGGAAAAGGAATAATGGATGGAAACTGAACAAGGAGAGATTCAACCTGGAAATAAGGAGAAACTTTCTGACAGTGAGGACAATCAACCAATGGAACATCTTGCCCTCGGAAGTTGTGGGAGCGCCATCACTTTAGACCTTCAAGAAGAGATTGGACTGCCATTTGTCAGAAACGGTATAGGGTCTCCTGCTTGGGTGGGGGGTTGGACTAGATGACCTACAATGTCCCTTCCAACTCTGATTATCTGTTATCTTCATAGGAAAAGAAATATCTTGGAGAAAAGTTATTCACTTAAATTATTAAAAAATCCAACTATGTTTTTTTTTTTAAAAATATAGTTTCTCCCTAATGGCTGTTACTCCATTTTCTGGAGCCCAATCATCATATACAGGTAGACATTGACTTATAGCCATTTGCTTAGCATGCATCTGAAGTTATAGAGACACTGAAAAAAATAACTGTTCTTTGCTCCTGTTATAGCATCCCCACGGTCATGTGATCAAAATTTGCACACTTGGCAATAAACAATGGTTGTAGTATTTCAGGATAATGGGAGCATCCTTTGCAACTTCCCAGTTAGCTTCCAATGGGGAGAGCTGATGGGGAGAGCTGGATTTGCTTAGTGACCATGAGATTCACTTAACAACTACCATGCTTCACTTAACAACAAAAAGTTCATAAAGTCAGGCAAAACTCACTTAACAACTACTTTACTTAGTAACATAAATTCTGGCCCCAATTATGGTTATGATTTGAGGACTACTGTCCCATCTAATGAGAATTGGAAAAATGGCATGCTATGTGTCGTGTCCGGAAATAAGCTCAGAGTCGGTGACTTCAATTAAAAGCTCTTTATTTGTAACAAGTGAACCGAACCGGCGAAAGGTAAAAAGCCCGCGGCTTTTATACCTTTCGCAAGGCTGCCGCGGCCAACAGCAGCGATTCAAGTCTCCCGCTCTTGGTTTGCACCAATCGCGGGAGACCTAAATCGGCCAATCAGAAATCCCCGTGCCTTGGCCAATCAAGGCTCGGGGATTTCGAGCATACCATTTTCAGTACATAACACTATGGGTCACACAAAAATATCTGAGGGGCAAATTACAACAAATACACAAATCACAAGAATAATTTTCCTGTGAATCACTTTGGAATAGAGAGTCAGCTGGTATACTGGTTAAAGCACCACAGTAGAAACCAGGGGACTGGGAGTTCTTGTCTCAACTTAGGCATGAACCCATCTGGGTGACTTTGAGTCAAACACTTTGGCACACAGCTCTAGGAGAAGGCAATGAAAAACCACTCCTAAACTCTTGCCCAAAAAATTGTAGAGATTAGTCCAAGCAATCACCAAGAGTCATCACTGACTTAAAGGCACCAAAAAACACTAATGAATCTTTGGAATAACTGGGAAAAAAAAAATCATAATTTTATATGCAACCCTTTGCTTGACTGAAGAGATGACACAGATACTGAGAAAGGCAATAAAAGCAAAAAAAAAACAAAACCATGCGGCAGAATATTCTTACTAAAGCAACATTTTTATATGTTTTAGCTCTAATTTTTGAAATGACATGCAGCCAATATCAATATCTGCAAGTAGTTCTCCAAAGTGACCATGTTTGTGTCTACATAATGGACTAAATAGAAGGAGAAGCATGCATGAATGAGCACATACATGCATGAGTGAATGCAAAGGCAGCAGAGGAAAAATAGAACATAAATTACCTAAACCAGGGATTTTCAAACTTTTTCAACCAATGGAGCCCATCAATAACAATAACAATAACAACAATAATAATAACAATAACAATATAATTCTGATTAAGAGCCAACTCCACTGATTGAAAATGGTTGAATTGGAGTCCTTCCATGGAACCATATCAAGTTTGTGCAGAACCCAAGCCATTGTTTTAAAACAAATAACAATTTTTAATGATATTCTTTGCATCTACATATTGTGATGGCCTGCTTATCATTTCTGCAATATGTAAGGTTCAACAAAAGCTTCCCCAAATTGTCTTAACTGCTTTGAGATGTCACAGAACAAGACCCCATGATGAAATTTAGACCCCCAGAATGAATAAACAAACTCAAGAGAAAAATCTTAACATCTCATGCCCCAATTCAAATTCACTTCTCATCACTTAGCAAAATTTTAAAATTGGGCTTGCAACAGTTTATTTGGGATTTTTATAATTTTAATCCCCAAATTAAATACTTAATCTGTGAATTACACAAAGTAATATCTAATATTTATATTTTATTTTCTCTGAACTTGTAGTGAAACATTAAATAATATTGTGATTTCTGAAAATTAAGAGATTGGAAATTCCTTCAAAGTCTACTATTTATCTTTTAATATCTCATATATTTCAGGTATGGTAAATCTGAACCATTAGTGAAATATAAATGGCCCATGCTTTCAAAAGTATTCCTCACCCTAATACCTCCTTTAATATTTTTATTTTATATTCCTATAGAATCAAATAGTCTCACTGCTATAAAAATAGCTGCGGAGATAATCAACATTCTTGTCTCATTCCATGAAGTGCAATAGGATTTGAATTCAAATTATTTTTTTCACAATTTTACTAGATTGCAGATACAAGTTTCTCAAATTTTTGATCAAATTAACCTTTCTCTAAAGTCCCTTTTTTAGAGGTCCAATGTAATAAATCAAATGCTTTAAATATATTTAGTGCATACTTAATCAAGAGGTAGTATTTTTATTTTTATTTAAATCAGGAGTAGAATTTCTGTTGCTAAGCAAGAGAGTTGCTAAGTTGCACACAATTTTATAAGTGGTTTTTTTTTTGCCAGTTATTAAGCGAATCACTAGAATTGTAATTGAATCATGCAGTGGGATCAATCAGAATAGAGTTGGAAGGAACCTTGGAGGTTTTCTAGTCCAACCCCCTGCTCAATCAAGAGACCTGGCCTATACCATTTCAGACAAATGCCTGTCTAGTCTCTTCTTAAAGACCTCCAGTGATGAAACACCTGCAACTTCTGAAGGCAAGCTGTTCTACTGGTTAATTGTCCTTACTGTTAGGAAGATTTTCCATAATTCCAGCTTGCTTCTTTCCTGGATTATTTCCATATATTGTTTCTTGTCTTGGCTTCTGGTACTTTGGAGAATATTTTTTTACTTCTCCATACAGATACAAACTCAATTTCATATTCATCTTTGTATTCTATTCCATATCTGATTACTATTTTAGCATTTTCTCAGTGATTTTTCCCCTCCCTTAGTTTTCTCAGCTGGGAAAATCTCATATGGTGATATGATGACGGGAGGATGCTGCAATCATAATAAATACATGCCAGTTGTTAAAATACCCAAATTTTAATCATGTGATTGTGGAAATGCTGCAGCGGTTGTAAATAGGAGGACAGATCATAAATCACTTTTTGCAAGTGTGCTTGTTACTTTGAAAAACCACTAAACAAATAGTTGTAGGTTGAGGATTTTCTGTACATTGTCATGTTTTAATTTGTGCCCCTCCCCTTTCCCAGCCAAAGTGAAAGCAACACAAAATAATGCATCAATGTATTCCATGCTCTCTTGAACACTGAAAGTGATTCTCTAAGACAGTATTTTTTAGTGTGGTCCAAGGACTCCAGGGGATCTCCCAATACTCTTCCCGGTGTCGAAGAAATCAAAATTATTTACCCGACATTAAAGTTATTTCCAAAAATGAAAAACAAATGTCATCCTTCTCATTATTATGTATTTGTTTAAAAAATACAGGTTAGTTTTTTCATGAAAAATATTTTATTTATGTCAATACTTAATGGGTTTAATATTGCGATTTTCACACAATATATAAATACTCCATGAATGAATCCATTTTAATTTTCCATATGGTAAATATGGATAAGGATAATCCATTCAAACAAAAGGTCCTTTAAGGTCCTATATAATTTGAAAAGGGATCCTGAGAATAAATGGCTCAAGAAACATTGCTCTAAAGAACTAGCATTTGTTATTTTCTGGAAAAGTTATTTCAGTGGGAACAGACTTCAGTTCTTTCAAATCAAAAAGAATCAAATAACATAACCAAATGCAGAATAACCTCCTGTCAAGCTTATTTGCAAGGGATGATACTCCAAGTTCATTAAAACGGAAGATCTCCTGATGATTAAAATTGATCGCAATGACTTTTGAAAGAGAAACGAAAGTGGGAAAATAATTCACTAAACTGGCAGAACGGCTTCTTCCAGAAGCAGCAAGGAACACAGCTTTACCAAATAAGGCAAGTAAAAGCAAAATGCCACAAAGAAGCAGGCCTCACTGCGGTTGAGTTTCATGTGTATATGTTTTAAAGATCAGACAGCTGGATAAAAGAACATGTCCTTATACCAGTATTATTAGAGGCAGGATGCAGATGGAAAGAACAAATGCTTAGAAACCACGAGGAAAGGAAAGTCTCCCCCAAAGGGAACTTAACAGACATTTAACCCGGACTTCATAAAATTGCAAATATTTTTAAATGCAGAAGAAATATTACAGATTGTAGTTAAACCATCAATTCAGTGTCCTGTTCAGTACGATAATGAAAATGTAATATTTCCTGGTATGAGATATAAATATCCGCCTGATTAGCAGCTAAGTTTAAAATGCATAGTGAGTCCTGAGGTGATATACAGAACATTAGGTGCTTTAACACTCCTCCACTGAATACTTGTCATTTCCATGATTACACTTAAATAAAAAGTGCCGTTGACATAAATGTGTGTTTCGAAACAGCATTTATTTTATTTTAGGAGAAACTTTTGAGGAAATTCCCCTACTTTCTAATTCAGGTATGCACAGGTTGTATCAAACGTCAACTCATCCCAGCAGTTTGGGGATTACAAAATTGGTAGCTGAATTCCAATAGTTAAATTTCATGGATCTTGGGGGAAGGGAAGAGTGCTGCCTATGATCTTTGCCATTGTCCTTTAGGTTTTATTGAAAAATGCTCCTATTTTACTATTTCCCTCCATAATTGTGTGTCATATTCATAATGTTAAACAGCTAGTAGTAAGTTTAGCTAGAGCTATGAGTATCTCAGACTCTAAACTTCATACTTGCTGAACTACTTTCTACTTGGATACATTCAAATCAAAAGTGTATTACAAATCAAAGAATTATAATGGATGGAAGGAGAGAAAAATGAGAGAATGAATAGGGCTCCATAGTTCAATCTAAGCTACATATATTTTCCTCTATTGGAATATTAACCATAAAATCCCCCAACCCCAGTCACTTGTGGAATAAAAGTGAGCAGAAAGAAAACAATTAGAAAGGAATTTGTCTGAACAGAAATATAAAGTTGGCTTTAGTAGATATTAGATGTCTATTCATGAATTTTCCACGTTCTCAAGAGATAACACTGCCATTCTTATTTTTTAAGTATCCATCCATCCATCCATTTTTCTGTTCTTTTCTGTTCTTGGCACTATATGGTAAACCTAAAAAAACCTTAAACCTTAAATCCATTCTTGGCCATTAGAAACTATAAAAAAGAAAACACAACTTCTTTATGATATGTTTGCCTATATCTTTTTGGAATAACTTCAGATGCTCACTTTGCTTTGATTTATACTGAAACCTTTACAAACGGATACCATCATTTTTTTAAGGGTTAAGGGTTTTTTTACACAAAAAGAATCCCATCCAAATATGTTGAACATGCCATGAAACTTTTGTTAAAGGAGTCTTGTTTTATGGTCACTGAATGAATTATATCAATACTCAAGTGATACCCAGCTAATCTGAGTTAGTTGTAATCTTATCCCAGAATGACTATCTAGGTTGTCAGCTAAGGTAGAAATGAACAAATTAAAACTCAGAGAAAAAGGAATTTTATGATGGACAATCTCTGTATTAGAAGAGTGATGGAAATGACTACATAAATGGGACTGTATATGTACAAAAACAACAAATGCATGAATGTCATTTGAATGTAGGCCTCTTCTTGGTAGCTAAGTATATCAGTACACTGATTTATAGGATTCTTCCCAGAAAAGAAGAACTTGAGTGCTATGAGTAAGTCAGTTGTCCTAGTCTTCTTCTTTCTAGAAATTTTAGACCATACTGCTTGTTGTGAATGTATAAAGTTTTAATAAAGCGTGAGCTTGGAGTAAAGTGCAGGGTTCTGGCCCTGCACTTCTGATTGGTTGTTAAACGGCCGGATCGGATTGGCCCGCTCCGGGGAATCCGATTGGCCCTTAACAGAGAGTTCCTATTGGTTATGAGAGCTAGCGCTCCTCGTTGGTTATTGGTTAATAGTTACTGGGGTTTGCCTATATAAGGCGGGTTAAAACTACTATAGATGCTAGAAGTCACTATGTAAATAAAGAGCTGAAGTTCACCTTTCAGAGGTTTGTCTCCATTCTTTCTCGCCCATGCTCCAAACATAACACTGGCGACGAGGATGGGATGTGGAGACATCTGAACCAACGAAACTTCGAAAAACACCGAGCACGTGACAGACGACGCTACACAACGGAACCATGTCCGGCGTCGTCGTACCACCCACTCCGTTCGATCTAGTAGAGGAGGACTGGATATCCTACATGGATCGCTTCCAAATGTTCTTAGAAACCAACAACTTAAAGAACGCCACACCAGGAAAGAAACGGGCGGTGTTCCTAACGCATTGCGGTCCAACCGTATTTAAGATGGCTAAAGCACTAGCAAAACCCCGAGAAGTGAAGGCGATGGATTGGGACGACCTCGAACCTCTCCTACGAGATCACTACGCACCGACCGTGCCTACGCTCGTGAGACGGCACGAGTTTTATCAGAGGAGCCAGTGAAAGGAAGAAAGCGTGGCCGACTTGATAGTAGACCTCCGAAATTTGGAAGGCCTCTGCAGGTTCACCGATTTAGAAGAAGCACTAAGAGATCGCATAGTTCTGGGACTAGATGCACCAGGCATTCAAAGCAAGCTGATGTCGAAAAGCGACATCAGCCTTGCCGACGCCATCGCTGATGCTATTGCAGCAGAAGCAACCAGGAAGTCGGCTGCACAACTACGCCGAAACCGCACTCTGGTACCACCACCGACAAGCGACATTTTATCCAGGTCAGAAGGGCAGCTTGCAACGACGCACCATGAGGACCTCTCTTCGTCGTCAGACAGCAACGAAGAAGGGGTCCATCGACTGCGGTCCGACTGAGACCACCACCCGAAGCCTTTACGCCCTTGCGCTGGTTGTGGGGCCAACCATGCCAGGTCTGACCACCACCCGAAGCCTTTAAGCCCTTGCGCTGGTTGTGGGGCCAACCATGCCAGGTCCGAATGCAAATTCCGTGACGCGCTCTGCCATGAGTGCGGGAAGCGAGGCCACATCGGACGGGTCTGCCGAAGCTAACCAGGACCCAGCCAGGCCTCAAAAGGGACTAACTATCGCCAATCAACAGGAAACCGTCCTGTACGGCGAGCCAGTAAACCACGCCTACAGAAATCGAGTTTTGCAGAGAGAAGAGGCTCACCATACTATCACTATCGGTCACACCTCAGCTTTAGACACCGAGAAAATACGAATCATAGTAGCCCTCGAGAACCAGCCTTGCCACATGGAAGTCGACTCGGGATCGTCCCTCTCGATGGTATCCTGGAAGACCCTTAAACAACTCATCCCCACGATTCAACGCCAAGATCTCCGCTTCCAAAGACTCATCCTCAAGGACTACCAAGGGAATCGAATCCCCGTCGTTGGTTCCTGCCGAGTCCGAGTCTCCTTCAAGAAGCACACAGCATACTTACCACTAACTGTCATCGATAGAGACAGGCCTAGCCTACTAGGCCTCCAATGGTTCGCGCCACTCAGCATTGAAGTGGCTGGCATAAACCAAGTCAGCGGAAGTGACTGGGAGGGAGACCTCATCCATGAGTTCAGGGACGTCTTCGCGGACAGCTTAGGCGAGTACAAGGGGACCCCGATTTCGTTCAATCTAGACCCAAAGATAGCTCCCATCCGACTTAAGCCCCGTCGAGTTCCGTTTGCCTTAAAGTCGAAAATTGACGAACAACTCGACAAACTGATAGCTCAGGGGGTGTTGGAGCCCATCTATCACTCCCCCTGGGAAACCTCAATCGTAACGCCCATTAAGCCAGATGGGTCGATCCGAATCTGTGGGGACTACCGGGCCACTTTGAACCATGCCCTACAGCAGAACACATATCCAGTGCCGGTGGTACAGCATCTCCTCCACTCCCTGGGGGGTGGGAAAGTCTTCGCTAAATTAGATTTAGCTCAGGCATATCAGCAACTACCTGTTGATGAAAAGACGGCACTGGCACAAACGATTGTGACGCACCGAGGTGCCTTTAAATGTACCCGGCTTCAATTCAGAGTTAGTGTAGCCCTGGGGATTTTTCAGAGCCTTATGGAGAGGTTATTACAAGGGATTAAGGGCGTGGTCCCTTATTTTGACAATGTATTAATTGTGGCCCCTACAAAAAAAATCTTACAGGACCAGTTAAAATTAGTCCTAAAAAAATTCCAAGAGGCCGGTCTTAAAGTAAAGAAAAACAAATGTAAATTGTGTACTGACAGTGTTTTTAGGGTACCTAATTGATAGCCAGGGTATTCACCCTACGGAAAGTAAACTAAGGGCGATAAAAAATGCTCCCAGGCCACGAAACAAGGCCGATCTCCAGGCGTTCCTAGGCCTCATCAATTTTTATAATGTATTTTTACCGCATAAAGCAATGGTCGCTGAACCGTTACACCGGTTGTTAGATAAGAAAGCAAATTGGTTATGGGGTCACCGAGAAGAACAGGCGTTCCGCAACGTGAAAAAACTGCTCACTTCTGACTCTGTACTCATGCAGTATAACGAGACTTTGCCGTTAAATATAACATGTGATGCTTCTCCTTTCGGAGTGGGCGCCATTTTGAGTCATGTTCTGCCTCATGGGAACGAAGCCCCTGTTGCATATTTTTCAAAGACACTTTCAAAAACTGAGCGAAATTATGGACAAATCGATAAAGAAGCCCTCGCAATTGTGTCAGCCCTTAAAAGATTCCACGAGTATGTGTATGGCCGGGCTTTTACTATCGCGACTGACCACAAACCATTATTGGGGATAATAGCTGGAGATAAGCCGACTCCCTACATATTATCCCCTAGGATGACTTGATGGTCAGAATTCTTAGCTGCTTATAACTATCGGCTGCAATACCGCCCGGGGAAAGCCATTCCCCACGCCGATGCATAAAGCTGAACACCGCTTCCAGAGACTCTCGACAATCCTGCACCAACAGTAACCACGTTGCAAATTGAGGCACTCAACTCGCCGCCATTAACCGCCCAAGATATCGCGAGAGAAACCAAACGTGACCCCACCTTAGCGCGAGTCCTAAGCTGGGTAGAACGCGGATGGCCATTGGACCAATTATCAGATGACTTCACACCATTCAAGACTCGAGAAACCGAGTTGTTCTCCCAAAAAGGCTGTGTCACCTGGGGCGATAGAGCCGTTATCCCAGAACGACTGCAAAAAGCGTTTCTGAGAACCTTGCACGATGGCCACCCCGGCATCAGGCGAATGAAAGCCCTTGCGTGAAGCTACGCATGGTGGCCGGGCATTGACAAGGAAATCAAACATTGGGTTAAAGCTTGTCCCAAATGCCAGGAAGTGAGCAACGCCCCACCTAAAGCCATTCCTACTGAATGGGAGACACCACGCGGACCCTGGTCCCAAATTCACTTGGACTTCGCGGGGCCGACCAAAGGCCACACCTCTCTACTAACCATCGACACCTATTCAAATTGGCTCGAGATTCATCGCATGATGACTACAACCTCCGAGGCGGTTATCAAAACCTTGGAAAGACTATTTGTAACCCACGGACTACCAGACGTCCTAGTATCCGATAACGGGCCTCAATTTACAGCACTGTCGTTCGAGCAGCACCTTGCTGACCGCGGCATTCGACATGCGCTCACCTCGCCTGCGCACCCTGCGACCAATGGCAAAGCAGAACGCATGGTACAATTTGTGAAGAAAACTTTACAGAAGGTAGACTACAACAACATTGACGACAAGATCAATCGAATCCTTTTCTTTCAACACATCACACCGCATAGCGTCACCAACAAAACTCCCGCCGAACTGCTAATGGGATGAAAACTCCGCTCCCACCTCGACCGGTTACACCCAGCTTACGAACCGGAAAAACCAATAGGATCCAGCAGCCGCTGTCGTGTTTTCCAGGTAGGAGACTTGGTATATGCTAAAAACCTATCGGGCAACTTATCGGGCATTGTGGGTGGAGGCGACGGTAGTTCGTGTAACCGGCCCTAGATCCTACCTTGTACAATTCCTTGACGATAGACTATGGAAACACCATATCGATCAATTACGATCGCGGCTTCCGGCGGGCAGTCCTGAACTCCCCTATGACCAGACTGAGCGGGAGGGAGGTACGGAAGAAGATGAATTCCAAGAAGAAGAAAACCCGTTCGAAGGGAACGACGGTATATTAGAGACCCAAAGTGGAACCAGAGAGGGAAACAGTTGAACCTCAGGGAATTTCAGAGAATATGGGCAACGATGGGGAAATGAACTCTGAACCAGAAACAGCCCCACTGCCAAACAACAATCTACCGCAGTGTGATTACAGCCAAATGACACAGCGAAAATCAAAGAGACTAATAAAACAACCGTCCTACCTAAAGGACTATGTAACTGCGCCCTGCAAACAGAAGCCAGGGGGAAGGGGTGTTGTGAATCTATAAAGTTTTAATAAAGCGTGAGCTTGGAGTAAAGTGCAGGGTTCTGGCCCTGCACTTCTGATTGGTTGTTAAACGGCCGGATCGGATTGGCCCGCTCCGGGGAAACCGATTGGCCCTTAACAGAGAGTTCCTATTGGTTATGAGAGCTAGTGCTCCTCATTGGTTATTGGTTAATAGTTACTGGGGTTTGCCTATATAAGGCGGGTTAAAACTACTATAGATGCTAGAAGTCACTATGTAAATAAAGAGCTGAAGTTCACCGTTCAGAGGCTTGTCTCCATTCTTTCTCGCCCATGCTCCAAACATAACACTGCTTATTACCTGTGATAATTTATACAGAAATTCTAGTTCAAAATATATGGAGGGCACCATAATAGACTGGTGAATGCCTCATAACCTCACAGCAAGATCATGAGGCCAATAGAGCCCTTGTGATTGAATGGCTGATAAATCAAATACTTAAGAGTGTACAATGACATTAGGCTGCTGCAAAAGCTGTTTAGAAGCTCAGATTATTATTTTATTAGCTCAGATTCTTGGCCATTAGAAGCTATAAAAAAAGAAAACACAATTTATTTATGTATGTTTGCCTATACCTTTTTGGAATAACTTCAGATGTTCACTTTGCTTTGATTTATACTGAAACCTTTCCAAATGGATACCTTCATCTTTTTTAATATTTAACATTGAAAACATATTTTTGGATGGAGCTTACATTCAGCCTTTTCCAAGGTGCTTTCTAAATTGTAAACCAAACTGCAAAAAGAATGTACACCAAGATCTATTACAAGTCATACCAGGCAGATTATAGTTTTCCTGATTTTCTTTAAATTGCTATATATTATTAGTCATATCTCCAAAGCTATACATTAATAATTCCTGTAGTATACTAGGAAGTTTCACATGCATATTCCAAGCACATTCAGATGAAAACAAAAGTACAAGTACATTCTCTTTTTCCCAAGTGAAATGATGTGGTTTTTCTCATCTCCAAGTCTTGGAATGTCAATGAAACAACATCTTATTCCATAAAAGAACAAAGTGAAACCACAAGATATGACATTCCATGGCCATTAGAGGTATATTATTAGAACTGCCTCTTCCATTAGTGTACTACAGCAATATAAAAGCTGCTTCCTTTTTGTCCGTACTTTTGACACAATATTAGCCAAATGCACCACAACAGGGGAAAATGCCAGTGCAATCCTATACTCTCATATATTCTGTTGAGATAAATGGGAGCACTGGCATGAGATAAATGGGAGCACAGGATTGCTACATGAATAGATTAAATACACATGTAAAAGTGATGCAGTGGTTGGATTGACACTGAAGAGATGCAGTTCAAATCCACCTTCAACTACAGTCATTCATTCAGCCCAGCCCATCCCATAAAGTTGTGGTTTGGCAAAAATAAAATAAAGAAGGGAATGATATGTACATTGCCTTGATTGCCTGGAGAAAAGGATTATAATAAGCAAACAATAAAATAAAATAAATATGTGAGTAATGGGAAAAAGAACAGAAGGAATACAGGAAATAGAAATCATTGTATTGGCTATAAGACTACTGTACTTATTTTCTTGATTTAAGTATTTTGGCAAATTGTCAAGGTCCTTCTGCTTTAGAAGCAATTTGCCACCATTCTGCATTAGTTGTGACTATAATATATTTTGCCCAATCTATCTTGCCAATTTCTGTTCTGTACTACAGAAAAAAATTGGCTCCCAACATTAACAGAACATTAAAATGCCACCATCTGATATTAGGCCTCCTACAGAGAACATTTAAAACTGTCCCTCCCAGGTTCTGCAAAGAGAAAAATCTCAGAAGGCCAGAATTTGACTTATTACTACATCCGTTTGCAAAAATTGGTTCATCTTCAGCAAAAAAAATTATATAAAACATACATCTTTCCTTTAAATTTAATCACCTCCAAATGTTGATTGGGAGAAACAGGCTTCAAGGTAGACGGGTTGATTTACTGCTTGCCTACACAATCTCTGTAAGAGAAATTGGGTGCAAAAGAAAACAGACTATAGCAAAATATTAGAAAGGTACAAATTATGGGAGAAAGCAATAAACGTCTGGGTTTGTTTTTCCTGCTGAAGTACTACGGAGGTGTATTTCCATCTGAACTGCAAGTAGGAATTGTAAAATGCTCAAAGGAGATTTATATTATTATATTCATGAATGTTTTGTCTTTACTTAACCAGTTTATTATTTATTTTGCAGAGGTACAGACTCAACAATCCAATGAAATTCTATCTCTGAAGCTAACCAGCCTGATCTAAGCTATTGTAGACAGGAAACTTATATCAAAATCTTCATGTGCTGGATTCCTTTTGACATACAGTAAGTTGTCTTCTTCCTTTTTTTTTTTTTTTTACCAACTTTAGTTTTTACCAACTTTAAATCTTTCCCATAGACAGGCATGAAATTTCCATTAGACATTATAGCTATTGACATAGAATGCCATTTTCAAAGGTAAAAGTTTCCACTGCCAGTCAGGACTGACTCTAGGGAGTGGTGCACATCTCTGATTCACATCTGAAGAGCCAGCATTGTCTGAAAATGCTTCCGTGGTCAGTTGGCCAGCATGATCATGCACCAAGGAGCACAGAACACTGTTACCTTCCCACAGAAGTGATACCAATTTATTTACTCGCACTTGCATGTTTTCGAACTTCTAGGTTGCCAGGAGCTGGGGCAAGTAACGGGAGTTCACCCCAGCATGCAGTACTTAGGTCTTGAACTATCAACCTTCTGATCGACAAGTCCAATGTCTTAATTGCTTGGATGCCATGCCCAGAATGCCATTAGAAATAAGTAAAAGCCACTGGTTTTAAATATAAAACAATTCAAAGCAGTTAGTAATGGAGTATTCTCTTTTTACCATTTGATGGTCTCCCAAATTACTAACACACCAGCTTCACATTAAATATTTATGAACAGAACATAAAGAAACATACTTATGAAATTGGGGTAAAAATATAAGATCAATCCAAGCACCAAATTTATTTCCCTTGTTTTAAGTAATGTACATACTTATGCATACTTTACATTGTATTATCCTTTTCATGTTCTCTTTAACTTCACTATTCTTTCAGTACCATGAATTAGATTCAAACCATTGGGTTATCTGAGGTGGCCCACAATAGTCCTTCAATCTCCATGTCCTCAAATTCACTGCTTTTGTAAACGTTTCCTCCAAATACTATATTCCCTGTGCCTCCTTCGGTCCACTCTATCCACTCACAGCAATGGTCTCTTCAGCTTTCCTTCTTTGTCTGTGTCCTTATCCTCTGCTTCTTCACTTGTCCTCCTCCTACTTTTCTATAATCTCTTCACTGATCTTCCCAATCTGATGGCTGTTCCCATCATCTCTGTACTCAACTACTTTCCAATAATTTCCAGGCTGTCTTCCCTTGCAAGCCTCCCAAACTTTACCCAAACTCTATCTGATCAGAGGCTTATTCCATATAGTTATTCCATTGAGGGGACCTTGGTGATAACACTGATAATGTTAGCTAATTTGGGAAATGAAAAGCCTTTGTTAGGGATACACCCTAGCAGAATCTGCACAGCAGTCAGGCAAATATGTGAGATAAACATTTTTCTAGCTTACACTCAGTAAAACAGATACACTGTGCTAGTTAAATAGTTTATTCCAGTAAGATTTTTAACATAATCAAAACAGTCCATATATCATTCACTAGTTCAATCCATTCGGGGATTATTCATTTGCAAAGTCCAGTGTCGAAAAAGAGGTCAGTAAATTTACAAATATCAGTCCAGTAATATATCTCTTCGCAGCAGAGATATGAAGAAGTCAAACCTCCTTTCTTCCTTCAGCAGCAGGGAACACGCAGTTAACAAACCATCAATCCATCATCATCAGCAAGCAATCCAGTAAGCAAGAAATACAGCAGGTTCTCTTGCTCCCTCTTATGGCGGTTTTACAACCGCACCCAAAATTACATGCTTTGCAGTTTATAGTGACACACACTTAAACTCACTATCATAGTTTATATATATTATTTTACCCAAACTATGTTAGGTAACCTTGTTATTCCTAACATACTCCCCTTTTGGGTAATATAATAATATATATATCTATTTACAACCTTAACCAATAGTCATCACAACTTTCTTTGTGTTTGACTGAACCTTGGGCTTTTGTAAATTGATCAGCAATATTTTCTTCAGTCATACAATATTCCAATCTTATTAAACAATTTTTTACAGATTGTCTTACATTCAGATATCTAAGATCTGTATGCATAGATCTCGTTTTCACAGCAATATTTGTAGCCACCCGTATGGCTGCTTGATTGTCCTCATAAACTACAATGGAATCATTAACAGTTATTCACATATCCAAAAACAACTGTTTATACAGAATTAAATCAGTACATAATAAAGATAGACATGAAAATTCTGCTTCCATTGTGGACATACTTATATGTTGCTGTCTAATTGACCTCAACCCATCAGTGCTTTTCCTAACAGTATAGCTGTCCTGAAGTTGATTTCCTAGTGTTTATGTCTGTTGCAAAACTTGCATCAGCATATGCACTTAAAATCAGATAATCTTTTGGCTCCAAATACAATGCATAGTGCATTGTCCTTTTAAGATATCTTAATATACGCTTTGTGGCTTGCCAGTGTTGTTCAGTGGGTTCAACGTTGAATCTTGCCAATTGAATAATGCCATAGGCAATGTCTGGCCTTGACCAATTACTAATGTACAATAAACTACCAATTAGTGATTGATAGATATTCTTATCAAATTTTGGACTTTGAGCATCAGTGTGGCCAAATTCCTGACTCATTGGAGTTTTTGCTGGTTTACAAAGTTCCATCTTTTATGTTTTTAGTAATTGATAAATCTTATCCTCTTGAGATATTTTATAGCCACCTTTGGTTTTATTTATTGTCAATCCTAGATACTGTTTTATCTCTCCTAATTGCTTTAATTTTATCCTCTTACCTAATAATGATATTATTTCAGTAGCTTCATTATTAGTTTTTGTAATTAAGGAAATATCATCTGTAAACAATAATAATAATGACACTATTCCATTTGTCTCTTTTTAAAATACACATGGATCAGCTAAATCTGCTTTAAACCCTATATTGTTTAACTCCTTAACAATATATTGGTTCCATTCGTAACCAGATTGTTTTAATCCATAGAGACTCTTTTTAAGCTTCCAACAGTCATTATTTGTTTTATCATCCTTGATTCCTACAGGTTTCTTTAGGTATATAGAGTGCTGCAATTGTGCATGCAGATAAGCAGTTTCTACTTCTAAGTGATTTATGATGTAGTTCTTCTTAGCTGCCCACACTAAAGCTACTGTCAAGGTTGTTGCTTTTAGACTCGGTGCAAATACTTCATCATAATCACATGCAGTTTGATTAAATCCTTGAGCTACCAACCAAACCTTATGGGTAACAGTCCCGTTTCCACCTGTTTTTAATTTAAATATCCATTTACAGCCAATGGACTTTTCACCTGGAGGTAATTTAACATTTTCATAAACTTCCATTTGTTTCAATTAATTTAGTTCCTTCTCCATCGCTCTATGCTAATTTTCTTGATCCTTTGCAGGATACATTCTAAGTTCTTCAACAGTAGTTGGAACTTTACTAACTTGGCAAACTACACTTGCTTGGTACCTGTCAGGTGGTCTGGTTTCACGTGTTGAATGTCTAGGTATTACAGGGCTTACAGGTGGACTTTCATGTACTACCTGTTCCTGGTTATTTCTTCCTGTTCACCTATTTCTTCCTGTTCTGGTCCTATTTCTCTTCCTGTACTTCCTCTTTAATTGTACTCTTCTTATTACTGATATGTTATTTTGGTCTTTTGTAGGTTTCTATGATTACATCCTTGCTTGAATCTTGCTCCAGTTTTTCCCATCCTACATATTCAAGGAATTGTGCACTAGCACTACAGTAAACGCTAGATGTACCTTTCCCCCAGAATCTGTATGATTTGTGATTAGATTCATAACCTACAAGGAATAACCTTTTAGCCCTATGCTGCCCCTTATGTCTCAGTTGTGTAGGAATATGCACCCATGCTGGTGCTCCAAATGTGTGCATGTAGCTTAGGTCAGGTTTTCTACCATGCCACCGTGTGAATGGTAATTCACCTGTTGTTGAGTTAACAACATTATTCAATATATGATTACCACACATTATTGCTTCTCCCCACAAAGTTTCAGGTAATCCTGAATCCGACAACATAGTATGAGCCATTGCCTGTATTGTTTGGCCTCGTCTTTCTATAAAGGAATTATGTTGTGGCCTATACGGTGCAGACTTTTTATGTTCAACACCTGCCATCTTCAGTCTATTTTGGAATTTATTATTTATAAATTCTGTACCATTATCAGTTACAAGAGTTACTAGTTTCCTTTTAGTTTTTCTTTCTGCAAACTTCAACCAATTAAAGAATTTCTGATATGTTTCCGTTTTACTCTTCATTAAATAACAGAAATCATATCTAGAATAATGATCCATTATACTTAATATATAACGAGCACCTCCCACACTTGGTTTTTTTAAGACCTATAATATCAGCAAATACGACCTCTAGAGGCTCTTTAGTTTTAAATCCATTAATTCTATTTGCTGATATTACCTTGCTTTTTTCTTGACTGCAAGCATTGCAGTGCAAATACTTACTGCAAGGGTTCAGTTTTATATCTTGAGACAGTTCAACCGTTTGTTTGAGCATTTTAAAATTTATATGCCCCAAACATCTGTGTAGCAAATGTATGCATTCATCATGAGGTTTAACGTTATTATACACTGTGTTAGCTACCTCTGATTATCATTTAATACATACAATTCACCTCTTAAAGTTGCAGACACTTTTTTTACCTTCCTTTTCTATTATGCAGTTTTCTCCCTTAAAGGTAACTACATAACCTAGTTTAATCAAAACTCTAACCGAAAACAAATTAAACTTAAGTTGTGGTACATATAACATTTTTACATTTTCTTTTATGCAAGAACAATGTGCAATACCTTCACCTTTTGCTTTCATTTTCCAGCCATTAGCTAACGATATCTGTTGTGAACTCGTGGACATCTTAACAAATCTTTTCTTAACTTTCGTTATGCAGTGCGATGCTCCACTATCTATAACCCATAAATTATTACTCACAGTTTTGTTGCTATACATGGCTAACTCTAAGCATTCTTTATCCTTTTGATGCCTTTTAGCATTCTGGCTGGCATTGTGGCATTTTCCTTTCTTGCAGAATCTAGCCAAATGTCCTTTTCCTCCACAATTAAAACATTTTCTAATTGTATAGACTGTCGAAGATTCTTTATCTTCTTGTGGTGGTTGTTCCCTTCTCAGTTGATCCCTTTCAAGCCTTCTCCTGGCTTCTTCAATTAATCTGCCAGTAATGTCAGTTAATGTGAGGTTATCTTTTGGCAGTACTTCTAGTGAAGTTACATAGTCATCATTGTGGTGGTCTCCCATGGAAAGAATGAGACACAGAGGCTGGTGTACTCGGGATGGGAGTCTAGAGCAAATTCTAGTGCCCCCTTTTATTGAGAAATTCGTACATAGTAAGCATTCACATTGTGGATTACAATAATTAGATATAGCACACAAAATTGTTTACAATTGTCTGAGCTGCTTAATTGTTTCTGGTGTTTGTTTTTAATTTCCTTGCTTATCTCAGTGACCCTTAGGCAGACATGTATGTATAAGGTCTTAGACTAATCATTACCCAATACTGAAGTCAAAGTTTATTCCCACATCTCCCCTGTTTTAGTTTTTTGATGATCGCGGATGCCTCGGTAGCTTTTCGCCATCTGCAACAACAGTTCTCCTTCCGTAGGCTTCACCCGACACATTCCTAAAAGTCCAGGGAGACATTGGATACAACAGCATACACAAAGAGAAAGTATAAAAAGCAATATCACTCCAACAATTAGGTGACGAATCCATGAACCATCTGGCAACCAGGACCAAAGTGCAGACCACACGTCCAGTCCCTCGTCCTCCGATTGTAATGGATTCTCACTCAGGGTTTGTTCCATATGCTGTATAGTAGCTGTAATGTTTGGAGAATAATCAGAGATATACATGCAACAATGTGCATGAATCACAGCGCAAACTCCCCCTTGGGCAGCCAAAATAGTGTCCACCGCATATCTGGTTTGCAGGACAAAGTCAAGGATTTTTCCTTGTTCTTCTTCAAGCAGCTTTAGCGTTTTAATGGTGTCTTTAAACATAGTAACTGTCCAATTGTTTAAACGATGCAAATCTCTATAGTTCATCATGACTCCTAAAGGAGCAATAACTCCCCTTGATATCTGTGTCCAGTAGTCATGATTCAAAACAGAGTTTACTTCCGTTGCGGAACGCGCATTGCGGATATGAGCAGTCCCTAAAGATTTTAAAATGACATGAGATGGGATTACTTTCTCAAAGGTGCAGACTCCTTTCCATCATGCTGGCATGCGATCATAGGCCATCTGTCCAAACAGCAACCATAGATTTGCTCCCAGGAGATGGCCAACCGTATTTGGTTCAGCTTAGATTAATTGTGCAAAAGATTCCATTAACATAGCCAAATAAGTGGGCGGTGGTGCGTATTTCCCATTTGCACATTTGGGCAGCTGGTTTTCTATCATGATGGGACAACATGTGGCAGGGATAATTGGACACCCATTTTCACTGATCAAAGATATGATATCAAATTTAGAAATATTATGTACAAAGTAAGTGAGATTTTTAGTTTTCATGTCATCCGGATAAACCTGACTTCCATTGCCAATAACAATTGTTTTGTTGCAAAATGGATATGTTCCCAAGTAAGTCATATTCTCTACTGTCTCATTGTGAGTCCAGAAGATTCCCGCCACCTCTTGGATTCGGCTTCCAAGATGCAATGTATTTATGTTACTTTTAGTCCAACTGTTAGACCACATCCCTGAACAACCATAGCATTGTCCCTTATACCAGTCATCTTCGGCCAGAGGTACTGCAACCATTGGAAGCCCTGATGTTTTGTGAGTTGGCATGTGCATACATACCCAACAATCAGTTTTATTATGAAGGTTTGCTAGCTTCCCCATGTCCTGGATCAATGTGTTTCTTTTCCATTCCCCCAAATCCATCCCCTTGCCCCTTTGGCTGATGATAAGGACGCACACAGCGAGCAGGAACCCAAACAACTGTCCCCTCATCTTCAACAGCAGCGTATCAGCAGGACAGGTCCTTTCCACGTTGGATCTGGTAGTCTCTTATACCGAACTTTTGGTCTTGGCGTACCTGCAGAAGGGGAGGAAGCAAAATGCCTACAACTCCCCCCCCCAGGGGCACGGCACTGGGCTTTAAAATGGCCAGGCTTTCCATAATTAAAACAATTCCCTGTAGGTTTCATCCCTTTTTGCAATGCCATAGCCAAAGTCTCCATGTTGTAAGCCTGAGAACCCACCACTGCACATGCCTTTAACAGATCAGCCAGAGTAACCTCACCTCTAGCCACCAAGGGCTGCATGATACACTTGCAGTCAGCGTTTGCATTTTCAACTGCCAATATCAGCAAAAGTTCTTTTGCAGCTTCCTCATTAGAGATTTGCCTGGTAATAGCCAATTGTAGCCTTTCCACAAAATCATTATAAGACTCAGATGCTGTTTGCTTAATTTGAGAAAAAGACCGTGCTGGAGTTCCCACATCCTGAATGCGGGACAACGCCCCAAGGACAGCTGCCATAACCACTGGAAATACGTGATCAGGCAAATTAGCAGCTTGATCTGCAGTGAATTCAAACAAGCCTGCCCCATAGATTTGGTCTGGTGTATACAGTCCCCCCGAATTACTTCCCCTAGTGACAGCCTCCCTTTGGTATTCTGAGTCAAAGACCACATACTGAGTAGAGCTCAATATCATTCTCATTAAATCTTTCCAGTCACTAGGAATCATGCGTGAGGTAGCCAAACTTGTCAGAAGCCCCTTTGTAAAAGGACTTTGAATACCATAATCTTTTACTGCTTTTTTAATTTCCCTAAGAACTGCCAAAAGAATCGGAACCCATTCAGCCTGCAGATTGCCTTGAGCATCCACTTGCCTATTGACTGGAAACAAATTCATCTGGGTAATCTCATCAGACTCTAACTTCCCCTCATTGAAAGCCTGATGCATCATGGCTTGAACTTTTCCCATTTTTGATTGGATTTTATCATCCACTGGAGTAGGCGCTGTTGGAAATGATAAAGCACACTCCAGTTTTGGAGAAAGCGGGTGCAATACAATTCCTTTATAAGGAAGAGGTTCTACTAAAGTTTTTAAAAGAGGTTGTTGCTGGGTCTCTAAAGCAGTCATAACAATCTTCCAAAATATCAAAATTCCAGCTGTTGCCCGTGGCTCTTCATGAAGGATATTTCCAATTCTCCTCCATGTGTCTAACTTTAAAGAGCCTTTCTCTGGATACCAGGGACATTGCCGCCAGATCTCTTGCAGCAGCTCTCTCACATTATCTTTTGAAAGAACTATTTGTTCCCCCCCAGAGGGTTTAAAGATAAAGAAGTTTGTCCTTATTAACTTCAGCAGCTCACTAACATGCCGTTCCTGTGGCTGAGAGAGTTTCCCCCCCATGCTCCCTGAATAATCCTATTGTCCAGCAATAGTTAAGTACGTACTTTACCTTTTCCAGGCGAGGAAACACGGAGGTCCGGACACGTACCACCTGCAGTGGATCACGTCGGGGTCACTACTTGTGGTGGTCTCCCATGGAAAGAATGAGACACAGAGGCTGGTGTACTCGGGATGGGAGTCTAGAGCAAATTCTAGTGCCCCCTTTTATTGAGAAATTCGTACATAGTAAGCATTCACATTGTGGATTACAATAATTAGATATAGCACACAAAACTGTTTACAATTGTCTGAGCTGCTTAATTGTTTCTGGTGTTTGTTTTTAATTTCCTTGCTTATCTCAGTGACCCTTAGGCAGACATGTATGAAAAAGGTCTTAGACTAATCATTACCCAATACTGAAGTCAAAGTTTATTCCCACACATCATAGCTCTCATCTAACCAAGATAAAATTATATAAACCTGATGCAGTTCTGTGAAGATAAGTTCTTTTTCATGCAATTCCTGAAAAATTCTCTTCATAGCGTTTATATGAATCAACATGTCTCCATTCTTTTGAAGATGTGTTCTGAACAGCTTCCGTGTAAGATTTATATGTGCTCCTACACTGTCTCGAACATAAATCTTCTTTAAATTCTCCCAACATTTCGCAGCTGTTTCTTCTCCACGAATATGTACAAGCTGCTGGTCACAGAGTGTCAGTCCTATTATACAGAGAGCTTGTTCATTCTTCAGTTTACATTCTTGTATTTTCTGAGCATCATCCTCATCTTCTGGATCCCAAGCATCTACCTCTGGTGGGTTTTGAATTATACTCCATAAACCTTCTCTGAGTAGAAGTAGGCTGCATTTCATAGACCATGAAACATAGTTTGTTCCATCCAATTTGGATATTAGAGACAAACTTGGTAAATTGACTTGTGCCATCTTTTTCTGGATATTAAACTATAATTAATAAAACACAGCTGTCTGTTTACAGTATTGTGTAACTACACTAACACTCACTTTATATAAGCCTGTTATATCCTGGTTAGTCTGACTGTGCAGCTGGGCCCATAACCAACGTTAGGGATACACCCTAGCAGAATCTGCACGGCAGTCAGGCAGGCAGGCAAATATGTAAGATAAACATTTTTGTAGCTTACACTCAGTAAAACAGATACACTGTGCTAGTTAAATAGTTTATTCCAGTAAGATTTTTAGCATAGTCAAAACAGTCCATATATCATTCACTAGTTCAATCCGTTCAGGGATTATTCATTTGCAAAGTCCAGTGTTGAAAAAGAGGTCAGTAAACTTACAAATATCAGTCCAGTAATATATCTCTTCGCAGTAGAGATATGAAGAAGTCAAACCTCCTTTCTTCCTTCAGCAGCAGGGAACACACAGTTAACAAACCATCAATTCATCATCGTTAGCAAGCAATCCAGTAAGCAAGAAATACAGCAGGTTCTCTTGCTCTCTCTTGTGGTGGTTTTACAATCGCACCCAAAATTACATGCTTTGCAGTTTAAAGTGACACACACTTAAACTCACTATCATAGTTTATATATATTATTTTACCCAAACTATGTTAGGTAACCTTGTTATTCCTAACAGCCTGCAAGAGAACAACCAAGCTCAGAAACCATAAATGACCCCTCGTGTCAACTCTGAGCTACAAATATTCTTCTTTATCAATTACTCCATCCCATAGAACAGGGGTATCAAACTCACATCATCACAGCGGTGTCAAGTGATGTAATGGGACTTTTTCCCCCTTCCCTAAATAGGGCTGGCCAAAGTTTTTCCCCTTCACCAAACCAGCATGTGGCGCATCTGACCCATGGGCTGTGACTGACACCCCTACCATAGAGTCACATGCACGTCGGGATGAGGAGTCAGCTGCAACAATTTTATAAGCAGAGATGGCTATGATAATAATATAGAGCCAGATGAGTCACACACTGGCCACGCCCACACCTGTTTTAGCGATGGGGGAAAAAAATCCTGATATGTCACGTGACATCGCCATGAGGACGTGAGTTTGACATCCCTGCCCCAATAGCTCCTTCTACTAATTAAAAAATCTGTACTAGTTAACAAAATTTCTTTTTGTTATTCTTCCTTTTTTTTTCCAAAACAAAAGTGCAGCATTCTTCCTTATTATTAAGGAAAGCTAAGTCAGTGTGTTACTTTTCAATGTTATAGCAACTCTTATTGATGAATTGGAAAAAGCATTTCTTCTTTAGTTTTTAAATTTCTTACATTTCTCCATGAAGCAGAAAGTAAAAGCAACCCCACCCACATTCTGAATGAGATTCCCAACACGTTATAAAAAAAAAAAAAAGATGAGTACAGCCCTTGAGTAAATAAAAGTTACACACCCATGATGAAGTAAAAGGAATGGATTCAACAGGAGCATCAAAAATAATATACCAACCAGATTTAAATCAAATGCTAAACCATAAACCAGAGCCTTTAAGCCACAATAGTTGACTTCACATATTGACCTAATATATTGTGCTCTCCTACTTAAACTGTTATTTATTTTTTATAAATTCTGTCCTGTCTGTTTATGCAGGTAGAACCTTTCTCCAAATCATTGTGACAGAGATCAGCCTTTTGTTTCCTCCTCATTCCAGATTTGTTTAGTCAGGTTCATGTACTTCAAAATGCTCTTTTGGTATACAGGTAGTCCTCAAGTTATGACCACAATTGAGCCCAACATTTCTGTTGTTAAGTGAGACATGAGATTTTTTAACCATTTTACAACTTTTCTTGCCACAGTTGTTAAGCGAATCTCTGCAGTTGATAAATTAGTAACCCGGTTGTTAAGTGAACCAGGCTTCCCCATTGATTTTGCTTGTGAGAAGGTCACAAAAGAGGATCACATGACCCTTGGACACTGCAAGCATTAAAAATAGGAACCAATTTCCAAACAATTTAATTTTGATGACATGATCATGGGGATGCTGCAAAGGTCTTGACTATGAAAAATGGTCATGTCACTTTTTTCAGTGCCGTTGTAACTTTGGACACTCATTAAACAAACTGTTGTAAGTCAAGGATGGCCTATATTGGGAAGAATGGCGTATGCTAGAATTCCTTGTACATTAATCTGGAGACACTGCTCCAGCAACAGTAAATATCGTCATACCAGAAGAAGCAAATGTCTTAATTTGTGGGACAATAAAATAAAATAAAATCCAATAGGTACTCATAATATAGAGGTTTTCTTCCACATACATCCATTCTGAATTGCTAGCAGACATTTAATTATTTTATAGTATCTGGCATTCAATATGTCCAAGTTCATTCTATTATGTTTATTAATGTGTACACACACACACACACACACACTTAGGAAGAAAATGAAAAACACACAACCAGTTTTATAAAGGAGACAGTGGGAAGACAGATAAAAAGCTTTCTCAATAATATTGCTCATTTCACCTGTACTGTCTTTCCTTCCCTATACCTTATCGTCTTTTATTTTAACTTTTAGATAACAAAACTTTTTGGCCTTATCAAGGTATATCCTGGCTACAAAGCAGTCTTTATTCTCTGACAATTGCTATACCTAAAAAGCTGTAATACTAGGTACCTCGCCATCCTTAACTTTTAATTGAAACAATGCACAAAAGAAACACAAAGCTACTGATCCAGCCAAAATTATGTTGACAGTAAATATAGAACTAAGAGGCCCTGCCACCCAAAATATGAATAGGGTGTTTTTTAAATTCTCAGAAGCTATAGATCGCAAGATTATATAGCTTACATTTAACATCACAATTGGAAGAAAAATACAGTATATTGTCACATATTGCACAGAAAATACCAACCTCTTCAGGAAAAAAAAAAAGATTACAATGCCCTCCAAACCTAGCAAATCTCAGTGAAATAATACAAGGATTCAGTCAATCGAATAGGATATTCTGTTTAGAGCAGAAACTAGAAGACTGTTTACTGAAAGCAGAATCTTTCTTTAAAATGGAGAAGTAATATAAGTTCATTTTTGAAGATACTGAAATTCAAAGAGTAACCATTAGTATACTTTGGGAACTGGATTATCTGGATAAAAAATAAGGCACTTTTTATAGTTTAAAATATATTTGAAAAAAATGTTTCTATGCTGAATCTTAGCTCTAGATTTGGTTTTTATCTGCCTAACTTCTGTATAAAAGCTCTCCATCTTCAAAGAGATAACAGAATCACTCTGGTTTCCTGGGCTCAGTGAAATCCATCAATCCTCGCACATGTCACCTTGACAGCTCTTACAGAGGACAGTGGGACAATTGCTGGCACAGAGGAACTGGATAGGCTGGTTTTGATAGGTAGCATAACAAAACCACTGAGACTGGCAAAGTCAAGGGCAGAAAACAAGGGCTGAAGCACTCTCCTGCATAGATATATTAATGGAGTTACAATCTACATACAAAGAAGCTAACTGGTTTATTTGTGAAGTCTCCAGGAAAGGGCACATTAGCAATGCATTGCTTTGGTAGGACAGAACAGGACAGGACAGGACAGAGTCGGGAGGGAACTTGGAGGTCTTCTAGTCCAACCCCCTACTCAGGCAGGAAACCCTATACCATTTCAGACAAAAGGTTATCCAATCTTTTCTTTAAAACTTCCAGTGTTGGAGCACCCACAGCTTCTGGAGGCAAGCCATACCACTGATTAATTGTTCTAACTGTCAGGAGATTTCTCCTTAGTTCTAGTTCGTAATAGTTTATAGTTTATAATTATAGATTATAGTTCAGATCTGAAATGAAGACTCTGCATGATTTGCATCATACACGAGTAAACAAATTCTCTTAACACCACGTAGGTGTGACTGTGTCAAGGATGTCTGCAGAAGATTGTTAATAAAAAGTCAAAATGGCAGCCACCAATGGTGCAGCTGAACTTCCCATTGCATGATCGTGGCTGCCATCTTTACTTTTTTTTTTTATCATAGTTTGTGAACATTCCTGGCATGAGTCCTTATATATTTAACCATGACACTGACAAACCAGAGAAGCACTAAATTGTTTTTCTACAGCACTTGGCCCATGAAGGCAAAACTCATGTTAACACCATCCAAAGGTAGATCATTTGTATTATCATCATGATAAAACGAGGCTGTGTTTGGGCATACTTTTTCTGAACTTGCTTCAGACTTGTTCAATGTGTAATCCACAATTTCATATTCTTCAGTTATCTCTCAACTCAGTTAAAACTGATTTTTACATGACATTAATTATGAACAGATTTCACACCCCATGTCATGCCCCTGGTGGAGTCTGACTCTGAGGAAGAGGAGGAACAGCCAACAGGGAGTGGGAGTGGAGCTCCAGAGGTGGTGGAGGAGGCTGGGGAAGGGCAGAGGACGGCTGAGCAGTCAGAGGTGGATCCAGGCCCATCCCCTATCCATCCTAGGTCACGCAGAGAAAAGCAAGGTCTGCTCAAGAGGAGATTACCATGATCCTCCTCGTGGCTTGCGGGTGGGAGCTATGTATATAAGTTTGCGACTGCGCAGTTAGAATTGCTGAAGTCAATTAGTGTTTACCTTGAAAGAGGCTTATCTTTGCTGGCGTTCTTCCCGTGGACTTTTCTCGGATATTTTCCTGGAGTTTATAATTAGTTATTTCGGCTTGCTTCAGAACTCTCATCAATGCGGTTTGTTTTGGTTTTCTGTTTGCCTCATTATTTACTTTTGTGACTTTAAACTGTGCCTAATAAAACAGTGAAGTTAAGTTGAAGGCTTTACCGGACTTTAATATATGTTTTAGGTTTTGGGTTATTTTGAGAGACTATGGGTCATCACACCCTACAGTTCCCATCCACTTAACCAGCAGAAGACCTATTTTCTTCTGGTCTGTCCTTTCTACAACTCAGTTCAGTTAGCTAAGGAAAAGGCAACCATCTGTTTTACCCAACACATTTTAAGAACTGTTCTGGAATTAGCCTTTCCTACTTGGCTTTTTTATGCTTTCCCTGTCATTCTCCCTGTTTCATCCTTGCCTCCCCCTTCTGTTCTTCTTCAAAGGGAACATTTCAAAATATTATCACAGGCACTGAGCATTTTATACCTGTTAAATAGATGACAGTATATAATTGTAATAGTGTTCAGAAGATTCTAAAGTGCCATTTTAATTGTCCACGTGCCATCCAGAAGTGTTCCCTGCTTCAGGGGAAGAGATAATTATGAGATGCCCTTGCTGCCTTTTCTTCATCTTTCCTATCTTCTAGTGCAATTATCTGAAATTACTATATCAGACTACATCCTTAGATAATACTTATTCTCCATAAGAGCCAGAAATAACTATTTTCCAGCATGGAAACCCTTGAAACTTGCTCCTGGCTTTATACTTAGGACCAGCATAGACACTAGGGCCTCTGGGATTAGATAGTAAATACTGAAATTGTTTTTAAGACTAATGGTTCCAAATCTATAGGTTAAGAAGACATGGATCTATTAATAATAGGGATTCTAAATGCTCCCTAATACCAGAATAAAAATTAAAGTATGTTTGTCTTTTTAATTGCCCAAGTCATATGAAATCACTAAATGATGTATGACTTTGGACTCAAATCTTATGAAATTTTGACACTGTTGTACAAAGCATCAGAGATGGGAACAGTCATTCTGGAGTTTGGTGACCTCCAGATATCATACATACACACGCATCTTGTGAGTTTTTGTAAATATTTTTGCCCATTTTATGTTTACAATCACCTAGAGAAATACATTTGCTATGGTGTCCAAAATGTTCCTTTATTTTATATATTGGTGGTCTAATGGTCCACAAACCAGGAAAAGAGTAGAAATCTCAAAGTAAAAGACTGGTCTCAATTTTCTTAATCTGTAAAATTAAAGGAAGGCAACCGTAGGTTTATGCAAATGTGTGGAACCTGAAGTACAGATTTTAAAACATAGTGTTCTCAGCTACTGGTTGCATTTTAGCTTCCCTGACGTAAAAGCTACAAGTAGGTTAAGCAGCCCCAATTTTAATGCTTCATAGATTTATCAAGGTACATCAGTCTCATGATGTCCATTATCCACATATAATATTTCATTCATACTCAGACTGGCTTATTAAGTAGGGTACACACTAATTATAGAAAACTGATTATCTAGTTCTTTCTAACAGAATGTCATTGAAGGTAAGGTCAGATCTTATACAGAAACTATGGTAACAAAAACACATTATGTCTTTGGTTGACGATGTTGGAAAACAGCTGTTAAATGGAACAGTAATATTAATAAAGACATAATACAATATCTTCAGGTGCTTGCTTTCAATTTTTTCATAAAGTTAAATATCTCATAAAGTTAAAGGAGGGATTAAGATAAGCTATGCAGCTAAAAAAGGCATATTCATGCAGTCTTGTGTAACATTTTCAAGTTTGTTCCTCCTTGTTTGGTGATGGAACTGTCAAGGTCATGTTCTTTATTCTTTATACTCTGTTTGTATTACAAGATTTTACTTCTACATAAATATTCATATTCAATTCATATTTGAATAGATTAACTTTCATGTAACAGAATAATTAAGGTGGGAGTGACCTTGGAGGTCTTCTAGTCCAGTGGTCGCCAACCGGTGGTCCACAAGAAAATTTTGGTGGACCGCAGAGAAATGTCCCCCCCCCCAAAGCATCCCCAAAGCAATTAATCCAGGCTGTGCGGGAATACAAGGCCGTGCTGCCCACTGGCCCACCCACCCACTGGCCCCCACCCACTGTCCGAGTGCAAACCTTACCTTCAGTAGAGCCACATGAGCTGGGAGGTAAGACCAACGGTGGGGGGAGGGAAATCCGCCCCAGGGTGGCTTGCTAACATTGGTGGGAAAGTCAGTCCCGTATTCTAGAGCAGCAGTAGTCACAGGATTAGACCTTGGGTCATCCCAGAGCAGCTCCTCCATGGCAGGCTGATGCACCCGGGTGGTGAAGCTGCTTTGGGATGACCAAAGGGCCAGTCCTGTGACTGCTGCAACTCTGGCCCATGGTGGGGCTGGAAATCTTCACCATAGGGGGTATGTTGTGGTTCGCCGGCAGCAGGTGGGGATGGCTGAGGTCTCGGAGAGCAAGGAGTGTGATGCAGGGATGGGGCCAGGACTATCAGAGAGTGGAGTGCTGCCTTCGGAGCTTATGGAGGCTGGCAGCGGACCCGAGCAGCAGAGGATCCCAATGACCTGTGCCCGGTGCATGTGCGCACAGGGCTGCTCGAAGGAAAGAACAGCTGCAGCAGTATGGGAGACTCAGGAGTAAGGCTGCAAGGTGATGGCCCCTCCCTTAAGGTATAAAAGCCAGTCCTTAAAGATGGGATTCTTTACAGGAAGCAAAGAAGTTCTTGCACTTCAAGTCTTGCAGAAGTTCAGACTATCCTGCTTTGTGTTTGGAGAGTTTTGGTTCTGAATATTTCCTTGCAATTTAATCTAGTGTTCTTGGCAGCCTTGCACAACTTTGGCAAGGGTTGTTCTTATCTGGGACAATTAGTTTTAATAGCGTTTTTACTGTGAATGAACGGAATTCACAGAGAAGCATTAAAAAGATTTTGGTTTTCTCTCTCTTTGGTTTTTGTTTGCTTGGGTCAGAACAGGGTGGTACGTGCGCAGCCCTCGCCAGCTGGAATGAGGTAATGGTGCTGTTGCAGCCGGGAAGGTGGCACAGCGCAAGTGGGCCGAAGCGGCAGTGGCTGGAAGGTGCAAGCTGCCGCAAATATACCGTAGCAAAGGCAGAATGATGATGCCACGCAAATGCGACTAGCCTTTGTTCTCCAAGTTAGAGGAGTGACATTCCTTGGCTTTCAAATGCTGGGAGAGGACTAGATGGGGGCGGGGCTCACTGGCCTCCAAATTGGTTCCCAGCCGGCCTGGGGCAGCATTCAAACGAGGGGAGTGGAGGAGGGGGAGGCTTATAATGAAAACCATAGTGCTTCACTCTGAAGCCTTCTTCCTCAAAGTTAGCCCACCGTCTCTCTGTGAGGAGTTTAGAGCTAAAACCCCAACTCTAAAGGTAAAGGGACTCTCCCTCACCCCTCTCCCACTTCTGTTATTTCAAATGCGGCTGGGGAATCTACCTGTCCTTAGGAGTGGGACAGTGATCTTTTGAATTCAGTTCCCAGGCTGTGCATCAATATGGCTGGAAATCGGAGGCATTCAAACATTGCAGTCAGAGAGGCTTAATATCCTGTACTAGCAACACCATTCTGACATAGTCCATGTGCTAGCACTTGATACCTTGTAAAACAATATTACAAAACTGAGTTATTTTGCAAAGTGTTTAGCATAGATCTTGTCATCAATTTCTTTTCATTGATTTTTTCAAATAGCTTTTATATATTGTTTTTAGTTTTTAATTTGTACCTTAGATACTTTTATATATATAATTTGATATAAAAAATAAAAAATAAATTAAATATATTTAAGCATTTTGTTATATTAAATAAGTGCATTTCATATTAATAAAATGGAAATTCTCTGATCGTTATTTTACAAATGTATTTATCTTTTTTAAAATTCATATTAGTGGTCCTCAGGATTTAAAATTATGAGTCCGGTGGTCCCTGAGGTCCAAAAGGTTGGCGACCCGTTTTAGTCCAACCTCTTGCTCAAGTAGGAAACCCTAAACAGATAAATGGTTGTCTCGTCTTAAAAACCTCCAGTGTTGGAGTATCTACAACTTCATTCCACTGATTAAGTATTCTAACTGTATATAAGAAAAATTGGAACCTGCTCATGCAGATAAAGGAAGTTGGTAATGGTAATAAAGGAAGTTGGTAACTAATGGTAATCACTTCTAAAATCAGGCTGTTAGTAATTTCAACAGCCTGCAATCATTCAAGTACCATTGGAACTCAATTTGCAGGATTACTTTTGATTGATTGATTATCTGCAATCAGATCAGTGTCATCTCTTAGTGACCAGATAGATTTTATTATCGATGATCTGTCCCTAACCTAGTCTTGGCTACTGTAACTAAATCCATCTCCCTAGCTACTGGACTTTTTCTTTCTTTCTATCTTTCCCAACATTAGACCCTTTTCCAAGAACTAAGTCTTCAAACAATGGGTCTGAAGTAGAATAATTTGAATCTGGTCATTTGAGAGAGAACTCAACTGTTGATTGGTTCAATGATCTGTTTCTTGGCTACTTATGATAAACTCAGGAGCCTTCTCCAAAACCAATGTTCAAAAGGGTCAATACTCTTTCCATCCCGCTTTTTCTGTATGGCCTGGGATTGGGTTACTTGTTCACTGTTATCTACTGTCCTACTAAATGTGGCAGGAGAGGTATGCTCTCTATTAAGGATCTCATCTGAAAAAAATTAGGAAGAAAATATTTTCTGTTGTAACATCTGTTCTATGGAACATCATTCACCTGGAGCTTAAATTTGCTGGAACTCTGTTGGGCTTTTTAAAATCCTTGGGTACCTGGTTTGGGACTTAGTCTCTGTAACTAAGTTTGTATCATGGTTGTGCTAAGTGATGATTAGTATCTTGGCTGCTGCATAGTATAAGTAAGTTATTTAGCATTTTGTTAAGTTTTTATCTTATTTTTACTCATTGTTAGTTGCCCAGAATCATGGCATAGGCAATTGGATTGAACTGAATGAATGAATCCAATTTGGACTTCCACTGCTTACATTACTATAATCTCTGTAAATAATGACATCTTAAGGCATCTGAATATCTTTTCCAAAACCTCCATTGTAGACAGGACTTAGCTGTCTACTAAGTCCTAGATTAAGAGAATGATCTGATAGAGTTGGTGCTAACTTAAATGTTTCGCATGTTATTCTCAGTTGGAAGGATACTCCTCACATAGAAATGTACCATAAAATCTGTAAGAGCATTGTTGTCAATGCTATATAAATCAAAATATAAGTAACACTAATAGATAACTTTAAAATTATCTGATTTTTTTTTTAAATAAAAGGAACAAAATAGAAGAGCCTAGAAATGTTGGATAAAGAATTTTTTTTTATTCTGGTTTTAATATAAACTCAATTATTAATTTTACAATTTACACATAACTCATGTCCCTGAAACAGAGAGAAAAGCTGCACTCATCAATTTTTGGCTAGATTACATATTGATATGCTAACTGATACTTTCTTCTAGATCAGGAGTGTCAAACTCAAGGCCTGGGGGCCAGATCCAGCCAGCAGGATGCTTAGATCTCGCCTGTGGGACCACCCTGGAAACGGAAAAGACTGGCCCATGGGGCCTTGCCAGCGAAAAGGGAGCTCAAGAGTGATCCTCCCAAGCTGTTTTCACTGGCAGAGGGTTGCAGGAGGCCACCACAGCCAAAAATGTAGCTCATGAGGGCCACGAGCAGCACTTTCCCAGCTCCATTTTCTCTGGTAGAGGATTGTAGGAGGCCATTGCAACAAAAATGGAGGTCAGGAACCCATTTTTGCTGGCAGAGCACTTTGGACACCATGGGCGCCCCAACCTGAGTGATGTTGACCTGACCACTCCCACCCTGGCCACGCCCACTCTGGCCCCAAAAGTCAAAAACAACCCTGATACTCCCTCAATGAAATCGAGGTTGACAGCCCTGTTCTAGATGGAATTTAATTTCATCAGTGGCGTCAAATCAAAATCACTTTGGAAATAGAAAATAGGTTGTTGTTTTTTTTAACAAACTTTATTAATTTTTAAAGACATACAACACACAAACACACAGAAACACAAAACATAAAAACATAAAAAAACCTCTTTTCTGAAAGTTGCTTAGTCCCGGGTTAAAACTCTTGGTACAGACACAAATTCAAATTCATATTCATTTTGTATACCATTCCATATCTTATTAGCATTTTCAATTTTCTATATAGCTTCTCCTCTCTTTTAAATTTTCTTGATTTTATTTTATTTATCTCATCTCGATTCGAATCATAATATTTATTATTCTTTGTCTGTTCTATTTCCAGCTATCCATTTATCTTTCTTCTTTTAAAAAAAAACTTCTCCTGTACACTAATTGGAATATGACGCCTTTATCTCTTCCCCCTATATTTATAGTACTTAATATAGAATGCATAACTTACATTGGGATTCTGTCTGGTACATTCTAAAATTTTACAGTATTATCAATACCAATACAAATCTATTCATTAATATTAATATTCATCTATATCTTAAACATTTAACACATTACTTTTCAATTAAATCACATACTTTTATGGAAGCACCTATTTTCCATAGTTATTCCCCCCCCCACATCACGTATTGTAAATCATTATTTCATTAAAATGTTCCCAGTCTCCAACTTCAAATCTCTCATTTCAGAAAAATTTCACTAGGATAACATAATCTAATCATTAATATTAACAATCATTTATATCTTAAGCATTTTACCCATTTCAATTAAATATCATGCCTTTATGGGAACACTTATGCTTTCCAAAGTTATTCCCCCTCCCCATCACATATCTTAAATCATTGTTTCATTGAAGTGCTCTCCTTTTCTTAACAAAGATTTCACTAAATTATACTAAATATTTTATCACATTTAAAATTGGATATTATTTCCAATTTTCTAAAGTTATTTCTAAGTACAAATGTAAAATTACAATCTTATGTACCTTTCTAGAATCCCTTTTTCAATAAAATTTACCCATTATCTCTAAAAAGCTTTTGTTTCTTTGCATCTTGCTCCCCACTATTAAGATTTCTCATCCCTTCCTTTCTCCCTTGCTTATTCTTCTCCTTATCCTCTTTAACCCTTTGTCTCTCCACCTCCCTTTTATTCTGCTTTCCTCCTTTCTGTTGTTTTCTAACATAATACCTCCTTTTCAGCTTATTCTTCCCTTTTTTGATTATTTCTCCAAATCTTAAAGTCTTCTTTTCCTTTTTTTCTTCCTCCTTTCCTTCCCCAACCAAAGTCACTTGTTCATCAAAGATGGCTTCTTCTTTGTCCCAGTCATCCTGCTGCTCATTCAGCTTTACATAAGTGCAAACTGCCATTTCTAAAAATTGAAAAAGAGTGCCAAAAACGTCCTTCTCTTCTTGCTTTTCTTTTTCATATTTTTGTAATACAAGTTTCAATCCATCCACAAGTGATGCCATTGTATAGAGAAAAAGTTTTTCCAAACAACCACCCAAGAGCTTTTAATCAGAAATAGTTCTCAGAAGTTCCAAATTTACCAAACAATCCAAACAAGCTGTTTCTTTTAGATACCTTCTCCTTCTTCACTTTCTCTTTCTGGGGTTAAAGTTTAGTCACAAAGTTCCCTTTGAAATATATCTTTTAAAAGTCTTATTGATGTTTAGTAACTCTTTAAAGTACTAGGCAATCTTCTCCTTATTTTCAAATTTTGCTCCAATTTTTTTTTTCCTCTCCCTTCCCACTCACAGCCAAAAAGATTTTTTTCATCCGCTGTCAAGGAAGGAGAGTGAAACAACAACAAAAAAAACACTTTCCCTTTTAGAATATTCGCAGCTTGTAACACTCACTGGAAACAATGTATCTTTAGCAGCCTTCAGGATTCCAGGGCACTTTCTCTTGCCTTGTCCCGGTTGAAAGCAACTTTCATATTTCTTCCACCTTTCTCCCTCCTGCACCTGCTTGTCCAGCTGCAGATTTCTTCATGGTGGCCATTGCTGACCGCTGCTCCTCCGCCTTGGGAAAAGGGGGTTCTGCCGGCTGAGGAGGGGGTCTGTGACACCCCCAAGCCCCTGTCCGGATCCCCCCTGTCTTCAGCTGCCCCTACAGGGCAGCTATATCCCCCAGATCCAAACGGATCGGGGGAACCTTGGCAGCAAATGCAGCAGGGATCACGCAGTATCGCGAATCCCTGCCGCCGCCAAAACCTTGCAAACCGGAAGTCAGGAAATAGAGAATAGGTTTAAATGTCTATTTATTGGATTCCAGTCAAAAGACTGGAATACTCTTGATTATTAATATAAGATACAGAGAAAAAAAAAGTTGCCCCATTAATGTCACAGCAGCAGAATGGGTAATCCTACTAACTTCAAATGTTATACATGGGAGATCTTAACATGAGTCAGATACAAGCCACTATAGCAGGGGTGGGCAAACTACGGCCCGCAGGCCACATCCGGCCTGTTGGTCTGTCCAATCCGGCCCGCCCCTGAAAAAAAATCGCTGGGCATGGCGTATTGCCCTGCGCCGCATGGCCCCAAGCTGCAAAACAATGCGGAGCACTCTCGGGGTAGGAAAGAAAAAAGAACCTTGCAAAGGCCTTGGCTGGGGGTTTGAAATCACCTTCGAGTGCAATCTCTCTGAAGGTGAGTCCCCGCCGATCCCCACTTTTTTTCCGGGGCTTCCAGGCTTAAACTTTGCAAAGGCAAAGTTTGCAGGCAGAAGCGTCTTCCCGCCAAGGAGCGGGAAGGGTTCCAGCGGGCGGGCGGGCTGCTGGGAGTGGGCTGTTTGGAGCCACCTAAAGCTAGGCCGCTGCTGGTGGAGCCTTGCCCTGCCTTGGTGCCCTGTTTCCCGGCTCGGCAGTCCTGTTCGGGCTGCACTTTAAAAGCCTGCTCCCAGCACCCGAGCAATTTCCCAGCAACTTGCGGCTTCCTTTTTCCTCGTGGGCGCTCGCGCCTGGCCCCGAGGCACATGGCGGAGGGGAAACCTGGAGCACCACCAGGTCGCCTCCTCCAAGAAGGCCGCCCGCCCGCCCACTCCTCGGCGGGAAGACACTCCTGCCTGCAAACTTTGCCTGTGCAAAGTTTAAGCCTGGAAGCCCCAGAAACCCGAGCAACTTCCCAGCAACTTTCGGCTTCCTTTTAATTCACGGGCGCTCGCGCCTGGCCCTGAGCCACATGTTGGAGGGGAAGCCCTGCGGGCGGGCGGGCTACTTGGAGGAGGTGACCCGGCGATGCTCCAGCAGCAGCAACAGGCAGTTCTGCCCGGGCTCCACTCAGGTGTCTGGCTGGGGCTGTCAGGAGTTGCTACCGCCAGCGCAGCTCCACGTGGCTCCAGTCCCACCTTGCCTTGGGAAGGAAAAGGCAAAACCAGGAGCCCCTGAGCCTGAGCCTCCGGTGACGCTGCTGCCGTTGCAAAGCACCGCTGTGGCTCTTCCTTTTTGCCTTTCCCTTCCCGAGGCAACGCGGGACTGGAGCCGCGCGGAGCCGCGCCGGCAGTAGCAACTCCTGACTCAGGGGGCCTCCGAGGGGAGGCGAAGGAGGAGAATGGGAGGGAAAGGGTGGGGAGGCGATTCCCAAAAAATCTTGTGCTGACCGGGCACGTCTGTCAAATTTTAAAAGTCAATGCAGTCCCCGAGCCGAAAAGTTTGCCCACCCCTGCACTATAGCAATGACAGGAAGCACAGAATAAGTGGTTTCAAAAAACAGGGGTATAAAATATGAGTATCTAAACCTTTATCAGCAGGTAACTGGAAAGAACTATAGAATGTTAAGTACATCTATAGATCACCTTTTCTTCTTTCTTTTTTGCTATAAGCTTTTGATTAGAGGGCAGAAGAGAAATTAACATGAGCTTAAACCTCTTTTATTTCAAATCATGGTTACACAGCCAAGCTCAACTGTTTTCTAAATAACCTATTTTAATATACACATCCTGCTCCAATAGATTTATGCTAAGATGAAACTGTGTGTTGCTACCAAAGCATTATAAAAATGAACATTACAGTACAGATTTAAAAGGTCAAACAAACTTTAAAAGTATTTACCTTAAGCTTTACAGTACTAAGAGATTTTGTTTTAGAGATTTTTAAGCATGTACATTCCTTGAACTTTAACATCTCAAAGTGTTGCTTAGCAACCCAAGCATCAATGTACTCTAAATTACCCATTTTAAAAGATATATTATTAAGGAGCTGAGGATACATCCGTGTTATAATTTCTTCCAGAACAGATTTTTAAACAATAAAGAAAGTTTGCCCATCACACTTTCGATATTAAATGACGCAAGCTGTCATTGCATTGTTATATTGTTATAAGGATTGTTACAAGTGCTCTTTTAACCTAGTTAACCTTTGAAGATTTTCCCCAAATAAATATACATACTTCCAATTATACATAAAAGAGAGGTATAACTAAAAAAGAGCTATTTTGTATAAAGTAATCTAATATTACTTAATGTGATAATCTTGATTTCCCATCTTCCAAATGAAGTTTTCATATAGGAGACCAAATCTTGTAAATTAGCTCCTGATTTATTTTTGACTACACTTAAGGCACTAATATATTATCACTAAGATCAGTTTACTGATGAAAACATATGACCTACACTATATACGTAGGGGATGGGATGAGAGGTGAATTTTCTCTTCAAATTAAGATGCTACTGTACTGTATTCACAGTAGTCAAACAAATCTTCCCTGATAAACCATGACACACAAATCACATTCTCAATGGTACAACAGTCAACACGAGAGTTGTTAGCGTACTGTTAAAAATATTAGCCTTATATGAAAAAACGATAATGTTATCTTCGGATTCATATTTTATGTGCAGAACAGTATTTCTTGGGACATAAAAAAATTAAGTCCAGGTTGAACAGCCCATGTATGTATTTAAAAGATTTGTTATACTAACCCATATCAGCACAATTTGCCATCACTTGTTGGAAACATCCTACCCATTCCAGAGGTAAAGGGCCTTTAATAGGTCCCTTGTTCATGAATTTGTTTAGTCTTCTAATCTATAACAATCGAAGTGGCCATTATCACATCTTGCCATAGTAATTTCCACAAGTTAATTAGGATGCATTGTCTGAATAAATTATTTGTTTTATTTGTTATTAGTTTCAATTTTCCTCCTTGTACTTTATGTCCTTCAACTCTTATCTCTTTTCTATTGTGTTTTTGTTTTTGAAGCTAAGGCTTCTTTCTTTCTTTCTTTCTTTTTACGTACACTGGGAGCATATGCACCAAAGACAAATTCCTTGGCCAATAAAGAATTCTATTCTATTCATAAGAAACTAATAATTTTGGTTGCCTTTTTCTGCATTTCTTCCAATTCTATTGCGCCTTTCAAATATGATAACCAGAACTGTACAGTACTTCAGATGAGGATAAACCATGGATTTGTATAAAGGCATTACAATGTTAAAAAAAATTATTCACGCCACTTCCTACTGTTTCTTAGTACACAATGTGCCTTTGTCATGGCTGTTAGCCAAATATTCATTGTACTATATACTATGACTCCAAGATCTTTTTTCCTGATTAGTAATAGATAGTACCATCAAGGTTTATATGTAGTTAGAAGTTAGGGATTGTTTGGGTTCCAACATGTATCACTTTATAGTTAGTAAAATTGAATTGTATTTGCAATATGGATGACCACTCAACTAGTTGAAATAAACCCTTCATGAGATCTTCAAAATCACATTGAAGCCTAAATGGTTCATTACCCACCAAAGTTGGTCAGCTTACTGATCCCTATGTGAAAAACATTCATGACCAAATAGAAAAGCACTAGGCCAGGCTGATCCTTAAAGAACACTGTTTATTTCTTCTCTCTACTTGGGGGGGGGGGGGGGGGAATCACTTATTGTTGTTCTATTTTTAATCAGTTAACAGTCCATCAACATAACAGCCCACTTAATCCATGGCAGCTAACTTTATTCCAGAGCCTTTGATAATAAACTTGTCAAAGGCTTTTTGAAAATCTAACTATAATACGTCAACAGAATCATCTCCATATATATGCCGGCTGACATTCTGAAACAGCTTTCTAAAGTTGATGAGACCAGAACTGACCTTTGCAGAATCAATGCTAATGTATCATATTGATATATATCAATATGTATCAATGCTAATGTATCTATGGTTTATTATTTCCCAGATCCTCCCTGGGTTTGTAGTTTCATTCCCAGTGCTCTGGCACAGAATCTTTTTGGGTGCACCATTGTATAGTTTGTTTGTCTGTTTTTCTTTTCTTTCTTTCTTTCTTTCTTTCTTTCTTTCTTTCTTTCTTTCTTTCTTTCTTTCTTTCTTTCTTTCTCTTTCTTACTTTTTCTTTCTTTCACTTTTTCTTTCTCTCTCCCTTTCTTTTCCTTTCCTTTCCTTTCCTCTCCTTTCCTTTCCTCTCCTCTCCTCTCCTCTCTCTCCTCTCCTTACCTTTCCTTTCCTTTCTTTCATTTCTATACCCACGCATCTCAGTAAATGACTCCAGGCAGCTTATACATCAGTGATCCATAGACATTCTTAGCTCCAATGCCCCAGCTTTCTCAGCTACTCCATCATTTATGTCCTTTTTAAATGTTGAGGACACAGGCCGTTTTCACTGTCTTTTTGTTTTCTTTTCATCTCGTGACTGACACGACCACTCATTAACCCACTTCTGATATTAATCATACCTCCTATAGGAGATCCTATAACATTTATATCCTTTTACCTGAGATACTGCCCAGTACCTGCCAGTTTTCCTCTAGGGATCAGTTTAAAAGCTGCTATTAAATGTGAAAACTGCCTCTTTTTAACAAGTTCAGCTTGTCCCCAGTATCCATCAGATCTAAACTTTTTCATCTGGCATCACCATTATATTCACATTCTAAGGATGCTGATATTCAACCTGTCTAGCTGGCCCTATCTATGCATGACAAGATAGCATTTCTGAAAATGCTACCTTAATAGTCTGTCACAGTGTGATGGAGTTCTGTTCAAACTAGAGGCATATTTTGCTCTGAAAAAGTGGAAATTTATAAAGAAAACATGATGATGGAGGCTTTTATGCTTTTTATTTTACTATTTACAGAGAGACCTGTTTACAAGTAATTCACAACATGTCCACCTAGTCCCAGAGATGACATGTCCCTTTAGCTCTCCTACTAGCTGCTTTGTTTTTAATCTGCCTTTTTACTAAAAACAACAACACCCCTTCCCATTTCAATCCTGGACTTTTGATGTGGTGTGCTTAGTATGGTTTGACCTTATCTTGGAACTGTTCAGCTTAACCCTACTGCATCCCTATTGGGGAATAACATCTCCCATGATCTTTTGCCCAGTTCTTTCCCAGAGACCAGGATTTTACCACCAACAGCAGATTCCCTTCTTGGGTGAAGCTGCCACCTGCAGCCAGCCAGGTTCCTCCTTTCTTTCCTGGGTCTTTGGTAGAGCTATGGTTCCTTTGGGTCCTCATTTCCCTCCTTCCAGCAAGCTATCCACTTAGACAACAAACAATAGCAATAGCACTTAGACTTAAGTATAAAGCTTGACAGTACTTTACAGACCTCTCTAAGCGGCTTATATAGTCAGTATATTGCCCCCAACAATCTGGGTCTTCATTTTACCAACCTCAGGAAGGCTGAATCAACCTTAAGCTTGGTGAGATTCAACTGCCAAACAGCAGGCAGCCTGCAGTATTGCACTCTAACCACTGCACCACCATGGCTCTCCACAGCAACTATTCCATACATTTAATTTCTCTCTTCAGCTTTTGTCTGCAGCCACTCAATACAGGTTTTTTTCTCTCCTCTCCTTCTCCTCTCTCCAATTTTTAGTCAGATTTTTTATGTCCTCCAGCAATTGAGGAGAAGGGTGTTCTACCCACTCCTCAGGCCTCTGTCCTCAACACCTATATATCAGGCTAGGTCAATGGGACTGGTGTCTCAATATTTCACCCCACCAGTTCTGGTTAGAGCCAGATCATCTCATCAGCCCTTGTGATTGCACAACTACCATTGCAAGCCAAAAGTGACCTGCTTCTTTTTCCCCTTTTACTTGCTCCAATAGATGTCTGACATAGCTGCTGTTCTACTGGTGTGCTCCAATAGGTGACTCACACCAGCAGAATAGCAGCCATATCGGGTCATTAAAACCCATACGTCACATAGTCTTGAACTTCCTTCTGCTAACTAGCAGCCTAAATGTGGTTTCCGGAATTGATTGCCTAGATTTCTCAATGTCACTGTTGCTAACATGGACCCCTGGCATCCACAATTTCATAACAGCCTACACACACAAACAAACTCATCTATCTGCATTTTCAATTGTTGAATCAAATGCCTGAACCACAAGATGGGTGGCAAATAAATTTGATAAATACAATAAATAAAAATAATTCATCAACAATCAAAAGCACTTTATTCCTTTGAGAACTCTCTTTCATACATGACATGAGCTTATCATCCAAGGACTAGATACCTCTTATGACAACATATCTATTATCCTGAAAGGTTCTTCTTTTCCAAGATCTTCATTCTCTATTGTGGCAGAGGAGTTATCATCCTGAGAATCAGGCAAAGCTATCACATTTCATTCCCTCCTTTGTATCATCTCTAGTGAAGCCAATCTTGGCTTAAAGAGGGTAGATTTGCTTTCTGACAGCCAGAAGCTCATAGCACTGAGCACAAACACATAAGCTATGCCAAACAGGCAGAGAGTTGTATATTTTGCACTTTATGCTAAGAACAAGAAATAATCTCCCCCAATATTGATTTTCTGCCTTCGGATTATTTATTGTTAATAGACGTGTGTTCTTCTTCTTTAGAGATGGATTTAACAGATAATTTTTGTTAAGCTCCAGAAATCAAGACAGGCACCCAGTGATTCTTCCAAGCAGATTTCTTTATTGTTCTACACCAACAGACAAAATCTTGCCAAACTAAAATAGACTATTACCTACATGATGCTACATTCTGGGAACCATTAGGGAGGGGCTGTCTTCACTCACTTTCTCTCACATAAACTATCTGCCTCTTATTCCTCTGGAATGTGCTCCCTCCCTCCTGGGAATCTATATTATACTTCATCACAGTTTCACATTATATTTTATGTAAAATACCAGGTGCCTCAGTCATTTAACTTGACAGGTGAAACTGGCAGTCAGTGTATCTTTTCTCCTGCTACCTTCCCTTGCAAAAGCCTCTGATCAGGGCTGTCCTCCAATTCACCTGCATTAGTCCTGAGTTTTAAACAGCATCTCTTCTTTCCAAAGATTGTTGGCTGGGATCAGAGTTAAATACAGTGGTGGGATTCAATTTTTTTTTTTTTACTACCGGTTCTATGGGTATGGCTTGCTGGGCATGGCATGGCTTGGTGGGTGTGGCTTGGTGGGCATGGCAAGGAAAGGATAATGTAAAATCTCCATTCTTACCCCATTCCAGGGGAAGGATACTGTAAAAATCTCCATTCCCTTCCCACTCCTCGGGGAAGGTTACCACCAGTTCTCCGAACTACTCAAAATTTCCGTTACCGGTTCTCCAGAACTGGTCAGAACCTGCTGAATACCACCCCTGGTTAAATAGTATAATTTCCTAACATTTTCAGTGAAAAACACATGTATGATTTTTTTTTTTAAAAAAAGGACCCAATGTACTTCAAACAAAAACAAATTGAAAATGCTTCATCCATTTCTATGACACAGTTCTGCCCATTGTGTCCGCACTATATTCCAGCTGCATTTCAAATAACTGTCCTATTTACTACATTCTTCAATTATTAAAATGATTAAGTATTCAATACAACTCCATACCATACAATATACCATTGTATATTTATAATATCAGATATGACTAGCAGACTTTATTTATATCACATTGATCTTCATAATGTGGATGTGGATCCTTCTAGGCCAGGGGTCTCCAACCTTGGCTCCTGGAAGCCTGGCGGACTTCAACTCCCAGAGTTCCACAGCCAGCAAAGCTGGCTGTGGAATTCTGGGAGTTGAAGTCCGCCAGGCTTCCAGGGGCCAAGGTTGGAGACCCCTGTTCTAGGCCTTTAATAAATTTTAATGTATGCTTAATGTCTGAATGAACATCTCAAAAGGTAGCAGCTGAGTTTAGTGGGGTCACCGGTCTCTGAGCTTGCTTGTTTTCTTGCAGACATTTCATTACCCAAACTAGATGACATGATCAGACTAGCACTGCTTATGTTACCTAGTTTGGGTAATGAAAAATCTGCAAGAAAACAAGCAAGCTCAGAGAGCACCAAGGATCCTCATGTCAACCCTGAACTACAAATATTCTCTTTATTATTAATACTCAGATAGGACCAGTAAATTGTACCAGGACTCAAGGCTAGCCTGGGACATAACAGCAGTATTTCAGAAGACAGTAACAGCTAATAATTCCACCAAATAAACTTTATGGAATTTATATGAAATCACCAGGAATCAAGCTCAAAATAATTGAGAACGTCATTATTTTGTTTGGAAAGAGAGCTAAGAAACAAATATAAAACATTAATAATGTAATGGTATGGAAATCACAGGTGTAGGACTTCCATAATTATTTTGCATGCCATTTCATCATTTCTTATGAGAATTAGATATCTAAACTATATTGCCTATTAAGAATGACTATGCAACATGATTTGCAAAACCAAGAATTTATCAATCTGTTTTTCCTTTCTTAGGGAGCCTTCTCATAATACTGTGACTTCAAAACTGTTTTCGTTATTTTTCCCCCCACTCATTATAGAATGTTTGGTTTCTGTTTGTCATTTCATTTTTTTTCCACTGCTAAAATGGCAATATTTATTTTCCTAACTAGGTTCATATGCTTCTCCAATTATTAACTGATTTGAATGATTTACACTCTATGATAGGATTAAAACTTATTTACGGTAACAATTTAATCAGTTATGTAGGCTGTAGAGGACAACCAAATAAACAAAGGCAGAGCATTCGTCCTAGAGAATGGATATTTACTGTTGCAAAGATGATTTTTCACACATTGAAAAGAGATCCCTTCTTGGTTGTAACTCAATAAACCGCAAAACAATGACAATAAGAATAAGCTGATGTCTATGCCTTTACTAAAAGTGCAAATGTAGCAAACATTGAGGAATTATGGGAAAGGTAGAAGAAAGATAGGAAAAGGACCACCAGCTATAAGATAAATGGGCTTGGTTATAGTGATGCTGTGTGCACCATTGATAGACTTGAAAAGAACAAGTCAAGGCTGGATGGTCATAAAGGAAAATTTATCCAGGTGGCTTCCAGGAATGTAAAACTACTTGATGATACATAACCAATCTATAGCAAGTTTCAAGAACTGCTAAGTGTATTACCCAGAAAAGATGTAGTATTTGGAACATTAAAATTGAAGAAAGAGGAGAACCTGGGAAATTGAACTGGGCAAACACAATTATACAGAGTTAATAAAGATATATTTGGAAAGGTAGCTCTTTGTCCATTGTCAACATCTGCTTCAATGAATGTAAATGCATACTGTACGTCTGGAGATCACCATATGGACAACATTGGAATCAAATTGACTATGAGAAACAAAAGTGGAGTGGAAAGCCATCCAGACAACCAAAATACTTCCAGGTGCAGCAAAACAAACCATGAATTATGGGTATCGTATACAGGCATTAGATTTTAAAAGAATCATTGGTATACTAACAGAACTTTACATGGAAGATATATTGCCAGACTTTAAGCTTAATATAAGATACAGAATCAATACCTTTAACTCTAGCGAAAGAGAATCTGTAGGGGCAGGTGAAGAGATAAAAGGTAAATGAACCAAGCAGAACAAAATGGTAAAAAAAGAAATCCAAACAGCTTGAAACCAAGAAAGGAGAGTGGATGAAAGCCATAGTCAAACAGGAAGTATAATAATTGAATGTAAGCTTTTTCAGTAAAAAGGGACAAAATATTAACTGAAAATATCAACAGAGAAAAATAACAAGAGAAAGAAAATCACAAAGATAAGGTTATTCAAGAACAGTACTGGCAGAAATCTGAAAGAAGCAATGAAAGTACAAGAAGAAAACAACCATTTAGTAGACTTTTCAGTACACAAATGACTCAAGGATAATGGACACCACTGTGAGATGGTGGTGGGGAAATGCCATTAGGATAGCTGTCAGCATAGATAAATCAGTGAAATAAAAGGGAAACAAATGTAAAATGTTTGCTGTAATGGGTAAAATTCTTCAATACACGTGATTTTTAAACAGGCCTTGAAAACTCCATGAAAAGTGACAAAACATCTTTACATTCTATAACATAAAATTCAGTAAAAGCATTAATTTTCTTTATCTGCTGGCAGAAAAATATCATTTGAAGGTGCAGTTGAATGTCTTACCTCTGAATTTTTTAGGAGGACTGTTAAGATCACCTGTTTCTGGTTGTACAACACATCGATCATCAACAAGTCTGTAATAAGCAAAAATGGGGAACAGAATTAAACCTAACATTACAACCTCCAAATTAGTATTTTCTGACACCAATTTAAGATTCTTTTGAAGAAGGAAAGAGAAATAAGTTGTCCAAGATTAAGTTACAAAAGTAGCTGAATTATCTGACTTTTCCCAGATGCTCCATTCTATCATTCTTATTTTCATTTGTGTTCCTCAAAAATGCAAATTCATTTGCACTCGGGGAACACCTGTAAGTCTAGTGGCAAGTGTAGCTGAATTTTAAAAACCAGAAGGTGAAATAAAGGTGAGAAAAATATGAAACTTCAAAGAATAATTTTTGACATTAGAGAGCAGGCTGTTTATATACAGTATATATGAAATAATACAAGTGCTTTTCTATTCACAGCAGCATTCTTCTTCTTGAATAAAATAAGATATACATCCATGGACACATGCACATCAAATTTATACAAAAATGGAACACAGACAATAGCTATAAAATGAATTATAAAATGTTATCATTATTAACACTGTTATACCTATTTAGCAAAAGACAACAGAAATGGTCTACTGATTTTAATTGTGACCATTTTACTAAATAAACATTAATGTGTACTATCTATTTTAGATTTCTGAATATGGTCAGAAAAATTATAAAAGGCCAACAAAAAATATCTATCTACTTATTTGATTATTTCCTACCTATGGCAAATTGTTATTCTTTTAATTAATTTATTTGAATAAAAAAACCCTTTTAATAGTTAACTTTCCGAATCAAACTTACCAGCGCTTAATGAAAAGAAAACCAGTCAAAAGAGGAATATTTCCTACTAAACTTCCTGGGTGAGAAGAAATTGAACACAACTAAGTACAACTAAGCATATATACTGTATATTGAAACAGAAATTTTATTAAACATTTTATAATAGCAACACAAAAAAGTTTATCATATATTTCACATTATATGGTTGTTTCTTTTACCCTCTTATTAACCTAACATGTTCATTTAATTTTTTTATACCTATGAATTTCTTATGCTTGTATCTTCCCTTGGAAAATTTTATATTCAAGGGCTGCATATATACTGCAATATTCATTATATAAGGAAACAAACTTGTTAAAATTGTCATTAAAAACCCTATGCATGCACCCACAAATCGAACTTAACTCTTATGTAGAAAAATGTCCATGTAAAAAAATAGTTCTGCATTTATGGGAAGGGATACATCAACCTACAATTCCCTTGAAATCACAGTCATGGATTTTATGTGTCTGGCTTTGGTTAACAAGATAACCATGAGAACCCTGTATAAGCCAGCAATGATCACTGATGAGTTGCAAAAGTCTATAAGCAGAAGATAGCTTGTATGATTATATGCACTTATCAAAAACCATAAACCATGGCAAATGTATCATCGTCATGTACAAACAAACTGAGTCAGGATAAATGCTCTACTAGAAAATAATAAAAGCTTAAAGGACAAGTTAGTGAACAAAATTTCTGGTAGCAAAATGACCAGTTATAACCGGAAATGTTAAAGTGACCATAGTAGGTATTGACATTACAGAAGCTTCAGTACTCTTAACTTTTACATCAAAAGGCTGTTGACAAGGCAACCCATTGGCTGTATAGATATACATGAGAAATTACATGTGTTGATTGATATTCGTGTTTGTTAACTCCTAGGAAACCAGATACTGTCTTATCTCAGAGCAAACTACTTCCTGTAAATAAATATCAGTGCAGGTGCACATATTACAAAACTAAAAATAAACTGTTGCTTCTGGAAGTAATTTGGGCCAAGTCACAAGTAGAAGATCCAGAGAGAAAAGGGTACATACATTGCACTGTTTTTCAAATTTATTCTAAAAATAGAAAAATAAGCCTTATATATTGCAGGCTGGAGACAATTTGGCAGAAGGTTTATGGTGGCCTCTATGGTGGTCTCTATGCTTTAAGTGAAATTTATCATGGCCTTGGCTATCTCTAACAACTGGCAGGTTTCACTGTATAAATATGGAAACTTTCAGTAGATCATGAGGCTAGATCTTTGCTGAGATGAAGAATTTATAAGCTACAAGAGACCTCTCTGTTTTGGCTCCAAGGAATCCAAGAGAGTTGCAATCTACTGAATTAGAACTTTCAGTGGGATACAGTTAATTTTATGCATCTGAATTTTTACTATTTCTGGCTCCTCATAAATTTTCATCTTTTCTTTTGAAAAGAAGCAAAAAGCTCCTGCATTTTAATTAGCATAAATTTAGCATAAATTTAATTGATTGTGTGTCATCAAGTTTTCAACCTATAGTGACCACAAGGACAGGTTTTCTCCATGACAATCTATCCCTAACATGTTCTTTCAAATCTTCCAAAGGTGCACTCTGTCAGGATTCCGGCAGTTGCCCTAATTAAATCATTGTTGTGTAACTGAATCTCTCCACCTTGCTGCTGGTTGTCCTCTTGTTATCTGTCCTTCCACTTTTCTCAGCATTAGAGCATTTTCCAGAGTTCTGGGCCTGTCCATAATGTTTCCCTAAAAATAAGACTCAACTGGAAAATAAGCCCTAGCATGGCTTTTAGAATGCTCATAACATAAGCCCTACCCCAAAAGTAAGCCCCAGTTAAGATCATCAGATGCATTTACTACCTTATTTTCCCCAAAATAAGACGTAACTGGAGAATAATGAGAGAACAGAATGAGAGAACAGAAATATGAAGTCAAAGGTTATCTTACAGTTTTCTGAAATTATAGCAAATAGGTTGTTAATTCTAATATATGGAAAGATTCACCTTCATCGAAAATTAGATCATAGGCAAAGAATTACTATTCTGGGAATATAGAAAAAAAAAGTTTATATAGTATTAATGACAATTAAGTTTATTACTTGGATATAAAACACCAGTGGTGGGATTAACCTTTTTTTACTACCAGCTCTATGAGAGTGTGCTTTGCATGCATGCACAGCATCCATAAACCACAGATTTTAAGCTTCAAAACTGACCTTGTATTCAGCGCTGGTGAGTAAAACAGCTAAGGTGCAGCAATCTGCTCTGCCGCATGAATCAGCTGAGCTCACAAACAAGGAAATAAAGCACAGGAAAAGGTGGGGTCGAGTGGGTGGGGTCAGCTGCTCACCAGTGCTACCAGTTCGTCAGAACTGATGCGAACCGGCAGCATCACACCACTGAAAAATACATTAAACAGTCCATTTCTTTGTTCATGAATTTTAATCTATAATCTCTTGCAGGTTTCTGACTTTAATGTGATATAGGAATAAGTACATTTCACATTGAATTTTTTAATATTTGGGAAGATTGTTCATATTAAATACTATTTTGATTTCAAAAAAATACTGAGGATCAGGACTACTAATATAACATTAGTTACACTAAGGCTGCATGTCATCTTAGCCATTTGACCATTATTCTAATTATGTTTTCCCACATGCTTAAAATTCTTCTTGAACACCAATTATAAGATACTAGATATTTCCTAAGAATTGGGAAACATTCACACATGGGCTAAGCAGTGACTTACAATTCAGCACAGCAGCTTTTTCCAGCAAAAGCTTCAAGTGAAACTTTAAAGAATTGACACTTAATAAAACTATCCAAAAATTAATAACAAATCAGTTCTGCTCACACAAAGAAGGCAATTTTCAATATCTATGTGATCACAACGGCATATGTGTTAATATTTGAAGATCTTGGGAAGACATTCACAATTCTATTTAACTTCTCTGTTCATCTCTTAACTGCTTCTTTTAGCAGTTAAAGCAGCTGCAACGTCTATAACGATTTCCTTCCTGCCTTCTCAATAGAAGGTTCTCAGTTCCCCATAACTTTCTTCATCTATTCATTTTCAGTTCTCAAGAGCTTCAGTTCTATACAATAAAAATAAAGTTGCCTGCAAAGAACTTAAGTATTCAGTAACTTAAGTATGTTTAATAAATGGGATATTGCAGCTGTCCACACTTTTGTCAAGGTTACTTAAAAATACTGTAAACAAATAAATAACAATTCCTTCGAGTTAAGCCCATGATTACATGGATACATCTATGTATTTATTTATTTATTGAATTTATATCACCACCTATTCACCCATGGCGACTCGAGGCGGCTTACAGAATGTAAAACAATATTTAAAATAAAAAAAACAATAAAAACTAATAAAAGAAATCAAATAAATTAATAAAGTACAATAGAACAAAATCTGGAAAAATAAATAAAAAAATCACCCCCAACTGGGCAATAATGCAAAAGTGATTTGACACTGTCTTCTTCTAAAATGTTCCTTTCGTTTTCCCAATCTAGCTAACATTCCTGGAGTATTCTTATTCTCATAGTAACAAGAATATTCTTCTCTTCTAAGTTCAGCCAAGGTAGCTGCTACCATCTGCTAAAGCAGAGAATACTGTAGTCATCAATAACTATCATTTTCATTAAAAAAAATATTATTCAATTGTGAATCAAAAGTGATTTTGAGCCCTGCAAATCCTTCAGAACAAATCAGAGACTCCAAGACTGTATGTGATATTAGTCTCGGTTTCCCATCCTGGATACATATGCTCTGAGCTAATAAAAGGCTCTTCCTATGTTGAAAGAAATAGAGTCTTTTGTCCATAATGCTTCATCTAGAGAATTGTGTGACAATACTTCAGTTTTGTAAATTTATATTCTATGTACTACATCTCTTATTGCTTGAAGGTTCTTAAAAATGTGGTAATACAGTAGGTGAAATTTGATTTTATCTTATATGTCCTATATTTACATAAGAACATAAACACTTTTAGATTGTCTAATTGGCAATTTCTATTGAATTTAGAATTGCTGCTGCTACTGTTGTGTGTGTTGTTTAAGGTCCTGGATAATATACAATTGTATCTTGTTATATTTGAAATTTTGTTCTGCTAAAGAAATATAGATGCCAGAAACTAAATGCTGTTTGCTTCCAAAAAGATTATGAAAAAAATTATTACCTCTGTGTAACTTATTTCTTAGTTTAATATTTAAATCGTTATCCAATGAATATGAAAAGCAACAGATATATAAGAAAAGCAATTGTTCTTCTTTTTGTAATTAGCATGCAATAGTCTTTTAATTTAAGGCCATCTGTAAAAAGAAGTATTTCATATAAGATTTGTTGCTTCTCCGATTCCTTTTTTACTTTCAGAAGAAACACTGCCAAGTTTCTTATCAAAATTTAACATTTTATATTTTATTGCCTTCTACAAACATGCAAAGAATGTTTCCCATATTTCTAAAGGAAAGTTAGTAGGTAATATAGCATAAACTATATATACACTATATAAATCACTTCTCAAAAGTATCACTTATAAGAAGCATATATGTTTATATATACATATTCTGTCATATTTAAAAATCAAATCTTTTTCTCCTCTTTCCTGGCTTCCCTTTGAAGTCTTAAACTTTTATGGAAACCTAGCAATTTCAGCATCTAGTCTGCATGTTTAGATGGAGCATGAAACCAAATCTTAGCATGAAAATAACTTATAGTAAACATTCATATCAGTGTTTTTCCTACCACTCCTATGATAGCTTACCAGGAAAATATAAGTTTTGACAGAAGTGTACTTCATTACATGTTAACTTCTATACAATTTGCTTAAACAAGCCAATTTCATAATCTACAGGTTGAGACCGATCTTCTGCAAGCAAAAAACAAACTATATTATTTGAAATTTGGCAAGATCAAACATTAGCAAGGTATGGACAATGAAGTCTAAAAGTGGTGTTGGAGAAGATAGATGATATATGAGCCAAGGCTCCCTGTTGTATGTGTTCATCATCTGTTCATAGTACTAAGTCCACACACAGCTGAGTTCAAATATCACATTAATGGCTGAATTCAAATATCACATTAAATCACAACGTGGTTTGTTTAATTTTGTCATGGTCTCATTAAGCGCAGTTATTACAGTACATAAACTATTTTTTGATTCAATATCAAAACCAGACCATTCCGTCTTACTCAGTAAATTAAAATAAACCATAGCTTTGCACAATTTAAGATGTGAGTTCACCAATCAATGTTAACACAAAATTTATATGCACTATCAAACTCCTTAGAGTAGGTCTTTAAAATTCTATATTTAATACAGATAGTCCTCAACTTACAACAATTCATTTAGTGACCATTCAAAGTTACAAAGGCACCGAAAAAAGTGACTTATGACCATTTTTCACCCTTATGACCAGTGGATTCACAAAAATTTACTACTGGTTCTGTAGGCATGGCTTGGTGGGCGTGGCGTGGCTTGGTGGGCATGCCAAGGGAAGGAAACTGCAAAATCTCCATTCCCTCCCCACCCACTAACTTGCTTTCCAGCTCTGTTCTCCTGTGCAGGGCAATAAAAGAAGACCCAGCCAATCAGCTGGGACTTGGGAGGCAGAGAATAGATGGGGGTGGGGCCAGTCAGAGGTGGTATTTGCCAGTTCTCTGAACTACTCAAAATTTCTGCTACTGGTTCTCCAGAATTGGTCAGAACCTGCTGAATACCACTTCTGCTTACAATGGTTTCAGCACCCCCATGGTCACATAATCAAAATTCAGGCCCTTGGCAACTGGCTCGTATTTGTTATAGTGGCAGTGTCCTGTAATCAGGTGATCTCCTTTTGTGGCCTTCTGACAAGTAAAGTCAACGGGGAAGGCAGCTTCACTTAACAACTGCATTACAGAATTAACAACTGCCCTGATTCACTTAACAACTCTGGCAAGAAAGATTATAAAATGGAGCAACACTAACTTAACAAATGTTTCCCTTAGCAATAGAGATATGAGGCTCAATTGTGGTTGTAAGTCAAGGACTAAGATAAATAAATGGCATAAGGTCTGGGTACTCGAAGAACTGCCTACTTCCCATAGAATTTGCCAGATAATTTGATCTTGGAAAGGATTCCTTCAATTAATCAATGCTATTTATTGGGACCTGTAACAGCACCTTCCCTCACACTGATCCAGGTGGTACCCATCCTGCTGGTGTTTTGCAGAGATAACAGATAAAAGATAATCAGAGTTGGAAGGGACCTTATAGGTCATCTAGTCCAAACCCCTGCCCAAACAGGAGATCCTACACCATTTCTGACAAATGGCAATCTAATTTCTTCTTGAAAGTCTCAAGTGATGGCGCTCCCACAACTTCTGAGGCAAGTTGTTCCATTGGTTGATTGTTCTGTCAGAAAGCTTCTCCTTATTTACAGGTTAAATCACTCCTTGTTCGGTTTCTATCCATTTATCCTTGTCTGGCCCACAGGTGCTTTAGAAAATAGCTTGACTCCTTCCTCTCTGTGGTAGCCCGTCAAATATTGGAAGACTGCTATCATGTCTCCCCTGGTCCTTCTCTTCACTAGACTAGCCAAGCCCAGTTCCTGTAACCATACTTCATATGTTTTAGTCTCCAGTCCCCTAATCATCCTGATTGCTCTTCTCTGTACTTTTGTACTACCTTGAAGAGTTGGATCTTCACTCAGCCTTTTGGTGAGGGTGACTAAAGATCCCATATTGGAAAATGCTGGGTTTGTTTGTTGCTCGGATTTTGCCATCTTTCGTTCTCTGATTTCTATCACTATTTTATATTATTGTCCTGATTGCTTTCATCCATCAACTGCCCAGTCGGGTAGGAATTGGATGATATAAAATAAATAAATAAATAAATAAATGCTGCCCACTTACTGAGTTCCACGTTTTCTGAAAAAAAGATTGCTAATAATTACTATCAACTCTACAAAGTAGCAGATTTGGATCTAGTTCATGATGTGTCAAGGGGAAAAAAACCCACTTTGCACCATTTTCATTGCTTCATTGCTAACAAGAACTCCTTCTAAACATCTTTCATTCCCAATTCTTCACCCAGAATATATACCTACGTAGTTCGTTCTTTGATATCTCTTTTAAGATTGTTCTTAGAGCATCAAAAATGAAGGAAAGTAAGAGGGAGATTTTTTTTTTTTTTTAAATAGATTTGGCTGAAATATGGTCACTCACCTGGGAAACTTCTTAACCCAGGATTTATGGCTGTAGGGGGAAAAAAGAGATACCCAGTACTGTTAAACACTGGATGATGGCATACACCAATGGTTCTCAACATTTTCTTCTCTATGGACCCACTTGAAATCCCTTTTCTGGCCACAGACCATGGCCACCGACTTCTAACACTTAACCCAAGATTTAAATCATAGCATTTCTTCAAGCCTTCATGGACCCCTTGTGATGAGACTGTACTCCTCCCAGGAGTCCACAGACCACAAGTTGAGAACCACTGGCATACACTATTAGATGACTAGTCCCATATTTCTCCAATGACAGACAATAAATATATGCTATGCAGCAAAATAAAATGGCAGCTCTTACCCCAAAGTGCTGATAAATCCATTTGTTGAACCTTCTGCATACAAAGAGCAAATGTCTCCAATGTGCAAAAAACTTGACATCTTGTCAGACATCTGGGGCTTGCTGGCTCTAGAAGGAGAGAAAACGAACTTATTAATATTACCCAGTTCAACAACGTTGTTTGTCACGGTGGCTGAAGTTCAAGAAAAGTTTGTCACCAATGTAAATCCACATATTTACACACAACCATAGAGGGAGTCCTAGAGTTACAACCATTCGCTTAGTGCTACAACGTCACTGAAAAAAATGACTTATGACCAGTTTTCAGTTACAACCAATTTGGCATCCCCATGGCCACCTGATCAAAATTTGGAAACTTGGCAACTGGCTCCTATTTATGATGTTATTATGATGCAGTGCTTGGGGACATATGACCACCTTTTGCAACCTTATGGCAAGCAAAGTCAATGGGGAAGCCAGATTCACTTCACAACCGTATTACTAACTGAACTACTGCAGGGACTCACTTAACTGTGGCAAGAAAGGTCACGAAATGGGGTAAAACTTACTTAACGATTGTCTAATTTAGCAATGAGAAATTTGGACTCAACTGTGGTGGTAAGCCGAGGACTACCTGCAAAGGGAACACTTAGCTGAATCTAAGCAATGCTATCTCAAAAGTTGCTGTTATTTCTCACTAGTTTTAACAAGCCTTAAGTCTTAAATAATTTTTAACATTAATTTTAATAGAATAGAAAATCTAATAAAAATTATCCCACTCCATGTAACAGTTAGTATAGACACTCCTTGACTTATGACCACAATTGAGTTCAAAATCTGTTGCCAAATGAGACAATTGCTAAGTGAGTTCTACTCCATTTTACAACCTTTCTTGCCACAACTGTTAAGTGAATCACTGCAATTGTTAAGTTAGTAACATGGCTGTTAAGTGAATCTAGTTCCTCCATTGACTTGGTCAGAAGGTCACAAAAGGTGATCATATGATCCTGAGACATTGCAATCATCATAAATATGAGCCAGTTGCTAAGTGTTTGAATTGTGATCATGGGACCATGGAGATGTTGCAATGGTCATAAGTGTGAAAAATGGTCATAAGTCAGCTTTGTCAGTGCTGTTGTAACTTCAAACAGTCTCTAATTAACTGTTGTAAATTGAGGACTACCTATATTACATTTGGAACTATATTATTTTCACATTTTAAAAGAGAAGAGATTGTAAACTAAAAAGATACTCCTTTGCTCTTTTTAGCTGCCAGAAAAAGGGAGTGGGGGAAAACAAGGCATTCTTGAAATGCCTAGACAATCACCCCAGTAGCCCAAAGTTTTCAGAGCATAAGAAGGTTATTGGAAAGTGTTATGTTCTGAGCATGGGCGTTAAGAATGGAGACGAGCCGGTGAAACGGTGAACTTCAAAACTCTTTATTAACATGGTGTAACAGCTCAGCTCAATGGCTGCAACAGCCCTCTTTATATAGGCAACCTATTGAGAATTCAACCAATGAAAACACAGGGAGCGCTAGCTCCGTTAACCAATGGGAGAGGCTCATTAATAGCCAATCAGATTCACCTGAATGGACCAATCTGATGTCGCTATTAACGGCCAATCAGAAGTACAGGGACAGAACCCTGCACTTCACTTCAAGCTCTTAATAACCTTTATTAACACATTTATTCATTCACAACACCCCTTCCCCCTGGGTTCCGTTTACAGGGTGCGGTTATGTAGTGCTTGAGGTAGGCCGGTTGTTTTGTTAGTCTGTTTGATTTTCGTTGTACACCCGGTATTTGGCTGCAGTCTTGTTGAGGTAGGATGTTATCTAGTGAAAAGGGTGCCTCTAATTCTGAATTCGAATTTCTGTTGTCACTAACATTTTCGGTATCTCCATGAGGCGAGCTCACCCCCATCCCTGATTCTTCTTCATGTGTTTCCACTGCGCTGTCATTTCTTTCATTAAAGCTTTCTGCTATTTCAAGTTCATCTTCCTCCAAATCTCCTCCCCCCTCACTTTGGAAATCAGGGGACTCGGAGATCCCTGATTGCAGTCTTGAACGCAGCTGATCAATATGGCGCTTCCATATTCTATTATCGTGACATTTCACGTGGTACGATCTGGGGCCGGTTACTTGAACCACAGTTGCCTCGACCCACAACGGATCGCCCGAAAAGTTCCTAGCGAATACCAAGTTGCCTACCTGGAAGTTACGGCATCGCCTGCTGGATCCGTGTGGTTTCTCAGGTTTGTATGCTGGGTGCAGCCGGTCGAGGTGGAAGCGGAGCTCCCGCCCCATTAGTAACTCAGCGGGAGTTTTGTTGGTGACGCTGTGCGGAGTGATATGCTGCAAAAGGAGTATCCGGTTAATCTTTTCTTCGATATTGTCATAGTCCATTTTGTGTAAGGTTTTCTTGACGAATTGTACCATGCGCTCGGCCCTTCCGTTGGCCGCAGGATGCGCCGGCAAAGTCAGCGCATGGCGAATACCGCGGTCCGCCAGGTACTGTTCAAAGGACAGCGTGGTAAATTGGGGCCCGTTGTCGGATTCCAGAATGTCTGGTAATCTGTGTGTTGTAAATAGTCTATCTAGTTTCCTGATGACCGCTTCGATTGTTGTATTCCTCATTTCATGGATTTTGAGCCAGTTCGAGTAGGCATCCACTGTTAACAAGAATTTGTGGCCTTTGGTAGGTCCCGCAAAGTCCAGATGAATACGGGACCATGGTCCTCTCGGTGTTTCCCATTCGGTTGGGGCTGCTTTCACTGAGGCGTTGCTTACTTCCTGGCATTTGTGACAAGCTTTTACCCATGTCTCGATCTGTTTGTCGATGCCTGGCCACCATGCGTAGCTACGTGTGAGGGCTTTCATGCGCATGTTGCCGGGGTAGCCATCGTGTAAGGTACTTAGTATCACTCGTTGTAGCTGCTCTGGGACAACGACTCTATCTCCCCAGATAATGCAGCCCTTCTGGGAAAACAATTCCGTTTGTCGACTCTTGAATGGGGTGTAGTCATCAGTATCTGGTCCAATGGCCATCCGCGCTCGACCCAACTGAGGACTCGTGCTAAGGTGGGGTCGCGTTTTGTTTCCATCGCAATATCTCGGGCTGTTAATGGCGGTGTTCGAAGTGTCTCGATCTGCAATGTTGTCACATAGGAGTGGGGTCATCAATGGTCTCCGGAAGTGGTGCTCGGCTCAATGCATCAGCATGGGGAATGGCCTTCCCCGGGCGGTGTTGCAACTTATAATTATAGGCAGCCAAGAATACTGACCAGCGAGTCATTCTGGGGGATAATATGTAAGGGGTTGGCTTATCTCCCGCTATTATTCCCAACAAAGGTTTGTGGTCAGTCACTAAAGTAAAGGCTCGGCCGTACACATACTCATGAAATCTCTTGACAGCAGACACAATAGCAAGGGCTTCTTTATCAATCTGACTGTAATTGCGTTCTGCTTTTGAAAGCGTCTTTGAAAAATAAGCAACAGGGGCTTCTCTACCGGTTGGCAAAATGTGGCTCAAAATGGCGCCCACTCCGAAAGGCGATGCATCACATGTGATCGTTAAAGGCAAAGTCTCGTACTGCATCAGCACAGCGTCAGAAGTCAATAATTCTTTTACATTTCAAAATGCCTGCTCTTCTCTGTGTCCCCATACCCAGACAGCTTTTTTGTCCAATAAATGATGTAGGGGTTCGGCTACGGTTGCTTTGTGAGGCAGGAAAACATTATAAAAATTGATAAGGCCTAGAAACGCCTGGAGATCGGCCTTATTTCGGGGTTTTGGGGCATTCTTGATTGCCCTAAGTTTGCTATCGGTGGGGTGAACGCCATGATTATCAATTAAATATCCTAAAAATTCTACACGATCCGTGCACAATTTACACTTGTTTTTCTTAACTTTAAGATCTGCGTCTTTGAATCTCTGTAGAACCAACCTCAGGTGATCCTGTAATATTTGCGGAGTCGGGGCAGCGATCAACACATCATCAAAATATGGGACAACGCCTTTTATCCCTTGTAATAGAATTTCCATCAAACTTTGGAATATTCCCGGGGCCACACTTACTCCGAATTGGAGTCGGTTACATTTAAACGCACCTCAGTGTGTAACGATCGTTTGGGCCTCTGCTGTTTTTTTGTCTACAGGCAGTTGTTGGTATGCCTGGGCTAAGTCTAGTTTAGTGAAGACTTTTCCGCCCCCCAGGGAATGGAGGAGGTGCTGCACCACCGGTACCGGATACACGTTTTGTTGAAGGGCGTGGTTCAGGGTGGCTCAGTAGTCCCCACAAATTCTTATCGATCCATCCGGCTTGATGGGTGTCACGATTGGGGTTTCCCAGGGAGAGTGATCGGTTGGCTCTAACACACCCTGGGCTATTAATTTATCAAGCTGCTCGTCAATCTTTGATTTAAGGGCAAATGGAACTCGACGAGGCTTAAGACGGATGGGAGCTATTTTGGGATTGAGGTTAAATGATATCGGGGTCCCCTTGTACTCGCCTAGTTTTTCTGCAAAGACGTCCTTGAATTCTTGGATGAGGTCCTCTTCCCAGTCGCTGCTGCAGATTCGGTGAATGCCGGCTACTTCAATTCCAAGTGGAGCAAACCATTGGAGGCCTAACAGGCTAGGCCGATCCTTGTTGATTACCATCAGGGGTAGGAATGCTGTGCAGTTCTTGAACGATACCCGGACTCAGCTGGATCCTACAACTGGGATTCGATTTCCTTGATAGTCCTTAAGTATGAGTCTCTGGAACCTGAGGTCTTGCCACCGGACAGTAGGGATGAGCTGTTTGAGGGTCTTCCAGGAAACCATCGAGAGAGATGATCCTGAGTCGACGTCTATCAGGCAGGGCTGGTTCTGGATGGCCACTTTCACTCGGATCTTCTTGGCATCAAGAGAGCAGGCGTGACCGATCGTGATAGTTTGGTGAGCCTCTTCTCGCTTCGTGGGGTGGTTTAGGGTTTTGTTTCTGTAGGAGTGGTTGTTCCATTGGTGGTTCATGGGTTCTCGCCTTACAGGACGGCTTCCTGTTGGTTGGCGATAGTTAGCCCCCTTCGAGGGCTGGCTGGGTCCTAGCTTACTTCTACAGACCCGTCCGATATGGCCTCATTTCCCTCACACAATGCAGAGTGCGTCAAGGAATTTGCATTCTGATCGGGGATGGCTTGCTCCACAACCAGAGCATTGGTGCTGAGATCTCTGGCATTGGACTCGTTTGGACCAAAGTCGGTGGACCTCTTCTTCGTTGCTGTCTGACGATGAAGAGAGGTCCTCATGGTGGGCCGTTTGAAGCTGCCCTTCTGACTTGGGTGAAATTTCGCGGGTCAGTTGGTGAAGCGGGGCGTGGTTGCGGCACATTCGAGAAGCAGACTTCCTGGTTGCTTCTGCTGCAGTAGCTTCATTGATAGCATCGGCAAGGCTGATGTCGCCTTTTGCCATCAGCTTGCTTTGGATGTGTGGCGCATCCAATCCCAGAACTATTCTCTCTCTCATGGCTTCTTCAAGGTCGGCAAACCCACATAGGCCTCGCAGATTCCAGAGATCCGCTATGAAATCAGCAACACTTTCGCCCTTCTGTTGACTTCTCTAATAAAATTCATGCCTTCTGACGAGCATTGGCACGATCGGTGCATAGTGGACCCTCAGTAGGGGTTCGAGGACGTCCCAGTCCATAGACTTTACTTCTGCCGGTTTCGCTAGTGCCTTGGCCATCTTGAATACGGTCAGCCCGCAATGGGTTAGGAATACCGCTCGTTTCTTCCCGGTAGTGGCATCCTTCAAATTGTTGGTTTCCAGGAACATCTGGAAGCGATCCATATAGGAGTCCCAGTCTTCTTGCGCTGGGTCGAATGGAGCGGGTGGTATGATGCCGCCGGACATGGTTCCGCCGTTGTGCATTCAGTCACGTGCTAGGTTATCATTCTTCGTTGTTCAGTCAGCTCTGATGTCTCCAAATCCCACCTTCGTCGCCAGTGTTATGTTCTGAGCGTGGGCGTTAAGAATGGAGACGAGCCAGTGAAACAGTGAACTTCAAAACTCTTTATTAACATGGTGTAACAGCTCAGCTCAATGGCTGCAATGGCCCTCTTTATATAGGCAACCTATTGAGTATTCAACCAATGAAAATCAGGGAGCGCTAGCTCCGTTAACCAATGGGAGAGGCTCGTTAATAGCCAATCAGATTCACCTGAATGGACCAATCTGATGTCGCTATTAACGGCCAATCAGAAGTGCAGGGCCAGAACCCTGCACTTAACTTCAAGCTCTTAATAACCTTTATTAACACATTCATTCATTCACAAAAGAAAGCATGATGGATGACTCTTGGAGATGGATGTGTCCCATTGGAGAAGTCACTTCCAGGGGGTGGGGGGAAGTCCAGGGTCAAGGGGGAAATGTATGATGTGATTTAGTATTGGCTGCACCCAGCCACACACCAACATGGCAACCTCTAATAAATCAATTTTCTTTTCTCTGAGATGCGGCTAGAGACTTTTGATTTCAATGAGGGTGGATTTGTTGGAGCCCTGACAGAGATTTTGAAACCATGGGAAAGGATTATTTCTAGTTTTTCTTCCAAAACAATTAAAATTGGGATCATTTTGAAATATATGAATTACTTAGCCTCTTATCAAATGCCAATGTATTTCATTGATTTAATGATATGTAAGTTATAAGAAAATATATTTATTAGTTATACTATAGAAAAACACAAATATTTTATTTTTACTTTTCATAGAACAAAAAACAAAGATACACATACAGTAAGATAGAAGATGTTACCAATTGCTACACTTTATTCTAGCCTTTCATATACATTTTTAATTTCAAGCACTATCATATAACAACATAACACATAGTCTTAACTGTCATTGAGCCCAGAATTATGGTCCTAAATCATTTTGGTTATACGTTTAGGTATCACATGACCACACCTGACTTTTCCACATTTTTTTACAGCGATCGATGATCCAATACAGGAAATGAGACAACAAGAATCCAGGAAATGAGAGAACCAGTTTGGTCTAGTGATTAAGACACCAGGCTGGAAACCAGGAGACTCTTTAGTTCTAACCTCACTTTAAACATGAAAGCCAGTTGGATGATCTTCGGCCAGTCACTCTTTCTTAGCCCAACTGATCCCACCTCAGGTTTGTTATTGTGGAGGAAATAGGAGGAAAAAGGTATGCTGGATATGTTCTCCGCCTTGAGTTATTTGTGAAAGTAATAAAGGTGGATACAAATAAATAAAATGAAATGGACCACTTAAGGAATTGTTAGGATCAAGGAGGTGGCAGGCTTGGCATCTGAGCTTCCTTACTTTGGGTAGCAATAAAGGGGAGAACATCTGAAAGATTTGTTTAGAAGTCCAGAAAGTTCTATTTATAACCCCGCTGAAAAAAAATTGCCAACCTTTTATATATATATATATATTTGTACAAGGAGGGAGACAAGCCAAAGGAAGGCATTTGGAGTCATGCTACCTTGGCAACTATCTTTCTCCCAAGCAAACCATAATTGCAAGTGGCCTAATGAGAGATATCATCATAAATATAGGGAAAACCTAAAGTCCTTTAAAAGTATTATTATACTTTAAAATAACTGGACAGCTATTACAGAAAATTGAAGAAATGGCAGCTTTTTTTAAACTAAAAGGATTTATGATTGTATGGGGACACGCTTTAGATAAATTGGCATGCTAATTATTATATAATGGAATGGTCAAACTCCAAGGCTCTCTCTTTTAAAGCTCGGATATTCATATAAAAATGGCAGTAATTTTGCTGATTTCCAGTTATATTATTTGGTTATACATATTATATTATATTATTTGGTTATATATATTTTCCGTATGAAATGAAGATGACAAGAGTATAGAATCCATGATATCCCAGAAAATATTTTGTTCTAAGGAAAATAAGAAATCTGTTGTATTTCTAGCATCTTAGATATCTTTCGACAATATTGAACAGGAAATTAAAATCTAATACCCATTCTCATGAGAAAATAGCTCCCAGGAATAATTCTTAACTAAAAATGGCAAGTGTTTTTGTTTTGTTTTTTGAAAAATGTGGGTAGAAAATGGGACAACTCCTATAATTGTCTCATGATTAATATTATTATTAAAACCTTTGAAATTAAAAAAACAACAACTATAACTCATCCAAAGTAGCTGAATGGTAATACTTTTATTTAAAGCACCTATTATGCTCTATGTGGATCAGAGCTATTGTTGCTACAGTAATCTACATCAATACAAATGTATTACTGTGTTTCTCACAAAATAAGGCCGGGACTTTTTTTTTTTTGACCCTCGAAAAAATGGTTAGGCCATCTTTTCGGGGGTGACTTAATTCTCCCCCCTTGCATCCTTGGGTGGGCAGGCGGGGCGATCGCTTGGATGTTGATCTCGGCATTGGTGGGGCACTTCGTATCAGGAGACCTTCCACCACCATTGCTTTCCCTTCCCCCATGCTGCCACGGCATTTAGAGCAATGCTGCAGCATTTGACACAGCCACATGCGATCAGCCAGGGCCCCTCCCTGCAACTGGAGCACAGCGGAGACTGGGCGTTGGTCCTTACCTGATATGCCCTTTCTCATCGAGCTGCATAGAGCATCCAGAGTGGGAGGTGCTCCAGTCTCTGCTCTTACAGGCTGAGCTATAATTGAGGAATGCTCCTCCTCCTCCACGTGACACCTCCGTAGCATTCCCCAGTTTTACGAAGACGAGAAGGCAAACAACTACTATCTCCTCTAAACTATTGTAGCAGCTCACAACTACTTAACTGTTTGAATCATTGGCCGAAACAGGATTCCCCACCAAATGGACAATTTAGGGTGGGGCTAGATGCTCTACGCAGCTCGATGAGAAAGGGCGTATCAGGTAAGTACCAACGCCCATTCTCCATAGAGCTGCTACGAGCATCCAGAGTGAGACATACCAAAGCATGGCCTGTCCTATGGGAGGGACTCCGTCTGGGTCGGAATATCCTCTGGTTCTCTCGCCACTTGTTGCAGAACTCGCCTGCCAAGGGATGCTTCTGCTGAATCAAAAACATCGCTTTTATAATGCGAATAAAAGGTGACAGAGACGCCCAGGTGGCCACTCGGCAGATATCATGTATCGAAGCCTGGGTAGCCCAGGCTGCCAAGGTAGCCGCACTCCTTGTAGAACATGCGGTTATTCCACTGGGAACAGGAAGCGCCTGATTTAGATAGGCCTTGGAGATTGTAGCTCTGATCCAATGGCCTACAGCAGACAGGGATACTTTGAAACCCAGTGTCTTTGGTTGGAATGACAGGAACAATGATTCTGACTTCCTGAAAGGATGCGTGCAATTGATATAAATACGTAATGCACGTTTGACATCGAGGGAATGCCACTGCCTTTCCTTCTCTGGAGAAGGCCTGGGGCAAAAGTTAGGAAGAATGAGTTCCTGTGATCTGCGAAAGGCTGAGTTAGCCTTCGGCAAGAAGGAAGGGTCTGGTCGCAGGACCACCCGATTAGCGTGGAAAAATGCAGAAATCCTTTCTAATGGACAAAGCTGCTATTTCAGATATCCGCCATGCAGATGTAACTGCTATGAGAAGCACTACCTTGAATGTAAGGAATTGAAGTGATGTCTCTCTTAGGGGTTCGAAAGGAGGTTTAGTCAGTGCCGTGAGAACCTTGTTAAGGTCCCAGGTTGGATATCTGTGTAGTACTTGAGGATGCAAATTGGTGGCTCCTCTAAGAAATGCCCGGATACGAGGATGGTGCGAAAATGGTTCATAGGAGTCATCAGAAATGACAATTGATAAGGCTACCACCTGCCTTCGCAAAGTATTGAGGGAGAGGCCCCTGTCCAGTCCTTCTTGCCAGAAGGTCAAAATTTGAGCAACCACTGGGGACAGTGGATTAATGTGTGATTTGTGTCACCATTTACAGAAAATGCTCCAGGTAGCATTATATACCCGGGTAGCTGAGGCCGTCTCGCTGCCAAGATGCCCCCAATGATCTGATTGTTAAAAACCCTCCTTTCTTAGATGGTGCTGCTCAACTTCCAGACGGCTAACTGAAGCCACTGAGGATTTGGATGCTGAAGAGGTCCCTGGGATAGCGAGATCCTGCCTGGAGAGATCTGCCAGGGAGGGGCCACTGAAAGGTTATGAAGGTCTGCAAAACCACAATCTCCTGGGCCAGTATGGGGTAACCAGGAGAAGTTCCGCCCTCTCGTGGATCAGCTTTGGGATTACTTTGGGGATTAATGGCAGTGGGGAAAATGCGTATAAGAACCCAGTAGGCCAGGGACAATGTAGGGCATTGAGATTCTCTGGCCCTTTGGTGGGGTACCTCGAGAAGAATCTCAGTATCTGGGTGTTGATCGGAGACACGAATAGGTCCACTAGCGGGTGGCCTAATATCACTGAGGCCTCCTTTTGCATTATTATTTTGAACAGGGAGGAATGTGGGCGCCATCCTGTCTGGTCTAAGGTAGCCCTGCTCAACCAGTCTGCCTGAACGTTTGAGACCCCCGAGATGTGATCTGCCCTGAAGGACAATAGGTTGGTCTCCGCCCAGTGCCAGACACTCGGCCTCCCTCATGAGACGGATGGCATGTATGCCCCCCTGTCAGTTGATATGCGCCTTGGTCATAATGTTGTCTGTCAGGACCAGTATGTGGCATCCTCATACTTAAGGAAGTAAGGTGCGTAGGGCCGGGTATACCGTGTGAAGCTCCAGCCAGTTTATACTGCACCATTGCTCGGTTGCTGACCAGGTGCCCTGAGCTGAGAGCGAGTGGATATGGGCCCCCCATCCAGATAGGCTGGCGTCTGTCGTGAGGATGACCCTTGGGGGCTCCTTGAAGGGATGGCCCTTGTTGGTAGCGGGTCTGGTCCACCAGAGAAGCGATGCAAGAACCCTTGGAGGAACCTTCACCATGACTCTTGAATTCCATTTTTTCGGATCGCTGATATGGCAGCAGGAAACACCATAGAGATCTAGTATGCAGACGGGCCCAGGGAACAATGGATATGCATGAAACCAATTTGCCAAGTAACTTTGATAAGTTGAGTAGAGATGCCTTTTTTTTTTTTTTTTTGCCCGTCTGATCTGCCTGACCGATTTCTGAATGCTGAGAAACCTTTCCAGGGAAAGGAAGACCTTCCCTTTAACTGAGTCAATCACTGCCCCTAAGTGTGCTATTCGGGTGGAAGGCGAAAGTTGACTCTTCTCCCAATTTATGAGGAGGCCATGGGCCTCAAAAACCGAAAGGGTAGCTCTAGTGTCCCCTTCTGCTTGGCACTTGGATGGGGAAAGGATGAGAATGTCATCTAGATAACAGTGAACACAGATGGGGAAATGTCTGAGGTGAGCCGCTAGGGCTGCCAGAACCTTGGTAAAGGTCCTCGGTGCCGAGGCCAAACCAAAGGGAAGGGCCATGTACTGAAAGTGGTGACTGTTGTAGCAAAAACGCAGAAATTGAAAAAGGATGGGTGAATGGTTATGTGAAGGAATGCTTCTGAGAGGTCAATGGAAGTGAGCCAGTCTCCCTTCCTGGTGCCCTGAAGAATAGGCCGAAATGTATGCATTTTGAACTTATGTCAGACAATGTAACGATTAAGTCTCTTCAAATCTAGGATAGGTCTCCAACCCCCGGAGTGTGTGGGAACTATGAAGAGGTGGGAGTAAAAATCCCTTTCCTCGCTGCGAGGATGGGACAGGCTGAATGGCCCTGATCTCGGTGAGTTGTTTGACAGCAGCTTCTACTAGAGCCCGCTTGGTGCGGTCCTTGGAGAGAGGGGAAACCATGAAATGCTCCGGAGGGGGGGAATGAAACTCAAGGGAAAGGTCGAATCTGACAGTGTCCCTAACCCAAACCTCAGAAGTGGATGATTCCCATTGGTCGGCAAAATACTTGAGGCATCCACCAATGGGATAGGGCGCTAGGGATTTATCTGGGACGCCGGGATGATTTACTTCCTGTGCCCCAGAAAGGCCTCCTATAGTTGCCCCCCCCTACTATTCCTGTCCCCTGTGTTGGTTCGGTCCTGATAGACTGGTCGAAAGGACGTGGTTCTCTGAAACCTGGGGGAGAAGGGTGTCTGATAGGAGGAACGAAAGTAGCCCGTACGAAGGGGCTGGAACACTCTGGGCTCTGGTCTGCGAAAGAGAGACGGAAGGAATTTCTTTTTATTGAGGCTCTCCATCAACAAGGGTTCCAGGGCCGGACAAAATAGGCTGCCTCCCGAAATGGAAGCCAAGGCCAATTTAGCTTTGTTTTTAATGTCTGCTTGCCAGTGTTTAAGCCAGAGCAGATGCCAGGCTGTAACGTCTGAAGAGATAGCTCGGGAGGAAAATTGACGGAATGGAAGGTAGCGTCGGCCACAAATTCCTCTGCAGCCGTAAGCTTGGCAATATCCTGGTGTGCCCTGGTGTTAGATAGGGGGACATGTTGCTTTAACTGGTGGAGCCATCTAATGGAGGATCAGGTAAAGAAGAATGCGGTCATGGCTGATCGAATGGCCCAAGCATCGGATTGATGTGCCTGGCGTAGCGCCATCTCGGCCCATTTGTCCTCCGGCTTTAGAGCTTCCAGAGCATCGGTTGGGGTAGAGGATGATGCTAACCCCACTATGGGGTCATCCACCTCGGGAGTGTCTAACAAGGACGAGAACTCTGCGTCGAGATTGAAAAATCTCCTGTCCTGGCTGGAGGGGGCGGGGGGGCGGTTGAGGCTAACTGCTTTGCTACCAAATCGGAGAAAATGGGTGGTGTAGGGATAACTTCGGTCTCCATGACCGGTTGCTTGAAATAGAGTCCTCTGGAGCTCCAGAGGCTGCTGGGGAAATATCAGTGGGTGATTGAGACACCAGACCCGAAATATTTTTGCCTTGAACAACAAGGACTTGTACAGATGGGGTTTGAACAGGCCTGCGAAGGCAGGCTGGTCAGGAGAAATACCCTCGTCCTCTGACATTTCTCCTTCCATCGGGTCCACCTCTGACATAGGCTCAGAGTAGAGTAAGGACCCCCTATCCAATTCCTCCTCTTTCCTGAAGAGTTCCAGTTTGCTCTTCCCCCTCCTCCTCCCTTTCTGGGAAGGGGATTTCCCTCTGGGGAAATACCTGACAGTAGTGAGGTTCCAGTCCTGGGAGGGATCTGCCAGAGACAGATACTACATCAGGGGCCATCACTTGAGGGCCTAGTCTGGCCATCTGTTGGAGACCTTCCGTGATTCCTTGGCGGATGGCCAGTTGCATCCAATCTCTAATCCGGTCTGGAATCAGGTCTGCGGATGGTTCCTCTGGTCCGGTGGGTGTGAATGTTGCCTCAGAAGTCCGGATGGCTTGGAGCTCCGAGCGGGTGAACTGCACCTGGAAAGAGATAGCTGATCTGGTGGGGGGGGGGTTGAGTAGCCGAGAGGGTGGGAAGAGTAGGTGCTGGGGATACAGATTGAGAGTCTCTGGAGCGTTTGTCAAATTCCTTCTCCAGGGCCTTGTGACGCCTTAATGACTGCTTGGCCTGTCTGTGCAAATGGTGCGTTTTTGATTTGGCCTTCAAAGAAGGTCCTCTGGGATTGTCCTCTGCCATAATAAAGAGTAAAACCACAGAATAATAATAATCAATGAGGCGGTTGGCACACCTAGGAGTTCGACCTACAACAAAGGCCGGATGGCCTATAGTTGAGCCGCGTCCCCCTTTTGGAAATTTTTTTTGTTGTATTTATTATTTTTTATTTTATTTTTTTATTATTATTATTATTATTATTATTATTATTATTATTATTATTTATTTTTTAATTTTTTTGTGGAGAGGGATGAGATCAAATAAGGTCTAACAGAACCATAGGCTATGGGGTTATGCCAATTGAAAAAAAAAATTAAGGAAACAAGAAAAAAATGAACATATAATTCTAATTAGCCAATGAACCAAATGAACGCTGAGGCCAGAAAAGATCAACAAAAGGAAAAAAAGGCCTCGTGAGGCAGCCTCCCAAGCAAAATGGGAAGTTGGTGCCTTAATCTTCGCCTCTGAATAGCCAACAAGTATTAATGAGGGGCAACAGGGCTCAGAACCACAATACCCCTTCGACAAGTATGCTCTAAGCAGGCCTGCTGGTCCTGCTATGGGCCTCCAAAGTCAACCGCAGCGAGAGCGACAATAGGGAAAATGGCGGCCGGCCACAAAGCACGCCCAAAATGGCGGCCAGGACCAGCGCGATGACTCAGAGACGGAAAAGCCCCTCGAACGAAGAAAAACTAGCCTTAAGGAAGTCAAAATGAGGGGCTGAAGGGAGGAAAGCTCACCTTCTGTTTAAGGTGTTCATGGGGGGAAGGCACAGCTGAGCACAAAGCAGAGCGCAAATACAAGCCGCTGCTTAAGGGCAGGACGGCTTTAAAGTGGCAGAGAGCAGAATGAGGGGAGTTGGGGGGTCGAAGCCTGCTAAACCCCCATATCTCCCCCCTGAGAGGCAAAAAATGCTCCTCTCACCAAATTTAAAGCGAACCAACTGCGCAGGGACCAAGGAGAGAAAACAAATAATCAAACCTGAGATTAAGTTGATAAAAATCCTGAATCGGCCAAGGAGAGCTGCTAGTGCTGCCTGTCTCTAGCGAGGCTGAGCTAAAACTGGGGAATGCTACGGAGGAGTCACGTGGAGGAGGAGAAGCGTTCCTCAATTATAGCTCAGCCTGTAAGAGCGGAGACTGGAGCACCTCCCACTCTGGATGCTTGCAGCAGCTCTATGGAGAAACTCGGCTTCAGGCGCTCCTGTCGTCACCTTCCCTTCGCCTTCAAAGGCAAAGCCAATTCTTTTAAAAACGACGCCCTACTACCAGTATGACAAAGCCTCCCCTGCCCAAGAGGGCAGCCCAACCCCACCCTGGCTGGCCATGCGTGGCTGCCCCCATTGCTCTAAATGCCGCGGCAGCATCGGGAGAAAGGAAAGCAACAGTGGCGGAAGGTCTCCTGATACAAAGTGCCCCACCAAAGCCAAAGTCAATGCAGGCAGCATCATATCTGGGTATTCAACAAAAGTACTTCCTAACGTCAAGCCCCCGCCGCCATTCCCCCCCCATTTTGCATGTTTAATATAGGCCTTAATTTGGGGGAAGGAGCTTAATTTGATTTTATGCCCATAAAACATGCTGGGACTTCCTATTGGGGGAGGCCGTATTGTTGGAGAAACACGGTAGAAAAACCATTTTAGAAAGCTAAGCCAACAAATCAGACTGACTAAAAAAAATTTAAAATACTAAATAAATATGGATAATACAAGAGGAATCTGGAACAGACTGCTGGAATTTTTTAAAATACAAATTAAAATATCGGCATCAAGGTTTAATGTACAGATAGCCCTCAACTTATGACCATAATTGGGAGGAGAACTTTCATTGCTAAGTGAGGTGGTCATTAAATGAGTCATGCCCAATTTTACAAACTTTTTACCACAGTCATTAACCAAATCTGGCTTCTGTCATTGAGACTGTTTATTGGAAGCTGTCTGGAAAGATCATAAGTAGCAGTTACGTGACCCCAGGACCCTGAAAATGTTATAAATACATTCAGATTGCCAAGTGCCCCGTCAACCCTTAAGCTGGCCTGGCCGAAGCCATCTTGGAGCTTCAGTGCTGCCACACTGGAGCTGAGGAATAGGGAGGGGGGTTTCACGATAGCTGGAGTTGTGTAGTCAAAATAAAATACTTTCTCTTGGGAACCAAGGATGTTCTCACACTTGGCCGGAGGTAGGACGAGTGATGTCACCAGACCAGCAGACACTGTCTTGATTGGGCCATGTGTCGGAGAGAAAAACTTTCACTTCTAATTAGGTGAAAACCAAGGGCCCCCTCAGAGTTGGTTTTCACCAGATATGTGCCAATATATCTCCAATAAAGCTCTTATTTGAGGAATCCACCTGCCTCGAAGTTTTTGCTTGCAATGGATCTATTTTACTTGGAACCCTGATATTCCCAAATTTTGATCACATGACTGCAGAATGCTGCAACAGCTGCCCAGAGCTACGCTATAGTAAGATGGGCAGCCATAAATTTTATAAATAAATGAATAGTCATATAAGTGTAATGATTGGTCATAAGTCACTTTTTTCAGCATAGTAATAACTTTCAATGTCCACTAAACAAATAGTCTTAAGTTAAGGACTACTTATTCAATTAAATATGTTTTCTGTGATCCTAAAATGAAGTTAACTGATCAAAAATTATTTTTTGGATCTATTGAGGTTATTAAAAAATGTTTTAAAAAAATTATTGACATTCTTTTGCAGGACATGCAATATATTTGAATATATCTTAGCATAGATTATTTAATCATGTCTCTTGGTAGCTTCTAAATGGTTGAATATTCTCACAAGGAGTCAGGTTCTCAGGAGGCATTTAAGATTTAATGGACTTAATGTATGATGGTAATATTTCAAAAATATGGAATATGTCAATTTATTATTAATTTTGCAATTATTGTGCTTGGACTGTTGCCAAAAAGCTTGTCAAATGTTCTGGGAAAACTTATGTGATAGACACCAAAGATTGTTTGATAAAATGTATCTCAAACTTTGTTTTTTTATTATTATTATTTTAAAGACCAGAGGATATGATTTGTATGTGGTCTACATTCAGTCATGGATTCTATACAAGTAGGGTTTTCAGAGAAAATTATCGTTGCATTTTGTAATGATTTAGCCTTTGATTTAGCCTTTTTCTTTCTTTTTTTTTTTATCTTTGGCTTATGTAAACAGAACTGGAAGGATAATCTGGATCCCAATACATCATAGAGCAGAGTTTGCAAGATCAGGCAGAGACAAGCCTGGTTGGACTGTCCTTTGGGCTTTACAGATAGACAACCTGACTAGGCAGAGAGGAGAAAATACAAGTTAATACCTTAGCTGTACAATAATTGTATTTAAAATACTAGGATAAAAAAAGTAATTTCTACTGGATCCTTTTTAACAGAACATGTGCATAATTATGGCTTGCAGAGGAAAATTCTCATCACATTTTTATATAGGTATATACTTAGATCAGGGGGATTCTGGCTAGAGAATTGCATTATGTCAAATCTGTTCTAAGTGTTCAACTGAATTTATGATTCCGATTTATAAGTCTTAAGTAGTACAGCCCTGGACAATGTTTTAATTATCAAATTGTATACCATATCAACATTATTAAAAGAAAGGAGAAATGCTTATACAAGGGAAATAAATTCTTTTTAAGCATCCACGCTTTCATTGTCCACACTCAAGGGAGATATTAAGTCTTCTTCTAACTTCAATTCTCCAAGTAAAAGTAATTTTCTAACCTTTTATTATTAAGAAGGGTCAACCAGCTCAAGGGGATTTTTCCCCTGTGTTACATTTCAAAATCACAGTATTTCAAGGTTTTCAATTTAGTTTATTAAATTAATAACTGCAGATTCCTAAATTTGTGATATCAAGATAATAAGAAAGCTGTCTTTTAAGATGTCAGTGGTTCACAGCATGACAAAATTACATAACCTCTATTTTGTTGGTAGTGGTTGTAACCTGCATTTTTATATCTGTTGCAATAATCAAACAACCCATTGTTTCTAGAAAATTATAAGGCATAGCATGTTCTAATTATTAAACATTTCAATATTTCTAATTTTGAAATAATGATGTGATATATTATTGTCAAAACCATTTTAATGTTTTTTAAAAGTGAAAACAGCCCTCCCAGAAGTTCCTGTAGACCACTCCCACATGGCCATGCCCACCCAGCAACCGGGCAGCAAACCAGTTGCTGGGATTTTTGAATCCACCCCTGGATGACAGGATAGCAGTATTCCAATATTTGAGGAATTGCCACAAAGAGGGAGTCAAATTATTCTCCGAAGCAGGACAAGAAACAATGGTTGCAAACTAATCAAGGAGAGAAGCAATGGGATTGCTGGAATTAAAAAGAAAGTTCCTAACAAGGAGAACAATTAACCAGTGGAACAGCTCGCCTTCAGAAATCATGGATGCTTTGTCACTGGACATTTTCAAGACTGGACAGCCACTTGTCTGAAATGGTATAGGGCAGTGGTGGCTAACCTTTTTTGGGCTCCTGTGCCAAAAATTGTACACGCACTAGTGTGCATGCATGCACTTGCGTGTCAGCACCCAGAATGTAATGCGTGTGCCCCTCCCCACACCCCCTGCGCATGTGGCAGGGGGGATTGCCACCCCCTTACCTGCACTGCACCTTACAGCTGATTTTTCAACTGGTTTGAGGCCTTTTTCAGCCTCCCAGAGGCTTGGGAAAAGCCTCTGCAAAGCTTTTCAGGACGAATTATAGGCCCATTTCATCACTTCTGGTATTACAGGAAGTGACAAAACAGGCCTTTAATTCATCCTGAAAAGCCTTGCAGAGGCTTTTTCCAAGCCTTGGGAGGCTGAAAAAGGCATCAAACCAATTGGGGAAAAAGTTAGCTGTAAGGCGCGCAGTGAGGTTAAGTTTGCCTGCAGCTCGCGTGCCAGCACAAATGGCTCTGCGTGCCACTTGTGGCACGTGTGCCATAGGTTCACCATCACGGGTATAGGGTCGCCTGCTTGAGCAGGAGGCTGGACTAGAAGACCTCCAAGGTCCCTTCCAGCTCTTTTCTATTCTAAAATAATAAAGGAGGATAAAAATATTTTTTTTACATATGGTTTCTTTATATACAGTACAGCTGCTATACCACTTGCAGTACTTGTGAAAGTTTGCCTGGTTTTAGTATCAGCAAAAAGTCCATAGAAGAAGTCTGGTTGCTGTCTAACAAATTCTGTTAAAAGACAAGCTTTTATGAATGAGAACATCCGAACTATTGAAAATTAGTCAAGTTGTGTTAACGTAGGATCAATGAATAGAGGCTGTGATAGCAGCAAATTTGGATACATTTATTGCTGTGTAGACTTAACTTTCAATCTTTTTTACTTTGTTTTTAAAAACTGTGTAAGAACATCAACTTTACAGTCACAAAGAAAATCATCAAATGAGTGGACTCTGGAACCTTGTGATATTAACCTCAAAAGGAAAGAAATACTTTTGGCAACTGTTATAGGCAAATCAACATTCAACAATGGTCTTTATAAAACTCTGCTTAGTCATTTTCATCCTTTGAAGCTGCAAAACATGAAAATGAATTTGAGGAACAAGTCGGAAGTTTTTTAAGAATGAGGTCAAGGCTCCTCCACACCCACGCCTCAATTAGAACTGAAATAAGTCATGCAGGCATGAAAACTATTTCTGCCTATTTGGATTCAAAGTTTCAGCATCAAGATTTGCACTTCCTGAAAAATACAGCCTTCAAACTATAAACTTCATTTCACTGAGTACTAACTCATTTACATTAAAGATGGAAGAAAAGCTTATTAAACCTGAATGGTGGAACAAGGAATAATAGCAGTTAAAAAAAATTATCCACATCCCAAAACAGAAATTTAATTGTTATCCATTTTAATTCCTACTGTATTCAAAGATCCTTGGAACTAGAGAAACCCAACCATGGGTGACCAGACTCGTAATGGGCTACCAGATTACTACAGAAGGCTACTGATACAGGGAGGCATTAGTGCTAGACCTACTTTAATTGCATTTCTGCATCCAAGAAAGTCAATAGAAACATTCAAAAGAACTCCCTCATAAGAATTCCAGAAGATGAATGTTGGATCTGAAGATAAATCTCATCTACTGTTGGACTGTGGTTGAACATGTAGTTGACATGATTGACTAGCTATAGCATTTCTTAGTTTGGTTGACTTTGTTGTAAGTGGCACCTTTGTCTGATTGTACAATTATTCAAATTTATTGTTTAATGAAGCTTACATGCTGCTCTGTATTTGAATGTGTGTTATGAGTGCAAGATTTCACTATGCTGTTGATGGCTCAAAGAGAAACAATTGAGCAGTGATAACAAAAGTGATGCCAGTACACTGAGATCAGACGTAAGACAGGTGTGATCATTGGTTAGATTCTGAGAATGTTCTAAATGCAAATAAAAGAAACCACATTATGGCTTAGCAAGGTATTTGAGTCCCAGCAATTGTTAGTCAACACCAAGTCAGATTAAACACCAAGTCAGCTTATTGCCATTACACCTGCTCACTCATGTGGAGGCATGTCACAGGACTGGTGGGATTCCAATTTTTTTACTACCGATTCTGTGGGCATGGCTTGGTGGGTGTGGCAGGGGAAGGATACTGTAAAATCTCCAGTCAGAGGTGGTATTTGCCAGTTCTCGTAACTACTCAAAATTTCTGCTACCAGTTGGTCCAAACTGGTCAGAACCTGCTGAATACCACCTCTGTCACAGGGGCATACTAATTTTTATGCTATTTTGTTTCTACTATGCGTTTTCTTTTAAGATTTAGGGTTATGCCTTCAACATCTTTTTCACTTCTAATTGCAATGCAAACTTCATTTTTCTCTTCTACATAGGTTCATGAACAAAATCAGTTTAGTATATGGTTATGAGTCATTTTCAGCATGCAATTGATCCATCTCTATCATCTGATTTTTACTAAGTCCAAGATGTCCATTTTTTACTGTATATTTGATAACAAGAATGTGAAATATACAGCCATAAAAAAACTAATTTTCAATATAATGTACTAACTCTCACAGCCATTAAAAAGAATTGATCATCATCACACTGCGTAATATACCGTATATACTCGAGTATAAGTCGACCCGAATATAAGTCGAGGCACCCAATTTTACCACAAAAAACTGGGAAAACTTATTGACTCGAGTATAAGTCGAGGGTGGGAAATGCAGCAGCTACTGGTAAATTTCAAAAATAAAAATAGATACCAATAAAATTACATGAATTGAGGCATCAGTAGGTTAAATGTTTTTGAATATTTATTTCAAAGAAAAACAGTAAACTAGCTCTGTAAGTGGAAAAGAGAGCCAACAAAACCAATATGGTATCAACAATAACTTTAAAAGTACAAAAACCTTAGCTCAATCAGCAACCAAGCTAAAACACAAGAGTTAAAATCCTTCAAAACTGGATTCCTCATCATCATCTGTATGTCCAAACAGAGTCACTCTCTCCCTTGCAAGAAAAAAGCATGTGTATGTGCTGCATGTACATCCTGTTTTGGAGAGCCACCATCTCTTTCACAGCTCTCCCTCATGCCTCCATTGCATGTGCACACATGCCACGGCTCAGTAGTAGGTCAACATACAGATGTCACACTAGGTTCCCTCCTCAAAAGGAACATCCAACCTTTCTTGAGAAGTACAAACTTCATCCGTTCAGGATTGTGGTGACAAAGGTGAAGGAGGATGGGGCTGAGAGAAGGGAAGGGAAGAAAAGATCATTGACAGGGAGAAAGACAGGGAGAAACACCTGGAAGTGTGAGCCCTCGAGTTTCCTTAGGGAAGACCAGACAACAAGGGGAGAGGAGAGGAGGAAGAGGAGAGTTAAAAAAAAAAAAGAGTGGGAAGCCAACTCACGCGTGCCATCAAAGCCAGGGGGAAGTGGGGCTTTCTCTGTCTGCTGCCGCCAAAGGAGTGTGGGGGGGGGAGTGCGGGGAAAGGGGGTTTGTGCCGAGGCTCCGCAAGCGATTACCAGATTTGCAGCTCCGTTTGTTGGTGAAGCTGGAAGCGCGCAACGCAGGAGCTCGCGGGGGCCCTGGGTGCCCGTTAATGGGGAAGGAGAGGCCGCTTGGGGTCGCCAGGCTCAGGCAGCCTCCCCCGCCCCCTCCCCTAGCAGCGAAGAGCTGCTCCGGGGGCTCCCACCACGGCGCAGCCAGGCACTTTGTCTCGCTGCCCCCGGAGCAGCTCTTCGCTGCTAGGCTAGGGGGTGGGGGAGCCTGGCAGTTTCTTTGCGAAGCTGGAAGCGCGCAACGCAGGAGCTCGTGGGGGCCCCGGGTGCCCGTTAATGGGGAAGAAGAGGCCGCTTGCGGTCGCCAGGCTCAGGCAGCCATCCCCTCCCCTAGCAGCAAAGAGCTGCTCCGGGGGCTCCCGCCATGGCGCAGCCAGGCACTTTGTCTCGCTGCCCCTGGAGCAGCTCTTCGCTGCTAGGTTAGGGGGTGGGGGAGCCTGGCAATTTCTTTGCGAAGCTGGAAGCGCGCAACACAGGAGCTCGCGGGGGCCCCGGGCGCCCGTTAATGGGGAAGGAGAGGCCGCTTGGGGTCGCCAGGCTCAGGCAGCCACCCCCCCAGCAGCGAAGAGCTGCTCCGGGGGCTCCTGCCACGGCGCAGCCAGGCACTTTGTCTCGCTGCCCCCGGAGCAGCTCTTCGCTGCTAGGCTAGGGGGTGGGGGAGCCTGGCAGTTTCTTTGCGAAGCTGGAAGCGCGCAACACAGGAGCTCGCGGGGGCCCCGGGCACCCGTTAATGGGGAAGAAGAGACCGCTTGGGGTCGCCTCCTCCAGACGAGCGCCCTGACGGGAGGTGATCGCAGCCGCGATCAGAGACAGATCAAAGACAGAGACGAGGGGCGCCCCCGAAGAGCTCCGACTGCAGCGAAGGCGAGCGGCCACCACTTCCCTGGTGCGCGGCGGCGGGGCAACTCCTGGCGCAGACTGGCCCGAAGTCCGAGTGACTCGCTGAGCCCTGCAAACGGCCGGCCGAAAGACGAGAGGAGGACGCCCGGGCGGCTGCCGCCCCTGGATCCTAACTGGAAAGACCCCACCGCCGCCGCCGCCTCCCGCTCAGGCAGGGTCCCCATTCCCCTGGCCGGCCAGGGGCATAGCCGCTTCCCACTCCCGAACAGCCCGGGCGCTGCTAGTCAGCCTCGCTCAGCGCCCGGGGCAGCATTGCAGGCGCAGCCTTTTGCAGAGCTGTGCCGGGCCGCGCCTCACCTCACGTCCTCACCTCCTTCTCTCGCTCTTCTCGACTTGGCGGCGAGCGGCTCCTTTACCCGCCTGTTGTATGGGAGCTATCGCGCTCGCCTCCGGAGCAACCGTCCACAGTTTCAGCCGGGGAGGGAGGGGGGCACAAAGCAGCCCAAACGCGTAGCAGTGGAAGGAAGGCGCGCTGGTGTGAGGAAGAGAGAGAGAGAAAGACACACACGCACACACAGAGACAGACAGACAGACAGACACACACACACACACTCACTTCGCCACTTTGCACCTTGCAAATGCAAAATCCTGGGGTTTTTGCATTTGCAAGGTGCAAAGCGGCGGGGGCGGATCCCGCGTGCTGGAAAGGGCTTGACTGTATGACGGGGAGAGGGGGGGGAAGCTGATTGGAGCTGAAGCAACCTCGGCTCGTGTTGTTTTCTCAGCCTCGCTTTTGCCTTCTCCCTACATCTTCCCTCTGTGAAAATCCCCACACACACACACACACAGAAGGGAATCTGACTCGAGTATAAGCCGAGGGCGGTTTTTTCAGCACAAAAAATGGGCTGAAAAACTCGGCTTATACTCGAGTATATACGGTAATCAGATTTTGATGCTATGTACTGTACATCATACTTTTTTTTTTCATTTTCTGGGTAGCATGACCCACATGCTACTTTTCCCTGATCCATCCAACATTAGTATTTTTGTCTCCAATTTGCTACTGTTGCTGCCATGGCTGAATTCAAGGTAGCATAATCCAACAGTCCCCATTTATCCATTTCTTCTTCAATCAACTCAATGCTTTCCATCCCTTTACCATTCTCTTTGGTAGCACTGTGAACTGCATGTCATTGTGATTTGGCCTTTCCCCCACTGTCTCCTATATTTTAATTTTAATACAGGTTCTAGGACATATACATTTTCTGGTTCTGCAGTACCACCAATATGCATATTCCAGGGTCATGTTTTTTGATCTGTATATTGCCCTACTCTGCTATTCCATGCATGAACCTGTCATTACAAAATGTTTTGCATAATTTTCAAGTCTATGAACTACAAATAAGTCATACTTTTTCTCAGCCCCTCTTGGCAGACCAGACTAGGCAACCAGCTTCTCAAGGAGACTAAATCTACTTCTATGGAGACTGGTCCTAACAAAATCTTGCAAATCTTATCATTCTGTTCCTCCTACTCTTTCTTATAGTTTAGCAAAATAGAGATTATATCATATTAAGAAATTAAAAATAGCAATATACTAAAACACCACACAAAGGTGATATAATTAAATGTCTATTGCACTTAAAGATAAAGATATTTAGCTTATAGAATTTATTCTTTCTGCCCATATCTGCAAAAAATCCAAAAGATTCACCAATATTCTGTTAAGAGACTTGTTAAATATTGTGCTTCAATTCTCATTGGGTTCATATAAATAAACTGATTTACCACGATTATTTATTATGTTACCCTATGAACACTGCAAGCTTATACAATTTAACATTTGGTTTGATTATTTTTTTACTGTTCAAAACTGAAATTATGAAACTACATTGAACTTAGCATCAAAAAGCTTGTAGTATCAAAAATAAGCCTGTTCAGACATGCAAACCTAATCTCAAAAAGATAGATGAGAATGCGCAAATACCACTCTCTGTACAGTCATCAAAACTATCTATTCTTAGAATCTCCAGATTTTTGCAAAATAAGCCAACTACATATACAGAAATCACAACAATATTTTACACGGAGTAGGATTCTTGGGAAGTATTCAAACAGTGAAACATATGTTATAGAAATCATGATAATGATTATTTGGAACAGAAGCATTGACAAGAGAATATTTTTGTTAGCATAATTAACAGAAGACAACTAGATCACTATGAACCTCAAACTAATTGATGATCTCATCCAGCACCTTAGACAGATCTTAAACAAAAGGGTAGGGAGCATTGAGTTCTGAAGAACTCCACAAGTGAGGGGCTTTGGGTTCAACTCTTCCTGCCCACTTGTGTCAATTGCAACTAGAGCCACCCACAGAGAACTGAGGAGAATCACTGCAACCCAGGGCTACCCACTCTGTACCCTGTTGGTGATCCAGAATGATACCACAACCAATTGCTTCAAATGTTCAGAGGGATCAAGGAGAACTAGAATAGCCAAACCACCCCTATCCCAACAGAGGTCAATAGCAATGTAATTAGCACTTTCTCATTACAATATTCAGATCTGAAATCTGATTGAAATTGGTCAGAAGCCCATCTTCTCAACAACGTCCCCTAAAAAGGAAAGTTGGAGACTTCCTTATCCAAGGCTGTCTTACTACAATTTGTCATGGGATGTTTTCACCACTATCCATCTACCACAAGAATATGCCAGCCAAATCCAGCACATTTTCAAGAGAAAAATGGGTGTTTTAATTTTGCAAAATGTATAATATTCATTTTGCCCAATATTTTCCACTCACAATGGGTAAATAAAAGCAAAGGGGGTGTTATTTCTGGTCCTGTCAGTTTGAAGGTAGAGATTCTGAGGGTCATAAGAGGAGTGTCAGCATATCACAGGCTTCGTTCATCAACTTCACAATTCTTGTCCTTCTGAACATTAGTCAAATGCTTTTAGAAAAAACAAAGAATAAAAGTAGACTTAATGTGTGTACCTTCACCATTTTTCATTCAAAGTTGGATTGCCTATGAATATTGAAATTTAATTTAATTGATTTATAAAATAAAGTTTGTATTTACCTAAATCGGGGGTGGGGAATTCTGGGAGTTGAAGTACACAGATAATAATGGGACCATTATTACCTGTGTACTTCAACTCCCAGAATTCCTGAGCCAGCCATGCTCCCTCAAAAATTCTGGGAGTTGAAGTACATAGGTCATAAAGGGGCCATAGTTCCTTACCCCAACCTAAATAGTTGAAATATATTCAAACTAGGACCACCTAAGAAGTTCTTTATGTTCATCATGAAGGACAGAAGAGAAATATAATTTTGTCAGAAACTAATCCCATATCTACATTTTAAAACTTGTTAACGATAACATCAGGGACTGAAGATTTTAGCAGGCATGGGGATGACTAAATGAGTTATTATAAAACATTGGAAGCACTGTAGGAGGAGAGCTGTGTTACTCTATGGTGACAAAAAAATCAGAACAGGTCTGTTAGAACTTTTTCTAACACATTTTATTTAAAGGCAAAAGCTTTCATGAACTGCAATTCACTATTAGATACAATGAATAGGTAGACTAATGATACAATTTAAATTGGGAGAGGTGGAAAGAAAAATGGGGAAAGGGACAGGAAGATGGTTTTGCAAATGCAGGTTACATTAAGGACAGATTACAAATACCTTATTCATTAACGTAATGATTTAAATATTTTGCTAATATTTAAATAGTCTTACAATTAACCAATTACTGATTAAATCAAATGATTGAGTAAATTAAATGTTTACTTATTTTTAAATGTACATGTCACCCATCTCACTACCAAGCAACTCTTATTTAATTGTTTGACAAAGGGTCAACAAATATGATTTTTGAGCAATGCGGCTACTTTTTCTGGAGCTCTGTTTTTAACATAATTTTTAGATTTATGTTTCTGATTTTTTAAAATTGTTTATCAATTTTGGAGTTGTGTTACTCTTTCAGTGCTGTTGCATGTTTCCAATTTTTCTTTTCTGAGTTAGTTGAGCATAATAAAACACACCAACAAACAAAGTGTTTGGAAATACAGCAATATACACATCCAACTTCAGGTAAAAGCTAACTATATAGGGCAGCAATACGTAAATAAATCAAAGTCACCCAAAATATCAGTTCCTTAACCGTAGTCCAGCAGCACATAGGCAGTCCCTGGGATTAAGACAAATTCCATTCCTAACTCCCTCTTTAACTCAAATTTGTATTTATGTTGGAACTTGTGTTTATAAACAGTCTACCTACTACTAAAAATACTGGACATCATTGTGCTTCCTCAAGCTCATGAAGACTGAAGCCACATCATTTTCTCAGGAATTCTGAAAGCAGGCTGTATATTAAAATCACACAGTTTCAGTGATTCCTGAAAGCATCATATGGCTTCAATTCCTTGTCAGCTTGAGGAAGGAGATGGCCGTTAACCATTCTTAGTAATAGGCCATTTGTATGTAAGGGTATCCTTTAATCAGACATTCTTAACCTAGGGACAGCCTGTATAAAGTTAATAAAATACTTTTATTCAAGCAATGAAGACAGTTACTACAACATAGTTCTAGGGTGGCTTGATGAACAATCTCCCTCCATGCATAAAAATATATGATTATCAACAGAAGAGAATATCTATAGCTCAGGATTTAACTTTGGATCCCTTGGCGCTCTCTGAGCTTAATTGTTTGCAAACATTTTTATTACTCAACTAGGAGGATAGTGGGGTTTGCTTGTTGTTTTCAATGCTAGAAGGTAGTGGGGTTTGATCTCTGTTTATATACAGTAGCTTCTCCTATCAGTGTTGTTTTCTCTTGGAAGTTCCTTGATTAAGCTGTTCTTTATTGCTTGTTTGTCTGAGTTGGTAGTTCCTTAATTAGGTTATTGTTATGAAGATGTTACCTACTAGGCTAAGGTAATATCTGCAAACAAACAGAGCTCAGACAGCATCAAGGACTCCATATGTGAAACTGGCCCATCACCGTTATCTTGCAAATTTTTTATCAAATTCTGCTATAAAGCATTCTTAAAGGAAGTGACAGGAATGTCAAAAAGTATATTAATAAAAAGATTATATATTATCACAAGAGTGCTATCATTATTCCAGCAAGGTAAGGTACTGAAGGGACTTTATATCTAAATTTATTTTTTTTGGTCATGGTTTGAATGTACATTTGAGAGCACTTCCACATTACAGAGGCTGCAGCAGTTGCCATGCGATTTCTGACTCCAGTTTAAGGAGCTCCTTTCTACCTATAAAACCCTTCATGACAGAATGAAGGAATGAACAAATAAATGGATGAATGAATTTGATTAATGTTTTTTTTTAAAAAAACATGCTTATAATGAGTCTTTATGTGTACATTATTTAAAATTAATGATGGAATTAAAAGGCTGATTAAAAGGAAAAATGGTAATTTGTGGGCCAGGAAATATGAGATACCTATAAATGTCTGAATTGGGAGGAAGAAACAAAGTATCAAGGAAGACAATTTTCAAGCAATACGATAAAAAAATAGCAGTTATTCTCTTGACATAATTTTTAAAGGTCCTTTTTTCTCTTTTTTGAAGGTATATTATTTTGTAAACACTGCATATATGTGTACTTTTCTTCCATTAATTTAACATAATAAAATTAAAAACAAATTTCTCCAGATAAGTGAGGGCATTCAGTAATTGCAGCTTTAAGTACTGGTCACTGAAAATGGCAGTGCTAATTTAAACATTGGTTTACTTGTCTGTGATAGGTCACTACAAACCATGACTTCAAAGAGCAGTAATATATTATTTATGGATAGTGGTATAGTTCAGGAAATAAAAAGTAAGCCAGAACTTTTCAATGGGATCCTATGCACAATACGATCCTGCTTTATTTAGACCAAATGAGGGTAAGTAAATAAGATTCAATGTCATGTTGTAATTCAGGGAATTATGATCTGGAATATCATTAACTCATTAAAGCAATACTTTCTTAACACGAGTCTCCCAACATTGATAGAATGCAATTTCCATTCCCTATCTTGCCCATGTTGACAGAGGTTATGGGGGACAGCAGTCTGATATTTCTGAGAGCTGCCATAAAGCTGAATTAAATATAGAAAGCACTTACTCATATTACTGAAGAAAAATAAAACTGAGCAGGTGGGTTAAATAGCAGAATGAAGGAGAAAAATACTAAACTGCTGAGGAAGCAATTCTGCCAGAAAAGTTTTTAATGATATTAAAAAGAAAAGACTTGCCAAGAAGTGTTTTTTAAAAAACCAAAGAACAGCACAACTTATGCATTCATCTCCATATAAACCAGTACAATTAACTCTTGCTCTTCACTTATAACTAAAGACCAGCATTTTACTCTACTTCCTTTTTCTCAAACCAATTTTAGTGTACATCTGACATAACATTACCCACATTTATTTTCTACTTATGAAACAAAAATAATTCTTGCTAAAATTTCTGATTGTTAAAAATCCTCTGACCTCCAACAGAGGAAAATGCATCACACATGGTATTAATCAAAATTATTTTCCAATCTACACTGCCTCTTTCACTTTGCCCAACAATATCCAATCCCCTTTGCCTTCCCCAAAATACCTGATTTTAGATGCCGCCATGGACCTTCTTCAGTTTCAATTTTCTGTGAAGAAACCTGGAGAACTGTTACTTGCTCTTCCAAATTTCTGCTGGCAGTAGGCAATTTTTCTCTGCTGTTATCTGTTCTCTCTTGTTAGAAGATAAAGATGTCCTAAACTGCAAGGGAAACTAGTCTCTTCTCCTTTACAATTGCTTGAACAAACATCCAAAATTTATACAGTAATAAAGTCTCAAAGTGGCTGTACAAGACAATTGTACAGCATCTCTGAAGCAGTGTGGCATATGCCTTATGTAGAGAGTCATAGGTGGCCAAGAAACCTACTTTCAAAATAGGAAGGGAAAATCCCAGTAGGATTCTTTTTAAATGAAGTTCTAGTTTCTTGTTTTGGCCCATATAAGTCTAGCTTTTCCATACTTCCCAAACATATATTAAGAAGAATGTAAGTCAAAAGCTGTAACTGAATTTGTTTTTGAAAATGTTTTTCAACATTTGAAGAACTTGGACTTCTCCCTAAAGGGACTGAATCAGAACAGAATCAGAAAGTGAATTCTAAGTTATTTTTTGTTAAACTCTGCATGTCAGTATCTTAAAAAAAAAATTCTCTGCAACAACATAGTGCACAGAACATTTACTGTTTCAACAGCGATCAAGAGCTTAAAGGTTGCAAGAAATCCATTTCCAATGAATCCTTGAACCCAATCCTAAAAGCTTAGCCAAGCAATAGTCTAAAACACCTGTCTCATCAGTGTTTCATTTCTTAAGTTCCTTGTTAAAACACAAGTTGCATTACAGTTATAGGCAATCTGCAGTCATGTTATTTAATCCAAATTTTAATAAAACATATGCTAAATAAAAAGCAACATTTTTAAACATACTATATTGCATAAAAATAGCTTTCTTCCCTGTGAAAAGGCAAATGTATATTAATCACAGCACTATAAAGAAGCAATACGTATTTTTACAATCTGTATGTTTCATAAAACCCCTATATCTAAGGAAAGATAAAAATAAATTCCCAATCCTGCTAATCTTTAAAGTGTTTTTAGAGGTATCATTAAAGAGAAGTATTTTAGTCTCATTCTTCATAGCTATTTTACAGATAGCTGTAGGAATCCTTACAGTACACCTAGATGAATGTCAGCTGTCAGGACTTACATCTGGCTGCGAATTGCTTGGATACAATCAAACCCCTATATGGTATATAAGCAAGGGAAATCTTATGGAAATTACAGTCTAACTAATGTATTACAGTTTCATTCTTTGTGGATCTAACTTTATTTAAAATAGTTATACTATGGTAACCTCCAGTATTGTTATTCCCCAAAACATAGGACACATTCGGGGAAGTTAAAGAGGTCAATTTTATTACTCTGTCACCTGGTAACTGACTTATGATTGTCCGTTCCTATTATGGCAGCCATCCTGTCAGCTGGCAAACTTTCCCCAAGGAAGACATTTTATAACTAGTCATGGCATACTTAGAATATTCCAAGTGTTTCAAAAAATGTTATCTGTTGTAATCTGAGAAATAATGAATTTCTCCTCTTATCCTGCAATAAGACCGCTATGAAAACTCCTCCAAAGGATAAAGAAGATAATATAGACATTTAGTTTAGTTTTAGTTTAGTTTACTTTATTGTCATTGCACCTCATACAACGAAATCAAACACCATCTTCAGTGCACATCATGACCATGACCATGAAAATAAACACAAACACACATCCTTCACCCTCCACACATTGAACCAAAAAACCCCAACACCACACTAACACCAACATTTAAACAACATTTAATACATTCCGTATATTTATTGAATGGTGTCTCATGTTAATGACAGAAAAGCAGCTGTGACTAAGACTTTGGCAGATAGTAATTTACTAAACTTTTCTTCCAAACCAAAGAAAGAGAAGAGGAAAATATTGTTGGTATACTTGTCTAGTTAAGGGTTTTTTTTTTGCCAAAACCAAAAATATTTTTGATGTTTGATTTAAGTGTTGTCATGTAGGCAATATTTAGGATCATTGGTAGTGAAGATAAAATTAATACTGGAAATCACTGGGGGAAAGAAACATAGTTTCTATTAAAGGTAACAAAGTTTTATGTGGCACCTGAGCATGTGTAACGTATTAATCTCAAAAATGACACCTGAGAAAGTTTCTATAAGGATAAAAGGATTTATAACAACACACCAGAATGAAGTTCCCCAGTTAGAGCAATCTTCTCACTGGCCACTGGATAAAAATGAAATGCTTCTTTCATTTCTGTGGTGCACAAAATAGAAGACTCAACTTCACTATTGGGCTGTGAACTGAAGTGTAAATTGTAGCTAAAAATGACCCCTGCTTCACCGGAACAATTTTCTGGAAAGTTTATAGTTACAAATCACTGAAATAAGAGACATTTTGATCTGAAGTCCATATATTTCAAAGAATGGCAAAAAAAACACTTTAATGTGAAAGCACTCTTTTTTTAAGAATGTGAACAATAAAGGACAAAAATAGCAGGTTTCTTCCTCAGCCTTTACTTAGGGGGGGAAAGAAGCAAAATATCTTCTAGAAATTATCAGATATGTTACATATGTGTCATCCTTTACCTTATGCAAAAAAAAAAAAAACCAAATAAAACAAAAACACACAGTGCAAATTGTGGCAAATCACAGGTGGCCTCAAACCAAGAGGAAGCCTTCAGGGACAGGATAGGCCCAATTAATAAATATAAGCTTACAATCGCCATATGGAAAAAAAAAAAAGAATTGTTATACTTCATAGTCTAAAAAGGTTTTGTGGGGTGGGGGATGAGCAAAGTTTGAGCAAACTCTCATTCAACCTCTAAAAAAAAAAGCGCATATACCGTAAATTCAGCAGCAGTTTTATTGGCTATAAATAGTCGAGTTTCAGCAAGTTTTCTGCATTTGTGATACAGCAATCAGAAAAATGCATCAAGCAAAAATATGCCTTCAGTAAAAATGCATATTGTCATGAATTCAATCAATCCTAAAGGAACAATATCATCGTTTCCACACATAATACATTTGCAAGATTTATTTCATGGAGTATTTCAGCAAAAGGGGAAAAAAAGAAAATGAAGATTTATTCTTGTCCCTCTTGGCATAACATTCATCTGTAAGCTTGGTTGAAGTTATGCTTCCAAATATGATGAAGTAACAGTGTGTTAATCGCTATGGATACATTGCCTTTCATAAGACTGCAGCATACCTACTGTCCATGGATTCTAAAAAATGCACCCAATTAGCCATGACATTAATAAAACAACTACAAATTACTTATTTGCAATAATCTAAATTTCACAGAATTAGAATATTCATCTGCCCTTGTTCATTTTTTAAAAAAATCTGATATTTCAAAAAGGAAAAAAATCAAGTGGTTTTCAGATCAAACTAAAAAAAACCCTACAGATGATAAAAATGCTGAATAATAAAAACATAACAACTGAACTGAGACTTCTAGTGCCAAGGTAAAATGGACAAGGAAAAAAAAGTTCAATTGAGATTATCAAGAAATAGAGCCAAAAAATAACAAGAAAATTAAAACAAGGATAATGGAATGAATAGAGGAATAGCAGGAGACTTATTTTTGCATTACTGACTACAACAAGGGGTGAATATATACCAGGATTGATCATATCAGAATAGGGAATATATTCAGGCTAGCAAAACTGCCAGAATACCTAATGATTCCTTTGAGGAACCTTTATGGTTTACAAGAAACTATTGTAAGAAGTGAAGGTAGAGAAACAGTGGGTGTTTCTCTTTCCCTGAATAGGGAAAAAATACAGACAAGGAGGCATACCCATTACTGCATATACTAATAGAATATATTCTGAATGTATTTATGAAGATACACATGAATGTAAGAGTGGACATCTGGTATCAAAACTGAAGGTCAAAAATTGAAATAAGTAGATGACATCACAATGTTCTTGTACAGTCAGCCAACCATGATTAAGCCAAAGACAACAAGCTTTCTACAGTCTCAACTTGCAGAAGACAGTACAAATCACTACTGACAAAGCCTATTATGAATACTAAAATGAAACAAGAAAAACATTCCATTTGATGTGATTAATGTTAACTATTGAGAATAGAAAGATAATGTCAGTCAAAATGCTCAGCATACTTACAACTGATAGAGTATGGACTGAAAAATAGATTGACAGTATGTTGGAACAGCAAAGAGGAGATTAATTCTAGGAAGGAAGATATGGCAAAATGGATAAGGTTTCGAAAAAGCTACTATGGTGGACAAGATTGGGGGAAGCTGAAGAAGGGAAAACAATTAGGTCATAAATCACAATCACATGATTTAAGACTCTGCAACTGTCATAAATGAAAAGTGCCCAAATTGTGATCATGTGACTGCAGGAGTGGTGTGATCATTATAACTTAAGGACAATTCTATTCATTAGGTCCATATCTCACTCTCTAATCCTTAGGAAGAAAATTTAAAAAAAACAACAACCTGTCATTCTTCAACGAGTAGAAAAATAGAAATAGAAGTCAGACACAAGAAATTTCCAACTAGAAAACTTGTACCGATATAAACCTTTTGCCTGCATTCCAAAACATTTTCTAAAATATGACCTGCTCTACAAATCCTGAGTTGAAAGGAAAACTTCCATTTTAGGTAAATAAAACATACAGAAGCAGATATTGGGAGCAAGAATGAGGGGACTAAAAGGCAAAAGAAACACGATTTCAACACGCCTCTCCTATGGTGTTTTTCTGGCAACTACTACAAAGGACAGTAATCTTTCAGAAAAGTTCCACATCACCACTTCTCAACCTTACTGGACTGGGAGCAGTGACATTCAAAACACAAAGAGAATAGAAGATCAGAGCCATTTTTATCTTAATCACTGCAGCAGCCAAGAAAACATGTAGGACACACATGCATCCTGTTTTCAAGGGTAAAACTACCATGTTTCCCCAAAAATAAGACCGACTTATATTTTTTTGCCACCAAAAAAGGCATTAGGTCTTATTTTGGGGGGATATCATCCACTGACTAACCTCACTTGTACGCATCATCCCCAGCCTCCTTTTCGCTGTCAGAGGCCTTCAGGAACTTCTGTGGCTGGCAAGTCTTTCCTGAAGGTCTCTGCAGACGATAACAGAGCTCCGGATCGATCCGGAGCTTTGTTATCAGCTACAGAGGCCTTCAGGAAAGACTTGTCAGCCTTGTGGTGGCAGAAGAAATGGGCCAGCAAGGCAGGTGTTGGGGTGTGCAAGGGCTGGCTACAACTGTCCAAAGGTAAATAGTAGAGCAACTCCATCACCACCCCAACTCCACCCTAGCTTAATTTTTTTACCTGTGCACGATGGAGTGTGCAGGATCTTAATTAGGGCTTATTTTGAGGGAAGGGCTTATATTGGGTGCATGTGTAAAAAAAATCAAGCCAGGACTTACTTTCAGGGTAGGTCGTATTTTCAGAGAAACAAGGTATGCCCACTCTTAATTCATTCAAAATATTACATCAACAGATCTAACAAATACAACCAATCAACAAGAGAGGACAGACCACATCTTTCATCAATGTGGAAGGAGAAAAAATATTAGAAGCCGATACATTTATTCAGAGATACTCTTCTGTTCATCTTTAAGCCCTCACAATAAATCAGAGAAGTTAAAAAATCTAAAAAAGACAGAAAGTGAGGGAAAAAAATTGTCCTGCATGAAGGCTTCTCCAATACTTACAAATCATGTCACATCTCTCAACCAACATTTCCTCTATAGTTGCAAGTTTTGTCCTCAGCGCCTTGATCCAAAGAAGTAGTCACAACATATGTGGAGGCTGCCAAGTCTAGGAAGATACAATCCAGCAATGCTTTTCCTTCAGCAAATAATGATTCAATTGGGGTCCCACTAAAGATCCAATCTAGGTTAGACTGGGCCAGTAACAAGCAAAAGAGAAAGTGGATGGATATAGAATGAGGAGGGGTCCTTTGGTGCTCTCTGAGCTTACTTCTTTTCTTGCAGATGTTTCATTATTCAAACTAAGTAACATCATCAGTGCTAGAGTCGGAAGTCCTAGTTTTGCATGTGGTAATTTGCTTGGTTCTGGGCAGAGATAAATACTGTGGTGATGTACTGCCAAAAACGAGAATCTTCCAATGATGCTGACATCATTGACTCTAGTTTGGATCATAATCTTCTTGAATTATCATTTTCAAACAATCATCAAAAAATGAAACAAAATTAAAACACATTCCTCTCCCAATCAGTAGAGCTATTCTGCACTACAAATATTTACATTGTTTTCAAATTTTGAATTCTGCAGTCATTAATTCCTCAGAGAATGCATTAAGAAGCATGACAGTTGAGAGCATGATGTTGTGCAGTGCAAACTTGTAAGTCTGCAACTGGGGCTTAGTGCATTGTCACAAATACAAAATGAGCCACTTTAACCTGCCTAACAAACGGGCTACCCACATTTTACATTTCTGGAACACACACCAGAATGATTTGCTTGTGGTTGTTAAAAATACTAAATATTTCCCCAAATAGAGAATTAACAGCTCAAACTAATTGGGGATTTCTGAGAATTTCAAAAGAGGAAAGAGAAGAATTGCAAAGGGAAGAGTTGTTAAGAGCAGTATGTGATAAAAGACTATCTTCTCCAGTATGGTGGCTTTTGAATGGGCTGTTTTAAAAATCCTAAAATTCAACCTTAGCCAAATTTGCATAATAAATAACTAAATCTTCAAGTTTCCAGTAATCCCCTATATGAGTATTCCTCAACCTTGGCAACTAAGATGTGTGGGCTTCAATTCCAGAATTCAGGATGTTAAGCCCCATAAGCCTTAATGTTGCCACAGTTGAGAAACACCACTTTAAAGGGATCCAAGCAGTGTAGCTTCCAGATTTTTTTTTACCACGAGTGATAATACATAATTGGTCCTCATGATGACCTCTGCCTTCAGTCTTAGGGAATCAGTTGCTCTGGCCTTACTTGAATAATTCCAGTCCTACATTTTTGGTTCCTTTGAGTGAATATTTTGATTTTAAATGTTATTTGTTTATTTAATCAATTTATATGGTCACCTATTTCTACCATGATTCTGGGCACAAAGAATGATAGAAAGTACAGATATATACAGTAGCAAAAGCAGTAGCACTTAGACTATATATCGCTTCACAGTGCTTTATAGTTCTGTCTAAGCAGTTTACAGAGTCATCATATTGCCCCCAACAATCTGGTCCTCATTTTACTGAACTTGGAGGGATGGAAGGCTGAGTCAATCTTCAGCCCCTTCAAGAGTGTAGGAATCAAATTCCTGGCTGTATGAGCAGAGTTACCCTACAATACTGTATTCTAAACACTGTGCCACCATGGCTCTTACACAAATATTAAACTACAAGAAAACTAATCATTGACATAGCCAGGAAACAAGTTTCTTCATACATCTGGAGGCCAAGCTTGAGCACAGAACCATGTCTTTAGTTTCTTACAAAAGGCCAGAAGGTTAGGGCCAAAATGATCTCTGGAGGGAGAATGTTCTAGAGGGCAGATGCTACAGCAGAACAGGCTCTTCTTAGCCATTGAACAGCCAACACTTCTTAGCCATTAGGACCCAGAGCTTTCCCATCCTGCTGGATTGGACAAGATGGGCAGAAATAATGGGCATAAAGTATTTCTTAAATAACCTTGACTAAACAAACCACGAAGCACTTTAAAACTTGCTTTGCACTGGAAGACAACTGGCAGCCAATGCAGCTCACAAAATTGTGGGGACTTGTGCACAGAATAACCAGTGCCACTGATTACCCATATAGCTGTATTCTGCACCAGTTGAGGTTTCCAAGTGTCCTTCAAGGGCAGCCCCCATGTAGACTGCATTGTAGTAGTTCAGATGAAAAGTTGCAAGAGTATCTGTAACCACAAGCAATTCAGAAACAGTCCCAACTGCCACACAACCTGAAGGTATGCTCTTTAACTAAGAGCTGCACGTCTAGGAGACCACCAGATTGCACATTGGATCTGTCTGAGTCAGTGCCAGCCCACCCAGAACAAAAGATGTAAGAACCCTGGCACTGGATTTCCAAAGTCATTTGGTCCTGCTTTGGCTGAGCTGAAGCCTGTTGTATCCCATCCAGGCCTCCACAGCCTCCAGGCACTGAGACAGGATGTCTCACATAGCTGCAGGTGATGAAATAAAAATGAGTGAGTGACATAGGCATACTGATGCTATGTCAGCCCAAATAGTCAGATGAACTTAACCATGTCATGTTAAAAGGAGACCTGAAGCCCTGTGGCACCCCACATACAGCCCACATCCCAGACAGTGGACTGTACCTCATCAACACCAACTAGAACTGCTCATGGAGGTTGGAGAACCAACACAATACAGTGTCACCCATTCCCAATCTCCAGAGCCAGTACAGCTGGATACCCTCACTGATTGTGACAAAAGCCACTGAAAGATTGGGAAGACTCAGAATGGATGTCCTATTTCCATCCAATCCCACCAAAAGTAATCCAAAATACTGGTTTTGTCTAAGTAATTGGACTAATAAAAAAAGAGGTACACTTCTGTTCCCCCTCATTACTCCACATTTTCCCTTCCCTTCCCCATCGCACTTCTATAGTTAATTATCTTTTTCTGCCAAAAAGTTCAGCATGAAGAACACCATGCCATGCTAAATATTTTTAGCATGGACTCCAACACTAATTGTCAGTACTGTGAGTCTCAGGCAGAAGCACCGAAGAAACAGGAGTCAAGATAATGCACACTGGTGTTTTTATATTCACCGAAATAATTCCTTATTTAGAACCTAAAAGCCTGTCAAAACCCAAAATTAGCTCTGAGAAGACAGAAACTGCATGTCTCCCAATATATCAAACTGAGAACCAACAGCTAGAATACTTGTTCCTTTATTCCAGTGAGTTACACAAATCAACTCATTTTATCAAAAATATATAGTATCTGTCAAATCCTCAAATGCTGCTTTACAGTCTTGAGAAACCTAGAGCTTGCTGCCTGCTAAACCAGCCTGTTTCAGTCTGATAACTGTTGTGTGGTTGGGATAGCCGCCACATGTCAGTAGCATCCTTCACTGTTATATTAAAAAAAATGCTTTGAGAAAGTGAAATACATCCTGCCACATTCAAATGTGCTGCTAGGATCACAAGGGGCTAAGCCTCATCATATGCACTTGTGGCAGAGGTGGTATTCAGCAGGTTCTGACCAGTTCTGGAGAACAGGTAGTTTGATTGATTGGATATTTCCATCTTTTCTTTTGAGAAGACTAGAAACTTCCATTCCAGTCTTAGATGAGTTATAGTTTACTGTTAAATCCAGATTGATTTACAATAACTGTTGTGTCTTGAAGCAAGCATACTGATCACCATTAACTGAATTCAAACAGTCTGCTAAGCCATATTACTGTCTATTTAGCATTAGATTGAGCCAGTCTACTATAGATTGTTCAGTAAACTACTTCAAACCATTCTATACAACATGTGTGGTATGATGGATAAACTAGGTAACTGTAGCATATTGTAAGCAGCTGGAATCTTGTATATTTGATGGGCAGCTATATAAATCAAATAAATCAAAGTTAAATAAGTCAAGATTTAACATGGTAGCCAAATCTAGCAAAGTACACCAGGAATAGAGAACCCAAAGCAGGGGTGTCAAACTAATGCCCCGTGGGCTGGATGCATCACAACCCGTGAGCTGTGGGCTGGCCATGCCCATACCCAGTTTAGCAAGGGGGGGGCGGGAAGTCACGATATGTCACGTGATGATGCTGTGACAATACGAGTTTTACACCCCTGACCTACAGTTTCCAAAAACTGCTGAACTACAACATTCAAGAGCTGCAGATACTGGGTCTCCATCAGTGGTCTAAGTGTAATCAGTAGTCCCTTTCAGTAAAAGACAATTTCTTACATCCTAACTTTAGAGATTACTTTAACCTACTTGCACACAACAACTCAGGTCAGGATATACCATGTTGGTGTACTTGGTAATATCAAACAATTATTTCATTACTATTGTATTTCTTTTCTGTTACTGTATGTATTGAGAATATTAATTGCATTTTCTGCTTCAAGTATTTTGAGCAATGTCTGATTATTAGTCTTTAAGAAGAACCATTGGGTTGGTAGAAAACAAGAGCCAGCATGTACTCGAATGTGCACTGTTCAAATATATATCATATACATTTTTAATAGCAGTAGAATATCAACAGGAAGTTACAAAATACACATTGGGAAGTATGTAAGAACTTTTTTTATTTAAAAGGTCCAATTATTGTAGTCTAGGTAACAACTAAATATTTAGATTGTTAGTTACCAAGACTAAAGAATTAGGCAACCAAAGTCACCCATCTTTTGACCATTTAAGACCCATTCATAGCCAAATTTGAAACAGTCATGCATGTTTATATAACACATCCTTCAACTTATACAGCAAATATTTTTAAAAGCTTGATAGAAGCAAGAGTCAGCAAGCACTCAAATTACTATCCCAAAGTATACCACAAACATTTTTAATGGCAGTGGGATATTAACAGAAAAGAAAATATGCTATTTATCTGTTTTAGAAAAGAATCTTTGATATTTGAAATTATATTGGTAATATTAAGAGTCCTTTTTTGACACGGGAAAATATTAAAGGACCTATCTGCATACAGAATGCAGCCTAAAACTGAGAGAAATGACTGATGAGCTCTTAGTTGAATTCCCAGTTTATCCATACACTTATTTCGCAGAGTAGAGAAAATACTATCAAAGAATCTCACATGTTATGACAAAGGTAATCTAATATGCCTTAAAAGCAGACAAGACCTATCTTGAAGGGATATGGTAAAGATTACTTATATGGGGTAGATTTAAATAATGTGCTATGTTGTGTGGTTTTTGTGTATTGGATTAGTATGTTGTATAAACTCAAATATTTTCAATCATGAACTATGATTTTATGGCATGGTAGGATTTTATACAGACTCAGCCACTTCCAATTATAAAATATGATTCACAGCTTAATGAATTGCATGGACATAGCAAATCAGTTAGTTAAACACACACATATACACTCAGTCCAAGAAAACTGTAGTTCCATTGGAATGTGTCCCAATGTCTTTGGTTAAAATCTGCATCCTAACAGTTAGATGGGCAAAGAGGAGAGAGAAACATGCCAGGCATATTGTGACATCATCACACAAACCATGTAATTTATACCAATTGTGAATGGAGAGGCACAGAATAATGTATTAAAATAAAAAATAAAAACACCAATAAAAACAGTATCAATAAGAACCAAATACTAAATAAATACAGGAAAATATGAGTATAAAATGCAATCCCACTTCAGCCTTCAAAGGCACTCTGGAAGGTCATTAATAAAGATAGTTGACCTGTGATTGAGAGGGAAGTTTTTCCATTATTCCAGGATCTTGGGGCCATAATCAAGCAACAGTGTCTGCAGGTCTCTGCTGAGATTGGGAGGATCTCAAAAAGTTTTGCCCCAGCTTGGTCACTTCTACCAGGGAAGGAGATTTGCTAAGGTCAAGGAATAGATGGCTGTTCAGATCAAAATAACCTTTCAAAATGTACCTGAAACCTTCTTAGTAACCAATGTAGCAACTACTCCATTTTCCTTAATAAAATGAGAACACTAAAGCCCCTAGTGGTAACTTAATGTTGTCTTTAATTATGGTTTGCAAATCCACAATGGTTGCTTTCATACAACATGCTTGCTGAACCCAAACCCAAACCCAACAAACCACAGATGTCAAGGAAAAGGGAGCTATTTCTGCTAGCCCAACCTTAATCTTTATGTTGCATGACTCCAAAAGTGAGTGGGGAAAGGTCCCATTTTGGAGCTGCATTCAGGATATTTGGGGTGAATTGGGTTCCATAACAGTGTCCTAGCCTAAAGACACTCGTTTTTGCCCTATCAAGTCTTTCAAACTGCAAAAACAACTTTTGACTTCATTCACTCTGTTGGCTTCAAAGGAAAACTGGAGATATTGGAAGATTACACCAAGTACATTCTGGAAACCACATGCAAAGTGTGATTGGTTGTTCTGCAAATGTTTGGGTTATTATAAGTACATTGAACTTTGTATAAGTACAAAAGAAATACCTTCATGAATAACCTTGCTCATTAAACCAACCTTCTTACCTGGGATTAGAAGCTACGAACTACAAAATTAATTTTGTCAAAGGAATCCAGAGAGAAAACAGGAAATGACAGAGCAGCTAACATAATACCTACATGGAAAAAAGATGGAAGAGAAACCATTTACAGAGCAAGAGCCATGTTGAAGAGAAATCTATAAGACTTCTGCCTGGGGCAATTACTTAAATTACTTTGAGGTTCTGTTCATACATTGTAAACCTTGGTTTGTTCAAAGCCAGTTTAGTGACTAAGCTGCAATTGGCTCATTTCATATAACATAAGCGATAGGTAGCAAATCATACTAGCTTCGCTTACACAACACAATGACACTAGGCAAGCATGCTGTGCACACTCAAAAAACAGAATGAATTGAATAAACAGTTAATCACAAGTAAGCAATTCAAGTAAACAGTTTGGAAGTATTCATTGCTAAAAAAATATATAAAGCAACCCAACTATGGCCTCTTATTTTTTTTCAAAGGCAGGAAGCAAAGGCTATACACATCTGGGTGAGGATAAGCAAACAAGAGACCAAGTTTGCAGGTGACACAACATTTTAAATGTCTAAATATCATAATAAGGCAGGTGGCAATAAAATAGTAGCCAAAATTTTATGCAAGATGGCTGTAAGTGAATCAATTAAGTTGAGCAACTTTTTTGTCCTTATTCACACATTATGGAAAGCTATTCGGTGGTCTGTCATTATAAATTTACTACAATGTGTAAACATAATTATTGTTTTGTTGCACAGCTTAGCATTTTATAAATTCAGCCAATTTATGCTTAATGAATAAAATGTATTTAAAGAAATGATTTTGTGCAAAAACTAGACACAGTATAAACAATCATAGGAATTGGGTTGTGGTGCTTTTTGTGCACAACAAAAAAATAATGTCCTTTCAGTAGGCAGAAAACAGTTAATCCCATACTATAGATCAGGAAAGGGACTGACTTTTTAACTGTTTGTGTTATCTTTAAATAAACACAAAGTATCACCATGCTAAGAGCTATTAAAAACATGGCTCTCTTTAATGGCTTTTTATCCATACACACAGGCTTCTACATATGCAAACAAGACTGAGACACCCAAATGCCCAAGCAGGGTTTGCTGTTGCTTGTATGGCTGTATCTTAGTTTATCTTTTCTCCCTCTCACTCTCCAGGAAATCCAGGCTAGTAGGCTTGTGCATTACAACTCAATCGCTTAATTAACTCTCAAAAGTTAAATCTTAGAGTTAAATTGGAGCATCGGTGCAACGCAACTTTTCACTCTTAATTTCATTCAGCCAATCCGGGTCAGCTTTCTTCCGCTCCTCTTGAAAGAAACGCGATCTAAACTTAGGCAGTCCCGTCGCTCCTCAGAAGTCAAAAGTTTCCTGCCCCAACCCAACCCAACCCATCCGAGCCGGACGAAGCCTCTCAAGCAAACCACCAAGCCGGGACCCCTAAAGACTACATTTATACGAAACCGTTTAAAGGAAAAGCAGCGGATGCGGAGCCAAATGCGAATTTTAAGAAAGCCGGGGAACCCCCCCCCCGCCCCCACCGAGGTTTCCTCTGTTTCATTCGCCAAACACCACCTAGATACGCACAAGCCTAGTTCACATCTCCCTCAACTTATCCGCACCCTTATAACGGTTTGCTGCATCCGTTTGCCAGGCAGGTTTTGGGGGTTTTGTTTGTTTTGTTTTAACTGGCCGAGAACTCCTTCTCACAAACGACGCCTTTTAAACGAGGTTTGCTTTTCCTTGCAGCTACCCCTCCCTCTCAAAACGCTCTTTGCTTCAGGTGACGGGGGCTGCAAACTTCGGGGTGGGAAAGAAGAGTGGCGGGAGGAAAGCGGCGTCCTTTGAACTGTTGCTTCTCCCCACCACCGCCAAAGCCACAGTTTCCCTTCGCAAGAAACGGGATCGGACCGATGAGGAAGTGAAGGGGAGGGGGTGTACAGCTTTAAAGAAGCTTGCAGAGCCAAGTGTGAGGAGGGGGGGGGATACTTTAGCTGGGATGTTCATCTCCAACACCCTCTGTTGCCTTTTACCTGATTGCATTGGGATCTCGGCTCGCCCTGGAGCTGGAGCGAGAAAAGGGTCATTAGCAGCTTGGTAATCCCATGTCCCTGAATTTGCCGAATTCCGTTAGAGATGCAGGCTCAGCAGCTCCGGCTCCGGCTGAAATCTCAGCGGGGGGAGAAAGAGATGAGAGAGAGCTCAACAGCACAGCCACATAGTTACTGCACTTCTGAAGCTCGGGTGCCGCTGATTATATACTCCCGACCGGTTTCATGGGCAATGTAGTTCCCACCGAACGAATCACACCGCCCTCTACCAGCCAACGGAGTCTAAGAAAAGGACTACCGTTCCCAGCATGCTTTCCGTCTGGAAGGACGGGGCGGCTCAAGAGGCTCGGATATCAGAGCAATGTTTCTCTGTCAAATCAAAAGGGATGTTCGGCCAGCGGACCGTGGAAGTTTCCCCTTCACGGCCTTTTTTTTTTTTTTTTTGCTTTTCTCTTCCAATTCTTCGGTCCAGCAATACTCTCCCAAACCCAGGGGCGGTAGGCACGTTGGTGCGCTTATGCACGCCCCCTACAGACCTCTTAGGAAAGGGGTGAGGTCAATAGTAGAAAGTCTAAGGTTAAAGTTTTGGGGATTTGGGGAAGAAACCAGAGTCAGGTAGAGTATTCCAGACATTGACCACTCTGTTGCTGAAGTCGTATTTCCTGCAATCAAATTTGGTGCAATTAACCTTGAATTTGTATCTATTGTGTGCTCTTGTGTTGTTATGGTTGAAGCTGAAGTATTCATTGACAGATAAGTCATTTCAATGTATGATTTTATATACTATACTTAGATCAGACCAAAGGCGGCATAGTTCTAGGTTTTCTAGGTCTAGAATTTCAAGTCTGGTGGCATAAGATATTCTGCAACGAGGAGTGGAGAACTCTTCTTGTGAAATATTTCTGGACTTTCTCAACTATATTAATATCAGGTACATAATGTGGGTTCCACGCTGATGAGCTGTATTGAGTATTGGTCTCGCAAATGTTTTGTATGCTCTAGTTAGTAGTGTAATATTACCAGAGAAAAAGCTAGGTAGGATTAGGTTAACAACTCTTCATGCCTTTTTGGCTATGTAGTTACAGTGGACTCTAGCACTTGGATCATTAGAGATGAGTATTCCAAGGTCCTTGACAGAGTTTGGATAATCAACAAGGACTTGACTATTCAGCCTGTATTTTATTTTCTGATTTTTTTTTGCCAATATGTAAGACAGAGCATTTGTTTGTTCAGATTTGAAGTTGCCATTTGTTTGACTGTGATAATAGAAGCCTAATAGAATTCAGTGATGTAGATGGATTTTATTTTGTTTTGTTGTTTTATTTATCATTTTATATCTCCCAAGAAGCTACACTGGACAGTATACAATACTCAAAAGAATATAATGGAATTCTTTACTGGCCAAGTGTGATTGGACACACAAGGAATTTGTCTTGGTGCAAATGCTTTCAGTGTGCATAAAAGAAAAGATACGTTTGTTAAGAGTCAAAAATCATCAGGCACCACACTTAATCGTCATAATATGCATAAAACAATATAAATACCATAGTTATAAAAAGTTAAGCTGCCATTATTAAAAACTATTAGTAAAACATACAAACCACAAAGCATGGAGAAAGTGAAACTAGCAACCATAGTAGTGGTTATACTATTGTTGTAAGCTGCCAAGAGTGACTTGACATCTTAGGATGGAAACACCAAGCTGGTGACGTAAATCAGTATTTTTGCTTCCTGTGGTTGAGACTGCAGCTCCTGAGTTCTCTTCAAGGCAAATCCACATCTTTCTTTCCCAATAGAAAGTTAACAGAGTATGGGCTACTGTGCCCAAGCCATCCCTGTTCCACTAAGGCCGTGATGGTGAACCAATGGAACTCATGCCACAGATGGCACACAGAACCATTTGTGTGGGCACACGAGCCCCAGCCAAACTACCTGCACTGCGCATGCACGTGCCTCCCACCTGATTTTCGGGCCGTTTGAGGCTGTTTGAGGAAAGCCTCTGCAGCCTCAGGAGGCGGAAAAATGGGCCTTCTGGAAATACCGGAAGTGCCAAAATGGGCCCAGAGCTTGTCTCGAGCCTCCGGGAGGGTGAAAACGGCCTCCCTTGGGCTCCAGAGGACCCCCGGAGGCTGAAAATGGGCACCTCTGGTATTTCCAGAAGGCCCATTTTCTGGCCTCTTGCGACTACAGAGGCCGAAAATCAGCTGAGAGGTATGTGCGTGTGCAGTGCAGGTAAGGGGGTGGGGCAGGGGTGTTGTATACACATGTGTTGTATACAATTGTATTGTGGGTGCCGGAACGCGTGCGCTTTCGGCACACCAGAACAAAAAGGTTCACCATCACTGCACTAAGGTATGTGATTGCCAGACATTATGACCTTCTATGTAGTATCTTCTGCTTTCCACAAATTGTATAGATTCAAGTGTAAGGAATTTTATTCTTGTGTCCTAAAATATTATTTGTTGTGTTTCTATGCTGCCAGATTCAGAAGACAAATCCTGGGAATTTACAGAATAAAACATAAATACATAGTAAAAACAAGGAAAACACAGAAGTACAAAAAAACCCCAAATGGGCACTTTCCAGATTTGACTTTTGACTTCATTCTTGAAGATGCCTCCCCCTCCCATTTAAAAGACACAAAACCTGTGTCATTTTGCAAAGTTCAAAGATTTATTGTTTTCACTGAAGCAGACTTACATGGATATCCCACTTGATTATGAATATCTGTTGCTGGAAGGAACAGCAGGAGAGTTTTGTAACCTGGAAATTTTACTTGTAGCTCTCTAGGAAGATTTGTCTGCAAACAAGAAGCTGCTAGATGGACCTTGCTTTATTATACTAAGGCTTTCATTTTATAATTTCATGGCATTTATCCTCCTGGAAAAATTAACTAGTCATTTTATGTATTTCACATAAGGCAGCAACATTATCAACCGAATCATTATTACAAAATATAAATGAAATATAATACAACCTGATCCCCAAAGGAGGCTTGGCTCCCTAATTAAATTTGAATTCATTGTTTCTGATCTGTTTGCTTTGCTAAGAATGTCACAACAATGGAGGATCCCGGACAAATAAAAAGAATCCCTGGTGTGTATTCTTGGCCCACTGGAGATTTCTCAAACTATGGAAACATACTTTGTTAATAAATTTTTATCCAAATTTCTAACGTCAACAAAACTTTTCTATATACTCATTTAAAAAGACTTATTTTAAAATATGCTGAAAAGAAATGGAACAGACTGACTGGTCTTTGTCTTGGGTATAGATTAGGGTTGTTGCTAGACTGGTCAAATATCTGTGTTTCCCCAAAAATAATACCCCGTCTTATATTTTTTTTGGACTACAAAATAAGCCCTAGTGCTGGAGAATAAGCACTAGGGCTTATTTGGGGGAAAACACGATTTCAGGGTGATCAGCCTGGCTGAATGCCCCATCCCCTGGCATGCTCACAAAACACGGTGAGCACACGGGAGCCGATGTCTGGCTGTAGCCTGCTGGCCCCTTGGTTGGCGGACTCTGGGGTTGCGCACCCCGCACAGTGCAAGTGAGTTGAGTACCTGGCCAAGCAGCAAATGGCAGCAGAGGTATGGGAGAAGCATGCAATCCGGACACACTGCGCGGGCTGCAGGCAAGCTGAGAAACAGGACGGAGTGGGAGGCTGGCTGCAGGAGGCTTGTCTTCACATTTCTCAGCTTGCCTGCGGCCCGCACGGAGCATCAGGATTGCCTGCCTTCCCCATATAAGACACCTCAGAGAATGCTTGATAAGAAGAAATTAAAATTTAGTTATTGCCTCCAGTGGTCTGCACACATATTTGCCATATTTTGGCTGAAATCCACAACACTCTTAACATGAATTTTACTTAGTCAAGAATGCATATGTTCTGATTGGTAATACCACCAGCATTTGGAACTGATGAAAGCATCAAGAACTGCAGATTTCTCATGCATAGGATGATGATCAGAGTAGTTACTATATTATACAAAATGATAAATCTACATCTAGTTTTTATATTTCAGTGTCAGTGACTTCTTATACGCTGATACAACAAAAAATGTTAAGTTTGATTTATCTGAAGCCATTTACCCCAAATATTAAATATATTGGAGTTTTTTAAATAAAAATGTTGCATACCAATTTTCTTCAGTTAATAAGCAAGACAATGTATTATTAAGTTAAACTTTAATGTGCAGTCAGTTTGGATGCACACTTACATGAGGATCTTTATTTGCATGCTGATTATTCTCAGAGCCCTTCTCCATTGCTTAATTTAAAAAATGTCAATCACAATCTTATCATGATGCAAGGCAAAATTATGCTTTGATTTCAAGACATCTTTCTGTTTAAAAAATATTTCCTGGTACAGTTCCCAGCACTTTTGCACAGTCAGTGAACAGGTACATAGCCAGAAAATTGCATTTCATCATGATGTCTTAGAAATATTTGTTCAGTAAAGTGAGGATTGTTTTTCTTCAATTCCCCCCCGCCCCCCAGTAAAAGAGATGTGTAATCTCACTTAGTTCTCCTTTACCATGTGTTTATTAGAGAAGAGGGATAGCGAACACATATGAAAATGTAGAGAAATGACCTAGCTGTTCTCATAAATCTTCTGTTACAAGAAACTAAGTGTTTGATAAGACATAAATTTGAATTTATCTTGTGACTCCCACAGATCTGTTTTGCCATAATTTGTCTTTTGTCTAGGCAAATGGAGATACCATTCAAATAAAACTACCTAGAATTGTTGGGTGTGGAAAATAAGTTGAAAAATAAATAAAGAACTAAGTTGCAGCCATTGACTATTTTTATTACCAAAAATTGTTCACAGGGCACTGAATCATTCTACTGATACAAATGGTCTATGTTAATTATTTTTTAAGTAAAAGAACTATAATCAGGAATTTATCTGAAGAGAATGGCTGATCTTAAACATAGTAGCATAGATCTGAAGACTTCTGCAACACTCTTGATATTGATATTTAAGTCTGTTTGTAAACAGCAATTTTAATTGGAATGCATTTGTTTATTAGTTCAGTTTACAAGGGACCCATTACCTAATGACTTTTTTTATTTTACCTCTTATTTAATTCAAAGGTTAATAAATCTTAGGTTTTAATATCTAAGGTAAAAGCAGTGATTTTCTTTCATATTATTTGTATACCACTGAAAGTGTTTGCTTCATAGTTAAAACATGTGATTTGCTTGTGTGGTTAGCATGTTGTATGAACTCAGAGAAATATAATTCAGTATTTGAAATGTATTTGAATATACACTGCTCAAAAAAAATAAAGGGAACACTTAAACAACACAATGTAAGTCCAAGTCAATCACACTTCTGTGAAATCAAACTGTCCACTTAAGTAGCAACACTGATTGACAATCAATTTCACATGCTGTTGTGCAAATGGAATAGAAAACAGGTGGAAAGCATAGATGTAATGACGAGGCAGTTGAGTTGTTTGATCATGATCAACTGAATCATGTTGATCTTTATAGGAGTCTTGCATTTATACACATTTTTAATTATCCTCCAACATTGGTTAACTTTGGTAACTGCTTAACTTTCATTACTGTTTAGCATAATAGTAATTAACACAATTAATTATCTCTAGTTAAAGTCTAACATATCTTTACTTCCTCTCTCTAATCCTCCTTTAGATTAGTGACTTTGTTTGCCTGAGTTGTATTTGCTTGGAAACATTCTTTATCTGAGCTTTGCCATCCGAGATAGGAACATTCCTGCAATTACAACTCGACACAGACAGTTAGCAAGACATCCTCAATAAAGGAATGGTTCTGCAGGTGGTGACCACAGACCACTTCCCAGTTCCTATGCTTTCTGGCTGATGGTTTGGTCACTTGTGAATGCTGGCGGTGCTTTCACTCCAGTGGTAGCATGAGACGGAGTCTACAACCAATACAAGTGGCTCAGGAAGTGCAGCACATCCAGGATGGCACATCAATGCGAGCTGTGGCAAGAAGGTTTTCTGTGTCTGTCAGCGTAGTGTCCAGAGCATGGAGGTGCTACCAGGAGACAGTACAGTACATCAGGAGACGTGGAGGAGGCCGTAGGAGAGCAACAACCCAGCATCAGGACCGCTACCTCTGCCTTTGTGCAAGGACGGACAGGAGGAACACTGCCAGAGCCCTGAAAAATGACCTCCACCGTGTCATAAATGTGTCACAAATGTGCATGTGGCTGCTCAAATGGTCAGAAACAGACTCCATGAGGGTAGTATGAGGCCCGACATTCACAGGTGGGGGTTGTGCTTACAGCCTAATACTGTGCAGGATGTTTGGCATTTGCCAGAGAACACTAAGATTGGCAAATTCACCACTGGCACCCTGTGCTCTTCACAGATGAAAGCAGGTTCACACTGAGCACATGTGACAGACGTGACAGGGTCACATTTTGCTGCCTGCAACATCCTCCAGCATGACCGGTTTGGCAGTGAGTCAATAATGATGTGGGGTGGCATTTCTTTAGGGGGCTGCACAGCCCTCCATGTGTTCACCAGAGGTAGCCTGACTGCCGTTAGGTACCGAGATGAGATCCTCAGACCCCTTGTGAGACCATATGCTGGTGCGGTTGGCCCTGGGTTCCTCCTAATGCAAGACAATGCTAGACTTCATGTGCTGGAGTGTGTCAGCAGTTCCTGCAAGACGAAGGCATTGATGCTATGGACTGGCCCGCCCTTTCCCCCCAGATCTGAATCCAATTGAGCACATTTGGGACATCATGTCTCACTCCATACACCAACACCACGCTGCACCACAGACTGTCCAGTTGTTGGGGGATGCTTTGGTCCAGGTGTGAGAGGAGATCCCTCAGGAGACCATCCTCCACCTCATCAGGAACATGCCCAGGTGTTGTAGGGAGGTCATACAGCCATGTGGAGGCCACACACACTACTGAGCCTCATTTTGACCTGGTTTTAGGACATTACATCAAAGTTGGATCAGCCTCTAGTGTTTTGTTCCACTTTAATTTTGAGTGTAACTCCAAATCCAGACCTCCATGGGTTGCTAAATTTGATTTCCATTGATAATTTTTGTGTAATTTTGTTGTCAGCACATTCAACTATGTAATGAACAAAGTATTTAATAAGAATATTTCATTCATTCAGATCTAGGATGTCTTATATTTGTGGTCCCTTTATTTTTTTTGAGCAGTGTATGTAGCTCGGATTGGTATAGTTGGGCTGTGGGGCTGAGCTTCAAGCTTGGCAATTTGGTTGTAAATGTTTCATCACCATGCAAGGACACATAGTCAATGCACTTGATGAGCATATTTCAAAGAGCACTGATGATGTCTCTTCAGCCCAAATAATTCAATATGGACAAAAATCAATACTGGACATACTTTATGCCTAGTATAATGTTTAGATGCTCTCTCTATTCCATGTTCTTTTGCTCCAAAATTTATTGCTGAGAATTAGGAAGCTCTATGTGACATATATGTTCTCCATCTAACATCAGCCAGAAGTCAACATGTTGATCCCAATATTTCAACCCATTATCTCTTTCTCCTGCCTTCCAGAATCAACAGCTATATGGATACTCATTTCCTGCCCTTAAAAGTTTCTGCCATCTATTCTTTGTTTATAAAAGAACTTCTCTGCCATAAAAATTGGAGATTTCAGCCTCACCAGTTTCAATTTTTAGAATAGTTTAGCATAATGAATAAGATCAGACTTGTGTTAACTCTGATATAGTAAGGCATGCATTTGAGAATTTACCCATGCTATCTAGCTACTTTATGCCTCTGATGGTTTAATTGCAGCTGATGAGCATCCTGGAGGAGCAGATTACCTAGACCTGTTTCCATTAGGTTTCAGGGTAGAGTTTAATATTGCAACAGCTTTGATCATGTTTGTTGATCACCTGCAGAGTTGAGATGGCTGTCCTTGTTCTATTTATTGGCTTTATATATCATTGACCAAAATATCCTTTCAAGCCAGTTCCATGAGTTGGGGATTCTATGTTATAGTGGTTCTCTTCTTTCTCAAGGGCCTGGTACAGTTGGTATTGGTAGGTCTCTCCTTTGTGTCATGCCCTAGAATTTTATTCTCCCCCCACTCCTTTTCAACATTTACATGAAACTGCTGGATGAGATAATTCACCAGTTTGGGGTCCTATGTTGCTTTAACTGGGATGACCTTTGGGTAACCATGCTAGATTCCTTTTGATATACAGTCCTAGAATTCTTCGCTCATCCTTCCCAAGAACATCCCGTCCTCCATCACCATAATGAAGCAGCACAGTGATTGCTTGAAGTCCACACTGATTTGACAGCATATAATCAGTCAATCACATGTGATAGACAAATGATATCTTTTTGGTTTAGTGTGATCTCAAACTGCATATGCTTATCCCTAGGACTACAATGAAAGGAGTAAGCTAGGACACTATTGTGCACTGTTTAGCTATGGGATTTTTTTTTTTTTTTTACTTTCAGGGAAACATGAGGCTTAAATAAATATATTTGAATATGCCACATTGTTTTTACTCCTTATATAGGAAATCTTCCAAAATTTGGCTCATATGCAATGGAATTTAATGCTGCACTCCAAAATTGGATTAAATTAAAGCAATTGCTTCTTTGAATTGCATCAGTTCAGAAGCTTTTTGGAAAAAGATACAACTTATATAAAGAAGTATATGCTTTCATTTCATAAGAACTTAAGTCAGCAAAATCTCAACAAGTCACAGATGAGAGTTTGGCCTATTTCATTCAGTTTTAAAATCCTCTCAATCAGTAGTGGGATTCCATATTTTTTTTTACTACTGGTTCTGTGGGCATGGTAGGGGAAGGGTACTGTAAAATCTCCTTTCCCTCCCGCTCCTGGGGGAAGGTTACTGCAAAATTCCATTCCCTCCCCACCCCACTAACCTGCTTTCCAGCTCCATTCTCCTGTGCAGGGCAACAAAAGAAGACCCAGCCAGTCAGCTGGGACTCAGGAGGCAGAGAATAGAAGGGGGCAGGGCCAGTCAGAGGTGGTATTTGCCAGTTCTCCTTACTACTCAAAATTTCTGCTACTGGTTCTCCAGAACTGGTCAGAACCTGCTGAATACTACCTCTGCTCTCAATGGAATGTATTTATTTATTGACTTTCAAGGCCACCATATTCCAAAAAGATGCTGGACAGTTTATAATATTTAAGATTACAACATTAAAGATAGCCAGTATGTGATTTCCACTGATTGCATTATTTTCAGCTTTTATGATTTTCCACGGAGTTTCAAAAAATTCTCCCTATCTCATGTGGGTACATCATCTTTGTCCTTTGATTTCATTTTATAGGTTCTTTAATTTTGGTACTGTCTTGTTACTGGGAATGACATTGTCACTGACCAGATCAGGTGGAAGATAAACCCTTCCATTTATTGAAATACGATTTAAAAAAAACATATTCCAGGAGCTCTTAATGATATCCCAGTAGCTAAATACCTAGTAACTCATTTAAACGCCTGTATTTTCTGTCTTACGTTCCTTTCACTTCCTAAAGCCTGGTAACTGAAACAGCTTTATCCAAAATAGAATTAATACTTAATTTCAGTTTATAAAGTGATTTAGCAAAAAGAAACAGATGTCCGGATTTTCCTGCCGTCGCGCAACCTCGCGTGCTGGAATGAAATTTCTGAGTGAGTGGGAATATATATCTATATATCACGGTAGGCGGAAAGTGATCAGCTGACGTCTTCTCTTTCACGTGACTTTCCTTAAAATATGGCTGCGCCCAGACACAAGTTGTTTCGGGTGGTTTATACTTGCTGGCTTCTGTGGTTGCGATCCGCAGAGTGCTTAGACGATAGTGAAGAAAAAGGAAAGCCCGGGAAAGAGGAGGATCAGGGGGACTGTGGTTGCAGCAACAGTCGTGCAAGCGATGCGGAAAGAGCTGCACGGAAATATTCTCTGGAGGCGAATGTTTCCCAGCAGCCAAATAATCGCCGTGGAGACGACCGCTCGAAAAACGAGGGTATGAAGGTAGGTGAACGGGGCGATAGGTTGGTGGCGTTAATGAGGAATGAAGGTTTAATGATGGGATGGTGAGCAGCGGGTGTAACAGCGTTTCTGGAGCGTCTGACATAACTTAAAACGTGATTGCTAGATGTCACTTTCAGTTCAGTGTTAAGTATAAGTATATGTATATGTACGATAAGTATGTGCGGTGAGAAAAAATTAACGAACAACCATCAGTCACGCGTAGCATTTGTAAACCAATTTATAACAAGCCCACATGCCAAGAGGTTCCAACCTTCTCTAACCTGCCATTATCCAAGTTTATTGGATTACAACCAGGTGTAGATTAAGACATGCTGAGGTCCTAAACTATGTGAAGCTTAGTGTTTACCAGTATTAAAAATGCATTATAACAAAATAAAAGGTACTTACTTGGCAAGGATCCAGCACAGACCAATAATTTAGCAAAATCAGTTATCTTGAAAAAATCCTATTTGCAATACTTTCAGATGAAAATATGCTGTGCTTTTCAGTTTTAGAGATGATGTACAAAAATGTGAGCTGTTACACAGTTCAGCCCTAATATATTTAAAAAACACTTGAATTGGGTTTATGTCTGCTTTGTATCTCAGCTAAGGTGGTACTGAGTGGGGTGAGATTATATATTCAGGTGAAGTGAAAATAATTTGAATAAAGAAAGGGAAATATTTTCTTCTGTTGGGTCATGGGTCATGGGCTAGAGAATTGAAAATATTTAAATGAGCAAGATACTGCAACAGAAAGGTGACAGAGGAGAAGAATTACCCGAGAAAAGAAAATATGAAGGACCCTGAAACTAACCATTAGAGGGGAAGCCAATAAACTAGCCATTGTGATCTGGAAGTTGCTGGTGTTTCTGAGTTTTGAGTGAAAACAGGAAGCTGCAGCTGTGCAGAAAACTGATTTGTTGATAGGTATTGTACCACTGCAGAACATCATTTGCAGTGGCAACACTGGGATCCATGAAAAGGAAAACTTTCAATGACTAACCATATCCATAGGATCTGAGGAATGGTGGCCAATATGATAGTTGTTATAGCTTATCATGCAGATGAGCAGCCAAAGTGCCAAAAGCAAGGGCTGAAGAATAGTTGAAAGTCTGCTCTAGAAAGTTGATGAAAGTGGAAGAGATATAAAAATGAACAAAATAATCCAGCTCTGAAAGATATTACAGTAGATTGGATTGGAGGAAGAATAGATGGGACAATTTATGATAACAATTTGTGGCAGGGTGGTGTAGAAGTGCTCTTCTTGGATTGAGAATTATAGGGAAGCCTGCATCTGTTAAACTCAAATGAGAGCAGGTTCTGAGAGGTAGAGATTGGAATAGGATAGCTGCAATGGGACTCCTCCAAAAGCAGCCACGTTGGGGAAATTTTTTTTATATGTTGCAGCATGTAACATTTAAGGTTCTATCAGTGTGTAATATATTAGTGTCTGCATGAACAGCCCCTTCCTTTTCTATATGAGTTGTGATGTCTCATCACCATCAATCACTACTCCCCAATCAATCAGTCCCACTTATGGGAGTTGAATTCCAAAACATATGTAAGGTATTATGTTAGTGAATGCTTAGACTAGTCTGATCACTGGATTTTCTAGCATCTAATTCTAAAACATGATTAATCAGAAAATACTGTAAAAATATGTTTAACTTCCATGTGTGTGCTTTTTATCACATGAAACATCTGGAGATTTTTTAAAAAATGTATAAACCAAGATATGTACTATCTATTTATAAATTGCTGTTTCTCTTCAGCAATCTGACAATGGAAGCATTGCAAAATATATACTTTTGGAGTTACAGTGTGTGTGTATATCCAGCAAATTGTGGATTAATCAGCTAACCATAGTTAAAGCAAGACATGGCATAGGGTAGCATAAATACTGACAGATCAGGAAATGAACATGGTGGAGGCCTGATCAGAGGATCATAGATCATTTGACAGCTTCCATTCACTTCCTGGTAATTTATGTTGTGGAGGAAGGCCAGAGTCAGCTGCTCCTCCCTGTTCATCAACAAGCAGAGGTCAAAGTTTCTGCCATAGCTCAGAGTTTCTTGAAAGACATAGTGCTATGCTTGATCCTTCAAGGAAGAACTTTAATCCCCTCAGCACCAAGCAAAAAATGCTATTTTCTGTTCCTGTTTGAGAACAAGCATCAGAGAAATGAAATTATCCTTGCTTATCCATAAAATAGAGAAGAGTGTTTCTGCTTAATCCTATGGGTTATTTTTCTTCAGTAGAAGGAACATATATGTTCATTCTGTTTTCAACTATATAACAGCTTTCCAAGAGAGAATGAAGGGTAATTCCTCCCCTTTGCACTATTTAGTCAAGAGCAAAGCACAATGAATGTAAGCTATTTGAACAGGTGAATTTTGATTACAAATTAAAGTAATCATGGAATCAAGCTCACTTTCTATTATCTTCAAAATTACCTGCAATTTTCTTGGCACAGTGATGGAGGTTATTTGCCATTATCTTTTCCTAGATTTTGTTTTAATATCCTGATCTAGGCCCACTTCCTTAGGTTTCTGAAATAATCCCTATCCAAGTATTAAGCAGGTTAGCTTTCTTTAGCTTCTGACACCAGCCAAAATTGGCTAGATGATGTCATGGTGATGCCAGATTTTGTTTAAGACTTTATTTTAAACAACATCCTTAATTGTAAGATCAGTACAGCATTTGAAGAGATTGTCAAGATGGCTGTTTTTGGAAGTGCTTTTAATTATAGGATTAAGATACAGATCTAATTACACTTGTTATTGTTGTTCAGTCATTAAGTTGTGTCTGACTCTTCATGACCCCCATGGAGTGTAATATACTAAGCCCTCCTTGTCCTCTACTGTTGGATTTCCTGAATTCATGGGGTTTTGTTGTATCGGTGACACAATGCAATCATCTCATCCTTGGCTGCTTCCTCCTCTTTTTGCCTTCAATTGATTGCAATTAGCTCTTGTATATTTCTCATTTTCATGCTTCTGTTAAATATGTAGAATTTGATTCAAATACAATTTTGCTGGCTTAAAACATGCTGTCATTGGTTAAAATAGTTTACATTATAAAAATGGCATGTGATTCTAAAACAGTGTTTAATCAGCAACTATTTAAATCTCCATAATGGTCCATTTCAATTGTATTGAGAAAATTAGCATTCTCCACAAACCATCTGACTTAGTTTTTCATTTATCTTATTCCCGTCAACTCATTCAGGGCAGATGCATCAAGGAAAAAAAAACTAGATTATTTGAAATATCTTTATTATTAAGGTAAAGTAAAGCAGTCCCTGTGGACTCCATTAGTCGTTACTGGCTGTAGGGAATGGTGCTCATCTCTGTTTCAAGGCCATTGAGCCAGCACTGTCCAAAGACATTTCTGAGGTCATATGGCCAGTATGATGTCATGGAATGCTGTTACCTTCCCACCTATTTATCTACTCACATTTGAATTATTTTGAATTGTTAAGTTGGCAGAATCAGGGTGAGGATGGGAACTCATTCATCAACTGTTGGGTCTCAAACATTGGATGTCAGATTTTCAGCTGACAAGCCCAGCATCTTAACCACAAAACCACCACACTGCCCACTTATTAGGGTAATGTAGTATAATCTTGAAAGTCTACCAAAGTAATTGTGCATGACCTATACTTAATAGAGTTAAGCTAGAGTTATTTTCTCACATTTTCACCTCCACTGGACTTAATAAACCCATTTGAAATGGCCCTGCTTTCTCCTTTAATTGTCTTGCTCCCTCTGTTTTAACACGATTTGCTAAGCAGCTTATTTTTTATATACATTTTACATTTCTGTGTTGTGACTGGAAGGATCGATCCTGCTGGGAGTTTTGACTCTGATGACTCTGAAGATGGAAGGCTGGAGCCTGCTGTAAATGTGGAGTCTGAATTATTAGAGGACACAGATGTGAGCCAGGAGGATGAGAGATTGTTACAGAGACAATCCTCCCCAGAACCTTCGACTTCGCTCATGCCAGCAACTGATCCACAAAATGAGTCAGAGGCTTCGAGTGGGGAAACTGACAGATCGTGGCTTGACGCTAGAACTAGGAGAAGACTGAAAGGTCAATCTGAAGGGAGGTGTCAAGCCAGACATTGATTAGAGAGACTGACACGCCCATCCAGGTGATTTAAAGAGGCGTGCTGATTCTCAAACTTTGCTTGGAAGCAAAGTGTTTGATGAGTCGAAAGGATATGTGTGGAGCGGCCTTTGTAATTTATGGATATTCTGAATTACCAGACAGATTCCAGGAAGTCTGCCAAGGACTGGAATATAGTACTGTTAACCCTTTTTTAGTCTGGTTTTGTTTTGTTTGAATATTTTGAACTGTGAAACTCTGTATTCTCACTTGTGAATATAGGTGAGACATAACATTTCTGTATGGCCTATTTCCCTTAAAGAGGGACACAGGGTGGTTATACAGCATCAAAATATATAAAATTAAAATGTTGGAGTTAATTTTTTTAAATTAGAAATTTTAAAAATGAGAAAATTATAAAAAAAATATAATTTAAGGAGGCAAGAAAATTGTCAAGTTGAGAAAAGCAAAGGGGAGGCTTTCAGGGCAGCAATCAACCCCACAACTCCAAATGATACATCTTTCTTGATTAGAACATATATAAGTAATAAGAGATTAGTATTTTTAAGGCATAGAATTTATGTGGTGGTTCCATTTCTGAAGGATTTGTAAGCTCAAAAGAGACTGGTTGTCTCAAGCTATCAGCAAAAATCAAGCTGTTCCATCCACTTTGCTGTATAATTGATTGTTCTGCCAAGTCTTTGATACAAAATCTAAAGCTGTATTGGACGTTTTCAGTAAACTTGTTGCTCTTAATACTGTTACAGCTTAATTGATTTGCACTATGTAGGTCATTAGAAATAATGGCCATCTTTGAAAGAGATTAATTGAGTTCTTGGACAATACATTAAACATTTTCTTTAGTTTCTTTTTGTCCTGATTAACTTGAACTGTTCTCTAGCTGTGTTTTGTGAGAATACTCCTTCACATACTTATTATTTGCTAAATGTTAAATAGTATTTTAAGGTAAGATTTTGATAGATGCTTTGTTAAATTGCAGACTGGGCTTTACAATATCAGTTTATATTATAGCAATGATTTCCAGGAGCAAGGGCAGCCTAATTCCTCATTATTTGTCACTGTTTGTCTAGAAATACAAATTGAAGGAAAATTATAAGGAATTTCTCTTTTTCAGTTTCTGCAGTGGGAGGAAACAGAAAGGTGCTCAGGAGGTCTACTTGTTTCTATATGGATAAAAGACCTTTAAAATTTTCAATTAAACTATAAGCATGCTGAATTATACTATGTCTCCTATAGAATTGTGGTACTCACAGAATGTTATATTACATCTTCTGTTGTCTCCTGATGGTATGGCACATATTCAGTAATTATGGAATCAGAATAACTTGAAAGCACCAGTTATGTTCTCATGACTTAGTGGCACTTCAATGGCTGAGATTGCCTAAATTTAGTGGATTATAATCCAGGCTGCTGACTTGTTATTTAGCAAAACAAAATAGATAATAGTTCATAATTACATTCCTATATAATTCAATGTTGAATAGAAGACAATTTAATTTTAAATTGGCATAAATTGATCTATATGGAGAGACAGAATGTGTGTGCAGTCTTGTATCTTGTCTTCTTTTAAAATATTTAAGATGGTGGACATAATTTATAACCTTACTCCTGTTTGTTATTCATGCAATACAGGTAGTCCTTGACTTACAACAGTTCTTTTATTGACTGTTCAAAGTTACAATGGCATTGAAAAAAGTGACTTATGACCTTTTTTCACCCTTACGACTATTACAGCATCCCCAGTCATGTGATCAAAATTCAGATGCTTGGCAACTGGTTCATATTTATGATGGTTGTTTTATTTTGCCAAAGCCCAACCCGAGAATGTGATGCAAAGAGGCTTTTTGTACTAAAACTATATAACATTGATAACACTGAAAATCATTCCAAAGGCAAATTATTTTCAGCTACCTTTACTTCACTAATTTTATAAATGCTCCTTAATGTTTTAGAGCTGTTTTGGCTCTAGTTAAAACCAGTTGTCCATTTCCAAAAGGCTTTAAAAGCTCAGTATTTTGGGCATTGTACTAGAAGGTTATGAAGTAGATGACTATTTCAATGTCTACTGCTCATTTGTTACATTTTAAAAAAAATTCTAATTTTTCTTTGTTTTCAATTATTTATCAGCAGATAGGAATTTAGAAATATATCTGAATAGAACTATCGCGGGCAAGAGACAGGTTATATTGTATATGGATTATGTTTCTAAATGTTTTTTTGCCTCATTTTTAAATTAACTGTTTTCAGATGCTAAAACAAAGTATTGGGATGTGAAGGACAACCTAAAAGACAAACATTTTACAATTAAATCATCTTAAAAGTGAAAGGCTACTATATCAAGTGCACATACTACTTACTTTTATTGTTTTATTGTTTTTGTTTGGTAACATTTCTCTTCCAGAATTTTGGCATTTTTACTAAACTTTAGGTGATAATTTCTTTCTTCTTCCTTTTCTCCAACCAACTAGAGTATCCCACCAACTTTAGCCACTCTACAGAAAGAACAGGAGGATAAATATGGGATTGCAACATTGAGGAATGGGCTATAGAAGTAAATGCATTTGTTTCTGTAGAATCAGTTGTAAATCATGCTTTCTCTTTGCAGAGACTTCCGTGTTTACCACCAACACTGCAAAATTATGCACATCTGGCCTAGTTCCATGGGGCTCTGTGTCTTGTACCACACAATGTGTAAACTATGTTTCTTATACCAGTAAAACACCCAAAATACTGAAACCAGGGATCCACAAACAAGGTCTTCAGGACTGATTGAAACAGAAAAATTCTATTTAAAAAAAAAAAAAGAAAATGTTTAACATCAATCCAAATATCAGCCAAATTTTATCAAACCCAGATAAGTACATCGCCAATTCCAAACCTCGATAGCTGATTTGCTGAGATTCATAAGTTGAATCTCCTCTGCTTTTCTAGGCAAGCATAGCGTAAAGTACTTAACATATTTTTCCCTTTGATATATATGCCACTTAACCTATGGTGTTCCAGACAGATCCATTACTTTCCTTTACAAGTGCTATTACTTTTTACCATTCTAGGTTAAAGGGCTTAAAATATTGTAGGCACCATCCACTCTTGCACTTAGTAATTGAGAAGCGACTGGATGGTTTACACTTGTATCTTCGCTTTATCTTCTTCTCCTGTCCACCTTCAGTACAAACTAAACACTAAGATCATTTGGCTATATGTATCGTGATGCCATTCCATTTTGACACTATTATTCTTATTATTATCCTTGAATTTGGTGACTGTTCTGATCTCATCTGCCATCCTTTAAATTCGAATTAGTTGAAACCTTTCACCCATCTGAGAATTGCCTACCAATTTACTCCGGATAGAAACCAGCAGACCACAAATTTATTTTCAACAGACATTGGAGCACTTGTAATTGCCAACAGACCTATGTTCTCAGCTGATGCTAGAATCCTTTCTGACCTTATTGTGTTTTCTTTTAGGCCACCTGCATATAAGATTGTCTTTTACTGAGAAGCTAAACCAAATCCTGTTTCTGGATATTTCTGAGATATTTTTGATGTTATCCTTTTCATAGCTTTTGTTGATTTTGCTGTAATGAGTTGATTGGTCAGATACTGTTTGATAAAGTTGTTTGAGTATCCATTTTATTACAAGTAGACTGTTTTTGGTGTTATAGATTGTGCTTGCCTGAATAATGTTCTTAAACAGCTTCTTCTGTGGGAGGGTGGGTTGTTATTTTATTAATGGAGCACTTGGTTAATATGGGTTGTTTTTTGATAGACACATTTAATTTGTTATCATTTCCTCTGATGAGGATATCCAGAAGAGATAGTATGTTTTTTTTTCTTACATTGTGAATTATATGCCTTTGAAGATGTTGATTGTTTCATCATGGCAATCTCTGACTTGGAGGATAAGATCCTGCTACTTGACCTCAAACAAAACTTATGAAGTAAGGTAGGGCATATAAATAAAGTAGCAATGTCTGCTTTAATGGATTTATTTTTGAGATGTGCCTGTTACCTGAAACCAAACTGGTGATACACCAGGAAGTATTGTTGGTAATGCAAAATAATGGTATTTTCCAATGGTTAAGTGGGTATTATTACTGTTTTTTACCTTTCCTGATTTTAGCAAGGCAGTGCTTACACTCCTGGATACTTTAAATGTACAAAACACTCCTTGACTGCTATCACTCTGTCTGTAATGAACATATTCAACTATAATGAAAAACCACTTGGAAGGCAAATATTTCTTACTGCGAGCAAATCAAATATTATTTTGTGTGGTGATGTCTTATACAGTATTTATCAATGTTTGTACATTATACATTAAAGAAGTACATTCAGAAGAATCACAGAGAAAATCTGTAGAATTATAGGCTTTGTGAGCAGGGTACATGAGGACACTTAAGCAAATGCTTATGTTGAATACATGGCAAGACACTGATGTAAAATTAAAAACGCCCTCAAAATCTAAGATTGGCTTTCTTACAATTGAACTGATCCAAATTAAAAATACAAGGAGAGGAATTTATCCACTATTTTTAAACAGGGATTATCCCTTAATGTCAAGTATAGCCCAAATATTTTCCATATATAGCTTTGGGATTAAATGTGTATATTGAAATTGATCCCAGACCAACAAGCTTCTCAAAACTTCCCAGGATTCATTGGATTTAAGATGAGCCAAAGAAGAGCTATATATTGAAAATTTTAGCAATGACTAAAGCTAGTCTTCAACTCATTTGTTTAAAACTAAACCACATCTCCAACCTTTATTGGCAGTGAATCCAACAAGTGAATCCTATGGCATACTTAACTAATCTCTAAGTACTTAAACTCAGAGGGCCTTCACTCTGGCATTGTGAAACACAAATTACTAGGAGCATTTGTTGAGTTTGAATAATAGAATTGATTATTGTTGCTGCATACACGCAAGAATCTGAGCAACAGTTCAACCTAAATTTGTGCTAGATAAGGGTCAATGGAATTCACAGGAGTCTGGACATGGCTCTCTTGTGAGTGTGCAATGACTTGAAACTATTGACGCGTTTAACCCCACCTTTCAGCTCACCCTGCTTGTCTCCTACAGGCATGATGTCATGCTGTCTTCTCATCTGTCCTTGAATACCGATAGTGGAAGATATACCCTACCTGGGGAGACAATGTCCCTGTGACTCTGGAAACATAGAAACAATACAGCACCCAGTAAGACTCCAGTGTCTGTATTATAACAACATTTGTATTAGCCTCATCTCAACATTATTGCACAAATATTTAGTGGATAAGACAATTCTACACCTCCCTGTTACCCTCAGATACCAACCTTTCTACTGTACAATCTATAATATTGCCACATTTTGCATAGCAGCACTTAAAATCTGTCAGATGACGTGTGTCATAAATTAGTTTTCATATGCATTAGGTCATCAGTGCTCCATATTGTGATAGTCTGCATATATACTACCTTTATGTTACCCTACAACCGTTTAATGCTCTTGTTCCTTCTCTTAGATTCCTTTTAGAGTTTTATTTTTAAGCGTATCCTTCTGTTTTATACCTTGTAGCATTTTATAATAATTATTTTTTGAGATTCTGATGTATTTTGATGCTTTTTTAATTGACTATATCCCACTCTTCTCAAGCTGGTCTTTGACCATAGTAAAGATATGATTTGATTTTTTAATATGACATAATAAATAAAAGAGATTTCAAAATATAAATCAGCTTTGGACTTAAATTTATTTTGATCACATTTTTATTATCACAAATATTAGGAATTCTCCCTCCTAGTTTAATTTGTATCAATAGAGGGAATAAGCACAGAGGATTTGAAACTCTCCTTAGAGCTGCTTGGATCGTCCAGAGGATGGGTGGAGCTTCAATCTCTGCTTGTTGTAGGCTGAGCTTAATTTCTGAGGAACGTGCCCCCTTCCATCACGTGGCTTGCCATCTCGTTCCCCAGTTTATGCTCAGCCCTTGAGCAGAGTAGGCTGTGTGTGTATGTGCTCTTGGCCATTTCAGGATTCTTCTCATTCTAATTCGTTTTTAGTACCTCAATTCAGGTCGTATACAACCCTTTATTATTTCCTCACTCCTTAGCCCTGCGCAGCTGGTACTTTGGTTTGGCATAGTTCTCTGGGAGGGCTTCCCCCCAGGTGGTGCCAAGGGGTAGGCCAGCAAAATTCAAGCTGCCCCCCACCCTTTCCTATTGCCTTTCTGCTGCTTTAGATCGTTTTTAAAAAGGCTCCGTTTCGTTCCGTTCCCCCCCCTGAACTCCGTTTTTTTATACTGTTTAAACGTTTTGCCTAGTTCTTCTGTGGTCTTTCCCCTGGGATCCTTGGATTGTCCCTGGGGATCCTCCTGGCCGCTGCACAAGGGCCCCGCAAGTTCTGGTAGTGTGGGCCGCCATTTTGAAAGTCTCCTCGTGGCTGGGCGCCATTTTGGTTTCCTAACTTTTCGATCTCTGCAGCGTGCCCATTTAAAGCAGCAGGACCGGCAGGCCTGCTGAGGATTTAAAATTGTGCTTTTTCAGTTGGAGGTTTTTTCTGTTTCCACCTCCCTTTGTTGGCTCTCCCCTCAACCAGCTGTAGCGGCTGCGGTTATTTCCACCACTCCCGCCCGGTTCTGCCTGGGTTGGCAGTCTGGTTTAGGCCCGGCTTTGCCCTTAAGGCCCTGTAATCCTTCAAAATAGGATAATTATATAATAATATATATACAATAATAGAGAGACCTTGAAAGGTCGTTACATCAGAGGACTTCAGAGGCTCGATTAGGCCTTGGCTTACCAAAAAAAAAAAGAGAGGAGAAAATAGACATAGAGAAGGGGGGAATAATCCTTCATATACGGAGCAAAGAATACTTATTAATTCAAGTGAATAATAAATGGTGTGTGTGTGTGTGTGTGTGTGTGTAAAAGAAATCCCAGGGCTCCCGGCCTTCGTTGTAGATCGACCCCTAGGCACGCCAACCGCCTCAGATTTAATTCCTTTTTCTTGACTACCTGGAACGGCAGAAAGCAATCCTTCAAGGGGTCCTTCCTTGAAGGCCAAGGCAAAGACCCACCACCTGCGCAGTCAGGCTAAGGAGCCCACCAAAGCCTCTCAAAGGGATGCCTTAAGACGACACAAGGCGCTAGAAAGAGAAATAGACAAACGTACTAGACAAACAGGCTCAGTGCCTCCAGCACCAGCCACTCCTTCCACCTCCGCTCTTTCCCCCCCTCCTGCAGCCTTTTCCTCCCTATCCAGGCACAGCTCTCCCTCTCAAGGGCATCAAGCCCTGGGCACACCAGCCAGACGAATTCCAGAGGCTACTTTCATGCCCACGGCCACCGGTCTGTGCCAGGAGGAACCTCTCATTCAGACGGTTCCGGAGCAGCTCAGAGCCTGGATGGAGATGGCTATTCGACAGGGAATTGCAGAAGGAATGCAGCAGATGACCAGACCGGGGTTGCCTCCGCAGGCCACCGAATCTGTAAGATCATTCCCTCTCATGCCCCCCCAAGGGGAGGTTTGCCCTTCAGTCAGGGAGGACGAGGAGGAGGCGGAAGGGGACCTAGATTTAGACAGGGAGGAGGAGGAGGAACAATTTGACCTGGGGTCCTTACCATACGACGACCCTCTTCCGGACTCAGACCCATCAGAGGCGGAAATGTCTGAGGACAAAGGTCTCACCCCGGACCAACCCGCCTTCGTAGGGCTCTTTAAGCCCCAGCTATTCAAATCCCTCCTCTACAAGGCCAGGAACATCTTGGGCCTAACAGCCCAGAGTTCCTCTAATCCCATTCCCGTGGTTCTGGAAGGGCCGGAGGACTCCATGTTTAGATAACCGGTAGTGGAGGCCGAGGTCATCCCTATCCCCCCCATATTCCTGGATCTGGTGTCCAAGCAACTGGCCTCTTCAGTTGCCCCCCCGGCCCCCTCAGCCAATGATAAAAGGTTCTTCAATCTCGACTTGGAGCTCTCGACCCTGCTGAGCACCCCGGAGGTTGATGAGCCTGTCGTAGGCCTGACCTCTTCCTCCGCCCTCAGTGACCCTTTAGAGGCCCTCAGACCAGAGGACAAACGGTCGGAGCTCACATTAGGGCGAGCTCACCAGTCGGACGCATGGGCGATCAGGGCGGCTACGGCCGCTTCCTTTTTCATCAGATCATCCATTCGCTGGCTTCGCCAGCTTAAGCAACATGTCCCGACCTCCAATATCCGCACCCATCAACACATCGCCAGGATAACGGCAGCAGCTGAGTTCTCAGCTGATGCCACCTTTCATTTAGTAAAATTCTCCTCCCGCGCCATTTCCTCCCACGTCTCGGCCCGCCGCCTGCTCTGGCTAAGACACTGGCAGGCGGATCTCAAGAACAAGGTGAAGCTAGCTTCCGCCCCCCTAGCGGGAAATAAGCTGTTCGGTACTTTCCTGGATCCTCTCCTAGTCGAGGGAAGGAATAAAAATAAATTCCTCCCTTCCCTTTCTTGCAAGTCAGAACCCAGATCTCTGCAGCCCTTTCGGAGGGCTCCCTTTCGTCCCTATCCCCAACCCCCCTTCCCCCCCAGGTACCAAAGGCCCCCCTCCTTTGGTTCGGGACAGTCCCAGGACAGGTCCGACCCCTTTAACAGGCACAGGAGGGGCGGGAACTTCAAGAGGCCTTTTCGTGGCTCCGGCAGCAGGCCCTTCCGGTGCTCCAGATAAGCCTCCTGACATTATCCCTATTGGCGGGCGACTCAAAGCCTTCACCTGTTGGTGGGACTCATCCACTTCGGACTCTTGGGTCAGGGATACAGTCCGGTTTGGCCTTGCCCTCGAGTTCCTCTCTACCCCCCCCTGATTTCTACATTACATGTCCCCTCTCCAAGAACCTCACCAAACGTAACCTCATGGATGCAGCAATTCAGCACCTACTGGACATTCAGGCTATCCAGCCAGTTCCTCCATCCCAAAGGGGACAGGGCTTCTACTCACTCCTATTCGTGGTGCCCAAACACTCGGGGGGATGGAGGGCTATTTTGGACCTAAAGCGGTTAAACCGTCACCTGGTGTACCGCAGATTCAAAATGAACACGCTGCAATCCATCCTTTTGGGAGTTCGGCAGGGAGACTAGTTGTCATCCATCGACCTCTCTGAGGCATATTTACACATCCCAATACGACCCTCCCACTCCAAGTTTCTCCGTTTCAGCTATAATAACCTACACTTTCAGTACGTGGCCCTCCTATTCGGGTTAGCCTCAGCCCCCAGGACCTTCACCAAGGTACTGGCCGCGCTGGCTGCCCACCTCAGATCCATCCCGGTGCGGCTCCACTGTTACCTGGATGATATTCTCATCCTCTCCCCTTCCAGGGAACAGGCCATCAGGGATACCCATACTACTCTCACCTCCCTCCAGGAACACGGGTTCCTCATAAATTGGAAGAAAAGCCAACTGGCCCCTTCCACTAGGCTACCCCACCTAGGGACCATAATTGACACAGTCAAAGGGAGAGTGTTCATCTCCCCAGAAAGGATACTCAGCATCCAACAATCAGTCAGGCTCATCAGACGACACAGGAAGGTCTCTCTCCTTGAATTATCCAAGTTGTTAGGTAAAATGATCTCTTGTATTCCCGTTATTCCCTGGGCCCGTTTCCACTCTAGATCCCTCCAGTGGTTCCTGCTTCTGTACCAAAGAGCTGGGTCAAGCAACTCAAGGCGCAAGGTCAAGATCTCGCCAAGGGTTCTTACCTCCCTCCTCTGGTGGAGCAAGGCGTCGATCAACAAGGGCTGCTTCCTCAAGGAGCCTCCAAGACTTATCGTCACCACAGACGCCAGTCTGTCTGGATGGGGCGCCCACCTTCTCTCCCTTACAGCTCAGGGCAGATGGTCATCGACAGAGAGGCTGCGCAACATAAACTGGTTAGAGCTTCACGCCGTCCACCTGGCCCTCCGCAGCTTCCTCCATCATATTCAGAGTCCTCATTCTCACCGACAATATAACAGCAAAGGCACATGTCAACAGGCAGGGGGGCACTCAGTTCTCAAGTCTAATGAGGGAGACCGAGCGCCTCTGTCGGTGGGCCGAGTCTCACCTCCTCTCACTCAGAGCAGACCACATTTCAGGCATCGACAACACCCGAGCAGATTGGTTGAGCAGAGCCACCATAGACCAGGTGGAATGGCGCCTCCACCCAGACCTGTTCAGGCAGGCGACAGCAATTTTCAGCCTGCTGTGGTAGACCTGTTTGCCTCCCCCCGCAATACCCAACTTCCACGGTTCATCTCCAGATTTCCGTCCCTAGGGGCGGAGAACCACAACGCCCTCCAATGCCCATGGCCCTCGGGCCTTCTTTACGCCTTTCCCCCTCTGGCACTGGTGCCCAGAGTACTACAAGAGGTCCTTCACGAGAGGGCGGAATTGCTTCTGGTAGCTCCTTATTGGCCCCGTCGCTCCTGGTTTGCGGACCTCTGCAGCCTACCAGCAGCCCCACCCTGGAGGATCCCAGCAGACAGGATTTCTCTGTCTCAAGGCCCCCTTCTTCACCCAGACCCCCAATGGCTACAGCTAGCCATCTGGAGGTTGAGCGGGAACGTCTAAAAAGGGAGAATTTCTCCACTGAGGTTATTAATACCATCTTAGCAGCTAGGCGTCCCTCCACCAGAAGGATTTACGACGCCACTTGGAACAGTTTCCGCAAATGGTGTGCCAATCTCCGCATTGACCCAACAAACCCATCGGTGGCCCAAGTCCTCGACTTTCTCCAGGAGGGTCTCGGTAAGGGTCTGTCCCCCAACACACTAAGGTGCCAGGTAGCAGCCCTATCCACCATAATTTCCTGCGAGGGTGCTAATTCCCTCTCTCACCATCCCTGCATCCGTGCATTTCTGAGAGGGGCCTCAAACTTACGACCTCCATCCCTTCACTGGTACCCAACATGGGATCTCAACAAAGTCTTGACCTCCCTCACTAAGCCATCCTTTGAACCCCTTAGAGAGGTTTCTCTCCAGTTCCTATCCTACAAAGTAGTGTTCCTGGTGGCGATTACTTCAGCCCAAAGGATTTCAGAGATCGCTGCTCTGTTAGTCAGGAAAGACCTGTGTGTCTTCCATTCTGACCGGGTGGTCCTCCGACTTGACCCGTCCTTTCTACCTAAAATTAATTCGGTTTTCCACAGGGCTCAGGAGCTTATCCTCCCCAATTTTTGCCCCAGGCCAACTCATGCAAAAGAGCAGCTTTGTCACACCTTAGACGTCAGGCGGGCCTTGCGGATATATATTAAACGTACTCAGACTTTCCACAAATCCGAGGCCCTGTTCATTTCCTTTCAACCAAAGTCACAGGGGCTCAGGGTACCCTCAACTACAATAGGCCGCTGGATAAGGGCGGCCATTTCTAGGGCATACCAGGCCCAGGCACTCCCAGTGCCCAGGAGTATCATGGCTCACTCTACCAGGAGTGCGGCGACATCAGCTGCCTGGGCTACACAGGCTCCTATATTTGACATTTGCCGGGCAGCAACGTGGACCTCCCCATCGCCTTTTATTAGGCATTACAGAATTGATAGGTATGCCGCCGCGGAGGCATCTTTCGGTAGAAGGGTCCTCCAGAGGGTGCTCGGGGATCCCGAGGACTTGACAGACCAGACGGTGTCCCTCCCGTAGGACAAGCCCCAGCTTTGGTATGTCCCATCCTCTGGACGATCCGAGCAGCTCTAAGGAGAATGGGCGTTGGTTCTTACCTGACACGCCATTTCTCTTGAGCTGGGAGGATCGTCCAGCCCCTCCCTTTTCCTTTCACCGTCTGGAGGGGTCTCGTTTCAGCCAATGCACTTTTAAGTCTAGCAAAAGGACAGCACGAATGCCTGTTTTTTTCCTCTCTTCTTCGCATAAACTGGGGAACGAGATGGCAAGCCACGTGATAGAAGGGGGAGCGTTACTCAGAAATTAAGCTCAGCCTACAACAAGCAGAGACTGAAGCTCCACCCATCCTCTGGACGATCCTCCCAGCTCAAGAGAAATGGCGTGTCAGGTAAGAACCAACGCCCATTCTCTCTCCTAGTTTAATTTGTATCAATAGAGGGAATAAGCACAGAGGATTTGAAACTGAGAATTTATCAACTGGGAATTCTTATTCCAAAATAAATAAAGACATTTGTTTTATATCTGTATATGTTATTACTATGACACAGTAGCATCACGTCAGATTTATTGCAAAATTATAATAAGCAAATTCATGTGATCAAATCAAATTACTTTAGGAATAGCCATTGTGATCTATCTATAGTTGCCTTGAGACAAGATGGATGACTAAATAAATAAATAAATCTCTAAAAAGAAGAATCTTGAAGAAGAATCTTCCTCCTTTCACCAATAATTTTATTAATATTATCATATTTTCTAATTGTAAAGGCAGACAGGCAGGCAGACAGGAAGGAAGGAAGCTTTGTGTGTACTTTTGTCACATTGCTGTTCTTTCCATCTTTAGTGATATTTTCCTCCCACTCCCAACCTTTCTCCTCACAAGCTTGCAGGGGCAGCTATTTGTAACAGATGGGGCCATCATCTCTGCTTCAGAAAAAGTAGAGCAAAGAATAATCTCAGGAAGCCTCTAACCTGCCTTCTGAAAGCATCTTTCAAAGCAGATTTTAGTTCGTTAATTGTATTTCACATTTATTACTTTTATAAGTAACTCAAGACAGCAAACATACTCAATACTCTTCCTTCCATTTTCACCTCTTATGAGATGATTTTGGCTGAGACGGGGTAACTGGCCCAAAGTCACCCAACTGGCATTCAAGCTGACCTGGGACTAGAATTCACAATCCCCTGGTTTTTAATTGGTGCCTTAGCCACTGGACTAAGATAGTGGAATATATTCATGGACTTCTTTTGGAGGTGGTGGTGGGGAGACCAAAAGTTTGGTATATGTCTTAATTCTGAGTGGAGAATGAACCAACCCTCATGTTCAATAGTAATATGAATAACTGTTTATAATGGAAATATTAGATTTATACCAGTGAGGCATTCTGAGAGTTGAAGTTGAAGTATCTTAAAGATGCCAAATTGAAAAACATGGATTCACATTTATATTTAAATAACCTATGTGGATACATACTGAAAGCTTGCTACAACAGGGTTCTAAGGCAATGTTGAGCAATGAGCTGCCCAAGTCCTCCTCCTTCTTCCTTCTTTCACTTCTTCTTTCTCCTCCTGACTTTTTCCTTCCTTTTCCTTTTCCTTCTTCTTCCTCATCCTCTTCCTCCTCTTTTATGCATGTTGACAATATTAGGAAAGATTTTTCACTGATTCCTCACTGTTGGTTGATTTAATCCTCAAAGACTTGAAATTCTGCTTTCCTGTGTTTTCCAAAAGCAACTGAAGGTGAGCTATTAATCTTTGAATACCTGCTCAGTTCGGAACAAGGATTTCAGTTGTCACCTGTCAGGAAGAAAGGGGAAAATAGACTGCATATCTGATCCATTGATGATGTTTTGTTTCAATCAAAAGAAACAAAGATTGGCACATAAAAAATAATAAGAAATTAAGGAAAAAATTAAGAATTAAATTTAGAAAATTTTGCCTTCCCAGATGTTGACACTGATTTCTGTGTACTTAAACACCTTAAACACCTGCTCATTAGAGATGTGGAAACATGGCTAATTCTCATATCTAGCCCAACCTTTGGGAATAAATAGATTCTCAGTGAAAGTCCTTTTGTAAGTGTATATTTTTTATTTTCTGCTCCAATCTTTGGGTATAACGTTTCATTTTCTTATGCACCTTTTTAAAATAGATTTACATAAGAAAGCTGATAAAACTTCTTGTCTGTTGTGAGAAAAACTCAGTTTAGCTTATTGAATTTGTTAAGGTGCCATTTAAAGGCACATGAATCCTGTTGAATATAGCAATAACACCTAAGATTTATCATCAACATATTGCCACCAACAATTTATGTCTTCAAAATATGGAAATGGCTAGAAGAAATGTTGGATTTAAAAATAAATTACACACCAGAAATATTTATATTGGGAATAATAAATGAGAATTTTAAAAAAGCAGATATTTACCTAATCATTCATGTAATTACAGCCACAAGATTACTACTTGCTCAAACATGAAAGTTAAAAGAAATACCAAATGACGAAGCAATAATAAAAAAGATTTTTCAATGCACTGAGCTAGATAATATAATGTTAGAATTGAAAGAGAAAGATACTTCAGAATTCTATGCGGTATGGGAAAATTTCTATGTATGGAGGGCTATGAAAGGAAGTCTGAAAAACGTGAACTAGAATTTAAGAGGAGATCTTATTGCAACATAATGTTTAGGATAAAAATTGATATAAAGATTAAATGTAAATATGTATATAGCTGTATATATGTATATAAATGTTTATATTGTTTGGTGATATTTTGCTTATATAACAATGTGAAGATTATATATATATATATTTTCTTAAGTTTTCGCGGGTACTTACATGTCTGGCATTCAGCTTTGTTCGGGTATTTTCCCACGTCATAGTAGTGGTGCAACGTTTCAGCAGAATCTCATCTGCCATCATCAGGCTTCTGTATAGTGTTTGTCTGTGAGTCAGACTTTTACAGTGGTTTCAGATTTAAATTTGGGGGAGCCTATTGCTGTGTCAGAATGGTTTTTTTCAGAGAAGCACAGAGCTGAAGACCAAGCCTGAAGATGATGAATGAGACTTCATCGAAACGTTGCCTAGATACTTCCAATCTTACACGGGAGAAAACCCGAATAACCAAAGATCCACATACAAATACCCACGAGAACCACAGAATATATATATATGATTCACTCTGAGAAGCACAGAGCTGAAGACTAAGCCTGAAGATGATGAATGAGACTTCATCGAAACGTTGCCTAGATACTTCCAATCTTACGCGGGAGAAAACCCGAAGAACCAAAGATCCATATTATATATATATATTTTCTTAAGTTTTCGCGGGTACTTACATGTATGGCATTCAGCTTTGTTCGGGTATTTTCCCACGTCATTGCAGTTGTGCTTTTAAAGTTGTAGCAACGTTTCAGCAGAATCTCATCTGATGATGGCAGATGGCAGAAGAGATTCTGCTGAAACGTTGCTACAACTTTAAAAGCACAACTGCAATGACGTGGGAAAATACCTGAACAAAGCTGAATGCCATACATATATACATACATACATACATACAAAAAAACCACCACGTTCAATGTTTTTAAAACTTAATTTCAATAAAAACAATTTTAAAAAAACAATTTAGGTCTTCATTTTACTGATCTCGGAAAGATGGACGGCTGAGTCTACTTTGAGCCAGTCAGGATCAAATTCCTGGCTGTGGGTAGAGCATTCTAATGAAAGAGGAAGGGAAGGAGGGAGAAAGTATTTGGCTATTCCAGTGCCTGGTTGGCCTTTCTGATCCTGGAGTCAATTTCTATGTCCAAAGACCTAGCACTCGAGACAGTGCTTGCTACATACTTGAAGCTTGGTAACATTTGTTAGCTGGATGTCATCAACAGTGACTTTTGGTTCTACAGACTTGATATTTGGCATGGGCTGATAAAGTACTTCAGTCTTGTTCAGGCTGATAGTTAGACCAAAGAGCACAGCAACATCTGAGAATTTGTTCAGCTTTGTATCAACTATAGACAGCTGTCTTTATGAACCAGAAGTGCGTCAAAGAGGGTTTCTTGAAAGGCTGTATGGAGGCACTTCTGTGCATTCAAGCAGCAAAGGTCAAAGACAGAGATGTCCAATCAGTGCCTGATGTACACACCTTCTTTCAAGCTGTGGACAGCACATGACAACATGCAACATGCAACATGCAACAACAAATTGAACAGGACTAGGTCTAGCACGCAACCTTGTTTTATCCAATTAGATATAGCAAATTCAGCCTATGAATCACTGTTGTAAAGAATCTGTCCATTATGAAATAGTTGATCAATTTCATGAATTTCTTCAGGCATCAATAACATCTCAAGATGATCCAGAGAGCTTTTTTCTTTATAGTGTCAAATGTCTTTGTCAGTTCAATGAACCCAGAATAAAGAAGCTTGTTCTGCTCAGTGTCCTTCTCCTGACTTGCCTCATGGTAAATATCATATCTGCTGTACTCCATTCTGGCCGAAAGCCATACTGCGCCTCCAGGAGTTCCTTTCTGAGACAATGACAAGCCTATTCAGGAGAATATGGGCAAAAACCTTGCCTGCAATGGACAGCAGTGAAATACCTCTGTAGCAGTTTCATTGAGGGCCACTTCAGGGTTGTGTTTGACCTTGAGGGGCTCAGGTGGGCATGGCCGGAGTGGGCATGGCCAGTTCAACATCATTTACGTCAGGGGTGCCTGTAGCAGGCCAAGCACTCTGCCAGTGAAAACGGAGCTCGGGAGGGCCATCCACAGCCCTCATGAGCTTTATTTTCACTGGCAGAGGCACCGCAGGTTGCTCCTTTGCTGTTTCCAGGGCAGTCCTGTGGGCCAGATCTAAGCACCCTAGGCACTGGAGTTTGACACCCCTGCTCTATAGTTTCTGCAATCTGATTTAGTTCCCACCTTTTTTTACTGAGAGCAACAATTGAGGGTATCATGGAAGCCATCCAGCATCTTTCCTGTCAACCAAATATCTTCCAAGATATCTCGGAAAGCCTGCAAGGCATTTGTGTCTAGTGCATTGTTGATCTCAGAAGGAATGCCATTGTATCCTGTTGCTTTCAGCTCAACTCTGATATCATTTTCTTGATCTGATGAGTACAGGGAGGCAGGTAACTCTTTTGTGAGAATTCCACATTGATCTACTGGACCCTCCAAAGTTGGGAGTCCCCGACTTATCAACAATATCTGCCTTTAAAGGGAATTCATGTGATAACGTATGCTTAAAAATTTTGTCCTTCTTATGTAACTTGGTTATATTTAATACTTGTTGTTTTACTGTCTTTCATGGCAAGTAATTTTTAACAAATCACACTTGGGATTTTTTTTTTGTGCTCTAAAAAGTGATGTAGATTTGTAATTCAAACATATTTCAGTAGGTATAGTCACATTTAGAGATGGCCGGTAAAGCAGTATCATATATTTTTTAAAATGTACGTCAGAAATCTAATCAAAACAAGACAATTACATTATATTAATTGCCTCAGAAAAATAATATTGACTCACCAAATTAGTTGGGCTAGAGCTAAAGTGAAAAACTTTTCCTCCTTATATCAGGGGTGTCAAACTCACATCAGCGGTGTCACGTGACATATTAGGGCTTTCTCCCCCTTCACTAAACCGGGCATGGGCATGGCCAGTGCATGATGCATCCAGCCTGCAGGCCGGGAGTTTGACAGCTCTACTTTATATTGTATGACTTGTTTGATAAGAATTGTCTCACCTTTGTCTCAATTGTCTCTAGAACTTATTCAATTTTTTTATTTACTTAGAATATTATGATATTCCCACCTATTAAAATTAATTTCTTTTAACATGTTTTAGTAAGGAAAAGATAGTGATTCAAATGACACAGTTAACCAAAGATTTTTTACAAGAAGATGGAATTTTTAAAATAAACAAACTTCAGCTGAATATGGCCCAATATTTTTTAATCTTATTATTTAGCCCACAAGTTAGTTTTGAATTAATATCTTTCATGCAGATTTACAAAAGTTTTTAGTAGCCAGACTTAGTAATTCAGGAACAAGAGCAAATTAGTTGTATCCACTGAGGTATTCTGTTGAAATGGTTCTCTAGAGAGGGATCTAAACAACATCATTAATTTTTCTCTCTTCTTGCTTGTTGTTCCATTAAGCCAAAGATCTTGCTTACAAAGAGACATGGAACAACAAGCAATACATGAAAAGGTATAGGAGTCTGAATATTGCCAAGACCAATTTGTGAATAGTGTGCAAATTAAGCAGTGTTGAGATGGTGTCACTATGTGGGTGACTGCTAAATATCTGAAGTAAAACAAAGTTGTCCCTTTTCCCCATGTACTCAGGTGTGGACGCTTCTAGCTCTATTGTTTCCTATAACCAGAATTTTTTTCACGTGATCAGATAAGTTCCGTCTCTTTCAACTTCAGAAAATTACATTGTGAAAAAAGGTTACATATTGTTGTGTTTTCAGAGCTGAGTGTGTGATTTAAAAATGTATGACACTTAACGATATCTGTCACTAGCCACGACATACAAGTGCAGTCACTATTTTGATATATCCTTTGAATTGAAGATTTCACAGCTGAAATTCTGCCCAGTCATTTGGATTTTATTCTCCATCTCCTACTTTTTGTACCTCTGTTTTATCTGCCTAATCACGCAGGTTTTCTGGACATGGGTTGCTGTGTTTTGTTACTGTAGTTTCCTGAGTATGTTTCATACAATATCGTATTTATTTATTAAATTTATGTGCCACCCATTGGTTGGCTGATGATATTCTGAACTTTGAAGATATTGACCAATATTTATTTCTACATTCTGTAAGAAAAGACACAGAAGACCTTTGAAGATTTAAGCATAACTGAAAGAGTCTTCTTCCATTTGCAGATGGTCCCGATTCCAGCTGGAGTGTTTACAATGGGAACTGATGAGCCCATTATAAAACAAGATGGAGAAGGGCCTGGAAGGAGAGTCCACATTGGTCATTTTTTCATGGATCGCTATGAAGTCAGCAATGCAGAGTTTGAGAAGTTTGTGAATGCTACTGGCTATGTTACAGAAGTAAGTGAAAGAAGTTGGTGTTTTTGCAAAGCAGCCTTGTTTGTGTCCAAATAGAGCTTGAGAGTTGAAGGTGAACTTTTGCTATATAAGAGGAATATTTTTCTTGTCAGATATTGGATTGGCCTGGGAAAAATAGAAGATATTCCTCCACAGTTCTTCATTTGGAATCTGTACCACCTAAAGATGAACATTTTGGAACACTCTGCACAAAGAAAAGGAAATAAACCACACAAAGACACCCACATAATTTACTGATAGTTGACCTGTTAGAATGAACATAGTGTTTCTTGAGAGAAAATTTAAAATCAGCACAGAAGAGAAATACTTTTGCTCCCCCAACAAAAGAAAGGGACCCTTGATTGGTTATCGGTAGCAGCATCTTAGAGGAGCTTATTGAAAAATGGACCAACCTGTAAAGCAGGAGGTACAAGTTCTTGCACCACTCACTATTGCTTGTTATAAGACAGTAGCAGATAAATGTTGGACACATCACAAAGGATATCTTCCTTCATCTTCAACAGTTTACTTTGCTATTATCAGCCTACCATTATAGAGCTATAGGAGAAATCATAGCCTGGGAAACTGCTCATAGTGCATAAGATGGATGACTGATTCGGGATACAGTATCAATCCAGGATAATAGAAGATTTCATCAAATTTTCTGTGTGGAGCAAAACAAGTATTTGGTCCGTTTATTCCTAAATACTCCTCCTTTACCAAGGGCCAATAGTTAGCCTTTGGTGGGTAACATGTCTTATAGTCTTACATCATGTGTTACATAATTTTGTCAGGAAAGTAGAATGTGAAAACGTTTTACCAGTGTCTGTCAGGATGGCCCTTACTTTCCCATTCAATTGACATTCCAAGGTTGCTGCTTAATGCTCTGCCTTCTCCAGTGTATATTCCTCTAGATGACTCCTGATATCTACAGAGAGTACAGTCATTAACTATGATGTCTGTAGGTGTAATTGTAGATGTGAGTGGCTAATGCAACCCATCAGTCTTCCATCAGAAGACCGAAAGAGCTATCAACAAACCAGTCATAAACATGCCTTTTTGGGGGTAAGCTTTCTATTTATTGGATCTTTAGCAATAGCAATAGCACTTGGTCTTCTATACCACTTAGTGCTTTACATTACCCTCTGAGTGGTTTATAATGTCAGCATATTGCTCTCAAAAATATGGGTCTTCTTTTACCAACTTTGAAAAGATGGCTGAATCAACCTTGGCCAGTCATGATTGAACTCCTGGATGTGGGCAGAGTTAGCCTGCAGTACAGCATTCTAACCACTGTGCCATCAGGGCTCCTTTAATTTGCCTAAGCTTTCTGGGCATATTACAGAGTAATGTAAAATTTTTAAAACAATAAAACAAAATATACTTTCTTTTAAAATATTTGCAGTCCCCCTATTTGTAGTAAACCAGGTAGGGAAAAACAAATCGTGCAAATATCAAAGTACAAAATTAGTAAAAAAGTAATATGATTAAAAGCCAATAATAATTACAAAAGTATCCATAAAATGAAACTAATATCTTTTAAGGATCAGACACACGCTGGAATAGAGCTGATTTAGCTTGCTTACAAAATTTTAGTTGAATCAGGTCTATCTATCTATACTTCTGGAAGAAGGGTATTCTATGAAATGGTGACCTGCACTGAGAAGACCTTTTAAGGAAGGGGAGCAAAAAAAGGCTCTCTTGATCACCAAAGTAGATGTCATCATAGACATTAAATTTTGGCAGTGTGTTGCATACTATGGATCCCAAAGCTCAGCCATACAGAACATTAATGATAATAACCAGTACATTTAATTAAGCCTAGGAACCTACAGGCAACCAATGTAGCACCTTCAAAATAAGAATTATCCTAGCTTGTTGGTGGTGTCCCATCAATAGTTTAAATTGCTGCATTTTGAATTTACTCCTCACAGAATGTATCATAGAACAACAGGATTACTATCACCAGAACATATTGATCCTAGTAGATCAGTACATCCTTTGGAGCTAAGGAAAGACCCTTGGCTGTTTAAGTAGGAGGTGACTGTTATGAATTAATAAAAGTGCTTAAATAAAGATTATTAAAACCTTTAGAAAAGTGCAGGGTTCTGGCCCTGCACTTCTGATTGGCCGATAATAGCAACATCGGATTGGTCAGTTCAGGAGAATCTGATTGGCTATTAACGGGCTTCTTTCATTGGTTAAGGGAGCTAGCGCTCCACGTTTCTTATTGGTTACTTGATCAGTGATTTGCCTATATAAAGGGCTGTTGCTGCCATAGTTTTTTGCTCTGTTCCACAATGTTAAATAAAGAGTTAAAGTTCACTGTTAATTGTCTCGTCTCGCTTCTTGCGCCCATGCACAGAACATAACACTGGCGATGAGGATGGGATTCAGAGATGTCAGAGCTGACTGAGCACTACAGAGCACTAAACAGAGCACGTGGCTGAAGACACACCAACGGCTGAACCATGTCCAGAAGCATCATACCACCCGCTCCATTCGACCCGGCACAAGAAGACTGGGACTCATATATGGACCGATTCCAGATGTTTCTGGAGACCAACAACTTGAAGGATGCCACTACCGGAAAAAAGCGAGCGGTATTCCTAACTCACTGTGGCCCGACCGTGTTTAAGATGACCAAGGCACTAGCTAAACCGGCTGAGGTGAAGTCCATGGATTGGGATATCCTCGAGCCCCTTCTACGGGCCCACTATGCACCAACCATACCAACGCTTGTCTGAAGACATGAATTTTACCAGAGAGACCAGCGGAAGGGAGAAAGTGTTGCAGATTTCATTGCGGATCTCCGGAATCTGGGAGGCCTCTGTGGGTTCGCCGACCTCAAAGAAGCCCTGAGAGACCGAATAATTCTGGGATTAGAAGCACCGCACGTGCAGAGTAAGCTGATGGCGAAAGGCGACATCAGCCTTGCAGATGCCATCGCTGATGCTACTGCAGCAGAAGCAACCAGGAAGTCGGCTGCCCGAATGCGCCGCACCCATGCCCTGCTCCGCCAATTCGCCGGTGAAGCCTCACTTCACCTTGAGGGACATGCAACAGCAACCCACCATGAGGACCTTGAATCGTCATCAGAAAGTGATGAGGAAGAAGTCAACCGGCTCCAGTCTGAACGAGACCAACGCCATCAAAGTAACCAGAGATTGCAGTATCAATGCGCTGGTTGTGGGGCAAACCACCACGATCAGACTGCAAATTCCTCGACGCGCTCTGCCATGTTTGTGGAAAGAGAGGCCACATCGGAAGAGTCTGTAGAAGGAAGCAAGGATCCAGCCCACCTCGAGGGGGAACAACTATCGCCAAACCGCAGGAAACCGACCTGTGAATCGGGAAGCTTTGAACCACCAATGGAACAACCACTCCTACAGAAACAAACCACTAGCCCATTCAACGAAACGAGAAGAGGCACACCAAACCATTACGATTGGTCATGCATCATCATTAGATGCCAAGAAAATCCGGGTGAAGGTCTCCATCGAAAACCAGCCCTGCATGATGGAAGTCGATTCAGGATCATCCCTCTCGATGGTCTCCTGGAAGACCCTTAAACAATTAATTCCCGCCGTCTGGCAGCAAGACCTCAGATTCCAATGAATTATACTCAAGGACTATCAGGGAAATCAAATTCCAGTCATTGAATCCAGCCAAGTCCGTGTCTCATTTAAAAATCGAACTGCATCCTTACCATTGACCGTAGTTGACAGGGATCGGCCTAGCTTGTTAGGCCTCCAATGGTTCGCTCCATTTGGGATTGAAGTAGCCGGCATTCACCGAACCAACAGCAATGACTGGGAAGAGGCCCTCGTCCAAGAATTCCAGGACGTCTTTGCAGACAAACTAGGCGAGTACAAGGGGACCCCGATATCATTGAACCTTAACCCCGAAGTAGCTCCCATCCGCCTAAAGCATCGTCAAGTCCCATTTGCCCTTAAACCAAAGATTGATGAGCAGCTTGATAAATTAATCGCCCAGGGTGTATTAGAACCAACTGATCACGCTCCCTGGGAAACCCCAATCGTAACACTCATCAAGCCGGATGGATCATTAAGAATTTGTGGGGACTACCAAGCCACCCTTAATCACGCCCTTCAGCAGAACGCTTACCCAGTACCGGTGGTACAACACCTTCTCCATTCCCTGGGGGGGCGGAAAAGTCTTCACTAAACTGGATTTAGCACAGACATGCCAACAACTGCCTGTAGATAAAAAAACGGCAGAGGCACAAATGATCGTTACGCACCGAGGTGCTTTTAAGTGCAACTGACTCCAATTCGGAGTTAGCGTGGCCCCGGGAATTTTTCAGAGCTTGATGGAGAGACTATTACAGGGTATAAAAGGGGTTGTACCATATTTTGATGACGTTTTAATTGCTGCTCCGACTAGAGAAATACTAAAGGAGTGCCTGAAGTTGGTTCTCCAGAATTTTAAAGACTCTGGCCTTAAAGTAAAAAAAAAATAAGTGTCAATTGTGTACGGATAAAGTAGAATTTTTGGAGTGCTTAATCGATAAACAGGGCATTCACCCCACCGATAGCAAGCTGAGGGCAATCAAAAATGCCCCAAGACCCAGAAATAAGACTGATCTCCAAGCTTTCCTGGGCCTTATCAATTTTTACAATGTTTTCCTGCCCCACAAGGCGACCGTAGCTGAGCCTCTACATCGTTTGTTGGACAAAAAGGCAACTTAGGTCTGGGGACACCGAGAGGAACACGCGTTCCGACAAGTAAAAAACTTATTGATTTCAGATGCTGTTTTGGTGCAGTATAACGAGACTTTGCCTTTAACGATTACATGTGATGCATCACCATTCGGAGTGGGTGCCATTTTGAGCCATGTGTTACCAAATGGAAGTGAAGCCCCTATAGCCTACTTTTCAAAAACGCTATTGAAAGCTGAATGTAACTAAAGTCAAATCGATAAAGAGGCTCTTGCTGTTGTATTTGCTGTTAAACGATTTCATGAATATATTTATGGGTGAGTTTTTACTATAGTTACCGACCACAAACCTTTGCTGGGGATTATAGCAGGAGACAAGCCAACCCCTTATATATTATCTCCCAGAATGACTCTCTGGTCATCCCCCACGCTGACACTCTAAGCCGTGCACCACTTCCGAAAACCATTGATGACCCAGCTCCGACCGTCACAACGCTCCAGATCGAGATACTTCAATCATCACCGCTGACAGCTCGAGATATCGCGATCGAAACCAAATGCGATCCCATTTTGGCACGAGTTCTTAGCTGGGTCGAGCGAGGATGGCCTTTGGATCAAATCCCTGACAACTTCATCCCTTTCAAAAATCGGCAGACAGAACTGTTTTCCCAGAAGGGCTGCATCATTTGGGGGGATAGAGTTGTCATCCCAGAGCGGTTACAACGAGGAGTATTGAAAACCTTGCATGAGGGCCATCCCGGCATCGTGCGCATGAAGGCGCTCGCACGAAGCTATGCGTGGTGGCTGGGTATCGACAAGCAGATCGAGGCCTGGGTAAAGACTTGTTACAAATGCCAGGAAGTTAGCAATGCCCCACCGAAAGCAATACCGATGGAGTGGGAAACATCCCGGGGACCATGGTCCCGTATTCATATTGACTTTGCGGGACCTACTAAAGGACACACATTCCTATTAACGGTGGATGCCTACTCAAACTGGCTTGAGATCCACGAAATGAACAGTACCACAACCGAATCCATCATCAGGAAGTTGAACAGATTATTCGCGACACATGGACTGCCAGACGTTCTGGTATCTGACAACGGCCCCCAGTTTACCGCGCTTTCTTTTGAACAGTATTTGGCGGACCGCAGTATTCACCATGCGCTAACTTCGCCGGGCATCCTGCAGCCAATGGAAGAGCCGAGCGCATGGTACAGTTCATCAAAAAGACCCTACATAAAATGGAGTATGGGGATATCGAAGATAATATAAACAGGATACTCCTTCAACACATCACTCCGCACAGCGCCACTAATAAAACTCCAGCTGAATTGTTAATGGAATGCAAACTCCGCTCCCACCTTGACCGACTACACCCGTCGTACGAACTAGAAAAACCCCACAGATCCAGCGGGAAATGCCGCGAATTCAAGATAGGCAACCTTATTTTCGCTAAGAACTTTTCTGGTGATCCTTTGTGGGTCGAGGCAACTGTAATCCAAGTCACGGGACCCAGGTTGTACCGAGTAAAAGCCCGCGACGGAAAAATATGGAAGCGACATATTGATCAGCTGCGTTCGAGGCTACAACCTGGTTTCTGCAACTCCGGTGACTCCCAAACTGAGGGGGGAGGGGATGCTGAAGAAACCGAATTCGAAACGGCAGAAAACACGAACGGAAGAAGTCAGCCTTCGGGCATAACGCATGAAGAAAGATCAGAGATGGGGGTAAGCTCACCTCAAAGGGACACCTTGTCAGAGGCAAGCCCACAAAGGCTAGAGGACAACGAGGACAGTAGCGGCACCGAGAGTTTCAATGAAGAACTGCCGGCACCCGACTTGCCAGAAAACGTCCTGCCAAAACAAGATTATAGACAAGAACCGGGGGGACAACGTAAATCTAATAGACAGTCTAGACAACTTTCCTACCTCAAAGATTATGTCACCGCACCCCTTAAACAGAACCCGGGGGAAAGGGGTGTTATGAATTAATAAAAGTGCTTAAATAAAGATTATTAAAACCTTTAGAAAAGTGCAGGGTTCTGGCCCTGCACTTCTGATTGGTCAATAATAGCGACATCGGATTGGTCCGTTCAGGAGAATCTGATTGGCTATTAACGGGCCTCTTTCATTGGTTAAGGGAGCTAGCGCTCCACGTTTCTTATTGGTTACTTGATCAGCGATTTGCCAATATAAAGGGCTGTTGCTGCCGTAGTTTTTTGCTCTGTTCCACAATGTTAAATGAAGAGTTGAAGTTCACTGTTCATCGTCTCGTCTCCGCTTCTTGCGCCCATGCGCAGAACATAACAGTGACAATGTTGGAGACCCCAGGCACAAATCAACTCCTTTGGGGGAACCAATGTTATTAAGTTGCTTTGATGTCTGTTAACAGTAAGCAGTTCTGATTTTGTGCAATTTAATTTGGGCTAGTTTGGTTCATTCATATCCTTAAAGTTTCTAGCTAGCAGTACAAAAATTTAGACCCTCATTGTTTATTAAAAGCATGAATAAAGAAGAAAAACTAGAATACATAACTAAAGAGCCTAGGAAAGGATATGAAAGTAAAGATCAGTGTGCATATAATGTGAGATCTTAAAGTCAAAATTAATCAGGAACCAAGTTCTAGAACGAGTTAGATAAATACAAATTTGTGTTTGCAGCATTTTTCCAGTCCAGCAGTATGGCATTCAGCTTTGCTAATCTGTGACAAATCACTTTTCCAATCTGTCTCCTAAGATGTTACCAAATGCTGTCCACAGTGTTTTCAGCAGTCAGGAGGAATCAGCAGAGAATCAAGATTCTCAGGAGGCAGAATCCTGAAGCAAATGCCAAACCCTATTTTACATGATTTCAGTGATGATGTTGAAATATGATGGGATACTCTATCTGACATCCCAAACCAGTGTGCTGGAATGGGAACTAAATTTATATACTCCTGGAAGGCCAAATCCTGGGAAATGTTGACATTTAAAACATGTATCGGCCAAAAATAATTTCAATATTGATTCACCTGCCTACAATAGTTAATAATAAAGATTGTCTCAAAGTGGTTATTTTAAAGAACTCAGTATTGAATGCTGAATGCTGTAAAAAATTTTGGAGAGTTTATTGAAGTTAAAAGGAGTTTCTACACTTTATTTATTTTTAAAGAAGCTTTTGTAAATTACTTTTAAAAGAGTGGGTTTGAATTTGGTGATCAATAGGAATCAGCGGCTGATATAATTATAGTTAATGAAATTTAGTTATATGTGCTGCTATGTTTTATAATGGAGAAACTGCTGTGTAAATTCCTTAAGTTTCAGCTCAGGAATGTCTTGGTTTATGAATCCCATCATAAACTCTGTTTGCTTAGGCATAGCATGTTTGTAATACATTCATCTGAAAAATACACTGCTTTGTATATTTCAGGACAGAACAGATCTCAGTAAATCTGCAAGGATTATGCTGCAATTATCTTTGAAATAGTATAGCTGCTAGGAATTCAGAATTCCTAATTTTGGTATATTGAATATCTTTCTGTTATATGTTGCCACAGAGATAGACACTTCAAAATAGTATTGCCAGACAAAAAGTAGGCAGTTCCAGAGAAGTGGATAAACTTTTATAGCAATCTAAAAATATTACTGCTTTCTAGCAAGGTGAAAGACATAATCACTAGTTATGGGTATGTTTATTTAAAATGTACGTGCTTATTATATATCTGTTCCCTGCATCTTCTGCTATTGCAGTATATGTGTAGAACAAATGTAAAAGTCAAATGCTGAATTGCAGGTCAAACATTTTTGCTTTTATCAGTGGGGAAAAAAAAAACATTTCTGAAGTTACCTATAATTTTTATTATTTAGAACACGTATGATAACTTGAAAGCACATGACACATTTTTTATACCTAAATCTGAAAAATCTCAGTTTATGTCATCCCTAAAGATATACTTCTAAAAGCAATTCTGAGGTTACTTTTAAAATGAAATTGGTGAGAAAAGGGAATTTGAGTAAGGAACAGGTTAGGAGCCCTGATGGTTAGAATGCAGTATTGTAGGCAAACTCTGCCTACAGCCTAGACTTCAATCCTGATGGGGCTCAAGATTGACTCAGCCTTCCATACTTTCAAGGTTGGTAAAATGAGGAGCAAGTTTATTGGGGGCAATACGCTAACTCTGTAAACTGCCCAGAAAGTGCTATAAAACACTATGGAGAGGTATATAAATCTAAGAACTATTGCTCTTGCTAGTAATCTTCCCTCTGTATCTTTTACTTCCACCATCACCAATAATGCAATAACACACATACACACAGAGAAACGTATTACAAGTAATTAATAGTAATAGCAATTAAGCTGTTTTTACACACATTTGACTGCTTTGTCAATTCAAAATGTGGTAGATGTTCTACACTTTATTCCACCATTAATACATTTTTTTACTTCAACCTCCTTTGTCATTTATCTTGGTGGAAATTTTGAGTAGAATTCCAAACAAAACCAATTTTTGTTTAAAGTTCTGTACCAATAACACTGCCTTCCTCCCTAAAACTGATATAATCTCAGTAGCCTAGTTCTCTGGGACACTCGGATGGGGATGGACACTATTAGTTTTGGTAACCTAGTAATAAACAGAATTACTTACAGAGATGATTGCAAGAAATAATATAGACATTGGAGTTCAAAATTTTGAAAACCACAAATTGCATGATTCTTGTAATTTCAAACACATAAAAAACCATTTCAAACACATTTCAAACACATAAAAAACAATTTCAAACACATTGAAAACCACAAATTGCATGATTCTTGTAATTTCAAACACATCATGCTGTTGGATCATCTGGTCTTAGATTAAGTGACATCTCTTGCAGTGTGTAATTTCTCAAGGTTGAAGACAGAATAGGTTCCCAACGTTATTTTAGATATTTTGTTTCAAAGTATGTCAGAAATGGAACTCAGAGTCTTCTGACATTCAAGCTTGAAGTATTGACCTGTGCTCTACCTTCCAAAAATACACATGTTAATAATACAGTAATTTTTTTATTGTTTTATCACATGTCTATGACATGGTTATATTATTTTCCTGATGCTCCATTTGAAATACAATTATTAGTTAAAAATAAACCCAAGAGATAAAAAGCAAGAAGCAAATATGGAGTTGACATGATAGAAATATATACATGTCAATAGATTTTCAAATCCCATTTTAGTGAGAAGCTGGTGGAAACATGCTGATTCCCACTCAGCCTTACTTTCTAAGTTATACTAGCATGAATGATTAAATAATAAATCTGCTAACAGATAAGTAAAATGCATATATTTCATTGTTTGTTCTTTCCTCCATTAGAATTTGATACAGTTAGTAGAAATGTTTATAGACCTTCTAAAAGTCATTATCTGATTCTGTTTTAGGAGTTTATATTTTAGCTCATTGAAAAGTCTTAGTCTTTGAATAATGTAATATTTTATCCCAAGGGAGTATGTTGTAAAATTATAACTGTTGGTTTTCAGGGTTGAAGGTGAAAGAAAGTTTACTATTTGAAAGGTATTCAGTTGGGAAAAATGTGTGTGTTTTCTTTTACAGTAACAGTAAATTGCTATTGGGAAGATATTTAATTATCTAATTTGATTTTTCCTTCCTTCCTTCCTTCCTTCCTTCCTTCCTTCCTTCCTTCCTTCCTTCCTTCCTTCCTTCCTTCCTTCCTTCCTTCCTTCCTTCCTTCCTCAGGCAGAAAGATTTGGTGATTCCTTTGTATTTGAAGGCATGCTGAGTAAAGAAGTAAAGAATGGAATTCATCAAGCTGTAAGTTGTATATATTTTGAAAAACCATTACTATGCTGTGTGTGAGTCTTGCAGTGGTAAGCTTTTGACTAATTTTGAGGACAATGTTAGTATTGCGAAATTGTGTGTTCTACGAGGAGATACTAATGTAAAACCTCAGAAGTAAATAGGGTGACTTTCTGTCCTTTTTTGGCATGTTGTGATGGTCCATGTCATCTGCAATCACTACAAAGCTGTATTCTTCCTTATAAACAATAAGTATTGTCATCTTTGTTTGACAGTCTTGCAGACTGAATGTTCAGAAGTCATAGGTATGTGTACCCACAGTACCAGTGTTGGTACATCCAAATACATGCAATTAGAACAAGGTCTGCTTTGACAACAGAGTCTGTTCTCTATATTTATTTTGATTCCTCTTTTTCTCCTTACCCAGCCTTAAGCCTGCGATACTTAATTGTAACAATTGCTTTCCAAAATATGGTGCTAATCAGCTGACAAATGGCCTGGAAACTCACTCACAAAAAGTTTTGGAGTTTCACCCAATCTTGCAATGTCTTTTCAGAGAACCAATGCGGGTTCTCTGAAAAGACATTGCAAGATTGGGTGAAACTCTGTGCTAATACATAACTTGTTCAGAAGAATGTGTGGGTAAATACCTGAACAAAGCTGAATACCATACATATAGATACCCGCAAAAACTTAAGAAAACAAATATATACATATACATATACATATACATATATATATATATACATACATATATATATATATATATATATATATATATATATATATACACACACATATATATATATATACACACATATATATATATATATATATACACACATATATATATATATATATATATATATATATATATATATATATATATATATATATATATATATATATATGTATGTATGTTGTGGCCCCGATTCCCGAGCCTATGCTGTCAGAGGAAGAAGACCTGGAAGATGAGGAGGAGGAACTGGAAATGCCTTCCTCCCCAGGACCTTCATCTCTGGCAATGCCTTCCTCCCTGATAATGCCTCAGGTTTCATCAGACAACTGAGAGGAACAGCCTGAGATTAATCAAGAGGAAGGCATATTGGAGCAGCCCCTGACAGTAAAGAGGAAGAGTGTTGGCTTGATCCTAAGCAGTGTCATAGGGAGAAACGTGAGCAGCAACATAGGAGGTGTGGGAGGCTCAGAGAATGAGCTGAGTCATTGAGCCACACCCCACAGGGGATAAAAGTGGGTGTGTTTTCGGCTGGAACTTTGTGCGGGACAAAGTTTAATCTTACTTCAGATTTTCTTCATGAATGATTTTTGTGGGCTGCCTTGTAATTTTCTGTGAGTAGATTTTTATTTGTTATCAGTTCGGACTTGGCAGGCAGAGTGTGTTGGAATGCCAAGGACATTATCAGTTCCAAAGAATTAAGTCTGTGAAGTCTGAGTCAGCTTGCCTGCCTGTGTTTGTGTGAGTTTGTACTCTTTCATCTTTTGGGAAAGAAGAAAGGTGAGCCAGAACATTTTTGTCCCGTACCTGACTTAAACCATCTTTTACCTAAGATGGACCACCAGCAGCAGTTTCAACAACAGCTGCAAGATGAAAATCAAACTCTACAACAGCAAGTGGCTCAATTAACAGCCCAACTTGCTTTGCTGCAGGCTCATGCAGCTCCTCCCCCTCCCCATTGGAAATGCCCGGTGGCTGTGCCAGATAAGTTTTCTGGGCAGCCTGAGATCTTCCCGGCTTTCATGGGACAGTGCCAGTTATTTATGGCTATGAGGCCAGAGGATTTCCCAGATGACCAGGCTCAGGTGGGGTTTGTGATAAGCCTCCTTTCTAGCTCGGCCGCCAGATGGGCCACACCTTTGTTGCTCAAGTACAGCCCGTTATTAACTAATTACCAGGGTTTTTGGCAACACATGCGCCATATGTATGAAGACCCCATATGAGTGCAAATGGCAGCCAGGCGCCTTAAGGAGCTTCGTCAAGGGAGGCGCCCCCTGCAAGAGTTTATTTCTGAATTTCGGCTTTTGTGCCTGGACTCCAACTGGAATGACGCAGTGTTAATGGACGCCTTCCAGGATGGCCTGTCAGATGAGCTGCAGGATGAGTTAGTTCGAGTGGAACCAGCCCCGACCCTCAAAGCTCTGGTCGTGCAATGCTTGCGCATCGATGCACGTCTCCAATGGCAAAAGAACCGTCGTACCGTCCAGGAGCAGCCATCTGCATCTGTACCGCAGTGCCCTGTGCTAACAGCGCCTTGGGTCACCCAACATGTTGTGGCAATGGCCGAGGAGCCAATGGAGTTAGGAGCGGTCAGACCTCGCCTAACGGCCCAGGAGCGAATGCGGAGACACCAAGGGGGTTTGTGCTTTTATTGTGGGGGAGGGGCAGGACATTTCGCTAATTTTTGTCCTCTAAAGCGAGGTGGGTCGCTCAAGCCTGTGCCTGAATCTCAGTGTGATCAGTCGGGAAATGGGGCACATATCAAACATCCGCCTGAATTAGCGGAGGTTGACTCTGGACCCCCTTGGTATCTGATTTTGGATATTCGGGTTTTCTTGGCTAACCAGTTGGGAGGGATTCCAGCGAATGCGCTGGTGGACTCAGGGGCCACAACTAAATTGATGGACCAGGCCTTTGCAGCCCATTTTGATGTCCCCTTGGTTCCGGTGGAACCTCCAATGAGGGTCGAGACTATTGATGGGCGGGAATTTATTGCAGGACTCATTATATTCACCACCCAGACTTTGCGCCTAGTCATTGGAGAACATGAGGCGGCGATCCGCTTTTATGTCACCGCGGACCTCCATTTCCCATTAGTCCTTGGCATGGCTTGGCTTAGGATTCATGATCCTCAGGTGGCATGGTCGCGGAATGCCATTTCTTTTCCAAGTCTGTATTGCGTGGACCACTTCTGCCACACCTGTGCTGGCCAGGACATCACCACCTCTGCCGTTTCCATACCTCCTGAACTGATGGAGTTCATAGATGTGTTCAGTGAGAAGGAGGCAGACCGGTTACCCCCGCATTGGCCCTATGATTGCCCAGTGGACCTTCTGCCCAATGTACCACTGCCAAAGGGATGTTTGTACTCCATGTTCGAGCCCGAGCTAGCCACACTTTGGGACTTTTTGGACAAAAACTTGGCCCGAGGGTTCATCCGGCCTTCGTTGTCCCCTCTCTCAGCCCCAGTCCTCTTTGTCAAGAAGAAGACGGGAGATTTACGCTTGTGCTGTGATTACCACTGACTAAACGCCATCATGGTGTGGAATAGCTACCCCTTGCTACTCATTCTGGAGTTGTTGGAGAGGTTGCGGGAGGCCACTATCTTCACCAAGCTCAATCTTTGAGGGGCCTACAACTGGTGCAGATGCGAGAGGGGGACGAATGGAAGACAGCATTTGGGACCCGATACGGCCATTTTGAGTACACAGTGATGCCTTTTGGGTTGACCAATGCCCCTGCAGTCTCCCAGCACCTGATGAATGACGTGTTTCGGGATATGTTAGATTGGTTCGTGGTGGTGTACCTGCACGATGTTCTGATCTATTTCGGTCCGGGGACAGCCACCTTCAACACGTTCATCTGGTCTTGCAACGCCTTCGGGAGCACCAACTTTATGCGAAGTTGGAGAAATGTTTCTTCTTCCAGACTTCCATTGAGTTCCTTGGGCACATCATCTCTCCCAAAGGCATCACCATGGACCCGCGTAAGGTGGAGGCCTTATGTAGTTGGGAACCCCCTCATGGCGTGAAGGACATTCAACGCCTATTGGGGTTCGCTAACTATTACCGGACCTTCATCCTGGGTTTTGCCAAGCTGACGGGTCCAGTAACCCAGCTCCTTCGAAAGAATGTCCCGTTCCAGTCCCCCCCCGCAGCAACAGGCTTTTGAGGCCCTCAAGAATGCTTTCATCGCAGAACCCGTCCTGAGGCATCCTGATCCACATTGTCCATTTGTGGTGGAGATGGATATGTCCAACGTGGCTATTAGGGTGGTGTTGTTGCAAGCCCCGGTGGATAGCGCCACTCTTTTTCCCTGCACTTATTATTCCCGGAAACTCACTCCTTCCGAATGCAATTACACCATCTGGGAAAAAGAGTTGCTGGCTATCAAAGCTGCATTTGAGGCTTGGCGACATCATCTCGAGGGGGCCCAACACAAGGTGGAGGTCCGGATGCACCCTTGGAATTTAGAACATTTGTCAACGGCAAGAAAGTTGAACCAGCAGCAGATCTGGTGGTCATTGTTTTTTACCCGGTTCAACTTTTCTGTGACCTATATCCCCAGTGGTCACAATCGGGGGGTGGATGCCCTGCCCTGCAAACCTGAATACATTTGCCCTGAGGACCCCCTTCCTCTGCGGACGGTGCTGCCAGCAGAATCCTTGGCCACAGCCCAAGAACCGGTGGACTTGCAGACTCAGGTTTGAGAGGCGTAGCGCCTAGATGCTTGGTCGCAGCAAAGGATGGGGGAGATTGGACCTGAATCCCCATGGACTTTGGAAGAGGGTTTACTCAAGCATCGGGGCCGGTTGTATGTATCCACGGGGCCACTTCGAGCCCTTATTATGACTCAGTGTCACGACACCCCTGCAGCTGGCCATTTTGGGTTTTTTAAGACTCTCCATTTTGTAATGCGGACTTTTTGGTGGCCTCGAGTACGGCATGATGTCCACGCCTATGTCACGTCCTGTGTACCATGCAGGCAAGCGAAAACCATGACGGGTGCGCCTCCTGGTCTCCTCCAACCTCTACCGACTCCAGAAAGACCATGGGGAGCGATTTCCATGGACTTCTTGACTCATTTACCGCTGTCCTCTGGATTTACAACTGTGCTGGTGGTGGTCGACATGTTGACAAAAATGGCTCACTTCATTCCGTGTCATAAATTGCCAATGGCCCATACAACTGCCCATTTGTTCTTGCAGCATGTTTTTCGTCTCCATGGTCTGCCAGACAGGGCAGTTTCTGACCACGGTGTACAATTTACAGCCCAATTTTGGAAAAGCCTGATGACTGCGTTACAGGTGCAGGTGTGCTTGTCGTTGGCACACCATCCAGAGACTGATGGGGGGACGGAGAAGGTCATTGACATTCTCGAGCAATACTTGCGTTGTTTTGTAAACCAATGGCAGAACAACTGGGTTGATTATCTCCTTCTGGCGAATTTTGCATTCTACAACTCCCAGCACACCTCCACCCAAATGACACCATTTTATGCTAATGTGGGGTACCATCTGTAGTTTTTCTATTTGACACTATTAGATTCCCCTGTTACCATGACCCGGGAATTCCTTTCGGAACTTCACTCAGTTCAGCAGTTAGTTCGGCAGCAATTGATACAGGCCAAGGAAGATTACAAGCGGTTTGCAGATCGCTCTCAACGGGCAACACCTCCGCTGGCTGTAGGAGACCGTGTGTGGTTATCCACAAAACATCTTCAGGTCGACCGCCCGATAAAGAAGCTGGACCATCGGTTCCTCAGGCCATTTCCCATTGAGGCAGTCATCAACTCCGTAGCCTATCGACTGACTCTTCATGTTATCTCCATGCGAATTCATCCAGTCTTCCACCGTTCCCTTTTGGTCCCTGACGCTCCTTCGTGTTATCTCCAATGTCCCACAGCTGTTGATCCACCACCTGTGCCCGGGGAAGATGGTGCAGTAGAAAGCAAGGTGGCCAGTATTAGGGATTCCTGCTGGCTGAAAGGGCGGTTCCAGTATTTGATCGAGAGGCAGGGCGATGGGCTGGAGGCCCTCTCCTGGGTGGATGCTTGCACAATCCACGCCCCGGACCTTATACGGATGTTCCACGACCATTTCCCCTTGCGACTACATCCTGACCGTCAGACTCGGGGGAAGGGCCCTGCGGTGGGGGATAGTGTTGTGGCCCCGATTCCCAAGCCTATGCTGTCAGAGGAAGAAGACCTGGAAGGTGAGGAGGAGGAACTGGGAATGCCTTCCTCCCCAGGACCTTCCTCTCTGGCAATGTCTTCCTCCCTGATAATGCCTCAGGTTTCATCAGACAACTGAGAGGAACAGCCTGAGATTAATCAAGAGGAAGGCATATCAGAGCAGCCCCTGACAGAGAGTAAAGAGGAAGAGTGTTGGCTTGATCCTAAGCAGCGTCGTAGGGAGAAACATGAGCAACAATGTAGGAGGCGTGGGAGGGTCAGAGAGTAAGCTGAGTCATTGAGCCACACCCCACACGGGATAAAAGTGGGTGTGTTTTTGGCTGGAACTTTGTGCGGGACAAGGTTTAATCTTATTTCAGATTTTCTTCGTGAATGATTTTTGTGGGCTGCCTTGTAATTTTCTGTGAGTAGATTTTTATTTGTTATCAGTTCGGACTTGGCAGGCAGAGCGTGTTGGAATACCAAGGTTATTATCAGTTCCAAAGAATTAAGTCTGTGAAGTCCGAGCCAACTTGCCTGCCTGTGTTTGTGTCAGTTTGTATTCTTTCATCTTTTGGGAAAGAAGAAAAGTGAGACAGAACATATATATGCCAGAAGCCTGATGATGGCAGATGAGATTCTGCCGAAACGTTGCTACAACTTTAAAAGCATAACTATAATGACGTGGGAAAATACCCGAACAAAGCTGAATACCATACATACATATACATATACATATACATATACATATACATATACATATACATATACATATATATATATATATGTTTTCTTAAGTTTTCGCAGGTACTTACATGTATGGTATTCTGACACAGCAGGAGGCTAGCCCCAAATTTAAAACTGAAACGGCTGTAAAAGTCTTATTCACAGATGAACACAATACAGAAGCCTGATGATGGCAGATGAGATTCTCCCGAAACGTTGCTACAACTTTAAAAGCACAACTATATACTATATATATACACTATATATATATATATACACACACATATATGCATGCAAACAGAATCTGGATTTTATTTTATTTCATTTAATTTTTTTGATTGTGTAAAATTTTTGTTCAGGAGAGAGAGGGAGAGAGAGAGAGAGAGAGAACATGCTTGCATCTGTGTTGTTAAAACAGTTGTTTTCATAAATACTTCTTTGTGTAGTCTTACCCTCTTATGTGAATGTTCATTTTTAAAAGGTAGGAATGATTGCATTTTTGTTTTATTCTGATAATAGATACCATATGTGCTCTCTCTCTCTCTCTCTCTCTCTCTCTCTCTCTCTCTCTGTGTGTGTGTGTGTATGGATGAATATATAGATATAGATATATGGACATACAAACATACACACACACACACACACACACACACACACACACACATATATATATATATATATACACACATCTTGACTTACAATGGAACCCAAAATTTGTTTTGCTAATTGAGTCATTTGTTATATAAATTTTGTCCCATTTTACGACCTTTCTTGTCACACTTCTTAAGTGAATCACTGCAAGTTAGTAACACAGTCATTAAGTGAACCTGACTTCACCTGACTTTGCTTGTCAGAAGGTTGCAAAAGGTAATCACATGACTCCGGACCACTGCAATCCATCACAAATATAAGTCAGTTGCCCAGCACCTAAATTTTGATCACATGATCAAGGGGATGCTGCAGTGGCCCTAAGTGTGAAAAATGGTCATAAATCATTTTTTTCAGTGCCGTTGTAACTTTGAACTGTCACTAAATGAATTATTGTAAGTCAAGAACTATCTATATAACTGGAGATGGAGATAGAGATATTTATGGGAAGTAAAAAAACCCGCAAACATCCTTGAAAAATGAAACCTATATTTACAAACATAGCATGAACGAACAGAGCTTAATTCTAAAAAATAAAAATGACCCTTTCATAGATGATCATTACAAATATGTGTGATTATGTGTCTATACATATGTATTACATATAACAAAAATGAATCTGAAAGCAGTAGGATTCAAAAGCCAGGTTTTTGTAGATTTGAGGTATTTAAAAACTGAAGCAGTATGCATCAGGGATATTTCCTGCTCCATTTCCATCTTAAGAACATAGCTGAACAAATATGCAATGCAGCTTCTGGTATTGTCAGCCTCACTGGATAACCTCCCAAATTATTTCATAAAATCAAGAGCTAGTCCCTAAAAATCAATCAGATCTTCAGAAGTGAAACTTAATTTGAGGGGGATTTGACTTTTTATCCGTGAAGTGCAGTAACATATTAACCTTCCAACATATGTTGGAAACCACTTATGTGGTTCAATTGTGATCTGGCAGTCTGTTGGAAAGTTCCAGGTGATTTAATATTGTGGCAAATAATTAGTTAAAATTTCACTTGAGTATTTCATCTTAACATGTTCCTTTTATGCACCGAAACAAAAATGTTATGCACAGGAGTAAAAATAGCATACATTAAAGCACCTTATGGGCCTTTTTAGAATAATGATTTAACAGATAACAGATAATCAGAGTTGGAAGGGACCTTGTAGGTCATCTAGTCCAATCCCCCGCCCAAGCGGGGGACCCTACACCATTTCTGACAAATGGCAGTCCAATCTCTTCTTGAAAGTCTCAAATGATGGTGCTCCCCCAACTTCCGAAGCTAAGGTGTTCCATTGATTGATTGTTCTCACTGTCAGAAAGTTTCTCCTTATTTCCAGGTTAAATCTCTCCTTGTTCAGTTTCCATCCATTATTCCTTGTCTGGCCTACAGGCGTTTTAGAAAATAGCTTGACCCCTTCCTCCCCATGGCAGCCCCTCAAATATTGGAAGACTGCTATCATGTCTCCCCTGGTCCTTCTCTTTACTAGACCAGCCAAGCCCCGTTCCTGTAACTGTTTTTCATATGTTTTGGTCTCCAGTCCCCTAATTATCCTGGTTGCTCTTTTCTGTACTTTTTCTCAACATCTTTTTTATGATGTGGTGAACAAAACTGGATGCAGTAGTCTAGTCTTACTAAGGCTTTATAGAGTGGTACCGTGTTTCTCATAAAATAAAGCCAGGTCTTATTTTTTTTGAGCCCCGAAAAAATGGCTAGGCCATCTTTTCGGGGGTGACAATTCCCCCCCTAGAGCACCCCACAGGCAGCCTCGCCACCAGCTGCTCCTAAGGGGTGATCATGGCAAAGTGCAGAGAGCTCCTTACTCCCACCAAATACCTTTGCTGCAGACCCAAGATCTTTGGCACCCGCCGCTGTTGCTTTCCCTTCTGCCCATTCCACTGCCACGTTTGGAGCTGCCGCTTCCGTGTTTGGAGTGCTGCTGCCATTTGGAGTGCCACCGCCATATGGAGCACTGCTGTCATGTTTGGAGCTGCCACTTCTGCGTTTGGAGCTGCCGTCATGTTTGGAGTGGCGGCAACGCTCGAAATGGCGATGGTGCTCCAAACAGCGGCAGTGCCCCAAACGTGAAAGCGGCAGCTCCAAACGCGGCAGCAGCTCCAAATGCGGACATGGCAACTCCAAACCACAGCGGTGGTGTTCCAAACGCGGAAGCGGCAGCTCCAAATGCAGCGGCAGCTCCAAATGCGGAAGCAGCAGCTCCAAACAGCAGCAGTGCTCCAAACAGTGGCAGCACTCCAAACGTGGAAGCGGCAGCTCCAAACGCAGAAGTGGCAGCTCCAAATGGTAGCAGTGCTCCAAACAGCAGTGGTGCTCCAAACGTGGAAGTGGCAGCTCCAAACACGGTGGCAGCATGGGCAGAAGGGAAATCTACAGCGGCAGGTGATGAAGGTCTTGGGTCTGCCGCAAAGGTGCTTGGCAGGAGTAGGGAGCTCTCTGCGCTCTGCCATGATCACCCATTAGGAGCAGCTGGTGGCGAGGAATTGCTGCCTGTGGGGCGCGCCTAACGGCAAGTCCCGCCTCCCTTCCCCCCATTTTGCATGTTTTAAAATAGGCCTAAATTTGGGGGGAGGGGCTTAATTTCATTTTATGCCTGGAAAACATGTTGGGTCTTCCTACTGGGGGAGGTCGCATTGTTGAAGAAACACGGTATTAGTACCTCCTTTGATCTTGGTTGTATCCCTCTGTTAATACAATTTAGGATTGCATTAGCTTTTTTGGCTGCTGCTGCGCAGTGCTGGCTCATATTTAGCTGGTTGTCCACTAAGACTCCAAGATTCCTCTCACAGTTATTGCTATTGTGCCTGGTTTCACTCACTCTATGTGTGTACTTTTGGTTTTTCTTGCCTAAGTGTAGGACTTTACTTTTCTCTCCATTGAATTTCATTTTGTTAGATATGGCCCAGTGTTCTAGTCTGTCAAGATCCATCTGGATCTTGAGCCTGTCTTCTTGGGTGTTAGCTATTCCTGCCAGCTTAGTATCATCTGCAAATTTGGTAAGTTCCCCTTCTATCCCCTCATCTAAGTCGTTATTGAAGATATTGAAGAGTACTGGGCCTATGACGGAACCTTGTGCCATCCCACTGCTTACTTCCCTTCATGTAGACTTACACTCATTAAGCACTACTCGTTGAGTACGGTTTGTCAGCCAGTTGCGAGTCCATCTACTGGTGGTGCTATCTATTCCACTTTTTTCTAGCTTACTAAGAAATAGGTTGTGGTCTACTTTGTTGAATGCCTTGCTGAAATCTAAATATATTATGTCCACAGTATTTTACTGGTCTACTAATTTAGTCACTATGTTGAAGAATGAAATAAGATTGGTTTGGCATGATCTGTTCTTAACAAACCCATGCTGACTGCTAGTTATTACTTTACTTGTTTCTAGATGTTGGCAGATCTGTTTTTTATAATCTTTTCCAGTATCATCCCAGGTATTGATGTTAGACTGATTGGTCTATAGTTTCCTGGGTCTGTTTTTTTTTTCCTTTTTTTGAAGATGGGAACCACATCTGCTCTTTTCCAGTTCTCTGGTAGTTCTCCGATGCTCCAGGATTTTTGAAAGATATGGTGCAGTGGTTCTGAGATGACCTCTGCCACCTCCTTTAAAACTCTGGGGTATAATCCATCAGGCCCCGGTGATTTGTGTTCATCAAGATCAGACAGGTGTTCTCTTAATTATTCTTTTGCTTATTTTAACTTTTATTTCTGGTCTGTCTTTTACAGTTATGTTTTTTGGTGGGTTGAGCTATAGTTTCTTTTTGCATGAAGATGGATGTGAAGAATGAGTTAAGCAGTTCTGCTTTCTCTCTGTTGCCTGTTACTTCCTTCTCTCTTGAGTGGACCGACTGTTTCCTTGATTTTTTTCTTGTTATTTATATGTTGGAGAAAACTTTTTTATTATCTTTGACTTTTGTTGCAAGTCTTTGTTCGTTCTGAGCCTTTGCTGTCCTGACTTCGTCTTTGCAGATTCTGACTATCTGTTGATATTCTGCCTTAGTTGTATGTCCTTCCTTCCATTTTTTGTACTTGTCCTTTTTTTCTTTCAATTTGCCAGAGAGATCTTTGTGCAGCCATGCTGGTTTCTTCTTGGGTTTCTTGTTTTTTTTTTTCTTGGTGGTATTGTGCTGGTCTGGGCTTCTATGATCATACAATTTTTGGAGTTTCCCAAGATTCTTGAGTTGTTTTCCCCTTTAGGATTTTCATCCATGGAATCTTTCCCAAGTTCCCTTTGAGTTTATTGAAATCAGCTCTTTTAAAATCCAAGACTCTGGTGTCATTATGTTCTGTTGCTTGCGTTTGTGTTATGTTGAATTCTAGTATGACATGGTCATTCTCACCCAAGGTTCCTGCAGTTTCAACTCCCTCTATCGCTTCTTCTCTGTTTGTAAGAATTAAGTCCAGTATGGCTGTCCCTCTAGTTTCACCCTCTACCTTTTAGACAACAAAGTTGTCAGCTAGGTTGGTTAGGAACTTATTAGATTTCTCACTTGGTGCAGAATTACCGTATATACTCGAGTATAAGTCGAGTTTTTCAGCCCATTTTTTGTGCTGAAAAAAAACCCCTCGGCTTATACTCGAGTCAGATTCCCCTCTGAAAAAAAAATGGTGTGGAGCTCCGAAGCTGGGCAGCCGCTTCCCTGCTTCCGTGTTTCCTTTGCAACTTTTAAGCATGGGAGGGGGAGGCTTTTCTGAGCTCTAGGCTGAGAAAGCAACGCAAGTGGAGGTCGCTCCACTCAGTTTCATTTCATCAGCTCCAGCTGCTTTCAGTCCACTCGGGAGGAGGGGGAGGAGGGGGGGGGGAGAGAGAGAGATATCATAAGAACGGCTCTTGGTTTTTTCTTGCAAGGGAGAGAGTGACTCCTGCCTACCACTGTCATCATCATCATCTTTTGGGTTAGTGAATCAATTAAACCTTTCATGATAGTGAGATCGTTTCCTGAATTTCCCTTAAATCAGGGAAGAAATCAGAAACAAACCTTTGGGCTGAAAATAAGCTTGTTCCTATGATGCCATTTTTGTTCACTTCAGTGTGAAAAGTGTGAAAAAACACACTTCTTTTTCTTCATCTTCTTGTTCCCTATTTACTGGTCTCTTTCAAAGAGGAAATTGTGAACATCAAACTTATTCTCAACTGTCCTAGTGAAAGTTTTTATTGGCATCTATTTTTATTTTTGAAATTTACCAGTAGCTGCTGCATTTCCCACCCTCGACTTATACTCGAGTCAATAAGTTTTCCCAGTTTTTTTGTGGTAAAATTGGGTGCCTCGACTTATATTCGGGTCGACTTATACTCGAGTATATACGGTAGTTTTCCAAATGATATCAGGATAATTGAAGTCTCCCATTACTACTGCTGTGTGTTTCCTGCATATGTTTGTTAGTTGGCTGGCAAAAAGGACATCTATATTTTCTGCTTGATTGGGTGGCCTATATATACACCTATGGCCATGTCATTCTTTTTTTCTTTTATATTGACCCATATGCATTCTAGGAGGTTTTCATCTTTGGTTTCATGTGTTTCTGTAGCAATATAGTGGTCCTTTACATACAGTGCAACTCCACCTCCTCTTTTATGGGGTCTGTTTGTTTGTTTTTTTGAATAGTTTGTATCCTTCTATCAATATGTTCCAATTATGGGTTTCATCCCACCAAGTTTCTGCTGTTCCAACTATATCTTATCTACTTCATATATTCGTAGTTTGAGTTCACCCTTTTTGTTCCCAGACTTTATGCATTTGTATACAGGCGATTTAATCACATCCTGCAGCCTGTATGCTTTGTTGAAGAAATATAATTTTTGAATAAAGCAAGAAGGAAGAAAACTTGAAAACATTCTTGAGTTGCAGTTTAGCCATTGATGAGGTATTTGGCTATGACATGGTATATGTGACAAAAAATATTTCTGTCTGTGTTTGAGAAAATGTTTTTGTTTCTGCTGTTGATATTATGTGAAGCTATACAACTTGTCCATGTAGGACAATATATATTGGTTTATTTTAAATTCAGCTCTGTGATTGGAGAAAATGGTAATTTACTTTGGAACTGATTGATTCTTTTCACATATGTATTGAATTCTCCTGTTTGAATTTCCAGGAATCTCCATGCTCAGAACCTGAAAACAGTGTTAAAGTTGTTTCTAGTTGTACTTTTAAACTAAACATAAAAGTAGTCAAACAGTGCTAAAGAAAATCCCAATCTAGGTATAGATTTGTGCAAATAAACTTGCATAATTAAATTGATAATAAATTGATAATAAATTGATAATTTATTAATTAACAATTAATAACTTGCATAAGTTAAATAACACAGGGCGGGATGAGTAATGTATAAACTGCTTTTAGTTTCCCATCACCCCATTTCAGCCACCCAGCAAGACTGACGTTAGCCCTTTGAAACTAACCAGATCAGGAAACAAATTACACAAGAAGACTAGAATTATACTTTCCCTAGAAAAACTATTGCAGAAGAATCTTGCAACCTGACTGTGCCCCCCCCCCTTCTTAAGGCCATTTATTTAGACATTCACACATGCTGTCCTGCTTAGTAACAATCACATTTCTCTGACTATTTTTAGGGATGCGTGTTCTACATTTATTCTCACTATCCAAACCCACAGAGTCATGATGTTAGTCCCAGCCTCTGGTTTGTGGGAGCTGCAACAGGAGTGATGCACAATCCTGTCAGCAAAGGGAACTGATAAGAGAACAAACATTCGAACACATGTTCTTTTAGGATGTGGAAATACAAACTGTATTTCCAAAAATTTATCCAAAAATTGTCTAGGTAGAAACAACGTTGATTAGTTTAATAGTGAAATTAAATAGAGTTCTGTACTGACATTTAATAGTCAACTTATGTGGACAAGCAGACAAATCCTGTTCACCAGGTTGATCAGGCAGTCGTAAGGAGGAATTGGAACAATCAGACCTGGAGACAAAATAAAGTACTTGAACACAGAAGGGAGTGTGATGGACACAGGAACGACAGATGGGAGATGAAACACTTGCTGTTTCTCCAGATGGAACTGATGTAACTTTAGCCCCTTCAGAGTTCTGGTTTTTTATACAGTCTGAATTGGTGGGCAGATTTCTGCTTTTGGCTCACAGCCAGTGATCCTAAATGAAATTGTCTTGGCAACTTTGGCTCTCTGCCCAGAAATTCTGTGATTAACTCTTCTCTGAATAAGTCTTTCCAGCATCACTGATGAAACCCTCTCCATCTTCCTGCCTATACGATGGTCAGTTTCAAACTAAATTTTTATTGCACTGGGAGGGGGGGACCAGTCTGAGACTCTTCCTAACATCTTCCGTTTTCTGGGTGCAGAAGGATATTTTTGCACATCGTTTCTGCAGGGTAATCTCCATGGCTGCTTGCTTATATGTAAGTTAATGCCAGCACTTTAAATTGTACCCTGAAAGAAATCATCAAATGCAGAACCCAGATAATTGATTTATATGTTTAAGATGGGACCTGTTTTTTATATGTTTAAGATGGGACCTGTTTTATCAATGGTTGGCTAATAGAAACAGAAGCTGAAAACATACAAATGTGAAAAGAACTAATGTTACAAGGGAGATTTGTTAAAATGTTTAAGCAATTATTAAGCAATTGTTGTTGTTGAATTCATATCAATGTAATGACTATTGCTATAAATATTTTGATCATTATTTTCTAAAATAACATGTACCCAGGCAACACACTGTTCAATTGAAATTAAAATTTTTATCGTTTATAAAATAAAAAAAAACATTTTTTTTTAAAAAAAAACTGATTTATATACTGCTAGAACTAAAATCAGTGAGCCACTGCATTCTGAACCAGTTGCAAGCCCTGCATAGTTTCTAAGGGGAGCCCCATGTAAAATGCACTGCAGTAGTCCAACTGGGTATAATGGAGGCTTGAATTACAGTAATGATGTTCTTTTGCATCAGGTACATTTGCAATTGGTGCAGCATAAAGGGCCCTCTAGCCACAGCCTCCAGTAAGAACTGCGAGTCTGGAAGAAAACCCAGGTTGCAGACCTGTTCCTTCATGAATAATGCTTGCCTATCCAGATACTGTATGAAGTAGAAAAGCAAGTCCACCTTGGGTTGATCTCTCTTCTAGGAGAAATCTGTGCCTTTGTCACAAAGATTTGCTTTGCATTCTGCTACTGCATCCCTTCAAAGAAATTATTATGCTTGTCTTGAAAAAGCAAAAGTTCTAAAATGGAATGGGACTTATTTACATGCCTGAAAGCATAAAGACAGGAGTATTAAACCATACACATAAAACCCTTGCAGTGAACCGTTGGAAACAGCATGAAACCTACCTCCTGTAGGATGTTATACAGAAAAAAAAAATAGTCTTTTTTTTTCTCTGGTGTTCGTGTATGTGTTTTGTTTTACTACTGTAAGTCAAATGTCAATCCTCAGAGCAGCTAATCGGGGTATTATGATCCTTGCCTGAACTGGGAATTCCTGTCCCTGATCTTTGTAGGGTTGGGACTGGCTTCCAGCCCGAATAGTTGAGCTCTGCTGCTTCCTTTGAAAGATTTCCCCTATTTGGTTAGAGTAATTTTTAGAGGACTTTTCTTTTGCCTTGTTTTTCAAAATGTATTATTAGGACATTTTGGCATGCAGAACATCATGTAGCAGGCATAGAAAAATGATACTATTCTGATTATTTTGACCAGTAGCCTAGCAAGGCAGGGGCTTGCTTTTCTTTAATTTAGCATTTTAGTTTAGCCAAATGTGGTTCCTCCTATAAGTGTGCAGGCTATAAAATATAAAAGTAAATCTGAAGAGATAACATTTGTTTTTTATCTTTGTTTTTAAAAGAGCTTTAAAAAGTTAAATCAAAATGGTATTAGCAGTGCTTTTTAAAATTAAAAGCCGTAGCTACATGTTGTCCTTGACCTTCAAGCTATATACAGCATAATAGCTAACAAACCAGGAGAATGATTTCTTCAGCATAATATAATAACATAATAGGGGCGTGCACCATCGTGCCGCCCACCCCTGTCCTATTGTCCCCATTTAATCGTACCTATTTTCTGTATTCTTACTCATGTTTATACTTATACCTATTATTTTGTAAGTGATTTACAAATCAAATAAATCAAATAAATAAATAACTATGTAAGCATCATAGACATAGCTTTCGACATCATCTAAGAGTTTTTTAAAGATAAAACTTGAAAAATTGATTTACACATTGGGAGCTTACTCCAAGCACAAATGGCCAAGCCCAAATAGCATGCAAAATTAATTTTATTTGAAGATTAATGATTCATCCATGGTAGAACTGTAGAAACTAAGAATACAGGTAATCCCCGGGTTACAAGCATTCCCTTAGTGAATATTTGAAGTTATGCAATCATAACTTCAAATATTCCCTAGTGTTTACAAACAAGTCCCGAAATAACAAATCTTGCACCACCAAGGCAGTTCTTCGCCCTTATGAACAACCACAGAGGATCTGTGACGTTCGTCATGTACTTTGACGGCCAAAACAGAGCTTCAGAGCCCACCCCCTGCCCCTCTGATGCTCTCTTTTGGACTATGCAGATCTTGCCAGGCACTTTGCTGGCCAAAATGGAGGTGAGGCCTGAGCAGGCCTAAACGGAGCTCCCATTTGGCCACCAAAGTGCCGGGCAAGGCCTGCCCACACCAAAATGGAGCTGCAGAGGGATGTGCATGACTGAGAGCCTGGAGAGGAGACAGTTTGCTAGATGTTCGCATGGTAAGTGACCCGGCGTGGCAGGTTGGGTGACGAGGAAAGCAATTGTGGGGAGCATGAGGTATTTCAGTGGTTAGGAGAGACTATGAATGGTCTTAAGAAGGTGGCCTGTTCTTTCACTAGCCCTCCCCCCATAGCCTTCCCCACCCTGAAATATGTCATGTGTATGTAACGAAGTGTGCATTTGATCAGTGAATGTGTGGGCAAAGAGAGGGAATAATCCCATTCAAGGCACATGATTCACTCCCGCGAATCCCTTGGATTACGAATGGAATGGGCAAGATCCATTACATTTGTAACTCGAGGACTACCTGTATTGAGAATTTATGATCATAACAAAGTTAGTGTGAAGACAACTCTTTTGTTCAAGAATAATGAGTTATAACACCATTATTATAGACTATATACCATTGCCTTTCATTTTCAGGATATTTTTTATTGTTTTTTATTGTTTTAACTGTTGTATAGTTTTAGAATTGAAAGCCTCCTAGAGTCCTTGGTTGAGGTGGGCAGCTATAGAAAATGACTGAAGGAATGAAGGATGGATGGATGGATGGATAGATGGATGATTACAAGGCTGATGTGTGCATTCAAGTTTGCATCACGCTTCCCAATCACACACCCAAAACATGGGGTAGATATTACAAACGATCAGAAAATAAGTATAGACCTATTTAAGAAAGTGAAATTTCACTTTCTTAGATAGGTCTGTACTTATTTTCTGATCGTTTGTAATATCTACCCCATGTTTTGGTTGTGTGATTGGGAAGCGTGAACTGGCACTTACACAGTATGGAAAATCAGTCATGCTAGCACTTCCCCTAATGTATTTTGGGTCTATTCCCATTGATATGGTCATTGTTTCTATGCAGTTCTTAAAAAAATAAATCTGAGTTACATACTGCCCTTTTCTGACTGAGTTATGATGCACCACTTGTGGCATTGTATCTGTTGTACTACACAAAGAGTAATGTAATGTAATTCATATCACAGACTACTGTCAAACATCACCCGGAAATGCCTCTGTTGTATCTAGAATCTGAGCTTTCACTTGTCCAGCCATTCTTTTTTGTCTTGAACCCTGAGTGTTTTGTCCCATTTGGCACTGTTTGCAGGTAAGATGCTTGTACAGGCAGCAGATGATTTTCACCGGAAATCCAATGTAGTTGCCATGGCGGCAAAATGCTGAACAGAAGTAGGTCATTTCAGTGTAATTTTGGACGCGCTTTGGAAAGCCTAGCTAGGGAAAACTGCAGAAAAGTGAACACCTAAGATACTTCATCTTGTAAACACTCACTTTCCTTTTCTTTATGACTGTACCTTTCTGATTTGGAATGGCAAAAATACATGTCCTTGCAAGCAAGGCACCCACAATGAAATAAGCAGGATTGAATGGTTGTCGTCTTTAGAATTGGAAAGAAAGAATTGGGACTGAAAATAACAAACTAGTTATACCTTAAATATCAGGGTGTTTTAAGGCACAAAGGCGATAATTAACTTTGTATGTATTGAATCTATCCAGGTTATTGGAAAATCAAGTGCTATTTACCAAGTGACAAAGAATTTATCTTTACTCTGTTCTCTTTCTACTAAGGGACTGCCCTTTTCTCCAATAGCCTAAAAACATTTTTAATACAATTTTTTGATTATAGCTCCTGAAAGTAAACATCTATAGGTAAAAGTTGCCAAAAATGTGTCCTTGTTCCTAGAAGCACACACATTTTGACCAATAAATAACAAGAGATCTACATGGTGTCTCCACTATCTTAGTTATCTAAGTGGAAAAGCTTGCCTGGAAAAATATCAGACTGTGATTTTTTTCCTTTCCTTTCAGTGTAGGTGTGATATTCAAATCAAATGACTTTATTGCAGTCATTAACCAGTAGAAAGACTGAAGAAAGAAAAGAGATAATTTTTAAGTATCCAGAACATCCAAATGTAAAAAACAGAAATGATACATAAAAAATATGCCAAAAGGCTTCCTATTAATTGAAACTAACCTAACATATAAAGTTATAGAGTCCTGGCAAGTTTGAGGAAGATACAGTACAGTTGCTCTTCCATATTCTTTGTCTAACTTCGTGTGCCATCATTCAAAACCTGTCAATCTTCCATGATACTTCAGGATTATATCATAAAGTAAAAATTGCTTGTATTGCTGATCAAAGTATCCTGTTTTACTGGCTAGGATTGGGCAATTCTTTTGGGTCTGATGTTCGGCAACTTCAAACTCAACTGAGAGATTCCTTGGTGTTTCTGTTTTAGAGGAAAGAACATCTACTCTAGCATATTGAGTGAATATTAATTACTAGATACCAATAGCTATGTACTTATGGATACATTTCTCAAGCCAAAAATCCATCATTTCAATGTTCTGTTTCCAAAGGAGTCAGATGGAGTTCTCTGAGAAGTCCAGAACCAGGGATTCACCCAAGATTCATTTGCCTTCAGTAGTGTCATTTAATTTACAAAGACCATCTCTGGCCTAGTTACATATAAAAATCTGTTACATAAACTCGTAACTTCAGCTGTAATTTTAAATACATTTATTATATTTAAATCCTTTCTTTTTCTGGTATCTGAAGGCAATGAGTTCTTGAATTTTGTTGTTGTGATTGACCCTGGTTTTGAAAAAAAGATTGGGTTAAGTAAAATCAATTCTTAAATTTTGACTCTCTTTACAGTTTTCAACTGCTAGCTATTCCTGGTATTTTTGTAAGTTAAGTATAATGAGATAAAATAAACATTTCACTTCAAAGGGACATTTTCAACTTGGAGACACATGTCAATTAACCAAAACAAACTAGAAGTATTTTCATGAATTTGTAAACAACTAGTTAAGTGAACGCTCAGCTTCAGAACAAATGTGCCACAACAATATTCATTTCTTTGTTAATGTAATACCATGATAACCTTTGATTAGGCTGGTACAATAACGATGGCACCGCTCATGACATGACACACTTTTTTGCAAAGCCTTAGATTTAAATTGTACATTTTTGAAAAGAGTAAAATTATTCTTTTACCAAAAGAGAATATATTGTTCACCTGAGAACATTATGTGTCTGTTATTCTCATTTTCTAGATGGAGAATAGGTGCAGTGAAACCAAGAGAATGCAATCACCTCTATATCACCTCTATTACATGTACATTAAATGTTATTATGACAATGACCAAGATGACAATGGAGCAAACCTGGGTTTAGAGAATTCGATGACAAACCTGTAGGTCTGATCTCAAGTACATATGGCCCAACCATTGTAAAACCATTTCTTGTGCTGTATATTCATGCTGGATGTTTTAGGTATTGATCTGAAAGCACATATAGGTTTATATAGGTAAAGCTATAAGTTATGAGACAATAGTTTCAGGCCCTAACTTATTGTTGCAAACGAGTGGCAGAAATTCATATTTCATATTCATAATTGTCTTTCCGCCAGTAATTTCTGTCAATTGCAGACGTAAGCTAAGAATGGAAAACCTGGTCTTCAAATACTGTGATGCTTAAAATTTGAATTTTCAGTATGAAATAATCACTATAACTTTAAAATATTAAAGGTGTTAAAACATAGAAATTGGATTAATTTAAGAAGGGAATATGCCACACTTAAAAGTCCAATATTTATGGCGTTATGAGAGTTTTTGTTCTTTTCTAATGTATCAGTGGTGGGATTCAAATTTTTTTACTACCAGTTCTGTAGGCATGGCTTGGTGGGTGTAGCAGGGGAAGGATACTGCAAAATCTCCAGTCAGCGGTGGTATTTGCCGGTTCTCTGGACTCCTCAAAATTTCTACTACCAGTTCTCCAGAACTGGTCAGAACCTGCTGAATACCACCTCTGTATTGTATATTAAACTCTTATTCAGAGGTCCCCAAACTTGGCAACTTTAAGACTTGTGGATGTCAACTCCCAGAATTCCTCAGCCAGTTGGCTGAAGAATTCTGGGAGTCCAAGTCCACAAGTCTTAAAGTTTCCAAGTTTGGGGACCTCCTGTTCTTATCTGTTCCCTCATTCTTAAGAACTCTCTGTATTAAGAATATTGTTGACTCTTCCATGATATCATATCGTTGCTGATATGATCATCTTGGTCACTTTATTAAATATTTAGATGTTAGACAAATAACTAAAATTTAGCTTGTGGCTTTGAATAATCTCAACCAGGGTATTTTCCACAGAACTGGTGCTATAATAAAAAGGCCCTTTTTTTGTTGCTTCTTGCCTACCTATGAATGGCCAAGGAATCCAGGGAAGTCTTGAGAAGATGAAAGGGAAAGGTGAGAGGCGGACAATTCTCAGTGTAAGAAGAACATGGTTAGCATCATCACATGAGTTTGTCTTCCATACATACTTGCAAGGTATTGTTTAATGCTACATTTTGTGAACCTTTCTACCTCCATTCCTCTCATCTTTTATTTCTCAGTATAGGTGGCACTTTTTACCATGTAAGTTTTTGTTTTGCTTAATGGAAGAGCAAGATACTTATGTGCAAAGCCATGGAAGTTTTTTAAAAAAAAAACCTCTTAAGATTTTAAGGGAACCTAGATAATGTCCTAATACCTTATCAATGATACCTTATCAATGATAAGAGTTCTTTGCAGTGTTTAATGATGCAGCTGTCCTCAAGAATGTCCTTTAGTTATATTGATGCCAACAACAATTTTCTATGTTTGAAATATATGATTAAAATACATTGGCAAATATGCAAGTGTTTTCCTCCAAGATTTGATCTTGGGCCTTTTAATAAACCATAAACCAGTTAAAATGCAAAGAATCAAATGATACAAAAGTATGCCAAGAACTACCTTGAGTATCAGAGTGTATTTTTAATGCTAAATTTCAGCCCTGAAATGTAATCTGGGAGGCATAAAAACACATCTAATGTGGATCCCTGCCTTTATTGTATTGCTGAGTGATACATCCAGTCCTTGGGATTGACATGACTTCCTGGCTGTCCTAATACTCCTGTCAAAGTCTGAGACAGTGCACTGTTCAAAGTGGCCACAAGGCACATTTTGGAATTGTTACACACGCACAGGGGGGCAAGGGGATGCATGGGGCCACAGATGGATGTCAGTGATGGGACTCATGCTGGGAAAGGAACCAGCTGTGATCAGTTTAGAAGCCATCCAGGCCTGAAGAGTACTTGCCGGAGCTGGGCCAAAAAAGTACTTGCTGGAGCCAGCCAGGGAGCAACAGGGCTGCAGCAAGAGTAATTGCTGCAGCCAGCTGGGAGCAACCAGGAACAGGAGGGTGGAGCATGCTGAGTCCATATTGCCAATTTGCTAGCAGAAGCCAGTAAAGCTGGATAGAAACCTGTTTACTTGTATTGTTCATCACATGCCAAGCTGAGACTCCAGTAAAGACCTGTTCTGCTCACAATGTGGCCTTTTCTTTTGCTGGCTTGGTTGGAACCATGACAACTCCTATATATTAGTAAACTTTTTCTTTGAGGATGTACTTTCAAGACTGGTTAACTTCTCTGTCCATGATGATCAGAGTATTTTGCTGTCAAATGATTTGCATTAGATAGCTTGTAATTATTTTTAAAAGTTGCTAGTGGTAGTGATGATGGGGAATGTATATTTGAAAGGCATCTGTTACAATGAAAAAGATTTGCTGGGTTCTTTGGTATTCTTGGTGATTCTTACACTGGGATATGTAAAGGGTCCTAGGTTATTTGTTTTAGCCTATGCTTAGGCAATTGCAATGCTTTGGAATTTGGAGAGGGAATAATAGCTTTGAAATCATGCAGATGCTTTGCATGCAACTGTTTCCAATTCTTTTTTCCTCCAGAAAGTCCACAGTTAACAGGCTAGCTAGATGAATCTCTGACTTTATAGAAAGCAGTACCTTTTATCTCTCCTTTTGGTTAGACTTACAATAAATTGAGGAGGCAACATCAACTGTATTTTGTCTATTTGACAACTTTATATTATGTCAGGAAAAGGATCGCATGTTCTAAAAAAGCAACAGGGAAGATTGCTTGATAACAGCAGATACTTGACCATATAGCTATTCAGTTGTTCAAACAGGAATCTTTCCTAGTGAAACTTGGGAAGGCCAAAAGTGAAATCAAGAACTTGAATGAATTTCTACAGTTCTGCTTCTCAATTTGAAAGTGCTAGTGAACATTCTATAAAGATCATAGCTGTATCAGATCTTTGTTTTAGGAATCTAGTAGATGCTAGAAAAGAGATATAGAAAAGAGTAACCTCTGTCAACTTCTGGTCACCTGAATTTCTGCAGCCCAAATCTGGTAACTCTTCCAAAGAGTAAATTTGGATTCTGTGTGGATAATGAAAAACACATATGCTTGGCAGAGTTTGAGTTCGCCCTGCTCTGTGTTTGGCTAAAGATTTAATGATAATAAAAATAATAATGGGATTATGTCAAAGGGGAGATCTATCAATAAAGGAGAATATTTGTAGCTTGGTGTTGAAAGGAGGGGTCCTTGGTGCTCTCTGAATTTTTCTTGCAGATGTTTCATTACCCAAACTAGTTAACATCATTAATGCTAGTCTAGCACTGATGATATTACCTAGTTTGGGTAATGCAATGTCTGCAAGAAAACCGCCAAACTCAGAGAGCACCAAGGGCCTCAGAGATTGATCAATTCTGATAATTCTGATGTCTGTACAGTTACTAAGATACATGATCTTGAAAAATTAGTACACAGGTCTGCTTTTTTTTTTTCTTTTGTTAAATCAGGGATCAAGGCAATTGCTAAAGAATATATTCAATCTCTCAAATATGGTCATCAAGCACTTGATATAAGTCATTAATTGCACAAATGGGTATTTAACTTACATGAAGTAAATTCTAAAATTTCACCAGTGGTAGGGAAAGGCTAGCTGGTTTCATTTTGGAGTGGAAGACAGGGAGTAAATGCCATAAATATTTTTTTCCTATCATTGTATAATGCTGCTTAAGTTAATTTGCAGCTCATCTGTATGCTCTTAGGTAACACCATGAGACTTTTAAAAATGCTGTGCATTAGAAAAGCAATTAAGTTCCTTGATTGTAAGAGAAGGGTTGTGTGTTACATAATCTTGTTTTAATCTTTTCCCTAATTAGCACAAAATCTAATTAAAAGCTTTTTAGCATTCTTGAAAAAAAAAAGAGATGTACATTTAAGCATTTATCTTATTTTTAGAACAAGCAACTTGAAACATAGATGATGTCAATAAATAACAGTCACTTTAGCAAGAAGCAAGTTTAGAAGCAGGTTTCTATTAATCATTTTGATAGATTATGTGAGGATTTTATTATTTACAGTAAATTATATCCAGTTCTCTATATTGCAGCACAGAGTATAAACAGTACATCATATTCTCTTCCTGTGATCTTTGGAACTTGATGATCCGAAGAATTATGATATTTACTTATTTAAAATTAATACAGTTTTTGAACCTTCATAGCTGAAGAGAAAATCTTGAAATGTTATGCCAATAACATATCTTTCTTTGAATACCAGAGTGGTTTTTGAATAACTAAGAAACCACACTGTTGCATTTTGAAGTCTTTGTTGTGATTGCTTAATATTATCAAGTCCCAAGCAGACAGTCCACATAAAGAAGGATAGGATAATTGTAGGATAATTGAAGCTGATGTACAATAGTTAGAACATGTGTCTATGCACATTGGTGCTGAGCATGGTTTTCTTCAGATGCTCTATTACTGATTTTGGAAGCTCCCAAATGAATGATTATTAGATTATGGTACTTGGTCACGAACATCCATGCTCATTAACCACAGTGGACACAACAGAAACTAGTGAGAAAACATACAGGTAGTCCACAATTGACTTACAACTACAATTGGGACCAGAATGTCTATTGCTAAGCAAGATGATTGTTAAGTGAGTCACACCAAATTTTGTGATCACAGTTTTGTTTTTTTTGGCACAGTTGTTTTTTGGCACAGTTGTTAACAAATCACTGCAGGTGAATCACATGGTCATTATCCAGGAAATCCTGCTTCCCCATTGATTATGATGTCCCAGAGTGTAACACAAACATAATAAAATCCAAAATGTAAATAAATGTCCTTTAATGCCTCCAACTTGGCCCCACTGTTCAATAATTCTCAGTTGGAGATAAAACGTACTCAAAAATAGTCTTCAAAAGGAAGCAATACAGTCCAAATTTAATGAGCAGATAGAGGTGAAAATAAAAACCAAACAAACTACAATGATGAAATTTCTACAATGGAACAGGAGAAATATTTAAATAAATATTTCAAGGAGATAACAAGGCACAGTCTGTTGGAAGGATGCCAACCAAGATAACCTCAAACCAAAATAAAACATGCTTTGTGTCCAGCGTTTGCCAGAACGCAGGTCCAAACTCTTATGCAGTTCTCACACCTGCAGCCCATGAAGAGGATCAAGGCCCTCTCCTCCCAAGTAGACCACGTCTCTCTCTTATCCTTTTCTCCCTGTGTGCCCTAGGATGGATAGGGGATGGGCCTGGCTTCTCCTCTCACTGCTCAGCTGGCCTCTGCCCTTCCCTAGCCTTCTCCACAACCTCGGAGCCACACTTCTACTCCCTATTCTTCCTCTCCCTCAGAGTCAGTCTCCACTGACTTTGCTTGTTGAAAGCTGGCTGGGAAGGTTGCAAATGGTCATCACATGACTTTGGAATACTGCAGCCATTCTAAATACATGCTGTTTGCCAAGTGCCCCAAATTTTGACCACGTGACTGTGGGGATGCTGCAACAGACATACCAGTGAGGACTGGTTATAAGTCACTTTTTCCAGTGCACTTTTCGTTTTGAACATTTGCTACGCTAATGATTGCAACTCAAGAACAACCTGTAAAGATATAATCACTGATATCAAATAGCATAAAGAAATTGATTTCATAACTGATTCCAAATTGGAAAGCTGAGTTTCATCTATGAGAGATTTGAACTACTGTTTGAAATTATGTTAAGATACTGGCTTTTTCAGAAGCAAATAATTACCCTTTCCTTATTTGGATAACATTGAAACTATGGTTAATTT